>NW_004624764.1:9020518-9180315 GCF_000247695.1 Heterocephalus glaber
AATTTGTACTTTTTTTTTTTTTTTTTTAGAATATCTGAAATTTTTAATCCTTTCTTTACAGGTTACTAGATCACTTTTGATTAAGAAAACTGTAGAAAGTTAATAACTGCCACAAGTGAACAGGTGGTGGCACGTGTCAATTTTCCACAGAGTCCTGCTTTGTGGGGTGTCTGAATGCACTGTTCGGGGTCTCTGCTCACACTAGCTGGAATCATTTGTGGCAGATTTTAGTCCACAGGTCGCTTTTCCCCATATTTCTTTGTAAACTCTTCAGCATTCTTACAGAATTTTTTACAGTCCTTAAGAGTATTCTTCAGCTAGGTCAGCCCGGAGGGGGTGCTCGGGCTGGGGATTGTTCACCAGTGCTATGAGGGATTGGATTACTTTGTCAGTCTTGGTCTCTGGCTTCCAGTTCTCAGCACTAATTACTGGCAGGCAAACCTGTCCTTTTTCATCAATGTTTGGGTGATAGATCTTTGTTTTCAATGTGATCTTCGGTGGTTTGAATGGGTACTCTGCTGGAAAGTTGATTTTGATTCTAAAGGCCCCCTTATCATATGGAGGGTTGTCAGGAACAATAAGCCCTTGCCAAATCAATAAATTAGCTTCATCAACCTGGATGTTATGGAAGTTTTTCATTCCACATTTGTGGATCTCTTCAAGCTCCTTCACCAGCCTCCTGCTGGCCGCCATCTTGGATCTGGTCGCGAATTTGTACTTTTAAAATATATATGGCTAGAATTTGTACACGTACCTTGGTTTCTCCTGAAGTATATATATCTTTTTTTGTGGTGGCGGGGATCAAACTCAGGACCTTGCGCTTGCAAGGCAGCGGGTGGCACCACTGAGCTAAATCCCCGGCCAAGTCTTTTGGAGCCAGAAAGATGTCTTTCTGGATTTTTTTTTTTTTTTTGGTACTGGGGATTGAACTCAGGCCCTTGTGGTTTCATGGCAGGTGGCAGAACCACTGAGCTAAATCCCCAGCCCCTCTTTCTGGATTTTGAGAACCTTTTAAAAAGAGAAATATGTAATTGCATTGTTATATAGACTTAAGAGTCTGAGTAGAAGTGGTTCCAGTGCCTGCCTTGAAAGCGCATGGTCTGGAGTTCGATCCCCGGTACCAAAAAGAAAAAAAAAACCCAAAGAGTCTGAGTAGAAGAGGAGGAAAAAATAAGCTTTTATTTTCACAGTGACATCCTAAAAGTTCCCAAGCCTGAACCCATGCCAGAACCTAAAGAACCTTCTCCAGAAAAAAATTCCAAGAAAGAAAAGGAAAAGACCCGGCCAAGATCTCGGTCACGTTCCAAATCAAGGTCCCGGACCCGTTCTCGCTCTCCTTCTCATACTCGACCAAGACGGCGCCATAGGTCCCGATCGAGGTGAGTTGTGGTCTTCAGATCAACCTGATTTTAGATGGTAATGTGCTTGTTCTCCTAATTTCATTGGGTTTTTGTTTTTTTTTTGTACCGGGGATCAAACTCGGGACCTTGTGTTTACAAGGCAGGCGGCAGAACCACTGAGCTAAATCCCCGGCCCTTTCCTAATTTCAAAATAGTAGAAAATATTTAATTAGCGGTGTTACTCTTTGTACTTACATAGGAAAGTTATAAACTCATTGTTTTTCTGTGTACCATAAGAGTCTGAATTAAAAATTGTGACCCTTCAAATTTTGTTTTAAGCCAGACATAGTGACACATACCTGTAATTCCAGCACTCAGGAGGCTGAGACAGGAGGATAACGGTTCAAGGCCATCTAGGGCTATAAGTGAGACCCTATCTCAAACAAAAATTATATTTTTAAAATGTGATTGAGGCCTGGCATGGTGATGCATACCTGTAATCTCAGCACTCGGGCTGAGGCAGAAGGATCACTGTGAGTTTGAGGCTAGCCTGAACCACCTAGGGAAATCCCATCTCAAAAAGAAAAAAAGTAAAATGCAGTGATTGAAAAAACTATGTGTAGAAATTCTTTGCTCCACATTTGTTCAGTCTACTTGTGTTTGTTATGGCAGATCATACTCACCTAGAAGGCGGCCAAGCCCAAGAAGGAGACCATCTCCTCGAAGAAGAACTCCACCAAGACGAATGCCTCCTCCTCCAAGGCATAGAAGGAGTAGATCTCCAGTAAGACGGTGAGGTGTTTTGTTGTTATTTGTTTTAGTTTGGAAGTGTCAAAAATTTTGACACTGTTAGGATAATCTTTATTTTGGGAAAATTTAAATTAGTGTATCACTGGCAGAATGATCTTACAGGATATTACTGTTTTTCTAAAGAGCCCGTTGTAGTTAAAGTGTAATGCTCTGTGTATGAGTTGTGAAAAATGTTTAGTGCAGTGTTTGAAAATAAAAAACAAATTGACCATCTTGTAGGTACTTTATGTTAATTTATCTTTTAGGACCTCACTAAATTCTACCAAGTAAGAGAATTGGCCATCTTCCTTTTGACTTAACTTGCCACTAACTTCTGAAAAGTGGCTGACTACAGCCAAGTCAGCTACTTTTACCAATTTAAAAATAATCCATGCTGGCCAGGCATGGTGACACATGCCTGAGGAGGATGAGACAGGATTGCTGTGAGTTTGAGGCCAGCCTGGGCTGCATAGTGAGACCATGTCTCAAAAAAAAAAAAAAAAACTAAAAGAATCTCTTGCTATCGTGCTTTTGTTTTTAAAAATATGTCTTTGTCATTGTCCGAATAATGAAGACTATTATAAACAATGTAGACAAATAACAAATTGAAACTTTCATATAATCCCATTTCATATAAATAACCATTATTAATAGTTTGCTGTTTGGTTATTTTTGAAGAGATTACTCATAGATATAACTGCCAGTACCAATTTTCCTTTGCCTAAATCACTGACCATAAAGGTTCAGTGTTTTGATCTTGGGCATACAACTATAAAAAAAAGATTATGACCAAGTTTATCTAAGTAGAGGCCTGGTGCACTGGTAGCAGATTTTGTGCCTTCTTGATAATGCATGTTCCTTGTTTTTGAAAGGAACTATGACTAAGCTTCAGATTATATTTTGCACAGATTTGTATTTTTACTTTTTTTGCTGGCGATTGAACTCAGGGTCTCAAGTGTGCCAAGCATGCACTATAATCGTTGAGCTGCATGCCCCAGCCCTGGACAAGATTTTTTTAGGTTTGAGTCTTTAAGATTTTTTTCAGTTAAATGAATCAACTTGTAAGTAATGAGGAAAAATGTCAGATAACCTCAGTAAGATTTATTTTTGGTTTGTTTTTTTGGTACTGGAAATGGAACTCAGGACCTTGTACTTGCAAGGCAGGCGCAGTGCCACTAAGCTAAATCCCCAGCCCAGTAAGATTTATTTTTGCAGTTAGGTTTTTCAGAGTTCCATACAACCAAAAAAAATTTTTTTTTACTTTGGGAAGAGGTTGTCAAGTTATATTGAACACTACCACTATTCAAAATTACTTGATTTTGCTACTTACAGGTAAGACTAATGTAAATGGTTAGTCATTTCACGTATCACACTTTTCCTAAAATTTTCTGAATTACTTCTCCTTAGGAGAAAGTAATGCTAATGCTATTACAAAATAGTGGAAACAGCTATTTCTTATACTGGAGTTTTGCAAACAGCATGTTTTAATTGTGCTTATTAACTAAGCCATTTAGCAGTCAAAATATTTTACAGATTGTATAAGATTCCCTTTCAGCCAGTTTTTAATCTCACACTTAAGGTAGGGTTTCTTTTTTTCAGGTTCTCAGGAATTCTTCTGCCAAAGGTGAATTCTGCAGGTACACATAATTGCAACAGAACTTAACACAAATTTTGCCGCAGAATTCGAGAGGCCCCTGCTTCTAAGTTTATGTAGCTAAATGAATTCCTAATTTTGAAACTTTTTCTAAAAATGCAAAATAAAGGTTGCCCAACATTGTGTTATTAAATGAAAAATACATTGCCCCTCAAATTTTGAATGCAAACTCCAAAGCACTAATATCATTCCTAAGGAAGAAAGACTGGTTACTCACTATTACATTGCACTCAACTTGACAAGCTCTGTAACTGGAGAGACAACTCAAAACAGAAACATTTATCAGAATAAGTTATTTCTATTTAGTCTCAGAACTAGCTGTTTCCTGTAGTAGGTTCTGGTTTTGTTTCCCTTTTTTTAAAAAACTCACTTATGTGCTTAGCTACATAAACTCAAAAGTTGGATAAAAGTAGCTATGTTTTTGTGTAAACTATACATATCATACAGTCAGTTTATTTTATTTTATTTTTTTTACAGTTTTTGTAAGTATGCAATTTGTGAATATGAATACTTTATTCCACAGAAGAAGGCGTTCATCAGCATCCTTGTCTGGGAGTAGCTCATCATCATCTTCATCTCGTTCCCGGTCACCACCAAAGAAACCTCCTAAGAGGACATCCAGCCCCCCTCGAAAAACTCGTAGGTTATCTCCATCAGCGAGTCCTCCAAGACGAAGGCACAGGCCATCGCCTCCAGCTACTCCACCACCAAAAACTCGTCATTCCCCAACACCCCAGCAATCAAACCGTACAAGAAAAAGTCGTGTTTCTGTGTCTCCAGGGAGAACTTCAGGTAAAGGTAAAAATCACATAAAAATGCTGTTCTCTCAGGCCGCAAAGAATATACTCAGTGTGCCCTCTTCATATGAAGTCGTTGAGCAGTAATTTATATGAGATGTTCTTTGTAAGTTGGTTTTTGTTTTTTTTTTTTTTTTGGTACCAGGGATCCAACTCGGGTCTTTGCGCTTGCGTAGCAGGCGGCGAAACCACTGAGCTAAATCCCCGGGCCGTGTTCTTTATAAGTAGTTTGCTTTTTATTTTTTTGGTACTGGGGATCAAACTCAGGTCCTTGTGCTTGCACAGCAGGTGGTGAAACTGCTGAGCTAAAACCCGGGCCCTGTAAGTTTGCTTTTAAGTTAACCTTTTCATTCCTTTATTAAATTATTGGGCTTCATTAAGAGTTTACATGTAAAAGCTATGTGTGTTTAGACATGCTGTCTGGCATTGAACATGTTGAGAAATATATCCCCAGAAGAAGTCTGTTTGAGCTGCAGTAACTCATCAAAGTTGGTAAAATTTCATTTTTTTTATTGGCTCCAGTTAACCGTTGCTTTTTCTTTTTCTTTTTTGGTATGGGGGATCAAACTCAGGACCTTGTACTTTCAAGGCAGGCAGTGGCACCACTGAGCTAAATCCCAGGCCCCGGTGATTTTTCTTTTGATATCTTATTTGAGAACTTTGTATCCTGTTTTAAATCTTTTTTGGCTACATTGTGTTTCCAAGGGAAAGACATAGTGTCCTCTTAAAAGCTTTTCTTTAAATTTAGACTTTAGGCATGGTTCTTCTAAGTCTCGTCCTTTATTCTGTAGATTGATTTCTGAGGAATTTGTGATCTGTGATCTTGCCAAGCAAGTGGAATGCCATTTAGTCTGAGTGAAGGTTGTGCTCTACGGGTTTTTGTTTTGTTTTCGTTGCTTTTTTTTTTTTTTGGTTTCCAGGATCAAACTCGGGTCCTTGCGTTTGTGAATCAGGCGGCAGAACTTCATTGCTTTTTTTCTACTGGGTTTTGTTGGTGTGTGTGTGTGTTTGTGTTTGTGTTAAGAAGGATTGAACCCAGGGTCTTCACGCTACTTTTAGCATTAAATACATGAGAAGAACTTTAGGATTCTTTTGAATTATCTGTGGAGATTTGGGCTGAAATAATATAAACAGCCTGAAAGATGAGGGAAGGGAGGACTCTAAAAATCTGCCATAGTAGTAATTAAATTTTAAAGAGCAATCTGTAGGTCAGCGTGCTAGTGTCCTGTTGACATTGAAGTTTTCAGATTAAAAACAAGCAAATAAGTTTTGGCAAAATTTCAATAGTATAATGAGCTTCACAAGACCAGAATTTCTAGTCAGTTACCCTGCTGCCATGTGTTCGTGCTGCACTCCTTTCCCCAGACTATGCAGTGTGATAATATTTAGAAAGGCAAACTTTGCTTCACTGTTTCGTTTTGGTACCAGGGATTGAACTCAGGACCTTGGGCTTTCTCGAGGCAGACAGCGGAACCACTGAGCTGAATCCCCGGCCCTGCTTCACTTTTTTTGATCTCTGTTATGGTGAAGGCATAGAAACTGTCAGAGCCAGGCATGGTAGCACATACCTGTAATCCCAGCACCCGAGAGTTTGAGTTAAAAGGATCACGAGTTCAAGGCCAACCTGAACTACGTAGTAAGACCCTAAACCCCACCTCAAGATCAACTGTCAGAATGGAAGTAGGACTAGTAAATACTGTAATGGCAACCTGCCTGTAAAAAGTAATGTGTGTTTTGGGGTTTTTGTTTTTTTTTTTTGGTTAGGGGGAGGGTTGTTTTTTGAGATAGGTTCTCCCTGTAGTTCAGGCTGGGCTTGAACTTGTGGGGATCTTCTCAAAGGCTGAGATTATAGGCATGCGCCACCATGCCCAGCTGTTTGTTTCATGTTTTAATTTTTTTTTTTTTTTTTTGGTACTGGGGATTGAACTCGGTTCCTTGCGCTTGCGCAGCAGGTGGAGAAGCCACTGAGCTAAATCCCCGGCCCCTATTTTTTAAATTTTAACATGAAGTTAATTTGGTGATACATAAGATGTGGTCATTTACATTTGGGAGGGGGTTCTCAGTATCACTTTGTATAGCCTCATGGATTTTTTGTTCAGACTCTGGCTTTTTTCTCTTTTTGGTACCAGGGATCGAACTCAGGACCTTGCACTTGCAAAGCAGGTGGCAATACCACTGGGCTAAATCCCCCGCCCCTATTTTTTTGTTCAAAATTAGGGAATTTCAGTCCATTCATGATTTCCATTCATGTATAAATCTGATGTTCACTGCCTTGATTTATTGTCTTTTGTGAAGTTTGCACTTCTGAATATCTCCTTTGTCAGGAACCAGGAAGCTGTCTAGGGAAAAAATATAAATGTTTCTATTATCACTGCTTTGGAAGGAAGAGCTCATTAGATTATAATTTTTCCATTTTCATCATATAGCCAGAGGGTTATAAAAGTACCTAAACAGAAAAACTAAGTCTTTGTTAAAATAGAATGATTACTAAGAATTGTTGGTTATCTTTTTTTTTTTTTTTTGGTTATCTTTTTAAAAGAGGTTGCACAGGTCCCATACTTGGGAAGCTGAGGTAGGGGGATCGCCACAAGTTCAAGGCCACTCTGAGCTACATAGCAAGACTGTGTCTCAAAAAACCAAATGAGTGAAGTTGCATGGGTGCCAACCTCTTACATTTTGGCTTATGCTTTTAGCAAAGAGCCAGTGGATATATGCATAGGAGAAAAGTAATGTTGGAGGACAAGGGACTAGTTATTTTTTTGTACCAGGGATCAAACTCAGGACCTTGTGCTGCGGAACCACTGAGCTAAGTCCCCTGGCCCACTAGATGTATTCTTGTGGTTTCTGAAACAGAGTTTCCATGTCCAAACAAAACCCTGCCAAACACATGCTAAGGGCAGTATAGTCAGAGGCTGCACTATGTTCTCTGAAGTTAAATACGATTTGTTATGGAAACAACTTTTTATATTATAATTAAAATGATCCCAGCCCTCTAATGAAATTCAAAAATAAAAAAGACCTTAGAGATTGTTATCAAGCAACAGGTTTCTCAGATTAAGTGGCTTGATCAAGCCAGCCAGCCAGGAATAGAATTTAAGTCTTCTCATCCCATTATGTAATGTATACTTTGTGGGGCTTTCCTAACCAAAAATGCCTCTTATTGCTGAAGGAGGCTTAGAAGTATGATTTTAGAAATTCTTTCATTGTGGTTTCTGTTTAATATCGGAACAGTGGGACATTGAAATGTGATAGATTTCACATTTGTATTCCATGGAATTACCAGGGTTCACAGGTTCTGCTGTTTGTGGGCCAAAGAAGTGGGAGGGAAAGGGAAAGTAGTTAGGATAACTTGGAGGGAAATTATTTGGAGTACAGTGTACAATATCATCAGAAGGGGTCTCTTGAAACACATCATAGTTCAGTTGGCTTTGTCTTAGCACATAAAATGGTGCTTTATTCAGTGAAATGTTTCACAAAGACTGTCCCTTTGGCAGCAGTAATTCTGAGTTTATATAAAGAAACTTCTATGTTAAATATGCTCTATCGACAGGTGTGGTGGCACGTGCCTATAACCCAGCACTCAGGAGGCTGAGGCAGGAGGTCGGCCACAAATGCAAGCTAGCCTGAACTACCATAGCAAGACCCTGTCCCAAACAAAACAAAACAAAAAAGCTGTATGGACACATAATATACTGTTTCTGGTCCCACCGTGACTTAGTTTTTTACAAGTTACCTACTTGATTTTCTGACTTCATGTTAGAATAATTTTGCCCTTTGGATACTTAAAACACCTTTGGTGGGCGTGGTGGCAGACTCCTGTAATCCCAGCATTTGGGAGACTGAGGCAGAAGGATCTCTGCCAGTTTGAGGCCAGCCTGAACCACATAGTGAGGCTCTGTCTCAAAATAAATAAATAAAACACCCTTAACATAATATTTGTTTTTTTTTGTACCATGGATCAAACTCGGGACCTTGCACTTGTGAGGCAGGCGGTGGAACCACTGAGCTAAATATCCCTGGCCCCCCTAATATAACAATTTAAGTGGTGTAAAAACTGATCTAGAAGAATTAACAAAAATCTGGAATGTTATAATAACTTAAAATTTTATTAAATCCCCCCCCCCCCCCCCCCCCGCTTCAGCACTAGGGATTGAACTCAGGACCTTGAGCTTGCCAAGCAGGCACAGTGCCACTGAGCTAAACACCCCCGCCCTTTTACTTTTTTTTTTTTTTTTTCTTTTTTTGAGACAGGGTCTCACTATGTAGTTTAGGCTGGCCACGAGGCAATCCTCCTGCCTCAGCCTCCAAATACTGGGATTACAGGTGTGCCCCACCACACCTGGCCTATTATATTAAACCAAAGTAGGAGTATATAGTGCATTTTTGTCTGGTTGTATAACAGCATTAATAATTATTGTTTGGGCTGAGTCATTAATGAAAGCTTTAATAATGATAAAACTTCAAATATGTCTTTCCATTGGAAAAAACATACAATATTTGATAAGTAGGCATTTACCAGCTATTTGCAAACATAACCATGTTTTTAACATTTCTTAGAGGAAAATGCATTCTTCTATCTGGAAACCAGTTTCCAAAACAAGTTTTGAAACTTAGTTCTCAAAGGTGATAACTTGGATGTTTGATTTTATGGATAACTATGTTTGTTTGGTTTTTTGTTTGGTTTGGGTTTTTTTAACAGGAATTAAGGGTTATACTTAAAAATAGAGAATATGGACTATAAAACAGCCTCTAGTAGTTAAAATGTTTTAAGTATTTCTATTTCATTTCTCTGCATTTGCTAAAGTGTAACATGTTTTGATGTATTCCTACTCTCATAGTTCATGCTAATTAGATGCTAGGGATTCTGTACCAAATCCAGTGGTCTATCCAAATGGTTTATTAAGTAGGATAATTAATAAAATTCTTTTCATAGGAAAAGTAATTCCAATTTGAGTATTTTAGCAAAAATGAGATTGCTGTGTTGCTGTTGTATTGCCAGTTCTCCGGTTACAACCGCAGTCTGGACTGAACAACCCATGGTGGTTCCATTTGTCACAAAAGACTGCTACACAGAATCCCGAGGGTGTCCCATTGTCTATAGATTTGTGAGAGGGTGTGTTTCAAATTAACCTGTGGTATGATTAACGGTTATAACATTTTGGTTGCAGTGGAACCATATCATAAGCAGAGATAGTAGTTGTTGGAAATCAAAGTTGATGCCATAAAAGCATTCTGTTCATATTCTAACTCACATACTTGTTACTATGACTGTGGTAAAATTACTCCTTTTTAGGGCTAAGATTTCTCCTCTTACACATTGGAGGAGTAAAGAGGATGTAATACTATGAACCAGTACCTAATAGTATGTGTAATACAGCAAGCTTTTAAAAGGTAGTTGCCATAATTTTCCGTATAGTTAGTGAAAAGGTCATGTAATCCTACTACTTTCAATGCAGAGCTGTGTTGGAGGTTTTGAATAATTTTTACAGTTGTGATGATCTGGATATTAGTTTAAATCTCCCATGCTGTTCTGAACACTGTGTTACATAAAGAGCCTGTAGTTCTTGGGTGGCTGATCATTTGTCTTTTTCAGACCAAGTATCTTTTCCTGTGAATTTCATCGGTTGGGTGGGGGTGTGTTTGAACTCAGAGCCTTTACACTGGTCTACATCCATAGCTATTTTATTTTGTTACAAGGTATTGGTAAATTCCTCCTTTTGGGCTCAAACTTCTACTCCTTCTGCCTCAGTCTCCCAGAATGCTGAGATACTGGTGCTACTGCCCCCAGCCTATCAGTTGCTTATTGTGTATCTTTACTGCTTTTCTGAAACCATAGTGAGTGGTTTTTTGTTTTGTTTTGGGGGGGGGGTAGTGGGTTTTTTTGAAAGTTTCTATGTTGATAGGGTCTCTGAAGTTTGAGTATGTTTGTTTTAGGTTATGGTACTCAAGTTCTACTCAGGTTTGTTTTCCTGAGTTTAGTGTAATAGGCAGTGTAAAGCTTGTTTTATATTGTAACAGCTCTGTTTCTCCTAACAGTTGATTCTTTTAGAATCTCAAGATTTGAGAATCACTGTAGACATTTCTGTTTTTTTTTACCAAACATTTAAAAATTCTTCTGCTTGAGATATTGAGAATTCCTAGTAAATTCTTTTTACAAACCAGCATACCAATTTTTATACTATTAAGAAGGCATCTGGCCCGGGGATTTAGCTCAGTGGTTCCACTGCCTGCTTTGCAAGCTCAAGGTCCCTGGTACCAAAAAAAAAAGGGCATCTGATGTTGTCCTTATTGTGTGTAAGTGCGTTGTGTTTTTTTCTTCACTTTTTAGTGACAAAACATAAAGGTACTGAGAAAAGAGAATCACCATCACCAGCACCAAAGCCTAGAAAAGTAGAGTTATCTGAATCTGGTAAGTCTTGTTACTTTTTTCCTTTTTTTTTAAGTTAATTTTGCCCTTGCATATCTGGTCATTGTTTTCTGATTAAAGCTTAGTTAGGTTATGGTTACTGAGGAAGAACTAAGACTGAAGTCAGACCTGGTTGGAATATCTAGCATTAACACTTAACTACTCCTATTTAATTAATTCATTCATCTGAGTTCATTTTTTTCCCTCTGAAATGGGAAAAATACAGATTTCTGACAGTTAACTGTTTGATTTTCAGCCTGACCAGCCAGATAAAGGTTTAAGAGATTATTCTGTTCAAATATTGAAATTACCTATATGGATAACTAAAGAAACACTTTCTAAATGGGTCTGTCTTTCAGAAGAAGATAAAGGCGGCAAAATGGCTGCAGCCGATTCTGTGCAGCAGAGACGCCAGTACAGACGACAGAACCAGCAGTCTTCATCTGGTATGGTGCTGATTAGCTCTTCAGCCTTCATTTTAAAGTAATAAATGCTTAAACGATAACTGTGTGTAGTGATTATACTCAAGAAATAATTGTACCTACATAGAAATCTGGAGTGGGACAAAATTGTTTTAAAAATGAAAACAATTTAGGGCTGGGGATGTAGCTCAGCGGCACCGCACCTGCCTGGCAAGCGCAAGGTCCCAAATATGATCCCTGGAAAGAAACAAAAGAAAAGAAAATAGTTTAGCTGCATTTGGTGTTGCACACGTGTATTCCCAGCCCTTGGGAGGCTGAGGAGGGAGGATTGCCATGAGTTTGAGGCCAGCCTGGGCTACATATAAGTTCACAGTCAGCCTGAACTACATAGTGGACTCTTGTCTCAATAAAATAATCAGTTTGAAAAGGGAGGGGTTAATGCCCCCCCCCCAGTATTATCCACCAAAAGCTTTTATTCCGAAAGTTTTTGTGCACATCCAGATAATATATGGGGTTTGTTTTGTTTTGTCTTGTTTTGGTACCAGGGGTTGAACTCAGGACCTTGCACCTTCTTTGCAAGGCAGGCAGAACCACTGAGCTAAATCCCTAGCCCTTTCTAAAAATTTTTAAGGTTCTTTCTAGGGGTTTTTTTTTTTTGCTTGTATGTGTGTTTATGCATATATATCTGTAAAATAATTAGGGAGTATTGCACAGGAGGTTCACCACAAGTTCGAGGCCAGCCTGGCCTGCATATTAAGTTCAAGGTCACCTTGAACAGCACAGTGAGATCCTGTCTCAAAAAATAAAAAATACTATTGCACAGAAACCTGGTTCTTTTATCCAGGTGCTCTGTTCTTATTAGCTTATTTGGTAATTGTGATGAGTAGGCACTACTTTTGCTTTTCATTTACAGAATGGAGGTCAGACTCTCCCACAGTAGCATTAAGAGCTTAGGATAGGATAACAAGAATCAGGTTATCTCCTGAGATACCTTCTTTTTTTTTTGGTACCAGGCTTCGAACTTGGGTCCTTGCGCTTGCTGGGCAAGCAACAGAACCACTGAGCTAAATTCCTGGCCCCCTGAGATACCTTCTTACTTGGTTATTTGGAAAATCACTAGATTTGAAGAGATACCTATGGGCCGGGTGTGGTGGCACATGCCTGTAATCCCAGCACTTGGGAGACTGAGGCAGGAGGATCACTGTGAGTTTGAGGCCAGCCTGGACTACATAGTGAGACGCTGTCTCAAAAAATTAAAAAGAAATGCTCATATACTATCATCTTGATTAGATTGTTCTGTGGAAATGATTTATTTTGTAGGCTCCTGAATATTTACATTGGCTTGGTTTGAAGTCATTGAGCAGTATTGATACCGTGCTTGTCCAAAACTGATGGATTGTCTACATTAACACTAGACTCAAAAAAGTTGGATGGGTGCTGTTAAGCACAGATGTCATGTAACATTTTTCTTTACTGTGTGATTGTAGACTCTGGCTCCTCCTCTTCCTCTGAAGATGAGCGACCCAAGCGATCCCATGTGAAAAATGGTGAGGTCGGGAGGCGGCGGAGACATTCCCCTTCCCGGAGTGCATCTCCGTCACCACGAAAGCGCCAAAAAGAGACTTCCCCTCGGTAATGACTTTTGTTTAGTGGTTTTTGCTGATATTACATAGCTATGATGAAAGTTCATAACTTAAAGGGTGGGCTTCAGGGTTATTTTAGAATTTGGTTCACTGAGAAGTCAGGTTTTGCTTGGGTTTTTATTTTTTGGGGTCTTTGTTTTCCTTTGTTGGGAGTTAATAGCATTGAATAAGAGCTTGTTAAGTTTGAAACACTTATATATATGACTAGGAGAATAAACCACTCGTGTAATAATAGCATTAACTCCTGAGTATCTTTGAAAACTTAAAAATCTGCCCATCAGTGAGGTTTAACTCCATTGAAGTAAATAATTTAGTGAATGGAATTCTTGACATTTGTTTTTCTCCACTGCTCTCAGGATGCAGATGGGAAAGCGATGGCAATCGCCAGTGACTAAAAGGTTGGTTAGATACTACTTTGTAAATTAGGGTTACATACTAAAAGTTAGTGATTCAGTTTCTGAAATAGGTGGCCAGATCCCATTCTTAGAATGGCTGTGGAGAAATTTCAAAGTTGTCTTGATTTGCATATTCTTAGCATGTCTGATTAATGATAAGGGAGAATTGTGTGTAGATGTTCATTTCAGAACATCATTTGAACTTAGATTTAAAATTTGAATATCTAGTTACTCTTGTGGTAATTGCTTCAAATTACATCAAGAAGTACACATAGTTTTAGCGGCGTTTAGGTGTTTCCAAGACTAGGAAATCTAAACCCCTTAGATTTAATGGGGAGAGACTTTGTATTTGTGGTGACTTTCAGAGAAAGCAGGAAACTTTTATGAAGAAACTTTAAAAATACTAGAAGTGAAGGTAAGATTTCAGCTGTATTCAGGCTTTCCAGTAGTAGAAAGGGAGGTTGCATGTCATTTGAAACTTTTCATCATTTGTTATGTATTGTGACTGTATATAACATTTCAGAGCCAAATTTCAGGCCTCTCATAAGTGAGAAAATGGATCTGACTGTGGTAAAGTGAGTTTCTTAGGGTCACAAACTGACAAGGCCAGATCTTAAACTTTTGTGTTTGTTTGTTTTGAGGCAGGATCTCACTCTGTAGCCCGTGCTGACCTCAACTTCCCAAGTGCTGGGATCACATGTGTGCGCCACTACACCTAAAAGCCAGGAATTAGACTTGTACTTTTGGCATTATACATAGTAGTCTGTCTGAATCAGATTTCTGCTTTGAGGGGCATTAGTTGCCAGTAAATTTCTAAGTAGAGTTTGACTATCTGTTATCCAAAATGCTGGGAGTCAGAGGTAGTTCAGATTTTGGGTTATTTGCATAGACTTCCAGTTGAGCATCCTTAATCCAAAAATGTGAAATCTAAAACTTTTGAGTATAATAACTACTCAGAAGGTTTCAGATTTTGGAGCATTTGGGATTTTCACATTCAGGATACTCCTATCTAGTACATATCCTTGCTGAAACTTACCTCTTTTTTGGTGCAGCGCTGGGCATCAAACTCAGGGCCTCATACATACTAGGCAAGAGCTGTCTACTTCCCCCAGTCCTCTCTCTACCTCAGATTTTAAAGATGCCTCATTTAGGTAATCTCATTCATGAAAGTGCTTTCTTGGAAAGGCTCTCCTGGAGCCAGTAAGAGCAGTGTTTGTGATGGAACAAAGCTGCGTATTTATGTTGTAGAGGAAGGTGTTTTGATAAAATAAAAACCTTAAAAAGGTAAATTGGATGCTACAATATTCTTTTTTCCCAGCCACAGTGACCTCTGGCTTCTGTGAAATTGCGAATAACTAAAAATTGCTTTACAAAATTAGCTTACTGGTACAATTTTCTTTCATTTCTTTCCCCATTATGAAGTTACTTCCTATTCTGGAAAGAGATTCCTCACAACTGTGAAATCAAAACTAATGTTCATTGCCTTGCTTCAGTGTGTTTTTGTTTGGTTCTCATTTTTAAAACTATATTTACACTGGGCATCGGTGGCACATGCCTGTAATTCCAGCACTCAGGAGGCTGAACCAGGATTGCTGCAAGTTTGAGGCCAGCCTGGACTACATAGTGAGTTTAGGGCCAGCCTGAACTACATAGGGAGACCCTGGCTCAGAACTATTTTTAGTTATAGATTCAAATTCAGTCCTTACTAGAAATTGCATCAGTTGTCTAAGGTTTAGAGAAAAATTATTTGAACCAGAAGTTCAGTATCATTTTAGAAAGGGAAACAGGACCTGTTTTGGTTTTTTTGTTTGTCTGGTGGTTGAGTTTTTTTGAGACAGGATCTTGCTATACAGTTCAGGCTGTCCTGAACTTTCGGTGATCCTCCTGCCTCAGCCTCCTCAGTGCCAGCATTATAGGTGTGCAGCACCTTGCCTGGCTTCCTTAGTTTCAAAGAGAAACCAAGAGTTTCTTTTCTCTTTTTGTTTGTTTAGTACCGGGAATCAAATTCGGGACCTTGTGCTTGTGAGGCAGGTGGTGGAACCACGGAGCTAAATCCCCAGCCTGACCTAGCAAATTTTTGAAACTGATTCCATAAGAAGCATTATCCTGTTCTAAGCAAAAAAAATTAAAAATTTATTTGTATATGTTAACTTACCTAAAAGGTGACAGGTACATGTGGTATCTTGGTTCATGAATGCTATTGTTTGCAAACAACAAACAAACAAGCATTTGGCAAAATTTGGGAGTTTGTTTTTTGGGGGGTTTTTTGGGGTTTTTTTAATAAAATTTTTTTTTTTTTTTTAGTACTGGGGATCGAACTCAGGTTTTGCGCCTGCAGCAGGCGGTGAAACCACTGAGCTAAATCCCTGGCCCAATAAAATTTTTTTTAATCCCAGCCTACTCACCAGCCCTCTGGCAAAATTTTGTTTACAAACTCTGCATCAGGTGACAGACACAACTGTGGTCATCTTTTCCACACACACAAATGTGGCCATCTTTTCCAAAATTATAGAACAAATTAAATTCTTGAATCACTGTATTTGAATAAGTCTGTCTTGAGGCTGCTGTTGGCATACTCTTATCTATCTGGTGTGCCATTTGTATTGGTTGAATGTATAAGAGAGCTCAGAATTAAACTTTTTGTGTATGTGTGTGGTAGTTGGGATTGAACCACAGCCTTCCTAGTGAGCTATATGTCCAGCCTCTCTTATTTTGAGCAGGGCTAAGTTGCCCAAGCTGAGCTTGAACTTGGTGATCCTTCTGCCTCAGCCTCCCAGAGTGCTGGGATTACAAGTGTATGCCACCATACCTGGCATCTCGACTTTATTTTGTTCTTTTTGGTTTCTGTTTCAACTGTATTTTAACCGCATTGCCCCCAGGATAGGTTTGTTTCTGTAATTGCTTTGGTCATTTGTCTTCAGAATATTGTTTTTAGGAAATTGTTTACAACTTGAACAATGGAGACATTTTTAAACATTAAGAACTTGTAGCAGGGACCCCCAGATTTGGGTCTTAAAGTCCTGGCAGCTATTAACATTTTAAATTTTTGTATTAGAGACTAAATCAGTAGTTCCCACCAAGGAGTAAGAATCACCTGGAAAGTCTTTTCAAAAAACACCTGGCTGGGGCTGGGGATTTAGCTCAGTGGCGCCACACCTGCCTTGCAAGTGCAAGGTTCTGAGTTTGGTCCCCGGTACTGCAAAAAACAAACAAACAGAAAAAAACCACTTGGCTGTACTTAAACAGACCTGGTAGGCAAAATCTCGGTTTCTCAGGTGATTACAGTGTGCGTCCTAATTAAAAAGGAACAAATAAGAACCTTGTCTAATTTTTTTCACAAAACAATATGTATCGTTAACACAGATGGAACACTAATTTTTGTTTTTTAAAATGTTGACGCCTACCTAGAGTCTTGACCTATAGTTTGAAAAAAAGTAATAATAACTAAAAGTTTGTTTTTCTGGGGCACTTAATTAAATACCACTGACTCAAAAGCAACTGTAATTGTTTGGTTTAGTAGTAGACGGAGGAGAAGTCCCTCCCCTCCCCCCACCAGAAGACGCCGATCTCCTTCTCCAGCTCCTCCTCCTCGGCGGCGCAGATCTCCCACACCACCACCTCGACGGAGGTACTTGCAGATGCCAGTGGAGCAGCTCGGAAACTATGGCAGGACTGACTCTTATTAGAGTTGCTTACTTTTATATGAATGATTCCATTTATGAAAAGCCCAAAACATAGAAATCTCTAGAAATGGAAAGAAGATTAGTGGTGTAGGGGGTGGGGTGGGAATGGGGAATGGCAGTGGTAGGCACTTAAGGAGATCTAGGATCCTAGAACAGAGAAAGGACACTAGTGGAAAATAGGGCCAATATTGGTATTTTGATTAATACTAAGTACTGAGGATAATTTTACAGTTTTTATATCTTTTTTTAAATAGATATTTACATGGTTTTGTACAAAATCTTCACTTGTATGTGCCAGGCAGTGTTAGGTGCCTTAGAAACTTTACCTGTAGTTCTCAAGTAGCTTGTTATTCCCATTTTTCAGGTCAAGAAACTGAGGTTTGCAGTTACTAATCACCCAGGTGGAACAGTGAAAATATATTCTACAACATTCCTCCAAAACTGTCTTATTGTTGTTCTGATTATGGGTAGGGATTTATTTTGAGCTGGACGTCTGCAAGATTGGGCCTAATGCTGTGTTTTAGTCTTGATTCCTAAGGTACATCAGGGGTGTGTCAGAATTACACATTACAAGGAAGGCCAGGTTGGGCTTTTACGGAGGTAATATTGTGCCTACTGCTTGGCTTCCATTGAAAAGTGATCTTTTGAGACAAAGTGGGACATTTCTCTTTGAAAGGAAGTAGAAGTATCTTTAAAGCTTGTGCAGTGAGCTCTTGATTATTAATACAGAACCCAGATGCCAGTTCAAAGATGTCACCACATAGGATAGCCATTTAGAGCAAAGACTTCCTGAATGAGTTGGCCAGTGTCACTGGAGTCCAGCTGCTGCAGTTACATAGTAGTTATATGATGACAGCTGATTCTAAGGCTCACAAATTCCTCCCATTAAGTAGAAGACATAGTTATCCGAGATAAGCAAAGATTTTCCTTTGGTTTTGTTTTTTTTTTTCTCTAAATGAGAATAAAAGTATGGTGTGTCCACTTAGAAATACACTCCGTTAGCCCAGTACTAGCTGCAGGATAGCCATAACTATTGTTTACTCTGGTTTTCTGCTTTCATTGTCCTGATCCTGTTGGGCCATTCAGCTTAATGATGTGTGTTTTTCCTAGGACTCCCTCTCCTCCCCCTCGTCGGCGCTCACCTTCCCCGAGAAGATACTCTCCTCCCATACAGAGGAGGTACTCTCCTTCTCCACCTCCAAAGAGAAGAACGGCTTCGCCCCCACCCCCTCCTAAGAGAAGGGCATCGCCATCCCCACCACCAAAGCGCCGGGTCTCCCCCTCTCCACCTCCCAAACAAAGAAGCTCCCCAGTTGCCAAGAGACGCTCACCTTCTCTCTCATCAAAGCATAGGAAAGGGTCTTCCCCAAGCCGTGCTACTAGGGAGACCCGGTCACCACAACCAACCAAACGGCATTCTCCCTCACCGCGGCCTCGAGCTCCTCAGACCTCAAGTCCTCCACCTGTTCGAAGAGGAACATCGGCATCACCCCAAAGAAGGCAGTCCCCATCTCCAAGTACCAGGCCCATTAGAAGAGTCTCCAGAACTCCAGAACCTAAAAAGACAAAAAAGTAAAACTATTTCATGCTTTTTTTGTTAGGAATACTTAGTTGTGTGCCTCTTTATGAGGAAACTTCTCTTCCTTTATTGAGAGGTTACAGGAAGTAATAAGCTATGAATATAAACTATTAAAAGACAGCTGGGCCCGGGATTTATTAGCTCAGTGGTTCTGCCGCCTGCCTCGCAAGCACAAGGACCCGAGTTCTGTCCCAGTACCAAAAAAAAAAAAGACAGCTTTCAGATCATATTCACAGATTCTTTTCCATTTTGAGAATAGTTCTGTATGGTATAAATTGAATGGCATAGAATAATATCTGGTTCTTAACTAGTATCAGGTTTTTTGAGAGGTATGCTTCCAAAACAACCAGTTCCTGTATGTGGGTCTGATAGAGATAAAACCAGTGTTAAGTGAAATGTAAAGAATTGGCTTTACTTGCTGGGAATTTAGCTCAGTGGTGCTACCGCCTGCCTCGCAAATGCAAGGTACTGAGTTTGATCCCCGGTACCAGAAAAAAAAAAAGAATTGGCTTTGCTGATTTCATACAGGTAACATCATGAATAGAATTGAGTAGAAGATTGTAGGACTCAGTACTTACGTGATGTATATTTAATATGTGAGCCAGGCTTAATGGCAATACCTGTAATCCTAGCGCACTGGGAGGTGGAGGCAATAGGATTATAAGTCCAAGCCCGGCCTTGGGAAATTTAGTGACTTAGTGAGACCCTGTCTCAAAATAAAAAAGGGCTCGGGATGTAGCTCAGTCAAAGTTAGTAGAAATAACTGGCAAACTAAATGCTATAAAAAATTCAGAGGTGGTGACTTGATTATATAGTGAATTGTGGTTGATTCTTTTCTTGAGGAATGGAAGTCTCTTCTCAGTACTGTTACTTTTTCTCCTCTGCATCTAGGGCTGCCTCACCAAGTCCACAGTCTGTAAGAAGGGTTTCCTCCTCTCGTTCTGTCTCTGGATCTCCTGAGCCAGCAGCTAAAAAGCCCCCAGCACCTCCATCCCCTGTCCAGTCTCAGTCACCCTCTACAAACTGGTCACCAGCGGTGCCAGTCAAAAAGGCTAAAAGCCCAACGCCAAGCCCATCACCAGCCAGGGTGTGTATCTACCTTGTTTTGGACAGCCTTTGTAAATTTGTATATGGTCATTTTGAAGCAGAGGTATTGAGCTAGAATATTAAAACACTGGGGTTAGTGTTTTTCCCTACATAAGTCATAAAACTGGTCTTGAACAGGTTTCTATATTGTGTAGACAGTGGTTTAGTTGACTGAATTGTACAAGCTAACTGGATTGTGAAGGATCTTAAGCAATGTCTTAGGTGAAATTTAAAGAGTTAATAGGGGATCCCTAGCACTAAAAAACTAAAATGAGATTATAACAGTATTTTGCATAAATTTGGTATACAGTTCCTGACTTAGGATGGTTCAGTTTAGAATTTTTAGTTTACATTGAGTGTGAAAACCATATAGTGTTTTGAGTATATTTTTTTGGTTGTATATTTTCACCTTACAGTAGGATTACAAGGTTTATTGAGATGTAACCCCATCAAAAATAGAGGAACATTTATGTGCAGTAAAGATGAACAGACCCATCTCCACTGTAAAGATAGGTGAAGTCAGATGGTGATGTGACATTTATACAGGCATGTGTTAGGCTAATGGGGACCATAGTAAAAGCCTTCTGTGGGATAGGTGAGTATTGTCAGTGATTGAGAAGATATTCCCGCCTAATCTTCACGTTCAGGAGGTGGAAGTCACCTTATCTGAAGTTGGCCCTTGGCTCCATTCCTGGTGACCTGGTTCACATAAAGTGGGGAAATGTGGCTTAATACAAATTTAGTTGGGGAAAATTGTAGGAATCAGTTATCCTCAAGCCATTTACTATTCTTAGAATACTGTATATGGAGTATATGTTAGCTTTCAAGTGTTTCTCATCTCTAGGAATAGTTGTTTTTTTTTTTTTTTTTTGGTACTGGGGATTGAACTCAGGACTTTGCGCTTGAGAGGCAGGTGGTGGCACCACTGAGCTAAATCCCTGGCCCTCTAGGAATAGTTTTCTTGGTGGCAACTGGCCTTATATCTTTTTTCCTACCCTGAAGCCTCTGTGGAATTTGGAGTTTTGTCTATTATTCCCTTGAGGAAATAAAATGTTCAATTGAACAGAGTTTTAATCAGATTGATTATATTTTCCTTCTGGATTTCTAGAATTCAGATCAAGAAGGAGGTGGGAAGAAAAAGAAGAAAAAGAAGGACAAGAAACACAAAAAGGATAAGAAACACAAGAAGCACAAAAAACACAAGAAGGAAAAGGCTGCTGCTGCAGCCGCTGGGGCTCCTATAACCCCCGCAGCCATTGCTGCCACAACCACATCAGCACAGGAAGAAACCGAGGCAGCCACAGAGCCGAAGAAGGTATTTACAGACTGCACATTTTGTCTCACTGTTTATACGCTGAGTGAAATCATTTGATTTTGAGAAATAGCTGGTAAATCAGTTTTTCTAATCCTCGGCTCCCTGGCAGCCATATTACAATCTATTTCTTGATGACCTACCAAAAACAAGAATTTGTTGGGGCCAAGGATAAGAACAAAGAGGGCTGCCAGAAAGCTCAATGTGATCAGTTTTATTTTTTGATATTTTTGATGTCGGGGATCAACTAGGGGCGTGCTCATTCTAAGTACATACTTAATTGAGTATCACTCAGTTATACCCCCCATCTCTATTTTTATTTTATTTACTTATTTATTTTTGGTACCGGGGATCGAACTTGGGACCTTGCGCTTGCGAGGCAGGCGGCGGCACCACTGAGCTAAATCCCTGGCCCTCCCAGCTACATTTTTTAAGTAACGTCTGTGAAATAAATTCACCCATTTAAAGCATACAGTTCATTGATTTTTAGTATATTCCAAGTTGTATGCTCACCACCACAGTTTGATTCTGCTCTTGACTCAGCGTCTCCCACTGGTATCTCAAGACTTAACACCCTGACAACCATCCTGGGTTTTTCTGGTTTTTTTAGGAGACCGAAAGTGAAGCTGAAGATAACCTTGATGACTTAGAGAAGCACCTGCGGGAAAAGGCTCTGAGATCCATGCGGAAGGCTCAAGTGTCCCCACAGTCCTAGGTGGAAACGTTTGTTAGGATGTAAATTTTACTTGGTTTGTACTCAATTCAATTTCAAAATTGCTAAAATGTGTTTGAGCTTTAGACTATAACATTTGTTGTAATAATTGCTAGGTTGAGGTTCACCGTGTAAAAAAAAGGGGGGGCATGGATTTACATTGCAAAAGGTGTCCACAGTGTATTAGTGACATTCTTTCATGAGAGCTGACATAAATTCATTTAGAGTAAAATATTTTAAGCCAAAAAAAAATCTCTTTTTTTAAAAAAGGGGTTTAAGTATTGTTGGCATTCTTATGGTTTCTTTAAATGCCCCTGGCTATTCCTAGGGGGGCTTCCCCCCCTCATTTTTCCCCCTTTTCTTTTATCTTTACTTTGTTTTTTTTTAATCATTTGAGTCTTCATGCCCATTTAAGTTGTGCTTCCAACCTTGTATGGTTTGTAAGCTTGTCCAGAAATAAGACCACTGTTGAAGGTACCACAAAAGTATAAATGAATATTCTAATGCCGCGATCTTTCCTGTTGCCTGTGGAATTGCTGCTGAAATAAATCAGGATTTGAGCTCTAGGATGAGACAGAAAAATGAAAGCATGTTTTCCAGGACACTAGGTTTATATGGATGTGTAACAAGTTGATTCGGAACAGTGGAATTTGATTCCATCCTGTTCGGGTCCTGTCCCCCACCCCCACTCCCCCAGCAGCCCCCTGCCTCCTGCCCCTCCCCCCTTGTAAAGACAGTTAATTCCTCCCAGGAAGGATCCTTCAGCTACATGAAATTTTTGTTTGCTGAAATGTCATGGCTCCATTCATATTTTTGTCTTATTTTTCCAATTCAGATATATAATGTTCAGAGCTCTTGTATTGGAAGCTGGAAGGGCCCGGACTTTGAAATAGTGTCTTGGTTTCACTGTTTTTGTTTTTTTGTTTTTTTTTTAAACTAAAGCTATATGAAGCTTGTGGATTAAACAATAAATTTCTAAATTTAAAAATGTTTGCCACTCTTATTTAAATAATTACTATGAGTACTATAAAGAGAAAGTGCAAGATACAGTAAGAAAATGCAGACTAGGAGAGTCACTAGGTGAGGAGAGTGGGGGAGAACGTGGAGGGAGCCTGACACTGCCCCAGAAGGAAATGAAAGCAAAGGAGTAACTGGAGCACTGTAAGTGCATGTGTGCGGTTTGGCTGCTCACTAGTCAGAAATTTGGAATTGGTAACTACGTAAGTGTAAAACAGCAACATTCTTGTGAAAGAAGTAAAAGCCGGGCATTGCTACATACCACCATGTCCCTGCACTCAGGAGCATCCCTGGGAGTTCCAGCACCCTGGGCTACACAGGGAGACCCTGTCTCAGACAACCAAATGGACTAAAAGGAAAATTTTGACACAAGAGATCTAAATATTTACACCCTCGGCTAGGGATTTCCCCTTCTCTGAATTGATGGCATATGGGTAGTTGATTTGATTGCCTTTTCTGACAGTTGAAGCAAAAATAGGAGCAATGTGCCTACAGGTGTTAATTTCAGGAACGCCTAGCAGGTGTTTACCTAAAAGAGGACAGGAAACACTTTCAGGAACGAGGAGTAGTCTGGCAGCTACCTGCATTGATGCAGAATGTGGCAGAAACAGGATGGGGTACCTTGTGTGGGGCCTGAACTAGGGTAATCTGGGGTTGCTCCATGATTGATGGAAAACTTTGTGCAGCAACTGAAGTTTTCAGGGCTCTTCTGTATAGCTTCCTTTTGATTCTCTAATTCTTTGGTGCAGGAAAAATGAATATCCCATTTCTGCAATGACTACTGACTTAACCTTCAATATGAACAAACCAAGGGGAATCATTGGAGTATTTTCATCTAGCCATTTATTGATTGAATCCATTTTTATTCACATAAGCCACTTCACACTAGGCTTGCTTCCATCCCCTTAAGTGCTCTTGTTACAGTTAACCAATGCCAGCACGTAGAGGCTGAGGCAAGAGGGTCACAAGTTTGAGCCCAACCTGAGCAGCTCAGCAAGGCCGTGTCTCAAAATTCAAAAAACTAAAAAGCGCTGGGGATGTAGGTGAGTGCAAAAGTCCTGGATTCAATCCTCAGCACCACAGAAATAAACACAGAAGTAACCTTTTACCAAATTCTGGTTTTTTTGGTTGAAATAGTCACTATGTAGCCCAGGCTGACCACAAACTCCGGGTTACCCTTCTGCCTCAGCCTCCCAGGTGCTGGGATCACAGGCGTGTGCCACCACACCCAAGCCCCCAGGATATTTCTTATGCTACCACCTGGATGATCTCTGGAATAGCCAGGCCAGGCTCACATCAGTGTCCCAGTTTCTGCCAGGCTACTCCAAGGCTTGGTGTGAAGAGCCTGAGCATTTACAGCCCCTGTTGGAGGTTTCCCCTTCTCTCTGTCTACATACTGGACGGCTGCCTTGGTGCTGGTGCCTACATGACAGGAGCTAGTGTCAGGGCCTACCAAGGCTCAGTCCTGTGGCAGCTCTTCAGGGAATATGTCCAGCAGGGCTGCAGCATACTCAGCAGGCTGCATGGCCCAGGAGAGGGTGCCTTGGTCCATAGTGCCTCTGTGAGCACACATCAACACTCAAAAATTAATAACCTTGTACATGAATAACACACAGAAAAAAGAGAAAACCCCCTTTGGAAAGATATCCCTTGTTCTTGGGTAGAAAGAACCAATATAGTGAAAATGGCTATGCTTCTAAAATCATTACACAGATTTAATGCACTCCTGGATCAAAATCCCAATAGCATATTTCATAGAATTAGAGAAAACAATTCTAAAATTCATTTGAAACCAGAAGAGACCTATAATAGCAAAAGCAATTCTGGGCAACAATGGCAGGGTAGGGGGGGATCACAATCCTTGACTTGAAATTATACTACAAAGCTATTGTGATAAAAACATGATACTGGCAAAAAAACCCAACAAAAAATAGCCAGATCCAAGGATCAAAGGAACAGATTAGAAGATACAGAAACAACTCCAAACATATTCAACCACCTTATCTTTGACAAAGGAGCCAAACACCTTCACTGGAAGAAAGATAGCCTCTTTAATAAATGGTGCTAGAAAAACTGGCTTTCCACATGGCAAAGATTAAAACTAGATCCATATCTTTCACCATGCACTAAACTAAAACCAAAATGGATCAAATATCTAAATATTAACAAATACTAAATGCTGGAAGATAGGTTAGGTAGAACTCTTGAAGACATTGGTGTAGGCAAAGACTGAACAAAACCCTGATTGCACTGATACATCACAATGAGTCAACAACTGGGACCTCATCTTATTAAAAAGCTTTTACACAGCAAGAGAAACCAACAGAGTGAAGAAACAACACATAATGTGAGAAAAAATTTTGGCCAGCTGTTCTTCAAAGGACTAATATCTAGAATATATAGAGATCGCTTCTCGGCCTTTTGGCTAAGATCAAGTATAGAATATATAAAGAACTTAAAATAATCAGACCCCTGAAATTTAAAGACCCAATCCGAAAATGGCCATCTGAAATGAATAGATGAAGAAGTAGAAACAGCAAATAAATATATGAAAAAAATGTTCGACATCACTGGTTATTTGAGAGATACAAATTAAAACACTGAAATTCCATCTCCAGAAAGAATGGCTGTTATCAAGAAATTGACCAATAACGTGGTAGAGAGGCTGTGGGGGAAAAGGAACCCTTCTTCACTGTTGGGAGTATAGACTGGTGCAACCCCTGTGGAAGTCAGAGTGGACCTTTCTCAACTAAAACTTGTGGTTCCATTCAGGCCAGCTGTTCCCCTTTTTGGTATCCTCCCTAAAGAATTAAAAGTTTCATACCACAGTGATATATGCATACCTATGTTTATAGCCCCACAGTGTGTAATAGCTAAATCTTAGAAACAGCCCAAATGCCAATTAACTGATGAATGGATAAAGAAAATACGTTTTTTAGACAATGGAGTGCTACTCTGCCATAAAGAATGATAAGCTTGAGACATTTATAGCTAAATGGATGCACCTTGAGACCATACTCAAATGAAATAAATTGGCATGTTTAAATGCCACTATTTCTCTGGTGTGAGAAACCAAAAGTGAAATAAGGACCAAGATGTATCATAGATATTGGGAAATGGGAAGAAAATGTTCAAATGAGAAGGGCAACAATGGAGGGGGGAGGGGGAGAGGAAAGATGAGACAAGAAAAAAAGGAGAAAATAGAAGGAAAAAATGGAAACAAAGCTTTTATAAATAAAGGGAAGAGGGGTTTAAGGGTGGGAATGGGGAAAAAAAAGATAATTCCCTATGATGAATGCGATCATTATGTGTTTCTAAAATGTGCCAATAAATGTTTTGCTTCAAAATAAATATGCTTGGTAATGCATACAAAGGAATGACACCACAAAGAAGTTCCTGTTTTGACTAAAGCGATATGTATCTGTTCTAGTGATTGGGGAAAATTTTAGTTTAGATGATTATAAAGGATCTTAGGTCATACCCCTATTCCTATGCCATTTTTCTCTTTAAAATATAATACACACACAATATATATATCACCTGGCATACAATTCACCGTATAAAAGTGTACAATTCCATGGTATTTAGAAGTTATATATATAAAAAAGAAGTTATATAACCATCACCACTGTCCCAAACCTATCACTCCCAAAGACACTCCTGGACCCTTAGAGTCCCTTCCAGTGCCTCTGACAGTCCTCCCAGCCCAAGCACCTGAAAACTACTTTCTGTCTATAGATTGGCTATTTGGGATCTTTCATTGGAATCATGCGATGTGTGGCCTTGTATATCTGGCTTCTTTCACTTAACATAATGTGTTCAAGGTTCATCCATGCCGTGGCTTGTAGTAGTACTTCATTTCTTCTTATTGCTCAATAGTGTTCCTTGAATATACTACCTTTTGTTTATCCACTTACCAGTTGATGGGTAAGTGGGCTGTTTCCATGTTCCCCTTCTTAGAAATTAAGCTATGAGCATTTCTGTACAAGCCTTTGTGCAGGCATATGTTTGAAATCCTCTGGAGTATTTAATCCCTAGCAGTGGAATTGCTGGGTCATATGGTAACTCTTACCTTTAACTTTTTTAGGAACTGCTGGACTACTTTCTAAAGCAGCTGCACCATTTTACATTCCCAGCAGCAGTATACAAGGGTTCCAATTTCTCCACATCCTTGGCAACCCTTCTTAGAATCTATCATTTTAATTATTGTTATCCCACTGGATATGAACTGCTATCACAACTGGTTTGATTTGCGGTTCCCAGGTGGGTAATAATGTGGAGCATTTTTCTGTGAGCTGCTAGGTGTCTGCCAGTGAGAGCTGACTCCCATCTCCATGAGAAGGTCCTGGGTACAGGGCCGGGCCTCAGAGCCTCTGTGGAGTGGAGCCAGTGGTGCATCTGGGAAGTGCTTTGTCGGTCAGTTGTCATTCAGTATCTGTGCGGGATCCCTTTTAGGACCCATTTCCTGCTGCTGCCAAAATCTGAGGATGCTTAAGTCCCTTATTTAAAGCATTAGCCTGATGTGGTGGTGCACCCCTGAAATCCCAGCACTCAGGAGGCTGAGGCAGGAGGATGCCCCAAGTTCAAGTCCAGCCTGGGTTATATAGTGAGTTCAAAGCCAGCCTGAACTACATAGTGAGACTCTGTCTCATAATTAATTAGTGGGCTGGGGATTTAGCTCAGTAGTTTCGCCACCTGCCTTGCAAGCGCAAGGTTCCAAGTTTGAACCCTGGTACCAAAAAAAAAATTAATTAGTAAGCAAACAAATAAATGAACAGCGTAGTATTTCCCTATAACCTACACAGCCTTCCCATTCACCTTAAATAAACTCTAGATTAGTTATATTCCTAGTGAAATGTAAATGCTATGTAAACAGTTGTGTTGTCTAAGGAAAATCACTAAAAACTACATGTTCTCTAAGTACAGGCAATTCTTTTCTGATTATTTTCCATCTGAGATTGGTTGGATCGCAAATGAGGACTCTACAGATGCAGTGCTTCACCTCCCAAGGGCGGGGTTGAGAGAACTGAGGACAAGCAGAAATTCCTGTCCATTTTCTATGAAGAGAATCAGGAGACTCTGAGAGAATGTAACTGAAGATAACCAGCAGGTGCAGGCAGAGTTAATAGTGTCCCTCTGTGGTGAATTAACTAATGGTCAACTTGGAACACTCAGCTGAACTGAGTCAGCATGGTCTGGGTATGGAAGACCCACCTGAGGACTGTTCCCACAGCATAAAAAGAGAACTGGAGGGAAGATGTGGGCTGTTGATTTTCTTGGAGAATCTTGCTGCAGTTGGTTTTCCTGATGCAAACTTGGCTGTTATCATCAGAGGAGCTCAGGCCCTCACTGTCACTGGGAATGGCTGCTGTTCTCATCAGGGGGGCTCTGATCTTCACTGTGAGCATCGCTTCCTGCCTCCAGTGCAGATCCCTCAGCCTGGTGGCACAAATCCTTCACCCTGCCAACGCAGGCTTTCTAGCTTTCACCGCTGGCCTTTGGACCTTCCCAGTGCCGATCCTCGATACAGACAAGCAAGAGACATTGCTATGGGGTCTAGGCCACTGGCTGGGCTCATGGAGGATGTTGCCTTGGGCACTAGGCCTTCAGCTGGACTTGTACAGGACATTGCTGTGGGATCCAGGCTCCTGACTGGATTCTTTGGGTCTGCACTGCATGGATGGATCTCCTGCACTCTTCTGCACTTGATTTACAGGGTGAATAATAATCCTATAGGTTACATGTTCTGTATTAAATCTGTTCCCTTGCAGACCCTGACTACAACACCCTCCCACTCAATATTTTCCTCAATCTACCTAAATTCTAGTATTATGACAATCACATAAGATGATGAGTATAGAAACACTGCCCAAATATGTGTGTTATCAAAAGAGCATTGGGGTTTAGGATATAACTTATTATCCTGAGAAATCTAAGTTTAGAAGTTGCAAATTACATGCCATTAATATTTTGAAGATGCACTGGGCATGGTGGCACACATCTATAATTCCTACACTCTGGGAGGCTGAGGCAGGAAGGTTGCAAGTTTAGGGCCAGCTTGGACAATTTAGTGAGATTCTTCTTCAAAATAAAAAAGGACTGGGGGGGGCTGGGGTTTAGTTTAGTGGTTCTGCCGCCTGCCTCGCAAGCGAAAGGACCTGAGTTCGATCCCTGGTACCAAAAAAAAAGGGCCAGGGATTTAGCTGATGGTACTGTGCCTGCCTTGCAAGCGCAAGGTTCTGTGTTTAATCCCCGGCACCGAAAAAATAAAATAAAATAAAAGGACTGGGAATGTAGCTCAGTGCCAAAGTCCTGGGTTTGAGAGAGAGAGAGAAAGGGAAAGACTCAAATCTGCTCAATCCTGAAAGATCAGCTCCAAGAGCCTAAGACTTCTCGCTTTTTGAAAGCTTATTTTCAGTATTTTTATTGGAAAGACCCACCTTAGCTCATGGCAAAAACTGCCTCTTTCGGGGATTTTTTTTTTTTTTATGCTTGTTTATTTGTAGTCTGAAAATTGAGCTCAGGGCCTCCCCACTGAGCGACATCCTCAGTTATTTTTTTATTTTTTATTTGATAGGGGCTTGCTAAGTTATCCAGGCTGGGCTTGAACTGGAGATTCTCTTGCCTTACCTCCAGGGTGCTGGGATTCCAGGCATGCGCAACCACAGCTGGATTTGTTTGTTTGTCTGTGACAGTCTCACTATGTAGTTCAGCCGGGCCTCGCACTATGTATCCCAGGCTGGCCTTGAATTCACGGGAATCCTCCTGCCTTAGCCTCCCAAGTGCTGAGATTACAGGCACCACCACACCTGACTTTGTAAGAACTATCGTAGCCTTGTGCTCCTAATTGATCCACATGAATCTGTTTTCAAAATAAAAATGAATTGACTGGATTAGAAACAGGTTTTAAAGCTCTTGGCAAAAGTCTCCCCCATTTGTCAATGTGTGGTCAGTGTTCTGCAGCTGCTTCTCAGTCACAGACATACTGTTGTGAGTCTTGGGCAAGTGACTTCACTTCCCTCCGCCTCGATTTTCCTCTTCGGACGTGGATGCGTGCGTACTGATGAGGGTGGAGCCTACGCACCATCAGGTCTCCATCAGGGAGAGTTTTGATAGTGTTTCATCAAATCTCGGATATTAGCAATTATAGGACTTGCCACCACCTATTAAACGATGTCACCCATCATTCATTTTATTACAGGTGGGGCGGGATTTAGCTCAGTGGCATCGTGCCTGCCTCATAAGTGCAAGGTCATGAGTTCGATCCCCGGTACCGAAAAAAAATTACAACATTTTATTACAGGACACATCCTGACTTCAGATGTCAAAATGTGAGGAAAAAAATGTATCTTTGACTTCATTTCATTTGCAGTACTGGGGGCGGAACCCAGGGGCCCTCTACCGCAGTTCTATTCAGAAAGGTCTGGGTCACTGAGGGAGGGCTCCGGAGCCAGCTCAGGGACCTGTTTACCTCTCACCTTCAGTTTAGGCGGCTCCCCCTGCGGCTGGCACTTCCATTTTCTCTTCTGTCTCAGCAGTTTTCTCAGAACCTTCCACAAGGTGGCGCCTGGTCCTTGGGGGGCTGGAATGGGATCGAACCTGCCCCCACTGCTCCTCCGTTCTCTTTCTTTCCCTTTCCCTGTCCCTCCAGCTCTGTCACTTTTCCTGGAAACCCTTATCAGCATTCAGCTCTTCTCTGTGGGATTCCAGGGGTGGAAGAATAGGCACAAGGTTCTCACAGTCCACAGGCCCCAGCCCATCCCCAGCTGGGATTCCTTCCCAATGAGTCCTCTCCAGTCCTCCCTTGCATACCTAAGGAACAGTAAACTCACTACTTCGTAAGGATCCTGTTCAAGCTGGACATGGCAGTGCATGCCCATAATCCCAGCATTCAGGAAGCTGAGGCAGGAGGATCACAGTGAGTTGGAGGCCAACCTGGGCTACATAGTGAGTTCAAGGCCAGACTGTGCTACATAGCAAGACTATCTCAAAAACCAAAACCAAATGAAACCTAACCAAACACAAACATAAGGATACCATTCTGGAAGGAATCCATGGAGTCTATTGGATCCTGTCTGTCCTTTCTGGAGTCCACACCCTGACCTCTAGGCCACGTTACCCTCACACCGTGAAAGCGTGCTCTGGGGTCTGTGGGAAATGTCCTGTCCCTGCACGTTCCACTGCCTCCACCTCCATACCGTGGCTATGTGGTGGCCTCTCAGCATGTTACCTGTTTGACTCATATTTGGAATGAGCCATATTTGACTCTGTTGGAATCCCACGCAATTGAAGAGGGTCAACAGCACTCCAGATTCAGAATGGGCTCTGGGGGCTTAGGCCAAACAATACATCTCATTTCTACAGGCACAGAAATGGACACTACCTCCGTCAGAGCTGGGGATTTGCCAAGAGAAGTCAGCAGGGTTCTCTGGGGAGAGAGTTGTTTCTTGCTTCTGGGGTGTTGGAAGAGATTCTCCCTTTCCTTGTGTTATGTGTTGAGGGGATGTGAGGACTGGAAGCAGCTTTCATCGCCAAAAAGGGATTCTTTCTGAGGATAAAATCAACATATAGAGGAAGGCAGAGCCCAGAGACTATGCAAAATAGAACCCAGTCTATGGTATTATTAGCTCTCTACTACTATATAACAAATAAATCACCCCCAATTGGGCAGCTTGAAACAGTATTTCTCATTTCACACAGTTGCAGGTTAGGAATTGGAAAAGGCCTAGGTGAGCAGTTCTGGCTCAGGGTCTCTCATGAGTCTAAACAGTTGGATCGTGGTGAGGGCTTCAGTCATCTGAAGGCTACCCTGGGTGGAGGACCCACCTCCAAGACGGAGCCCTGACGTGGCAACTGGCAGGAGGCCTCGGATCCTCGCCAGTGGGTTTTGCATAGCAGATGGCTTCCCCCAAAGTGATGATGATGGACACAGGGAAGGAAGCCACTGTGCCTTTTATGAGCCAGTCCCTGAAGTTGCATGCAGTCATTTCCACACTTTTTTTTATTTGAGAGTCCACGTCAAGGGAAAGGTGACTGGGCTTCCTACTGAGGGGAGTGTCTGAGACTTATGGATCAATGTTAAACCCCACTGTGGTGACATCACCTGGGCTGCTGGATCAAGCCCACATCTGAGGCCCGGTCTTTGATCTTCTAGTTAATGCCACTTATTGTTTAAACCAGTTTGGGCTGGGTTTTCTGACCTCTGCTCTTCAAAGAGCTCTGGCTAATAACTCCGGTACCTCACAGGAGGTAGATTCCTCTCCCTCATCCCACCCTCCAGACCTGCTATATCTTGCCCGTTTTTTTTTTTTAAAGATTTAAGACAGGGTCTTTCCCAGGAGGGCCTAGAGCTCAAAATTCTGCTACCTCAGCCTCTGCAGTACTGGGATTACAGGTGTGCACCGCCTTGCTGGGGTCACCTTGTCTCTTTAAGTGACAGGGTAAGAGTGGAGCCTGGGTTCCAGGAGAAGAAAGATGGGTCCTTCTCAGCCTTTGGTCCTTTATTTAAAAAAAATTTTTTTTTTTTGTGGTACTAGGGATTGAACTCAGGACCTCACACTTGAGAGGCAGGCACAGCACCACTGAACCCAGCCCAAACTTTGGTCCTTTATCCCACAACAAAGCACTGTCCCTGTCCTTGGCCGTGGGAGAAGCTGACTCTAGGAAACCACACTGCCCTGCTAGCTCAGGACAATCAGGTTCCCCCTCCCACCCACTACTCCTAAAATAGGACTTTTTCATCCTTGCTTTGCCCTCAAAGATGTGGCACCAATTCCCAGGTCTCTGGGGGAGACTCCTCTTTGGGGAGAGGGCACAGGGAAATCAGGTGGCCAAGTGGGAAGTGCCCTGGGCTGCTCCCACCCTCCTTTGCTGTGCAGCAGTGGGGGGTGGTGGGGTGGTATCGAACTTGGGTCCTTACACTTTTGGGGCAGGCAGCAGAGCCACTGAGCTAAATCCCCAGCCCTAGAGGCGGTGAATTTTATTTAATTAATTAATTAATTAATTTGGTACCGGGGATTGTACTCAGGTCCTTGCACTTGTTCAGCAGGTGGCGAAACCACTGAACTAAATCCCCGGCCCAGCCCGAGGAGGTGAATTTTAAAAGAAACTTCACTTTGGACAAACTGAGGCTTGTAGGGGCATTCTTAGTTTAGCAGACATAAGCCCACATTCTTCGTGCTTTTGCATTCACCATTTCATTTTACCCTCCTGCCAGCCAGGGAAGAGCCAGGGCCAGGCACTGAGCGGGGCAGAGGCTGAGCAGCAGGACCTCCTGTGTGCAGAGAGCTGCAGGACAGATGTGGACTCACCATTGGCACCTGTGACTCAGCCACAGGTGTTATTTGCTGAGTGTTTTCTGGTCACTATGTGCTGAGTACTTTCTGTGTGACCATCTTTGTTCTCCTGTCAGCCCTGTTGGGTGGTTACTATAATTATCTCCCTTTACAGATAAAGAAACTCAAGCCCAGAGGGAAAGCCAGGAACCCCGCAGAAGCAAGCAATGGAGCTGGGATTCCAGCAGCTCCCACCTCTCCAAGCCTGGCTGTTTCCCATCACACAACACCCCTCTTAGCATGATCAAGAGCTCAAGGGTAGAAGTGGGTTGGGAAAGACCTAGGAGTCCAAGGACTCAAGTTTATGAACCAACCCTGGCCCCTTGCTAGTTCTGTGACCAGGGTAGATCACTCATTTCTCTGAGCCTTGGTGTCCTTCCCTGTAAAATGAAGATAATGATTCCCACCTGAATGGTGAGGTGTAGGGAAAGACATTTTTAGTGAGGGTATGTTTGTGAGCATCCATTGTGTACTGCAAAGAGCTATCTAAACATAAGAAGTGGTTGTTTTCCTTAATCCCGGAGCAGGGGCAGGGACAGGAAGTGGGCAGGCTGACCAGGGTAGCCAAGTGTCCCAGAGTCATTGTTCCGCCCGTGGCGTACGTGAAGTCCTCAGGATAGGAGAGACAGGGTGGAGGAGAGATAAAGCTCTGGGTCCTTATCTAGACCTTTCCCTCTATGCCAGAGCCCTCCAGGGAGAGAGAAACTTCTAGACTGTCACCGCTGAGTTCCAAGCATTCCAGAGGGCTCAGCGGGGAGGAAGTCTGTCATCACCTGACCCAGCACCAACATCAGCCCCTGCCTGATCTCTCTGTCCAGGGCCTGGCCTGCCAAGAATTCCATTTTCCAGCAGTGACAATCAGCAGCCCAACCCTACTGAAAGGAGTGACTGGAATTTGGACTCAATGGTCCCAGACTCTTTGCTTTGGTCCCTTCCCTTCTCTAGGCATGAGGTGCTAGCTCCAGGGCATTGACTTCAGTGCTTTGGTTCTGGTGCATGTGTGCCAGGGTCTTGGGTTTGAGGAGGAGCCCAGTAGGTGGTCACAAGGCTGTTGCTCCTCATTCCTTCTTCTTGGCTGCTGGGGAAACTGCTTCCTGCTTCCCTACCATCCCCTCTCTGTTCGTGCTCAGTGGGGCTACTGGCCAGGGATATCCCATGCAAGTCACCCTTGAGATTTTGTGTTTCTGATTCATGCCGAATTTACAGCTCCCTGAAGACAAGCAACTGGGGCCTGCTCACCCCGAGCCTTGGCTAGGGGTTAGCACACAGGATACTCATAAGGGGCCGTGTTGTTGGCCACCCTTGGAGGCCTTGATGAACATGCATTCTGTCCCCAGTGCCTGTTGGAAAGAGTTCTGGCCACACAGGCAGAAAACCCAGCTTCTGCTTCTCTGTCTGGGTGGCTTTGGCAAGGCTCTCTGAAAGGCATCTCCAGCTTTTCCAAACATCCTCCGCTGAGGCCGAGTTTTCGAGGACTCTCCCTGATGATGGGGCAGGGCAGGGGTAGAGGGCAAGGGCATGACCTGGTGCTGGAGCCTGCACCCCACCATCCAGAGCAGCCCCGCTTCTTTTAACTTTTACACATTGGGATTTCACATGGATTTTTGTTTAATTGTAGTTCTAAAGCTTTACTGAGGTGGCCGGGTGTAGTGGTGCACCTCTGTAATCCCAGCACTGTGTGAACTTCAGGCAGAAGGATCACAAGTTTGAGCCCAGCCTAGCCAACTTAGCAATTTAGCAAGACTCTGTTCTCAAAATTTAAAAAAAAATTTTTTTCTAAATGAAAAATTTTTTAAAATAAATTTTATTTTATTTTATCCCATCCCCCCCCCCCAAGCCCCCTCACCTCCCTATGTATAAAAGCTTTGTTTCCATTTTTTTTTTGGTACCAGGGATCAAACTTGGGACCTGGCACTTTCAAGGCAGGCAGCAGAACCACTGAGCTAAATCCCTGGTCCTTTGTTACCACTTTTTTCCCTTCTGTTTTCCCTTTTTTTTCTTGTCGCTTCCTTTCTTTTTCCCTCCCTCCTCCTTCAAAATCAAAATTTTAAAAGGGCTGGAGTTGTAGCGGAGTACAAAGGTCCTGCATTCAATCCCCAGTACAAAGTGAAGCAAAGAAGGACATAGGTTAGGGATGTAGCTCAGCACCAGAGCACTTGTCTAGAACGCACCTAACCTAGTGTTAGTAGGACCGGTGATAGCGCAAGGACCGGAGTTCAATCCCTGGTACCAAAACAACAACAACAACACAACAACAATAACCTAGTGTTAGATCCCCATCAAGGCAACAACAACAACAAAGAAAAAAAAAAGAGACAGGAATAGTGGCCAGAATTGCCTAAACCAGTGGTGGCGAACCAATGGTGTGCGTGTTGTTTTAAAGACAAAAAAAACAAAAGTTAATGTGTGAGTTGTTTTTGTAAACTAAAACTCCAGTATTCAAGTGTAATTGCAGTATTAGCACTTTGCAATAAATAAGTGGGTTTGGGGTTGCAGTTTGGGCATTTGGTGTCTAAAAAGTTCACCATCAGTCCAGGGATTTAGCTCAGTGGTTCCGCTGCCTGCCTCGCAAGCACAAGGTCCCAAGTTTGATCCTGGGTACCAAAAAAAAAAAAAAGCTCACCATCACTGAGAATGGATCCACCCTCTGCAGGCGAGGAGCTCTTGAAGGCCAGGAGGGCTTGAGAGGAGGATGAACCACAGCCAAGTTTTCCTCATAAGGAAGAGGAGGTGAGTCTGCTAGGAGAAGAAGCTTGCTCAAGGCCCTGCAGCTGGTCTGAGGCAGAGCTGAGCGCTCAGACATGCTGACACCTTTGTGTGGCCTCTTATCCCCTTGATATCGTTATTATCCTCCTTCCATGGAGAGGAAAAGTGAGGCTCCGACTTTGGCCCCTGGGAGCTTCCTTAGCCAGGGCCACTGCTCATTAGGAATCTGTGTGGAATAACCGTGTTAGTCATTCCTAGGTAGATGGCTCGCTGTGCCAGCTATTTCTTGTCACCTGTGAGGTAAGGTGCTGCTATTATCCCCATTTTACAGAGAGACAAATGGAAGCACAGACACAATAAATAGCTTGCCTGAGGTCATGAAGCGGGAGTGGCAGGGTGGCATTGGTATTTGAGCCCTGCCTGGTATTCCAGAGCTCCACCCTCCCCGGAGGTCAGCGGAGAGGCCCAGACCAGTGAGTCCAGCAGTGATGCAGCCCCCAGGCCAAACAGAAGAGTAAGGAGTAACAGGAGGAGGCCAGGTGGCCTGATGGGGCCAGAGCAGGCCAGCTGGCAGGCTAGCCCAGCCTGCAACCTGAGCCAGGAGCCACTGCCACCCACTGCCTCAACTCTCAGGTTCCAGGTCCCCTCCAGGAGCCCGAAGTCCAGATCCACGTTGGACAGGCAATGAGTGCTCAAAGGGCAGCTCAGCAAGCCACAGGTGATTTGCTTTCATCCAGAGGCACCTCCAGGAGTTTTTGGTCCAAGGCCCCATTTTTCAGACAGGAAAAGAGAGGCCAGCTATGGATAAAGGATTTTGTTTGGCTTTGGGTATTTTATGCAGAAGCTTTTCTGGGGGAGTACCAGGGGTCGAACTCAGGTCCTTGCGCTTCGGCAGCAGGTGGCGAAATCTCTGAGCTAAATCCTGGGCCCCTACTTTGGGTATTTTATTCACAGGCTCATCTCATTGCTTACAACAATGCTTGGCACATAGTAGATACTTAATATACCCTTGTTGGATGACTGACTCATTGAATGAGTATGGTTTTTAGTATTGCACAGCAGGTAAAGGCTCGGGTGAAATAAAGCCTGCTGTCAGAACAGAGCCTGTTCTCCAGCACCTTAAGGCCAGTGGGGAGAGCAGCCACCAGAGAAAAGTGGGTGGCCCAGGGCAAAGTTGTGCCCTCACACAGAACACAGGGTCTCACAGGCAGATAGGTTAAAACCATTTCCCTCTAGTGGGCCGGGGATTTAGCTCAGTGGTTCCGGCGCCTGCCTCGCAAGCTCAAGGTCCCAAGTTCAATCCCCAGTACCAAAAAAAACCACCACCCCCCCCAAAAAAACATTTCCCTCAACAGCCAGATGTTCACACACACGCACGGACCTCACTTTAGTTACTTTCCCTCAACAGCCAGATGTTCACACACACACACACACACGCACGGACCTCACTTTAGTTACTGAGCCAGATCGGGCATAATTCGGGGAGGAGGATGCTCTGCAACCCAAAGGAAGGAAACTCAGAAGCCCAGAACATAAGAAATGACATTGCCTGGCATTGCCACTGTCCCTGAGGGCTGCCAGCCCACTTTGTTTCTCCTCCACTCAGCTTTCTCGGGGCTCCTGGCTATGTCAGGAGGGCCAGCTTTACAGGTGCTCCTGGTTTAGACACCCAACAGGAGTGACCTGATTGGCCAGCTGATGTTGGAAGCTGCTCCTATCCAGGGCCACCACCCAATACCCAGCCTCTGAGAGCGGGTGTCAGTGGGTACAGAGGGTGGGAAGAAGTCCCAGCAGCAATTCTAATCCCTTCCCAAGCCCCAAATTCCCAGACAGGAAGTGCTGAATCTCTCCCATGGTTGAGTGCCTACAACCTACACAAGCACATCACCACCCACTGTCCCTCATTACTCATTGTTTGAGGGCTCTTATGTTGCCCTTTCTTCTTCTGAACCAGCTCGTTTGCTCATGTCTGTGGCTGTAGTGGGTACACAAGTTTTAGTCAGTGCTACCCAACTGTTCCTTCATTATGCTTCTTGTGCTGCTATCAACGATTTTTACATACTATAAATCCAAACCCCTAAAAGAGAGGATCTTATTGGTTCTCCCACTCACCCACTTGTTAGAACTGCCCCTATTGGCCACAGCATTCACACCAATTCCCCATTGGTTGACAGCTAACCTATAGAATGGCTTTCTGAAGATCATGCCCATCCTTGCCATGCCCATCCTTTGGTAGTAGTGGTTGGGGCTTTTTTTTTTTTTTTTTTTTGCTAGGGTCTTCCTTTGTAGTTCAGGCTGGCACTGAACTCACTATGTAGCCCAGACTGGCCTGGAAGTCTTGGCAATTCTCCTGCCTCAGCCTCCCAAGCGCTGGGACTACAGGCATGCTCCACCATGCCCAGCTAGGTCGGGGCTATTTTTTACTTTGGTGTTTGCAAATGTTTCCTTTGCTTACCCTGCTTTTTCTCTGGGGTTGGGCCAGTTCCCATGCTCCTGTCTTCTCCTCAATTCTTTGTTCATTGTTTACTGATGGCTAATTCTTCTCCTTCCTTCCATTTCTTTAGTTTTTTCCAGTTGATTACTCCTTTTGGACACAGTTCTGCTAATTTCAAGTGATAGCCACCCATGTTTCTTCAGGCAAATGACTTTCCCTCTTTGAGCCCCTCAGTTTCTCCATGAGTATATTGGGGCCACTAATTCCCACCTCACTGGGTTATGAAAGGAGTCGGTTATGTGTGAGTTCCTGCCCAGAGGAAGCACTAAACACCAGCGTCTGCGCCTCTTTGTGGTTTCAGTCCTACTTAAAGCTATCGAAAGGCTAGAGAGAGGCAGAGCAGGGCATTGCTGTGTGACCTTAAACAAGTCTCTTTCCCTGTCCAGAACTCAGTTTTTTCCATCTGTCACTTGATTAAACTAGAGGAGCATTTCCCAAACTGGAAAACAGAGGGTAATAATGAAAGAGAGAATCAGAAAGAAAGGTGTGGTGGGGAGAGAGAGGATGAATATTTGGCTGAATATTTTGGGAAAAGTCGTATAACTTTTACTCAATGTGAAAGACTCTAAGATTGTGCTGTCCAATAAGTAAGTAGTCTTGGGTCACATATATTTCTTTACTTATTCTTTTTTTAAGATAGGGTCACAGGCTGGCCTTGAACTTGGAATCCTCCTCCCTCAGCCTCTCAAGCGCTGGGATTACAGGCATGCTCCGCCATGTGCGGCTCACCTGTGACTACTTAAATTAAAATTAAATAAAATTTAAAATTCAGTTCCTTGGTTACATGAACCAGATTTCCAGTGCTCAGTGGATGTGTGTTGCTAGTGGCTACAGTGTTATTCAGAGCTGATCAGAACATTCCCTTTACCATAGAGAGCCCTATTTCGTGGTGTCAGAGGCCGAGGAGGCCCTTCTGACTTTTATTCCAGCATTTCCCTAACACAGGTCACCCATGTTACCTCTCTGGGACATCTCTGACCAGCATAAGGAAAAAATGTCCTGGGGGAATCTCAGGGCCTTTCCCACCCAAAGCAAAGAGAGGGAACTTGTCCTAGCAGGGGGATTCCCCTAGGGGAGGGAGCTGCCAACATTCAGCAGGGGGCTTTGGCTAAATGGACATTATAACTGTGGGAAAAGAGATCCTTGTGTGGCTGGCATACGCTGGGAAAAGGGCAGAGAATTTAAATTGTTCCGGGTCATAAAGGAAATGGAGCTTTAAAAGGAAGAAGAGGTGAAAGGTGAGAGTAGGTTGAAAGTGGGAGAGGGGCTGGCAACCTGGTGGGACCATGAAGCTGGGGCAGAAGATAGTACTTGGGCTAGGATGGCCGAAGGCTTTTGAGAACAGGGGCTCTGATGTCTTGTGGGGGATCTGGTTTGTTTGGTTTTGTGGTACTGGGTATTGAACCCCGAGCCTTCAAACTGAGCTATGTCCCCAGCCCTTTTTCCTTTTTATTTTGAGACAGGGTCTTGCTAAGTTAGTAATTTCCCAACCTGGGCTCAAACTTGCAATCCTCCTGCCTCAGCCTCCTAGAGTGCAGGATTACAGGCATAAGCTACCATGCTTGGCTTGATGTCTATTTTTAAGTCATCCATGCATTAGAGCACAACTCCCTCTCTACCACCCACAAACCAGCAGATGCCTACCACTCTTGACATTGGCCTCCAGAAAAATGGAGCAAACAGGACTCTGGCTCCTGCGGATGACAGGTGGGGTAGAAGGGCCTTCAGGGGTGTTGAGAGCTGAAGAATTCTCCCCAAGCAGGTTATATGGAAGGAAAAGGGGTAGAGGCTGACTGGCAGAAACAGGCCCTCTGTCCTAAAGTGCCCAGAGAGATTGGGAAGTGTGGCATCCCTTGAAAGGCTGAGGCAGGAGGATCACCTTGAGTTTGAGGCCAGCCTGAACTGCACAGATAGCAAGACCCTGTCTCAAAAAAAACCCAAAGAAAATAAATAAGTAAATAAATAAATAAATAAAAAACATAGAAAGAAAATGGGCTCTGTGACTGCTTAACTAATGGAACATGGTGGAAATGACCGAACTTTTAAGAAACAATATATTCGACTTTCTGTTTCCTGGGATACCTGTTCTTGAAATCTAGCTGCTATGCTGTGACCAGGACACACGAAGAGGCCATAGACAGGTGTTCTGGCCAACTGTGCCAGCTGTTTCCAGTTGACAACGAGTGTCAACTGCTGGGCCTGAGTCAGGAAGCACGTAGCTCTACTACCTGCCTGCAACTACATGACAGCTGGGAGAGGCCTACCTGGCAGGGCCGCCAGGTCTACGGACATCACTAGAGCCAGGAGAATCACAAGTTCAATGGTCTTGGGCCAGGGATTTAGCTCAGTGGTTCTGCCACCTGCCTCGAAAGTGCAAGGTCCTGAGTTTGATTCCCTAGGACCAAAAAAAAGAGTTCAATGGTCTTGATTTAAGCCACCACAATAAATAAAGTAGAACAAAGCATGAAGCCCATCCCTGTGGGAGGGAACACAAGAGCCAGTAATTCATGAACTCTCAAAGCACAGGGTGTCTGAGCAAGCTGGAGCACCCGTGAAACAACTGAGGCCAACATCCGGGGGACCTCAGTATCAATAAAGTTTCTGTTGTGACTTTGAAGAGTTAGACCAGAGACTGCCCAGATCAAAAACATGTATAAAGGAGGATTTAGAAATTTCTAGCACAGGTGTGGTGGCACACGCCTGTAATCCCAGCATTCAGGAGGCTGAGGCAAGAGGATCCCTGGGAGTTAGAAGCCAGTTTGAACTATACAGTGAGACCCTGTCTCAAAAAAAAATTTTTTTTTCTAGCAATTGAGCTCAGTGGCTGCATGAACTGATACTGGGGGAGAGGAAGAGGAGAACAGGTTTGGGAAGACAAAGTAAGGCTGATTGGAACACACAGTTGTATTTGCAAAATGTCCTCTGTAAACATCAGAACCTGCTGATAGAGTAGTAAAAGAGAGAGATTCTTGCCAGAAGCTTCAGCCCATGTCTCCATAGCAAGAGTCTGAGGAGTCTGAACCCCAAACTTTATTCAATCACACCCTCTACTTCTTACTAGCGCTTAGCTGCATAGCTGTGGGCAGATGACTCAATCTCTCTGTGCCTCAGCTCCCTTATCTCTCACATCGGGGTGATAATATCAGCACTTGTATTTTGTAAAGATTCAAGAGTCAAGGCTGGGGATTTAGCTCAGTGGTTTCGAGGCCTGCTGCGCAAGCACAAGGACCCGAGTTCGATCCCCGCTACCAAAAAAAAAAAAAAAAAAGATTCAAGAGTCAGATGTGGTGGTCCACTCCTATAATCCCAGCTACTTGGGAGGCTGAGTCAAGAGGATCTCAAGTTTGAGGACAGCCGGGGCAATTTAGCAAGACTCTGTCTCAAAATAAAAAATGAAAAGAGCTAAGGGTGTAGCTTAGTGATAGAGTGCCCCTCAGTTTGATTCCCAGTATTAAAAAAAAAAAAAAAAAGATTAAGAAAGCATACCTGGAAAATGGGGCTTGGAACATTAAATGTATTGCATGCTAGATATTAATATTTAGCAAATTACTTTTTTTCTGTTTTCGTTTTTTGACACAGGGTCTTGCTGGGTAGTCTAGGCTGGCCTTGAACTCACTATGTATTGTGTAGCCCAGACTGGCCTCAGATTCACAACGATCCTCCTGCCTCAGAAGTGTGTGCTATGGCGCCCAGCTAATATTCAGCAAATTACTTTTTTTTTATACTGGGGATTGAACTCAGGTCCTTGTGCTTGTGAGGCAGGTGGCAGAAGCGCTGAGCTAAGTCCCCCGACCCCCGGCCCAGCAAATTACTTTTGAGCACCTGCTATGTGCTGGATCCCACAGTGCCCTCAGGCCAGAGCAGTGAAAAGGACAACAGGCTCTGCTCCATGAAACTAGGCCTTACTCAGCTTCTGAGCCTTATGTTTTTCAGGCTTTCTTTAAATTTCTTGTTCCATTTGATCCTCAGCGGCCCTATGAGGTTGGCATGACAGTGGCCTTAACCCCATTTGGTAGATGTGGAAACTAAGGCCCAAAGAGGAGAACTGACGTCCTCTTTGCACAGCGCTTTGCTGGCTGTCATGAATCTGTGTCCCTTCAAGAAAGGCACCGGGACTTGAGTGGTCTGGAGCCTCAGTGTCTCCTGTGGGCCAGCCGAGCCACCTCTACCGGAACCCTCCAGAGAGCAAGCTCTGGGATGTTCGGCCAGGGGATCCCTGCAGCCCTCCACAGGCACCGTAGAGGTTCTGAGATGTAAGGTTGGGGCACCAGGCCCAGGCCACCCCTCCCCACCCATCGCCTGAAAAGTGGGCTTCTCCACACAGCTCCCCACCCAGCATCATCTTCATGGATGCCTGGAATTCCACATTCATGATTCATTCTTTCGGGTTGAGCAATTGCCTCAGGGAATGTCCTTTACAACTTACCTTGTGAATTGAAGGTGATGGGCCTCCCTCCTTGCATGACTTCACATCAGAGAAACTCTGGCCCAGAAGCAGATGTCACTTGCCCAAGGACACGCCACCCCTCAGTGGTGAAGCAAGGGCTGGATGCTGGCACCTCACACTGGTCGTCTGGGACAGAGCGGCACACAATGCTCTGGTGTATCTCAGGCCCCTCTGCAGCCATGCAGGGCTCACTCCATCCAGGCGGCTCTTCAAGCTGGGCAGAGCCCTCGGCCATGGACTCGGGCTTGTTGGGCTGTCAGGGCCACTCACTCTTTCTCTGGCAACAGGGCCTGCTTCATTCCTTAGAGAACCAGGCAGAGGTGCCATTCCCTGGGCCCTGCTGCTGGGTGGCCAGAGTAGGACTTCCAGCCTCCTCCAAGGCCTAGTGCAGCTCCTCTGTCCATTCTATGGGCAGTCCCAGATCCTTCCAGTACATTCCATCGTGTCTAAACCAAAGTAGCTTTCTCCTGCTTGCTTTAAAGAACTCCACTTGTCTGGGTATGGTGGCACAGACCTGTAATCTCAGCACTCTGGGAAGCTGAGGTAGGAGAATCACAAATTCAATCCCAGCCTTGGCAATTTAGTGACTTAGTGAGACCCTGTCTCAAAATAAAAAATAAAAAAGGGCTAGGGGATGTCACTCAGTTTGAAGCCCCTGGGTTCAATAACCAGTACTGAAAAACAAACAACCAACCTCTAATGAAATGCATACTTTTTATTTATTTATTTATTTATTTATTTATTTATTTTTGGTACCAGGGATCGAACTCGGGTCCTTGTACTTGTGAGGTAGGCAATGGAACCACTGAGCTAAATCTCCAGCCCTTGAAATGCATATTTTAAACCAGAGGTGATGGTGCATACCTGTTATCCCAGCACTTGGGAGGCTGAGGCAGGAGGATCACTGTGAGTTTGAGGCCAGCCTGGGCTAAATAGCAAAACCCTATCTTAAAAAAAAGGAATACCCACTTTACAGATGGAGACACAGAGGTGTAAAGAGGAGATGTGAGTCTGAAGAGGCAGTGTGGGGTCTGTGAGCCAGGTTTCCACCTTCCAGCCCAGGTTTCTGCCCCACATCACACTGCCAACTGGGTCCTCAGGAAAGAAAAACGCAGAGAGGAGTGTGAGTGCACAAGGCTGGATGCAGAGAGTGTGGGTGGTGAATGGAGAAGCTTGGAATCGACAGGTCTTGGTTGGGACCCTAGAACTGTCCCTTACTAGTTATCCAGCCTTGGACAAGTGATTTCACCTCAGAGCTTACCTCTCTCAACTGTAATACTAGGAAAATAGAACTTTCATCTAGACGCAGGCCCATAGGAACACTGTTGGTAAATAGAGCACTGGGTGGATTTTCGGCCTTCACGTGCCCTACCCTACTGAGTCCCTTTGTGTAGTGAGCAACCCAGGCAACTGTATATGACAGTCCTGGAAATAATGATAATACCTGCCTTCTGTGGACACGATCAGGGACATAGAATTCTTGCCACAGTGCCCAAACACAAAGAGCTCAGTAAACAGTATCTATTATGACAGTATCACTGCAGGCTTAGTCTCAAAGGCTCTGGCAGTATGGGATGAAACAGCAAGTCCAAGCGCCTTCCTTCTGCACCACCTAGCTTCACACCTCATCACCTTTCCTGGATGGCCTCAGTGCCCTGCCTCCTCCCCCAGGGTTCTGTAGAGTTTGCTGGGCTCCTGGGGACAAGGTTCTGGCCTCTTCACCCCAGGGCCAGCCCCTGATCCGTTCTGAAGGCCCCAGGGGTGAGCCCTGGCCCAGCCTCCTCCTCCATTCCCCAGGCAGGTCAGGTGGAAACCAGGTTCCAGCATCCTGGGGCTCGGCCTCCACAGGTCAGGTAGTGGAGCCTCCTGCAGCAGCCCAGGCCCCCAGCCCTCTGCTCTCCTTCCCCAAGAAGCCAGAGCTGGGGTGCTGTGCTCAGGGCCTCTGGAGGAGCCACGTGTGCTGGCCCAGTGCCGAGGCTCTCAGGCTGATCTCACAATGGCTCTATTCACCAGGAGAGGAGCTGGCCTGCCTGGAGCCCATGGGGTGATGTTGCAGGCTCCGGCAGGGTGGAGTATAGGGCAGAAGCAGAAGAAGGAGCTGCTAAGTCTGGGAGAGTGAAGATGTCCCGGGCCCTACTGGTACCACATGATAGCAATCAAGCTGACTGTTTGGGCCCTGAGATTGGATTTCCTGGGGGCTCGGAGACAAGTGTGGGAGCAGATAAAGAGAAAGAGTTAGTCATGGGATTCTGAGGAGAAAGGAGGTGGAGCCCTGAGCCCACGCTCTGGCTGGCATCTGCAGTCCCATAGCCAGGGGGTAATGTGGTCCTGGTCCCAGAAATAGCCCTTCCAGTAACAACTGGGGCTCCCCAGCCTCTCTGTGCCTTCTGCCTCAGGCCTCTAGGGTTTCCTGTGGGGATCTGCATCTTCCTATAGGTGTCCCTCCCCTATCATCTCTCATCTTCACTCCCAAAGCCCAAACCCAACCCAAGCTATCCAGTCCCCAGATTAAAACCCTTGCTGGCTCCCCATTGCCTGAAGGACCATGACCCCAGGGTTCAGGCTCTCACCTTTGCCCACCCAGCATCCATTCCTTTTCCACCTGAGCTCCAAACCCCTTTATTCCTGGGAAACCACCCCACCCCAACTCTCAGTCCACATGGTTTGGGTGAGGCTCAAGCATAGGGATAGGCATGTGACACCAGCCGGCCCAATCAGAGTGCTCTATCTTGCTCCCAGATGGCGATTGGTTCAGGCAGTCACATGACTTTGCCCAGTTCAGTGAGATTTATTTCTAGATCTTGTATAGAAAACTTTGTGGGAATGAATCCTTCCTTCTACTGAGCTTGGGGGTGGGAGTATGTCAGCCTGGAGCTGCCTCTGTTTGGAAAGGTGGCACCACTGCTCCAAAGCCAGCCCAGGGAAAAGCAGAAGGATGGCAAGACCAAGTCTTGATGGCTTCAGCTGCATTCCTAGATCCAGCTGTACCTGAAGCAGATACTGTGAAAATTTCAGTTTCTTGAGCCAACAAATTTCCTTTCCATCTAAGCCTCTTGGAATTGGGTTTTCTGTCTCTTTGTGTGTGTGTGGCGGGGGGGGGGTGTGTGTCTGTCTCTTGCAGCTCAGGAGATCTGCCCAGTACAACCGGCCTTGAACCATGTCTGCAGTGCCACCTGCCTTGCCATAGACATGTAGAACTCACCTTTCTCCTCAAGAGCCCTGTGCCCATGACACCCTGCACTGCTCCTCCTGAGTCCTCTTCCTGGGGTGTAATCACTTTTCTCCTTTGCACTTGCTCAGCTCTTAAAGGTCCAGTTCAAAGGCCAGCTCTCCACCAGGGACGGTCTGCTCTTTGCTCCTGTCCACTTCACTCCAGAGCTGTATAGTGATTTACTTGCATGTGTGTCTCACCCACTGCCTCATGAACTTCTTGTGAGTTTCTGTGTGTGGTGTGTCTTTTCTCAGTTTCTGGTAGCTAGCCTGGCCTATAATAGGAGTCCAGGAAACGCTTGTCAAATGACCACAAATGCCATGAACCAAGGGTTGGGAGGGACCTGGCTATGTGCTGGTCCTATGGGGATGAGGCACTGACTGTGGAACCACTGCCACATGCTGGGCAGCCAACTCCTATCCATCTCTGTGCAAATGCTGCTTCCTCAAGCTGAAAGGTCCTTGTTCCTTCAATCTCAAAATACACCCATCCATGCATAAAGGCGTCAGGGGCCCAGTGTGTGTGCAGGGAGTTCAAGTCTGGCTCTTCTGCATGGTGCTGGTGTGAGTCATGTAACTTCTGTGGGCTTGAGCAGTCTTGAGGTTCCTTATGTTGCATACACACAGTGCTCAACGCATCCTGGGAGCTGCTCTAAGAACTCTGTGTGTCCTAGCACTTCTGTCTTCTCCCGCCCAGAAGTCGGGATCAGTGTTGTCTTCATTATAGTCAGGAGGAAACAGGTGAAGGTTGGTCAAGGCCATGACTGGGAAGTGGTGGGGCTAGAACCCAGGAGCATCAGTATTCTCACGTTCCACCTGTCCTGCCTCTCACAGGGCAGGGACACTAGGGCCTTCTTCCCAGGGCTCTGTGTAGCTCAGCCTTCCCCTGCTGTGGGTGGTGATCCCAGTGGAACTGGGCACTGCTGTCATCGCTGCTGTCCTCTCCACTGGGTGCAGCTTCCCAGAAAAGCCAGATTTCAGGGTCCAGCTGCGGGGGAGGGTGCTGCTAGTCTCCAGGATGGTGACCACTTGGCTCTGGCTGTTTGGCTGCTCATAAGGCTCATTTGTCCAGCCCAGGGTTCAACGACTTCTGCATTCTCTGCACGCACTCCCCAGAAGGGACAGAGATGGGTGGTTCAGGCTCCAGCCAGGCCCGGGCAAGCTGGCTGGCAATGGAGAGGTCTGGGTGGCAGGATCAGCCTGGTGTCAGGAAACTCCAGCTCTGCCACTGCCTCACTGTGAGAGCTTGGAAATCCACACAGCCTCCCTGGGCCTCACTTCCTTCTGGGAAATGGGGACCTTATGATGCCTACTTTATCTGGTGTCGTGAAGGTGAGGTAGTTTGCGGTGTATGTTGTGGGTACTCAGTACATGACAGTGGACATTGGTCTCATTGTGCTGTTTGCTCAGCCAGGTTGTCTGCGGCTCAATCCTGGCTCTCTTGTTTTCTAGTTGTGTGACTTGTGATCTCAACCAAGTCACTTCACCTCTCTGTGCTCAGTTCCTCACCTGTACAGCAAAAGAGTGAGGAAACAGCCATGTGCCTGGCACAAAGAAAGTAAGCCATAAATTGAGCGCTTGTTGTTATTCCCAAGCTGTGAGACCTCAACCAACTCTGCTCCTCCTCAGGCCCGCTTCACTTTTTATTCAGTGAAATGTTTTCTTTATTGTGAGTGCAGTTCCTTAACAGACCCCAGGGCTCTGCCCCACCTGCTGAATCCTCTCCAGGAGAGGCTACAAGGACCCTTCTCTTTTCAAAGAGGACAGCAGCAGTGTCTGCCCCACGCACTGCCTATATTGGCACCCTCAGTAAATATGGTATGGAATTAGTGTTTTTATGCAATGAATACTGATGGTGCTTGTTTCGTGCAAGGCAGCCCCCCTTTTTTACTTTTGCAGTACTGAGGATCAAATCCAGGGGCACTGTACTGCTGAGGTGAGTTCTTTCTTCATTCTCCTTTCTTTGTTTTTTTGAGACAGGGTCTCTCTGAGTCACTGAACTCCCCAGACTGTGCTTGAACTTTCAATCTGGAACAACTATTATGATCCCCATTTTCCTTGTAGGTGAGGCACCTGAGGCCATGAGGTAAAGACACTTGTCTGGGGCTTTGGTCCCAGGCCTGGCAGCTGCAGGGTTCATTCTCTGACTTTCTCTGCCCTGCTCCTCTGTTCATGAGTTGGGGTGCACTGTGTGCCTGCCATCCACTGGCACCCATTACTCATCTCCTGGGATCTGGCACCCCCTGACTGTGGGTGAGAGGAGGGGCCGGCCCTCGGGGACAGGAAGCTGAGGAGGGCCCGGCCTCCAGGAGACAGCCTGCCCACACCTGCCACTCCACCAAGTGCAAAAGTGGCCTGGGCACAGCTCACATTCTTCTGGGGCCAGATCCGGAGCAGCGAACAGGAAGAGGCCAAGGGGCCTGGCCTCAAGCTGGCAGGGAGGGAAGGTGCCACTCTCAGGAAGGGAGCAGGGTTACTGAATGTTCCCGGTCCCTGGACACTCACCGGAGCCATGGCCTGAATCATCCGCACACAGAGCCCCAAGATGCTCTCGGACTATCCAGGCAAGGAAAAACCATCAGCTTAAAAGCCTGGCTATGGCTCGCTTCTAGGGAGGACAGAGTCTTCAGTGGCCAGCTCCGCTGATGCTGTCTTGGCTGTGCAAGGCCCTGCCCTCTCCCTGGCTGGCCAGAGGGCTGGAGGGAGGGCCCTGGGGAAGGAAGCAGTGTGAGTGAGAGGCCTAAAGACTGAAAGCAGAGAGGAGGACAAACGTGGACAAATACAGCCTGTGGAAAGAAGCAGCCTTTCAGAGCCACGGGAAGCTGGCCAACCAGAAGCTAAACCTTTAAGAACAAGGATACTGACCACCCTGATTTTAGTTGTTTCGTGGCAGCTCCCTCGCTGGCTCCACAAAGCATCCAGGCCCTCTGCTACATCCTGGCCTGTGACAGTGCTCTCTTGGGGGAAGAGGGCACAGCATACATGGGATCTAGAGGCATCTGGAAGTCCGGAATTTGGTGGATGCAGCAGGGGCGCTGATGACATGGGCCATTTGTGAGCACCACGTCTCCCCGCTGCTCACAGGCAGGCCCTGGGGCTTGAGGGTATGGTGAGGACTGCAGACTTCAGAGCTGGCTGGTGTGAGACATGCTTGGTACCTGTTCAATCTTGGGTCATGCTACACTCTCTGAGGCTTCATCCCCACATCTGCAATGGGAACAGCAACCGGACTAACATTTTTCAGCCCCTGTTCTGTACTAGGCACAGATATAAATGCTGTATGTGGGTTATTCTTTTTCAATCCTTGCTATGAGCCTCCTAAGTAGGTGCTGTTTTCCAGTGAGGAAAGAGGCACAAAGATATTTAGTAAACAGCCAGGCCTGCATGGTCAGAAGCAAAGATGTGAAAACCGAGACGTCACTCCAGAGCCTGTTGTGTCACAGAGCACAGCTGTCACACAGGGCGGTTGTGAGTGCTGAATCAGTGCATGTGCAGAAAGTGTGCAGAACAGGGCCTGGCACACAGTAAGTGCTCAATAAATGAAATGTGAACTTTTGCAGTGTAACCACTGAGGATGTGAACACCCAACTCAACTTGCTTAAATATCAAAAGAGTTGATTATTTTACCAACAGCAAGTCCTAGGGCATTCCTGGCTTTGGGATCAACAGATTCAGTGGTTCAGTGAGGTGTAGGGACTCAGGAAGTTTCTGTCTCCTACTCTGCCTCCCTCAGCATGAGCTTCAGCCCAAGGGCAGCTATCCTCTTATTGGCAAAACGGCTACTAGCAACAACCAGGAGACCAGGTGTTCTGACTTTTCCTCAACAAGGAAAAAAGACTACTTCCCTGCCAGGCATGGAGGTGCACAGCTGTAGTCCCAGCACTCCAGAGGCTGAGGCAGAAGGATGGCCTCAAGTTCAAGGCCAGCCTACATAGTGAATTCGAAGTCAGCCTGAACTACATAGCAAGCCTTGTCTCAAAAAAAAAAAAAAAAAAATCAATTCCCTAAACCCAACACGCAAGACCTTTTTTCCAGTCTGATTGGGTGAGCTGAGTCACATGATCATCCTTGGACCAACAGCAGCCCCAGGATAATGAGAGGAGCTGACTGGCTAAGGTGCCTCTGGCTCTACCCCTGAAGCTAAGACAGGGGTGACCTTTCCCAGAAGCAGAAGGGTTCTGTTGGGAAGGCCTGGGGGGCTGTTGATGTAACCTAAAAGGATTACTGACCTCTGTTGGCTGGGAACCTGGGGTGGGAGGAACCCCTGGGTTACATAAATAATTTCAGTACAACATGATGTCCAGTGTCTGGTGGTGCCGGATCCAGAGGAGGAAGTGGTTTATTTGGACTGAGGGTGGAGGTGTGTTTGTGGGGGATCCCTGGAGTCTTCCTCTCTGATTCCTGAAATATGAGAAAGATTTGCCCAGCTGGGACAGCTGGGAAGAGGGTCAGAGGGTAGAGCATGAGCACAGAGCTGTGGGCTTTGTAGGGAAGAGAAGCCAAAAGTGGAAGAGTGTGGAGACCAGGTCTCAGAAAACACAACTCGCTCCTCCCTGCTTGCCTGCTGCCGGGAGGATGACAACAGTGACCATTACCCACTTCACAGGCACATAAGCCTCTTGATGCCTCTATCTCTGGGGGAGGTACAGTTACTGCCCCATTGTACAGATGGGAAAGTGAGACACAGAGGTTAGGTAATTTGCCCAAGGTCACAAAGCTGAGAAGGTCAGAGCTGGGCTATGAATCCAGGCTATCTGGCTCCAAAACCAGTGCTTTCAACACAACTTCCACTGCCCTGGCCAAGCCCCCATCCTACTGGGGGTGGGAACGTGGGGGCTGGGTGGCAGGGAGGAGAGAGAAATCCCATCAGGTCAGTGTGTCATGCAATGAGTCACTGCAGCTGGTGGTGGCCTCAGCTGCAGGGTCCACAACTGGCAGACAAAGGCAGGAAGCTGGTTTTGTCTCTGGTGGGCAGGGAGGTGGCCATTGCCGAGACTGTACCCTTCCTTAGGCCTGGGAGCTGGGGCAGAGGTGGGGAGAGGGTGTGACCTCTCTAAGAGCCAGGAGAGCTTCCTTCCTAGAATTCTCCATGTCTTCAAGTTTTGAGTAATGATAATTCCCATTATTTCTAGTATGGTGCCACTGGGAGACATGCATTGCAGTATAGAACCTGAAGCTACTTTCTACCGTGTCATTCAAAGATTTTTTTTCCACTAAAGCAGAAATCCTGGGTTGAAAAGTGAAGGCAGTGGTTGCCTTTACAGCTTAGCTTTTTATTTTGCTTTTCGACTTTTTTCTCCCAAAATTCTCTGTAATGAACAGATTTTACTTTTTTTTTTCAGATTTTACTTTTTAATGGACTCCCCCCCTCTAAGAGAGAACAATGAAATTCATTATTAAAATTCCTCCATGGAATATATTTCCATAAACCTATGCATTTATGCATAGAATGTCTGTGGAAGGCAACCCAGGAAAATGGTTTCATCCTGGTGGCCCGGGGGTGGTACAGGGGGTGCCTTTCTGCCATAGGCTCTGTGGCACTGCTCTGAGTGTTTATTTCTCTTGCCATTTGCTTACACAACCTCTTTCCGGAGAGTTTTTTCTAAGTCAAGAAGAATAACTTGAAATCCCTACCAGGTCCCCTCTTGTCATCCTTGGAGTCCATCTCTGGGGTCCCCTCCAATTTATTTTCCTGTCTCTTTAAGTGACACCCCTTGGAGACACCCTAGCTCCATTTAAAGGGCTAAGCCAGGCTGGCCGGCCCTGGGAGTCAAGTTGGTGTGGGCGCCTGGCAGCCAGGGGACCAGAACTGGACAGAGTCCCGTTTCTGTCTCACTGGGCTCCCTCTTTGACTTGGAGGTCACGTTAGTGGCCTCCTCCCCCAGCCTTCCTGGAGCAGGCCATGCTCTCCCCTGGCTCCTTTCCTTGCTGCTGTAGCAAGGCCACATTTCTCTCTCTCTCTCTTTTTTTTTTTTTAATATATTTTCATTGTTAAGAGCTGCCAGGGTGGGGAATGCAGCTCAGTGGTAGAGATCTTGCCTAGCATGTGCCAGTCCCTGGGTTTAATCCCCAACACCAGAAAGAAAAAGAAAAAAACCCAATGGCCACATTCCTGGGGCAACACAGGCTGTGTACTCAAAGGGGTCTACTTCTTTGTCTCTCCTCAGGCCTTTGCAAGAGCGGTTTCCTGCATGGTCTGTGTCCCCTATCTGCCCGGCTAATATCCACTTATCTTCACTGCTCCTGGCAGATGGGCCCTCCTTCAGGAAGCCCTTCCTGCTCAGCCCTGTCAGGGGTCCGTACTCTGGGGACTCATAATACCCTGGGCATCCCTCGTGCAGAGGTCTAGCTATGCCATTTTAACAACTTGCTGTGTAAGTCTAGGCCAGTTACCTGACCTCTCTGTGCCTCAGTCTCCTCATCGGTAAAACAGTGCTTAGCTCGTGGAATTGTAAAGATTACAACTTGATATAGATATGATGCTCAAAGTAGTGCTTGGTACACAGTTCATAGTTGACATTCCGGGTCCTCATCCATGATAGTGGGAATTGCCTTCTCTAATCTTCCCACACCCCGTAGACTTTTATGAGCTTCTTGAACTCTTTAGTCAGGTCATGGCATCCCATGTGCACTCAGGGCATGTACATATTAGGCTCTTGGCAATTTTTTGTTTGAGGTTCTACAGATCAAACTCAGGGTCTTACACATGGGAAGCTAACTCTCTACCACTGAGCTACACTCTCAGCCCTTAAAAATTCTTGTTCAATAAATGAAATAATTAATTCAAGACAACAAACATTTCTGGAGTGTTTGCAAAGTATGTGAAATATTTTACACTTTGTCTATGTCAGACATGTGCAGCTAAGTACAGCCAATGCATTAATCTTCAAGATGGGCAAACAAGTCAGGTATTTGGACTACTCCCACCTCATAGATGGGTAAGTTTTCCTTCTTTTTTTTTGTCACCGAATTTTATTATTCGCATACTTCATAGAAAAAGAAACCTGGCAAATGGGTCAGGGTTGTGTTAAAAATGCAGGTTTGGGGCCAGGGATTTAGCTCAGTGGTTCTGGCGCCTGCCTCGAAAGCACAAGGTCCTGAGTTCGATCCCCAGTACCAAAAAAAAAAAAAAAAAATGCAGGTTTGTGTGCATCACTCTACGAACACTTGGGAGCCGGGTCTCTCTCAGCCACAGCAGCTGTACTTGTCTGATGTCCCTTTGCAGATGTAGCCCTGGCCACACTCGCACAGCAGAGGGGCAGCAGGAGCAGCAGCTCTTCTTGCAGGAGGCACATTTGCAGTTTTGGCATCTGCAGGAGCCGGTGCAGGTATAGGAGCCTTCAGCGTGGCACAGGGACAGTTGGGGTCCATTTCAAATCAAAGTGAGTCGAGATCAAAACCCAGGTGCAGGGGCTGGGGATTTAGCTCAGTGGTTCTGCCGCCTGCCTCGAAAGCACAAGGTCCCAAGTTTGATCCCTGGTACCAAAAATACCCCAAAAAACCTGGGTGCAAAGAGGCAGGGGAGCTGCTAAAAAGTGTGTCCCCAAGTGGGTACATTTTCTGTCCCCTCCCTGTGGATCCTTTTTCATTTTAGCATTTTCATTAGCTTTTGGGGCACATGTTTGTGATATGGCCCGATGTCCAACTAGAATGGGAGTTCTGTGAGGACTAAGGATATTTTGCTCATTCTGGTATTCACAGGGCCTGGAGTAGTGCCTGGTACATCCAGGCGCTCTGTTTAGGTCCCTGTTAAACATTATGCCTCTGAAAAACCTTCCCTGACTCCCACTCCCACCTTAGAAGGATGCCCTGACCCTGGCTTGCCCAGCCCTAGGAAGTCTGTGTGTTTCCCCCAGGAAATATATCTGGCTTTTCTTTTTTATTTTATTATTAGTTTTGATTTTTTTGAGACAGGGTCTCAAAATGTTTTACTATGTTGCCCAGGCTGGCCTTGAATTTATGGCCATCCTCCTGCCTCAGCCTCCTGAGTGCTGGGATTACAGACATGCATTACCACACCAGGCCCTGGTTTTCAAATTTGCAATTTTCTTGATCAACTAGTGAACTTGGGGAGAGCAGGGCCTGTGGTTAACATTAACAATAACTAACATTTGTTGAGTATTTAGCTCATACCAGCTCTTTATATGGAGCATCCTATCCCATAGTTTCAGCCAACAGTGAGGTAGTATGTTGTCCTCACTTCTGGAAGAGGAAACTGAGGCTCCTGCAGGTGCAGAGCTGCTTGATGTCTCTGGTGCTGGACCTGGCCGGCGGCCTGAATTTAGAGTTGGGGGTCCATAACCACTACACGCATCGCCCTGTCCATAAAGCCTCAGTCATTTATACCACAAATGCAAGGGTAATGCTTGACAGGTGTCTTCAAATGTCCCTGGCAGGCAGCAAGCAGCAAAGGCAGGCTGTGGCCCGGCTGATTCCTGTATCCCAGTCCCCGTGAGGGCAGGACTGTGCAAGATTCAAGATTTGGAAAGGGTGGAGCTGCAGTTCCCCTCCTCTGCTGTCTGCCTCGGAAGCCCTTGCCCTTTGGAAAGATGCAGTGGTGAACACTGTGGGAGCCTCCTGTTTCAGCTCATGACCAGGGAGGCTGAGGGAAGAGGGCTGGAGTATCCTTGGCTATTAAGTGCAAAAGGGAAACCAGCCAAACCACAAACAAGTCCTTAAAAAGAGAGAAGTCCTAGAGTGAGTTCTGCCCCCTGACTTACTCAAACAGGGTGGAGAGGCAGTTCCCTAGACTTTAGTTGGGGTTTCAGCTTTTCTCTCCCTCTGTACCTCCACAATGTTTATTTTAACTTGAAATAACTTGAACAGAAAACTTGCAAGAGTATAAAAACTCTTAAATATGCTTTACCTAGATTCACCAATTTTTCTATTTTGCTACTTTTTCCCCCTGTACATAGAAAAATATGCAGATAAATATGTAATTAGGTGTACATACACATATATAATTATTTGCTTTTTTTCTGAGCCACTTGAGAAAAGATTGTAAACACTAAGCCTTTTTTTTTTTTTTGCGGTGCTGGGGATTGAACCCAGGGCCTTCGGCATGCAGCCAAGTGGTATTGTGTGTTGCTCGGGCATCGCTTCCAGTAGTGCCCAAAGTCTGTTTGCCTGGAGAGGGTGATGTTAATTTGGATCACCTGGTTAAGGAAGGTCTGGCTTTTCTACTGTGTAAATTACAGTTTTACCCCTTGCAAAGAAGGAGCAGTCTGTGGGGACACTTATAGGTCATGTACATATCCTGTTCCTGCTGATTTTTGCAGTGTTTGTTTCTGATCAGCAGGAATTGGTGCTCTGTCCCCTTTCACCTTCTTTGCCCTTGTCATCCTCAGTGGGCACTGAGATGGGCCTTTCTGAGCATGATCTACCAGCAATACGAGAGGCCACCAATGTCAGCAAGAGACAGGGTATGGGGCTTGGACATACCCCTCCCAACTAGAAGCCCTACTGAGTGAACCTTGAAACTCAGGTCCCTCCAGTGATGGGGTGAACCCAGCATCAGCTTCAGGGGAAGAAAGGATTCCTGGAGCCTTGCCTAAAATTAAAGAGGCAGAGCTGGGAGTGTAGCTCAGCGGTAGAGTGCTTGCTTAGCATGCATCAGGCCCTGGGTTCAATCTCCAGTCCTGCAAAAAGGCAAAAAGCAACACAAGCAAAACAAAACAAAGAGGCAAATCACACAAGAAAAGCAGATGAAGTGCTGGGTTCCACCCTCCGGCCTCTGGCCATGGCTATGATTTGCTCAGACAGGCCCGTTTCCTCTGCCACAGGCTATTCCTGCTGTGCCCTCAGCCCCAGTAGGGCACGAAGTTGTGGAACATAGTGTTCTGCACAAAGACCGGCAGTCCTGGTCCAAATGCTCTATAGCCCTGGAATACAGCCTGGCTCTGCATAAGGAGGTTAGTGACTGTTGCATGCAGGAAACAAAGAGCCAGAGCTGCCAAGTGTCACACAAGCCAACAGCAAGGGAGGGAGGTAAACAACTGGGGACATGGATGCAACAGGGAAAACCTCAGGCTGCTGCTTTTCCTGGTCCTTGTGCTCTGCTCACTCTCTGGATGTCTGCTGGCTGAGGAGCTCTGACCAGAGCAGGGGAGCTCATTTATTCTTTTCAAGCATGAAGGGCACTTGTAACTTCGAAAAAATACATTTGCCTGTTGAATTTCAAATAGCTTCATGCCCCCTCTGCTACTTAGCTGTGATCCAAAGGTCTGACTGTTCAGGCCATGAAGTACCAAATAAATGATCTATGAGCTTCCAATGATGGAGAAGGAATGTCTTTATTCAAAGTAAATTTTATGACTTAAAAGGATTGGTGTATTTTCCTTAGATATTGCTTCTGAGGAGGGGAGCACCCCTGGGATTCTCCTGGGGCAATAGCTGGCTGTCCCGCCAGGGCCCCAGCTCTGGGGTGAAGCTGTTTCTCTAGGTTGAAAGTTACATCTATATTCTGAGCTCAGGGCAAATGGCAGGGCAACCATGGGGGAGACTGCTGGATGCACAGTGCTGCTCACATGGTGGCTAAGGAGGCCACAGCACTGTCTGGAGTCAGAATTGATTTGCATTCAAATGCTATGAGGCAATAATAATCCTCAACTTGGGCATAGTTATTAAATAATATGGTATATGTAATGCATGCAGTAGGCAACTCTTAGGAGCTCAGTTATTCCTCTAATAATATTGTAGGCACTAATAATAATGACACTAATGATGATGCAGAGGATGATGATGATGATGATGATGGTGAAGATTTCTGAGCCTCCAGGCTGATACTTTAGTCTTTTTTTTTCCGATACCAGGGATCAAACTTGGGTCCTTGCTCTTGTGAGGCAGGCAGCGGCACGACTGAGCTAAATCCCTAGTCTGAGAAAATTATAATTTTAAACAGCTGCAGAATATTCCAATGACTGGATGTACTACATTTGATAGGAAATCAATGTGGTATATTAGAATTACAGCAGGCTTTGTAGATAGAGATTTGCAATCAGTCTATTTTTTTTGTTTTTGTTTTTGGTACCAGGGATGGAACTCTAGCCCTTGCGCTTTCGAGGCAGGCAGCGGAGAGATTTGCAATCATTTAGCCAATTTTTTTCTTACTTTTTCTTTTGTTTTTTATGACCCAGGGTCTTATGCAATGCTAGGTACATTAGTCAGCTTTTTGCTGCTCTGACAAAATACCTGAGAATAAACTATTTAAATAAGGAAAGATTTATTTTGGGTCACGGTTTCAGAGGTCTTAGTCTATGGTCAGCTGGCTCCAATGCTTTTAGGCCTGTGGTGAGGCAGAAACCTCATGGCAGAATGGCATGGCAGTGGAAAGCTGTTCACCTCATGATAGTCAGGAAGCAAAGAGAAAAGGAGAGAGATAGGAAGGGAAGAAAGGGCAGGGACAAGATATATCTTTCAAAAGCACAGCCTCAGTGCCCCACCTCCTTTAACGGAGCCCTAGCTCCTAATAGGCCATTTGGCTCTAAAGTCATCAATGGATTAATACATCATTAATCCAGCGGATTAACTGATTGTGAGATGAATCCTGGGGAGACAGCTTCTGTCAGTAGGGAAGCAGGGTATCCTGGGGCTCTCTTCTCAAAGCAAAGCTTTTCAAAGGAGTTTACACCTTTATTTCCTTGACCTTGCTATGGGCAAGGTCTGACCAATTCCTGAGATGCCCTCAGGGTCTCTTTCCTATTGAGCCAAGCAAAGTATTTGGCTTCTTTTTAATGTCACTAATCTCTTCAGCAACCATACCCTCTTTGGCCTCAACTTTATTTACTTTTTGGAGTACTGGGGATTAAACACAGGGCCTGGCACAAGCCAGGCAAGTGCTCTACCACTGAGCTGCATCCTCAGGCCTGGCCTCAACTTTAATCCTTATCTTAGTTACTTTTCTTGTTGCTGAGACAAAATACCCAACACCCACAAGTTATGGGAGGAAAAGTTTATTTAGCTCATAGTTTGTAGAGGTTTCTGTTCATGATCAGCTGACTGCAAGGCAGGGTAGTGTGACAGACAGGCATCACAGAGGAGAAAAGTTCATGGTGGGCAAAAGGTAGCAAAGCAACAGGAGACAACCACAGCTCTTTCTGTCCCATATATATATATATATATATATTTTTTTTTTTTTGTACTGGGGATTGAACTTGGGTCCTTGTGCTTGTGAGGCAGGTGGCTGAACCACTGAGCTAAATCCCCAGCCCCTGTCCCTTATATCTTATCCAGGCTACTTAGGGTGGGTAGCACTCACACCCTTGATCCTAGCATTGCACCATGAATCAATCCCAGCATCACACACTCTAGATCCAGCCACCTCTGAAAAGCCCCACCTATGACTCCATGAGGCTTTGCGGGGACATCTAGGCACAAGCCATAACATTCCTTTTCTGGCCAAACTATAAGTTATAAAATCTTTCCACTATGCTTTTCATGTTTTTGTTTTTTGGGGGAGGTTTTTTTTGTTTTGTTTTTTCGGTACCAGGGATCAAACTCAGGACCTTGACCTTGCTAGAAAGGCTGGCCTTGAACTCATGGTGGTCCTCCTGCCTCTGCCTCCCACCACACCTGGCTAAATTCAGCCTCTTGCAAAATTTCAGGGCATGTACAAAATGTAGACACGTTCTAGACAAGCACTGTATCACCGAGCTACATCTCTAGCCCTTTTTATATTTTACAGTGGACCCTCAAGTTATGACTGGCCTGACATATGAACAACTTGGGTTATGACTGGAATTTTAATTTTAACTTACAAAGTCTTGAGTTATGACCTGAATGCCGGCCACTTGTGCTTCCAGATGGCCTCAGACACAGATTTAACCCTAAAGAGTTCTGGAAGGAACATTGCAACATCCTTTCCTGTGTGGGGTTAATTGAGAAATCCTGGGCCAGTGTCTTTCTAAGGACACTGAGATCTGCCTGGAAGCAGGAGAGAGACTTTGAAGGCTGTACAGGAGCCTGAGCCTTCAATTGACCAACTTGAGGTACAACCAGCCCTTGTGAATGAATTGAGTTAGTAAGTCAAGGGTCCTCTGTATTGTTTTTTTTTTTTTTGGTACCTGGGATCGAACTCGGGACCTTGCACTTACGAGGCAGGCAGTGGAACCACTGAGCTAAATCCCCAGCCTAGGGTCCTCTGTATTTTGAGTTAGAATCTGACTGAATTACCCAGTTGACCTTGAAACTGTGACCATCTTCCCTCAGCCTCCTGAGTAGCTGGGATTACAGGCATGTGCCACCAAGCCTGGTGCCAGATCGTGTTATTTCTAAAGAGTAGAAGTGTCTTTAGCCCAGAGTTCTGGAGACTGGGAAGTCCAAGGCTGAGGGGCTACTCCTGGAGAAGGTCTTCTTGGTGGTGAGGATGCTGCAGAGTCCCAAAGTGACACAGGGCCTCATATGAAGAGAAGGAAATCACACTGAAGCGATGGAGCTATGCTGGTCTTTATAACAGATCCACTCTCGAGATAAGGAGCCCATTCATCCAACAGTGGATTAATCCACCCCGGAGGGCAGAGTCCTTGTGACTTGTCACTCTTAAAGCTTCTGCCTGCTCCCACCTCCTAATACTTCACAATGGGGATTAAAATATTTTTCCCCCTGATGCTGGGGACTAAACCCAGGGCCTCAAGCATGCTAGACAAGCCTTCTACTACTGAGCCACACCCCCAGGCTTACGGATTAAATTTCATCACACATTTTAGTGGAGATATTCAAACTGTAGCAGTAATGTTAAATATTTTTTTTCCTTATTCTTTTGGCTTCATGGATATCTCCCTAAATGTCATTTTTTTTTCTTTTGGACAGGGGTGACTTATTCAACAGGGGTGACTTATTCAACAGGGGGTGATTCGTGTGATCCAGATAAATAAGTTTTTCTAACCTTCCACTACTCTTCAGTGTTCACTTGGCAGAGTGGGAGGACAAGAAGCCCCGAATTGACAGAAGGTCTGAGCGAGCAAGTCACCAGACTCTTCAGACCTGGATCCCTCTCTGGCATCTTGACTGTTCCTCTAAAACACCAGTGCCTGTGAACTTGCTATTCCCTTTGCCAAGAGCACTGTTTATCTGGATATCATCCTCACTTCCTATAGATCTTTACTCAAATGTCACCTTATCAGAGAGGATATTTCTACTCCCTGCCCCGCAAATCCCTTTCCATCTCCTTACTCCGCTTTATTCTTTATAGCTCTTATTGCCTCCTGACTTGGACACATCTGCCTGGGTGTTTGTTGTATGTCTTCCCCAATAGAATGCACTGTGTGTGAGAGCCAAGACACTCTCTGGTTGGAGCCTGGAACTGTGCCGAGCACACAGTAGACCTTCACTAAAAATCTGTGACAGGAGTGAATAACGAGATCATGTAGGACTACTCACCATACTTACCATATTTGCCAGTGTCTAGAGATGGGGAAAAGCTCCTCTAATGTAAGGGAGAGTAATCATAATTGGAAATTTAATACCGTGCCTTATTGGGTAGCAGGGCGGCCAGACATTGGCTGTGGTGTGTGTGGTGGGGCCGGGGTGGGGAGGAAGTGTTTCCTCTCTGCCAAGCGGCAGCAAGAGGCTAATGGCCTCCATGGGAATCCAATCCAATTAAGGGCCTGGTTTCAAGTCAACTCGGGTTCCCTTCCTGGCCCAAGCAGCTTCCAAGTGACAAAACGAAACCTGTGACTACCCCAAGATGAGACAGGCTCCAGGCGAGCAGGACAGAAGGAGCTGGGGGTAGGGTTTCTGCTCCCAGGGGAGCAGGTCTGCAGGGCGCCCAAGTGGTTTTTATAGGAGTGGGAGACAGAGAAAATGAGAGAGATAAAGAGAGATAGGGAGGAAGAGAGAGAAGAGGGACAGGGAGGGAAGGAGGGAGGGAGAGAGGGGAACAGAGAAAGAGGAGAGAGAAAGAGGGAGGGAGAGAACACAGCACACAAGCTGATCTTCTAGCTGCTGGTGAGACCGGGGCTGGGAGTGGCTGGAAGCTGAGGAAAGGAGTCAGGCACAAGAGAGGAGACATGGGTTCTTCTCTTGTTTCTGCTCAAATCCTACTGTGTGACAAGGAAGGAAAGGAAATGGGGCTGGAGGGTAAGCCCTGCCTGAGGTCCCATAGCTCCCTACTGCAGAACTGGAAAGGCGACTGTCTCATCTACAAGGTTAGGCTTAACTGCACTCAGAGGCTCTTTCAACTGTCTTTTTTTTCCTTCTACTTTTTTTTTTGTCATGCTGGGGATGGAACACAGGACTTGGTGCATGCTAAGAAAGGTTTCTACACTGAGCTACATCCTCCAGGGCCACCTCCCCTCTTTTTTTTTTCTCCCTGAGACTGGGTCTCACTGTAGCCCAGCCTGGCCTTGAACTCAGGAGGCTCTTCCTGCCTCAGGCTTCTGAGTGCTGGGATTACAGGCAGGCACCACCACACCTGGCTCTCCTTTTCTTTTTAAAATAAATTTTTGGATAGATTATAACTACACATAGGGCAAAAGTTACAAAACAAAATAGCATGTAAGTAAACTAATGCACACCTCCCCCCAGTGACTCAGTTCTCTTCTTTGGGAATAAGCACTTTTTTTTGGAGACAGGATCTTGAAATGTAGTCTAGGGTTGCCTTGAACTTGTGGCAAGCCTCTCAAGGGAGTGCTAAGATTACAGGCATGTGCCACCATGCTTGGCAGAGGTAAGCACTCTTATCAGTTTGTTTTGTTTCCCTCCAGGGAGATGTACATATTTGATATACAGTTTTACCAAGATGATACATAAGAATGAAAATGTGGTAGATAGCTATCACATGAAATTTTAGATTAATAAAAAAAGACCCAACATCATGAAGATTATGAGTCTCTGTCTGAGAATAGATTCTTCTTCTTCACTTATTGAAGCATCTTTAATTTTTGTTTGTGTGTATGTGTGTGTGTGTGTGTGTGTGTGTGGTACTGGTGATCAAACACAAGATCTTTTACTTGCCAGGCAGGTGCAGTGCCACTGAACTACATCCCCAGCCCTGATTTTGGTTTATTGAGATAAGGTCTTGCTTTGTAGTGTAGGCTGGCCTTGAACTCACAGTGATCCTCCTGCCTCAGCCTCCTGGTGCTGGAATTATAGGCCTGCGCCACCATGCCAGGCCCCTAATTTTAAAAAAAGTATTAACTTTATATCCAGTTGCTTTCAAGCATTTTCTTATTGGGCTTGGGATTTAGCTCAGTGCTTGCCTTGCAAACGCAAGGTTCTGAATTTGATCCCCCATACCAAAAAAAATTTTTTTCTTACTGTTGGTACTAGATTTCCTTTGGAACTAAAGGGAAGACACCTGTCCCAGGAGATTCTGTGCCTATGGATGCTTTGTTTTTTGTTTTTTGGGGGGTTTTTTGGTACTGGGGATTGAACTCAGGTCCTTGCGCTTGCAAGGCAGGCAGTGGAACCACTGAGCTAAATCCCTGGCCCTGTTTCTGGTGTTTTGAGACAGGGTTTTGCTATGTAGTTCAGGGTGGCTTTGAACTCATTATGTAGTCCAGGTTGGCCTCAAACTCACAGTGATCCTCCTGCCTCAGCCTCCTGAGTGCTTGGATCACAGGTGCACATCAACATGCCGTACCTGGATACTTTGTTAAGTTTTTGTTTTGTTTTGTTTGTACAGAGGATTGAGCCCAGGGCCTTTGCACTAAGCTACAGCCCCCAGCCCTTTATATGTTTTATTTGGAAACAGGATCTTGTTAAGTTGCTTAATTGCCTAGGCTGGGCTCGAACTTTCAATCCTCCTGCCTCAGCCTCCTAGGGTGCTCAGCTACATCCAGCTGATAACTTCCTTTTGATGTGAAGGTTTGTCCTATCTTCCCTGGAGCCTACTTCCTCCCTCCCTACTTTCCACACGAGCTTCTGAAGGACTCATTATCCCCCAATTTGATGGAAGAAGAAGCTAAGATGAAGTGAAATGCCTGAGCTAGTAGGTGCAGGGTTGGGATTTGAACTGAGGGTGTTTATGTAAAATATTCTGATCTCAGAGCCATGAAGGAAAGAGAGATGGAGTTGGGGAGAGGGTTGTGCACAAAAATTCGAAAATGATTTTTTTTGAGTGTATGTATTATGCCAAAATCTTTATGTGCCACCCTTTCTAGTCAAAGAAGAAATACACCGGGCCAGCAGTGAGGACAGGAGGTTTGGATTTGATTATAGATTCTGCCACTTACAGCTGGGTGGCCCTAGGCAAACTGTTTCACTTCCTTGAGCCTCAGTGTTCTTTACTGATTTCCTCTTGTAAATGAAGGCCGGTGGACTTGAGGCCAGGAAGGGCCTCTGCATCCTCGGATCCACTGGAGCTCTGTTTAGAGCCCAGCAGAGCTGAACTGAAGTGTGCCACCAGCTCCGGTGTTTGTTCAGTGACTTGCTTCCTCCAGAGGAGCCCGGATCTACAGCGAAGCTGGAAAGGCTGGAGCTTCTGCAAACACCACATGCACGTTAAGCTTCAGCCAAACTTATGGCTAAGTCACAATCAGCAGCATTTTATAGGACCCAATTCACCATGTAGGGAATTACAGTTGAAGTGGGAGGCCTCGTTTAAAATTTCAGGGCCGGGGATTTAGCTCAGTGGTTCCGGCGCCTGCCTCGAAAGCACAAGGTCCTGAGTTCGATCCCCGGTATCAAAAAAATTTTCCATAGCCAGGTTGACTGGTATCAGCAGAGATTAATTGAGCACCTATTATTTGATAGATGCAGTGAAAGAAACAACAATGTGAAACTTGGGAGATGGGAGAAGAAAAGGCAATGCTTGAAGTTTATGTTTATTCTCACTCCGTCCCATTGGATTGAATCACCATTAGGTGCCAGGCACTGAGTTAGGCATAGGAGAGCATAAATAATAATGAAAATTTGTTGAGCACTTGCTCTGTGTTATGTGCTTTACCTTTATTAACTGGTTTGATCTCCATACCAACCTTATAATTAATGTATTATAGTTATCATTTTATATAAGGAAATCGCACAGATGGGAAATAATTTTTTAATTTTTTGGGGGGTTGCTGCCAACTGAACCCAGGGCCTTGTGCACTCTAGGCCAGTGCTCTACCATTGAGGTACATCTTGAGAAATATTTTGTTCACAAGAAAGTGTGTGCGATGACAAGTTTCCTTCCCTCTAAGAATGTCATAGTATACCCAAGAAGAAGCAGATAGTGATATGAGGTAATAATAGCTAACATTTATTGTGTTTATTATTAAAGGCTTTATAGGCCTTACCTCAGTTAATTCTCTCAACCACTTAATGAGTTAGGTTCTATTATATTCCCTGCTGTAGCCATGGGGAGACTTATGAAGGTTAGCGAAGTGGTTATCATAAGAAACACAGGCGAGAACTGTTCCACAGGTACATGAGACCACAGTGTAAATGTGGCATAATCACTCACTCTAAAATTTTGTTGTTTTCTTTTTGTTTTGTTGTGGTTCTTTGAGACAAGGTCTCAATGTATTTCAGGCTGTCCTTGAACTCACTATGTAGCCCAGATTGGCCTCCAACTCAGGGTGATTCTCCTGCTTCAGCCTCCCAAATGCTGGGATTACAGGCATGGGCCACCATGTCTGGCCCTCATTCCTTAATTTTTTTTTTCTTTTTTGGTAGCAGGGATCGAACTTGGGTCCTTGCGCTTGCAAGGCAGGCGGAGGAACCACTGAGCTAAATCCCCTGTCCTTGTTCCTTAAGTTTTTATTGATGAGCTGTCCTATAAGCTAGGAACACAGCTGTAAACAAAAGCCAGCACAAATCTTTGCTGTACAGGAGTTATGCTCATGTATGTGGGGGGGGGGGCTTGCCACACACAAGGAGCAGACAAGTAAAATATATATTAGAGGATATAAGTGCCATGAGTGAAATAAAGCAGAAGATGAGTGAGAATATAGCAGTCTGTGGTGCTGCCTGGGGTAGCATATGGGGAGGCTTCTCTGAGAAGGGGACAGTTCAGCAAATACCCGAAGGAGGCTAGAGAGTGAGAGTTGTGGAAATTCTGGAAGAATGGTGTTGCGAGGGCTATAGCAAGTGCAAAGACCCAGAGGCAACAGGAATAGCAAGGAGGCAGGTGTGGCTGGGGTGGAGAGCAAAGGGGAGAGCTGTGATGATTAGGTCAGAGGGGTGTGTGGAGAACATATCCACCCATCTTTAAACTTTCTGTGTGGATTATAAAAACAAATATGAGCACAGTATGAAAAATCAGCTTGCATTTCAAGGCTGGAAGGAGCCGTGAATGGAATGTACTATGGAGATTCCCTGAATAAACATCTCCATTCTCCTGCCCTCAACCCTCTATGCCCATCCATGGGAGCCACACAGGGGTACAAGTTGGAACCCGAGGAGCGACTGTGACCAGGTTTCCAAGCACTGGCTCAGGGTCTGAGCTTCTGCCTGCGGTTTCCTGGTGGGCAGGGGGAGTTCTGGAGGTCACACTCCCTTGGGGCTCTGTGGAGGAGAGGGCCACTGGCTTCCTCCTAGCTACAAGCTGTGTTGAGTCAAGGAAACCTGAGGAATATTGTTCTGCTTCTCCTTCGAGGTCCAGTCATCTCTTATCCTGGGGGGATAGCCTTCGGGACACTCACAGACCCCAGCTGGAGTCTGATAGCCCGCATGCACATCTGGGAGAACCAGAAGCCCTGCCTCAGGCAGGCTGGGTCTTCTTTGAGGCTCTGTGATCCTTGGGTTGGTTTCAGCTTAGAGCCACCATCTTGGTTCCTTTTAAGGCAAGGTGGGAGTGGGGAGGGTGCAAGAGAACTTCAGTTCATGATTCCGTGAAAAATTAACACTGAGTTCAGTTCAGAGTCCAGCCAGTCACCTCTGTTTTTGTTTGTCCTGACCTAAGAGGTGGCCTCCCGGCTCTGGCATTTATTCCTTTTCAACAAACAAGCTGGTCACAAAGGGAGTTGGATATGATGCCATGCTAGCCTGCAGGGGTGGACAAGGACAGCCAAGGCTGGGCCAGATAGTGGCCAACACTGACTGCACAGGACATACAAACAGACAAGGTCTTGCACCCACCCAGCCCGCTTCTAGGTGATGAAAGTGAGGCTGAAGGTTTTAAGGACATTGCGTTGTGGTCAAGATGTGAACTTAAACGGTTTGACTCTGGCTCCAGAGTTTTTTTTTCTTTCAGTACTGGAGATTGAATCCAGGGCCTTTGTACTGAGCTACATCCCCATCCCTTTTTTATTTTTTATTTTGAGATGGGCTCTGACTAAGTTGTTAAATTGCCAGGTTGCACAAGCTAGGCCTAAACTTGTGATCTGTCTGCCTCAGCCTCCCAGAGTGCTGAGATTAGAGGCATGCACAAACACCTGTCTCCAGAGCATGTTATTCTAATCACTGGTCCTTTAACAGAGTCCCTGTAAGAAACTATGAACAACTTGCTTCGGCCTGGCCAGGGGAAAAAGTTGCAGGTTTCACTGTATTTTCCTGCATTCATTCAATTTTTTGAAACACTCTGATATGTGCCATGTATTAGTGAGGTGGAGATCTTCCCAGTCCCATCTCAGCCCTTCTGGAACTCAGGAATTAGCCAAACCTGGGAAACAGGGTCATCTCCTTTGAAAGTTTTATTTTTCTTCTTCCTCTGACTTCATTTTTCCTGCAAGTCAGGTGTTAGGGAAAGTCAGATGAGGGCACTAGAAGTTTCCAAAGGAGGTGACATTTGCCTCAGGCATCAACAGCAACCCACTCGGCCCAGATGCCTACCATGTGCCTGGTTCAAACCATTCCCACACCTGCCCTCCAGGACTTAAGATCAGGGCAGCTTTTTTCTTTTTGAGGCCCACATCCTTCAGAACTGTCCTGGTGCTGGCTAAAATGTGACTTTCTCTCTTCCCCAGAGAATCTGATAGGTGCTGGGTGTGCAGCAACCTCCTGCAACTCTGGGGCACACAGGTTTGCCAGGCGAATGGGGAAACAATCTGTCCAGGAAGGAAAACACCCGGACAGTGGGAGGGGGGTCTGAGTGGCCTTCAGGCGCTGGGGCGTCAGTTGCAGACTTAAACTGGGGGTGGGGGGAAGGGGAGGGATCCTGCTCCATTGCTTACTGTCCAGGGCCTAGCTAGGAGCCTGGAACACTATGTAGGGCCACAAAAATATGTGGGAATATGTTACCTGCCAACGTAGAAGGGTCTAAGTCAAAAGAGGAAGAACGAAGTCAGAGGAAGAAGAAAAAAAGTAATGTATTTCAAAGGAGATGATGAAAACTTTGGGAAAATTTTTTCTGGAAAAGGCAGCCCCGCCTAACCGAGGGCGTTGGGGAGTTAGCTACTTCGGGAAAGCGCGATGAGTCCTGAGGCTGCAGCGGGGGAGAGGGCAGGAGGAGCCTCCTCGCCTCCCCAAGCTGGCCGAGGCATGAGGTCACCTGGCACCAGACCAGCAGCAGCTGCGGAGGACGCGCCGGCGCAGCTGAGGGAGGAGGCCAGGCTCCGGACCATGGGGAACGGGGAACGGGGAACGGGGAACGGGGAATTTCCGTCCCGCCCCCTCCGGGGAATGGGGAATGGGGAATGGGGAATGGGGAATGGGGAATGGGGAATGGGGAATTTCCCTCCCGCCCCCTCCGGAAGCGTGGGTTAGAGTATGAGTTTGGTGACGCCCCACCAAAGGCAGCATCCCCGAGACTAGGGCACGCCCACACGCTGGCGTCTGGTCATCCGAGTGGTCCCTCCGCGGGCGCCAGGGCGGTCCCTCCAGTCCCCGCCCTAATCCCCGCCCCCTTGGGCCGCGGCCGCTCAGATTCCCTTGGAGAGTCCCGAGGCGCCCGGCCGCTGCCCCGCCCCCGGCGAAGCCCCGCCCCCGGCGCCCCGCCCCGCAGTTTGAAGTGGCACGGGCTGCAGCTGCCTCGGAGTCGCGCGCGGGGCGTGGAGCGGTGCTGAGGAGTTGCGGCTGCGGCCAGCTTGACGCCCGGACTGTCCAGCGAGCGCAGCGCGGCGGGAGCCGGCAGCCAGAGCAGCCCCGGAGCTGAAGCAGCACTCGCGCCGCTGTCCGTGGAGCCCAGCCGAGCCGGCCATGGCGTTGTCGATGCCGCTGAACGGGCTGAAGGAGGAGGACAAAGAGCCCCTCATCGAGCTCTTCGTCAAGGTGAGCTTTCGCCTGCCGTCGCGTCCCGCCGAGCCCCGGGCTCCTGTCCGGCCCAGCGGGGCGGCGTCCCGGGCGCCCCCGAAGCGTCCCCACGCGGCGCCTGCACCGGGCCGTTGGGGACGCGGCGCCCGGGGCCATTGTCTCGGGGCCACCACGTCTTCCCGCTTCTCCGGGCAGGGCTAGGGTCCGGCGGGCGGCTGTCGTCTTCGGCGCGGGCTCGGGCTGACGCCGAGTCCCCTCGGGCTGAGCGGCGCCCGCGGGGTGCGACGAGCCTCCCGCCGGTCCGGAGCCCCGCGGCGAGGTGGGCCCCGCCCCGCCCCTCCCCACCCCTCCCCACACCACTCCCCACCCCTCCCCACACCACTCTCGGCCTCCGCGAGCGCCGCGCCCCGCGCTCAAAGCCCCGAACTCCGGCCAGAGCCTGGCGCCAGGGGTGGCACCGAACTTCTTCCTAGGACGCTTTTGAAAAGAGCACTGAGCCCTGCTGCTCTGAAACCGAAACTTTTAATTTTCGGTTCAGTCTTCAAAAAGTACAAAAGGGCAGCCAGCCGCTCCTGGGGGTCGGGAAAAGTCTGAGGTTTCCAACTAGGGTTTTCCTGTCTTAGGTATTTTACCACCATCTGGTTTTCTTGTTTCTCTAGCGCGGAGTGTTTCGTATGATGCAACAGTTTTGGCTGCTCCCCTCGGTGTTGCAGCCTCGGGAAGGATTGTGCCCTTTTGTTTTGAAAGAAAAATGGAAAGAATTCATAACTTTATTGGATTGCCCCCCATACCTTTTATATCCTGGAAATATCTTATTTGCTTATAAGTACTATCCGTGTCCCTTTCCTTTTTTTCTTTAGTATTTTTCAGTCTAGCAAAGGAGAGAGTAAAAGTATAAACATCTGGATCCTACTACTTTTGTTGAAACTTTAAAATCTTGGCGATACTCCCAACCACATAAGAAGGCAGGCTCATTTAGAGCTAGGCAGCACACTGAGTTAACAGAATCCTTTTTTTAACCGAGTTTTTATTTTAAAGAAAGAAAAGAGTGTGTTTAAGAGATGAAGAGAACAAATGAAAGGCGCGTGATCGAAACAATGTTTGTTTTAGGATTTTCTTTCAATTTTCAATTTTTAGAAACGTTTTGGTCCAGGGAATTGAAATAACAGAAGGAGGTAGAACTCCCAGAATATCAGAATCTGTTAATTTGAGTGACAGAAGTAGTACTTTAAGATGTACTGGAATGAGAGGAAGAGAGAGCAGAGGGGAGTGGAACACCCGGCATGGAGAAGGGGGAAAGGGTCCGTCAAAGATCAGTTTAAATTTAAAGAAGAAAAAACTTTTTGGAGTTGAGTAGGGTGGCGTTTAATCCCATCACTGGGGAGGCTGAAGCAGGTCAATTGCAAGTCTGAGGCCAGCCTGGGCTGTTCTGTGAGATCATGTCTAGGAATAAGATGGTTTCCACACCCCCACACCCCCCAAAAGAGAGAGAGATATCTACTAGTAATCTAAGAAGCAGGATACTTAGGGTGAACATTTAGAAGCTTTATAGAATTACATAAGGATACATCAGTTATGGTTTTGTAAATTCAGTATTGTACTGGAGATCCTAGCCAATACAATAAGACAAGAAAAATGCAGTGTAAGAATTAGAAAGGGGTTGGGAATGTAACACATTTTAGCACAATCTGGGCCCTGTGTTTGACACCCGGCCCTGCTGGGAGGTAGGGAGAATGAGAAAGGTAGAGATCATTGCTTAATGCCCTGCTTACTGTTATTTAATCCTATCCTTAGAAGGGGTTAGATGTAGTCCCAAGCTTGAATCACTTGGATATCTCTTCCTGTTTTTCCATGTTTGTGTTGCAAACCACCAGAAGTCACCCTGCTTATCACTAGTTGTCTTTCTCACTGGTTTTGGATTGGAATCAAGATTCAAGTTACAGTTCTGTGCTTATTGTTTGGGTTACCCTGGGCAATTTGTTTTCCCTTTCAAAGCTGTATTTTCCTCATTTGTGAAGTGAGAAGTGAGATTTTTTTTTTTTTTTGCCTGTGAGTCAACATAGACCAGCTTTGTACTGATTTAGACCAGGTTAGTTGTTTGAAAGGAGAAAGGACAGGTAAAGCTTGTGGTAAAGGATTCTCAATTTCTTCTCCTCACCTATGTGAGAAATATGAATGTGGGCTGGGTGTGGTGGCACACTCCTGTAATCCCAGCGTTCTGGAAGACTGAGGCAGGAAGATTCCCAAGTTTGAGCCCAGTCTGTGTAACTGAGAAACTTAGCAAGACTTTGCCTCAAAATTAAAAAATAAAGAAAGGTCAGGGGATGTAGCTCAGTGTGAAGGCCCCAGTAACTGTGCCCTCCCAAAAAAGAAATGCAAATGGGGGAAATGCCCTTGCATACAGGCAGCAGAGGCTGTGGTTCTGAGTGGCATGTTAAACAGTATTAGTTATTCTGCCAAGAACCACTGGGGTTTGTAAAAGAAGACATTTTAAACAGAAAAAGAGCACACAATTTTTATTTACACTTGAAGCACATATATGAATTAGAAATTGATGGTGAGGGGTATAATGGGATATTGAGCTTAGCTGTCTATGGTGAGCAATTGAGAGCTGGCTCAGCTACATTGTCTCCCTTGTATATTTCTGGAGTTGTCTGCTCAGGAGCCCAATAACCCTTCATCACCTATGTTATAGCAGTTTCTTTTTTTTTTTTTTAAACCCCAACACCTAGAGCAGTGGTGGCAAACCAATGGCACGTGTGCCGCAGCAGGCTATTTGCATCAATTGAAAGCTTTAGGTTTACTATCACTGCCCTAGAGGTTAGGAACTCTCCCGATAAGTAGTTTATTTTTCTTATTTATTTAATTTTTGGGATGGATTCTTGCTGTGTTGTCCAGGCTGACCTCAAATTCCTTGACTCCAGCGATCCTCCTGTCTCAGCCTGGTTTAGCGCTCCCAACAGGGAAAGAGGCAGTCATCCTCAACAGTGATGTCTTCAACACCCTGAGGGGTCTGGTAGTATATATATTTCTAGTTGGTAACCACTAACCAAACAGGGTAGAGTTAAGAGCCTTTAGTAAAGGCGTAACACCCCTTATAATCTGACCACTGTCTGAGTTTCTAATCCAGTTTGTCCACTTACTAATCATTGTCCCAAGACACATTACTTAAACCTCTCTGTGCCACATCTGAATAGTAGGGATATTTGTTAAGAGACCAACCTTAGGGGAATAAATTAGTTGATAAATGCATTATGCAGTGATCTTAAGACTGTGGTACACAGTAAACCAATTCATGTTAATGAGTCGTTTTGTATATAAATATTTATAATGTCTCTCCTAGATAGACAATAAGTTCTTTTATTTTTTTGTGGTACTGGGGATGGAACTCAGGACCTTGTGCTTTCGAGGCAGTCGGCAGCACCACTGAGCTAAATCCCCAGCCCTCTTGTTATACTTTTTGCCTAAGCTCTTCCTGGAGCCCTAAAGTGCTACTTTTGGCATATGCCAAGGTGATTATTTGGGTTAAATATAAAACTCTGAAAGGGACCTAGAATGGGGATGAGCTAGGTGCCAAGGGGCCTGAACACTGAAACCTAGTGCAATATGAGAGTGATAGGAAAGAGGTAGTTGGAGGGACTTGGCTTACTAAAAGTCAAGGTGGTTTGAAGGATGCTTATTGAGGCCAGTAAGAGGATGGTGAGCAAGACTCTCACTTCCTCAGCATTCTGGTGTCTCTCAAATGGGGAATTAGTGAGTCTATAAAAGGCAGATGTGTTAGGCAGGATGGGAAGTGTGATTAAGGCGGGAGTTAAGATTTTGATCAAGTAGGAAAATAAGGTAGGATGTGTTTGCTCATTTTAGAGGCCCTTATAGAGAATGGAAAGGGTGTTTCTGAAGAAAAATAGCATTTAGAGCATGACTACAAACCATCCAAGTATGATTCAGTAGAAATCTAAATTTAATTCAGGGCATTTGTTTGTGACTTTCCTTGTGAAATGTATTTTTTGAGATTTGGCTTTTACCCTTCAGTGATCAGTACCAAGTATTGGTATAAGAAATATCAATTGGCCTTATTTGGTTTTAGGTTTTTTTAAAAAATATAAAAGCAAGAGCTAGGCAGGGTGGCGCATGCCTGTAATCCCAGCTACCAGGGAAGGATAGGATCATGAGTTTGAGGCCAGCCTGGGCAATTTAATGAGACCTTGTCTTAAAAAAAAATAAAAAACCAGGGATCTGGCTCTGTGGCACCACGCCTGCCTCTTACACACAAGGTTGTGAGTTTGATCCCCCGTACCAAAAAATAAACGTCTGGGACCATAGTTCAATGGTAAAGTGCTTGCTTAGCATACTAAAGGCCCTGGGTTTAATTCCAGCACCCCTCCCCCAGTATATATTCATGTATATAAAACCAGGAGACTATTAGACTATAAGCTTATGAAAATGATAACCTAATGTAGATAAATAGCATTGTATTTGAAAATTGTGTCAAAGATAGACTAGGAGTATCTTAAATTTGCACAGTAATGTTTTGAATAAGTATTGACCTCAGTTCATCACATACATTTTGCTTCTAAACTTCCTTTCATAGGAATACGTTTTTTTCTCCCTTTCTTGAACTGAAAACTGAAATTCAAGTATATAACTGTAAGCTAGGAGTATAACATGTTTTCTTCGTCTTTTTTTGTAAAAAATTATTCCAGATTTACATGTGAAATAATTCTTATGAAAAGGATTTAACTCTCATTATTATAATAGTTGTGAAAATGTCAATCACCTGTTATAATGCAAGTATTTTACCACTGTGCAGCATGGCTATTTACTTGTATGTGTGGGAGAAGAATAAAAGAAATTTTGAACAAATATTGGTGAATGCAAAACCAAACAGTTAGATGAAAGTTGAGGTAAGAACTTCTGAGGATTTGTGAGTTCTCTGCTTGTTTTTCTCCACTAACAACCGGTTGCTTTATTTTGGAGGTAGAGACCAGGTGGTAGATTACTAGAGTGAACATTTATTAAAAACTAAAGAGGAATCAAATTAGGTTGTTGTGCCACTTATGAAATTGGAAGAGTGGTAGTTGTGAGACCAGACTATAGAGACTAATTAGGGGGAAAAAAGGTGGTTATTCTGGAGAAATTAAATCTTGGCCTTGAACATAGTGTAGGACTGAATTGAAGCTTTTGCAAAGATGTGAAGAGTGTATAATAGCTTTATATTACTTGATGTTCCAGGTTATGGCATATATACAGGAATCTGAAATGTTGGTTTACAAATGTTTAGGGCTTGTTGATTCTTCATGAAGTCATATACAAACTATTGGTAGCCATCAGCAACACAGACATTATTTACACTTTGTCAGTAGGGACCTCGATTACAAACAGATCATAGTCTTTTTCATAAACTTGCATAAATCATTGGTGAAAATTTATGTGTAATAGTTTAATGTTCTTCATGAGAGCAGAGTGAAAAATGAGGTTCAGTCTGATAAGGAACAAGTGGTTTGGCTTATAGAAAACTTATTTAGGCTTTAAGAAAAGACATAGACTGTGTCTGTATTTACCTTCCTAACAGCACTAAAAGAATGTTTGCTCTGTTTAATCTTTGCTGAAGAAAGCTGAAGAAATCTATGCTGTGAAATCTGCGAACACCTAGAATTGTTCAGAGTAAATACTGATTAAATGGTTTGAAGGTAGGCTGTCTGTTCTCTTGAGAAATCTGCTCTAAAAATTAAATTATTTTGTTTGTTTGTTTATTTGAGACAGGGTCTCACTTTGTAGTTCAGGCTGTTCTTCCATTTTTTTTTTTTTTTTTTTGGTACTGGGGATCGAACTCCGGTCCTTGTGCTTGTGAGGCAGGCGTTGGAACCACTGAGCTAAATCCCCGGTGTGTTCAGGCTGTTCTTGAACTCACTATGTAGCCTGGACTGGCCTCAAATTTGTGACTATCCTCCTGCCTCAGCCTCCCAAGTGCAGGGATTACAGGTGTGTACCACCATACCCAGCGCAGAAAATTCAGTATCAATAGAGGCTCAATGAAGGCTTCTCTGAGAACATGGCATGTAGGATGAGTGGTAGAGGGATGAGAGGAAGAATATTCTGAGGAATTGGCATATAGAGAGCCTGGAAATAGTCAAGAAATTGAGAGTGTACCTGGAATCTAGGGAATAAAACTGGGGAGTAGAACAAGGAATAGACGGACCAGGTCATAGAGGTCTTTGTATGCCAAATACATTTTTATCTTTAGTAAAAATGGCAGTTCTCAAAGGGGTGTAAGTGAGGAAGTGTCAAGGTAGAGGTGCATTTTAAGAGGTGTGGCCCAGCCATTGGGTGGAAAATGAATTGAAGGGAGGTAAGCAGGGAAACAGGGAAAACTATTTGAAGGCCATTGCAATTGAGAAAGATGATGGTGGCTAGGAGTAGGAGGTGATGGAGAAAAGAGAATGGACTTGAGGTACATTTTGAAAGTGAAGCTGATAGGAAGATGTTGAAGGAGGTGAATGTGGGAAATGATATGGGCTTCCAATTAGAGTCAAGGGTGAAGACTTAACTTTTATGGAGATGGAAGAGGAGCACATGATGGTGAAGTTCTGTTTTATTGAGATTTCTAAGATGGCAAGTGGAGATGTCTGCTAGATTGCTAGATACACAGATCTGTTCAGAAAGAAGTGTAGGCATGGTAGAGGAATTTGGGACTTGAACACAGACATATTTGGTATTTGTGTGATATTTAAAGTGTATCTGTTCTAGGCCAGGGATGTATCTTAATGGCACCACGCCTGCCTGGCAAGCGTAAGGTCCTGAGTTTGATCCCTGGTCACACACACACACAATGTATATCTGTTCTATGGATGAGAGAGGAATCAGGAAATTGCATAGGACCAAGTTCTTAGGTACTGACAACACTTAAGGTAGGGGAATGGAGGAGAAGCTAGGAAAGGAGAACACAGAGGAGCTGTGAAAGAGCAGTAGTGGTGAGAGGTGAACTACAGCAGAGTCATGAAAGAAGTTGGGGAGGCTTTTAAGGAGGGAGTGAGCACTTATGTCAAGTGGAGTGTTTGTTGGATTCATCAGCCTGGAAGTTCAGCTTGGAAGGAATATGGTGGTGGGGAATCCACAGTAGAGCGAGTAGAAGAGTGAATAGGAAGTAAATGATGTCAAGGTGTAAAGCCAACTCTAATAGGAAACTTGGTTGTGTAGAAGAGACAAGGTGATAACCAGTAGGGGAATACCTGGAAAAGCTTTTTAGAAAGCTTTTTAGAAAACGTCTGAGCCTTAAGAGCTGAATTGAATGTTGATTTATTAGAGAAAGAGGTGAAAGATTAAATGGAGTCATAGTTTAACAGACATCCTTCAAGGAATTTCTCAGATGCTACCTCCTTTATATGAGGTCTCCCTCATAGGAAACTTCTCTGTCCTGAGTCTTCATGTAGCTCATTTCCTCCTTCCTTTAAAAAGGCCAGTTGATAGTTTTGCATATATGTCTTAGTAAAATAAGCTTCATGTGGTAGGGTATCTGTACCGCACATTTCTGCACCCACCACAGAGCTTGGTATGTTGTCTGCCTGCCTTGTTGTGATAGACACTCAGTAAATCTTTTTAAGGAGTAAAAGCACTTAAAAATAATTGATAGACTTTTTTTTTTGGTACCGGGGACTGAACTTGGGACCTTGAGCTTTCGAGGCAGGCACCAGAACCACTGAGCTAAATCCCCAGCCCAATAATTAATTGATAGACTTTAACTGTACAGCCACTGATTATAGTTGGCTAAAATAGTCTTTAAAGTATGTTGTCCTATGGAAAAGAAACATTTAACAGCAGTATTTAATAAGATAGTTGGCAAAATAAAGCATAGACCAGCTGAAATTACTGGCAGCATTCTACCAATCTGGCTCTGTCACTAAAACACTAATGATTTAGTGTAGATTTGGAGAGGAAGTTTTACCTGGTAAGTTGTCCGCTCAGTATTTTTCTTTGTTTTTTGTTCTTCGGTTTTTTTTTTTGGTACTGGGGGTTGAACTTGTGTTTTTTTTTTTTTCTTTTTCTTTCTTTCTTTTTAGACAGGGACTCACCTTGTAGTTCATGCTGGTCTTGAACTCATTATGTAGTAATGTACTCATTACTTGTACTCATTATGTACCCAGGCTGGCCTCAAATTTGGAGTGATCCTCCTGCCTCGGCCTCCTGAGTGCTGGAATTACAGGTGTGTGCCACCATGCCTGCCTCTTAAGCTTTTAAAGTATGACACAGTACTGCCTACAATTATGTTGTGTTTCAGTTACAGTATCTTCAAAGTCAAAGCAGAGTATTAATAATTTTTTTTTCCTGTTGCAGGTGCCAAGTTAGGCTTTACTAGAGAAACTGTGGTAAATATATGTATATCTTTTCTCTAATACTGGCACTAAGAGCAATCTTACTCATAAATAGAATGAAATTTAAGCTGCCCTTCAGCGTTATATTTGACCTGTTAAAATTTGTTTTCTCTGTGTTTCTTGTGTCTTCTGTTATTCATAGAATTTGTACTATTTCTTCTTTCCTTTGTTTCTGGCAGACACCCTTTAAATTTGTTCCTCTAAGTAGATTGTGATGCTGAGGCATCTGGATTCTTGCCAAAATTGATCTGCCTTGTTAAAAATAACATCGTGGGGTGGGGATTTAGCTCAGTGGTTCTGCCGCCTGCCTCACAAGTGCAAGGTCCTGAGTTCAATCCCCGATACCAAAAAAACCCAAAAATAATATCGCAAGCAAATTTAAAGCTCATCAGTAAAACCCTAAACTCCCTTCTATTTGTGCATCTCTCATTGCAGTTTTGTTTTTGTAAATATACAGAATGTGTACAAATTAGTACCAGTGTAAGCAGTCATTCATTAAAAAGCGTTTACTTGGGCTGGGGATTTAGCTCAGTGGTTTTGCCGCCTGCTGCGCAAGCGCAAGGACCAGAGTTTGATCCCTGGTACCAAAAAAAAAAAAAAAAAAAAGCATTTACTTTAGTGCCTACTGAACACCAGGAACTACTCTAGGCACCAGAGAAACAACATGAATGCACTCTCAATAGCCCAGATAGGAGCTATAATGCGGGAGGAACAAGATACAGCATCATTGTAGATGGAAACATATTTTCCAGGGGAGCCACTGTAACTCACTGACGGGGAGGCCTTTTCAGGTCTAGAAAGATCTGTGTGTGTGTGTGTGTATTTAAAATAGATGTTTATTCTCACTGACTTATTTTTATGTTGCTTTTCCCAAATGCATAGAAGAAATATAAATAAGAGTGTTTTCGTACCTTACTGAACTAATATAAACACTTCTGAAGTGCTTTCTGAGTACCAGACACTATAGTAATGGCGTAATATATTAACTCATATGATTGTTGCTTAATAAAATGTTTGCTGAAGCAATTGCAGAAACTTTACTTTTCTTTGTACAAGCTTGATTCCAGAGAAGGCTAATGGGAAAAATGAAGAAATAAAAGATCACCTGATTAGGGGAAACCAAATGCCTGTTACATTACAGGAATATAAGAAGCCGGAGAAGTGGGTTGAAAGAGTGATGGAAATCACTGGGCCAGGTTCATATTTAGTGTTTTGGTGTAGTTCCTCAAAATGACTCTTAATTTAGATTGAAGTGAACAGATTTATGTTTTTTTCCTGTAAAGAAAAAAAAATTGAAGTGAGTCATGGTTGAATCCATGACTGGGTTTTGGCCCAGAGAGTGTGGCCTGACAGCCCTTGGGATTTGTAATTGCGGTGGAGGTTGTCTTGGTGACTGAGCAGGACCTTGTGTTATGGTGTTGCCTTGGCATTGCTTGTAAAGAGTCTTTCTATTTTTATTTAACTTTTTGGTTTTTTGAGACAGGATCTCACAGGCTGGCCTGGTACTTACTGTGTAGCCCAGGGTGGCCTCCAACTCTGCATCCATCCTCCTGCCTCAGCCTCCGAGTGCTGGGATTATAGGTGTTGTGCCACCACGCCCCGCAAAAGTTCTTTCTGTCCTCTGTGACATTTGAGATCTGAGATCCCAAAGTTAGAGCCAGAAAATGACTGTTGACATGCAGTATCATTTATATTCTCTATGTAGGCACTGATATGGTCCATTTTCAAATTGAAGATTATTAGAATTAGTATTTCAGGTAAGCAGCTGAGCCATTGTATTATGGATCACTGACTGGCTCTTTATTGTTTAGCTGTTGCTAGAGGGTAGTTGTTAAGAGGGTGGTCTCTGGAGCCATGTAGCTGTTGTTTGAATCTTGTTCTGCTCTTCACTTAGTGCCTTAGTCTCACCACTGGGTTAATAGTATCTATCTCTTGAGATTTTGTAAAGATTAAAGAGTTAAGATAAGAAAAGCACTTAGGGTCTGACACATAGTAAGCCATATTTGTTTATAATTATTCTGCCTTTGGGAAAGCAGAATTAAAACTGTATTGGCCCATGATTAGTTTATGTGTTCAGCATATGTGGTTTCAGCCTCCAAAATATTAAGTACTAAGAGAAATACCTGCCAGGATGCTTCTACACATAGGTAGGGAAATACTGTTCTGTATCAGAGGAGCAGGATTAGTACCAAAGAAGTCCAAGATTAGGCTTGAATTTTCTCTTGAGTTAACTTTAATGAGCCACAATCAAGTTGATACTTACTAGGTTACTAAGGGACAGTCAAATTGGGTTTTACTTTCTTCGTCCATTTACCACAGCAGTCTTTCTAGACTTGGAGCTAAAGCGAAGAGGTTTTTTTCTTTTTCCTTTCTTGACATTTATTGATTGATTGATTGGTATCAGGGATCGAACTCAGGCCCTTGTGCTTTTTTTTTTTTTTTTGGTGCCAGAGATCGAACTCGGGTCCTCGTGCTTGTGCAGCAGGCGGCGAAACAACTGAGCTAAATCCCCGGCCTTTTTATTTTTATTTTTTTGATACGTGGTTTTGCTGCAGTTCAGGCTGACCTTGAACTCACTATGTAGACCAGGCTGGCCTCCCAACTGGAAGCCATTCTCCTGCCTCAGCCTCTCAAGTGCTGGGATTACAGGCATGTACCACCATGCCTGGCTGAAGTAATTTATCTCTAGATGCTATAGTTTTTTTGTTTTTCACTTTATAACTGGTGGGGTGGTAGTAAAGCTTTAAAACTTTTATCATGGCTATAATTGATAGATGATGTAAAGATCATAAAGTGGCTTTAAAACCTTTTATTTTGTTATGTTTTAAACTTCTTGAGAAACTACCTAATTTATTCTTGTACAGGATACAGTAAACTATTACTTAAAAAATGAACACAGAAGGCATTCATTTTTGTCCAAGAGTAATAGCCAATATAGATAGCTTTGGGTGCTGGCTCTGAGCTAGGAAGTGTGCCAGCCTTTTACATATATTAGCTAATTTGATGCTCATGAACTCTGAAATAGGTAGTATTGTCAATACTGTCTTACACAAGGCTTATAGTAGTTATTATTGTGTAAAGTCACAGGGCCAGGTAGTAGCAGGTTTTTTTGGTACCAGGGGTCGAACTCGGGACCTTGTGCTTGTGAGGCAAGTGCAGTGCCACTGAGCTAAATCCCCAGCCCAGCAGTTCTGAGATTTTTACAAAGCCCTTTGCGACTCTAGAGCCTGATATTTTTGGTGTGTGTGTGTATCTGTGTGTCTCTGACTGTCTGTCTCTCTGTCTCTGGGGATGGAATTTAGGGGCTCACATATGCCAGGCAAATGCTGTACCACTGAGCTACACTCTTCAGCTCCTTTTGTTAAAATTTGAAAGGAAAGTAAAATTTCCATGACCTCACCTTTTTGCATTTTGGGAGCCTGATTAATTAGTACTTAGTATTTTTAGGATTTTGATTTTAGAATTTCTGCTTTAGAAATGTCATAGTGATACAAGTTCAGCAAAAGTCACATACTAATTTGTTAATATTTTTCTGAGTTCTTTTTCTTTTCTTTTTTTTGTTTTTTTGTTTTAAACCTCCCCTTTCAGAGGAGCCTACACTTTGCATTGTTGATAGAAAAAAAGCACGGAAGTTTCTTGTGGAGAGAGGAAATGGCTGTTAGTTTGGGACTTCATCCATATTAGGTATAAACTAAATATAGATGTGTAATCTAGGAGTGAAGTCACATCTATAAAGTTTCTTAAGCAGAGCTAATGAGATCAGCCAGTACTTTTGAATCCTTTCCTCCTTATTTTTGGCTCATTTTAAAAAGTTACTAAAGTAATTAGTCCTGTGATCTGCTTGACTTGCCTCTTAAAAACATTAAGCCATTTATAGGAACTCTTCTCTTTTAAAATAAGCAATTAACATTTCTGTGAATTTCTTGACCCTGTCACTTTCCCATCAGTGACTTTTTTTTTTTGAACATGATTTTATCCTTCAGCCTTTGTCACAGATATATTTATGGTGAGGCTGGGCTCATGTAAGAAACATTTTATTTAATATATTTTTGGGTTATTCAGTTGTTAACTTAGATCCTGGTGTGGCTAAGTACAGTAGTAATTGGATTTCTTCTGATTGGATAGTGACAGAGATTATAGTAGAATAAAACGATGGGAATAAATCTCCTGTTTCTGGCTAGAGCACATTTTGTTCTCAAATAAGGGCTTTTAAAAGCTCTCCAAAGCATTCTTACTCACACTTAACTGTTTTCAGTTCTTGCAGTCCTTTTTAGAGCCCTTGCAAACAAGCCAGAACACTCAGCCAGCAATTGATGAATGTATGTGCTTCTGAGGGGAAGAATTACATATGTTTATGGCATATTTTATTAGAAGTAGTTTGGAATACAACTAACTCTAAAAAGTTTGTATAATTTTTATTGTTATGTTTGCAGTACATAATGATTACATTCATCAGTCATGGGGAGCGGGTACATGTACATACCACATCTGAATCCTTTTTACATCCCCTTCCCTATTCTACCTCCCTCACTCCCTTTCTCCCCGCCCTTCATCTCTTGGTCCCCTTTCCATATGTAAAAAGTTTAGCTTAATGTATTTCAAGGATTTTAGAAAGTCAGTTCATGAAAACAGATGTCCTCCAAGGCTTAGTTTAAATATCATCTGAATCCTTCTCTGACCTTGTTGCTCCCTCAGTAGAATTAATCCTTCCTACTGTCCTATTCCGCCACTCATTGGCATCAACTCTCATCACATCTTTGTTGGAGCTAGAATGAGAATTCCAGGAGTTCAGGAACTTTTTAAAAGAAAGGGTCTTGTTATGTAATCCAGGCTGGCCTCTAACTCAGCCTCCTGCTCAGCCTTCTGCGTATTGGGATTACAGGCATGTGCCACCACATCTGGCTGTCTTCATCTTCTATTTCCTATGTACCACAAACCTTGATATATAGGAGATAATTCATTGATTCAGCAAACATCTGTTAGCATTTTGGGGCAAATTGGATATAAGCATGTAATACAATACTAAATCTGTTTCTGGTGTGGTTTTCTATATTACCTCATAGTAAAATACCAGAGATAAAGGTAGTAGTCCATTTTTGAACTAGAGACATGTAATTTGGTTTGACTAGCTGCTCATTTTATAGGTGTTGGTCTAAACTTAGTAACAAATTGATGTAGAGAATTAAAAATTTTAAATCATATAACTGGAAGGCCAGGTTCACCCGGCGTGGATTGTGACTGTTGTTCTCATCTGTAAAGTGGGTGATGTCTAGTCTAGCCTGGATTTATTTTACACACAAGAGTAATAGCCTTGGTGAGTAGCATAGACAGAAAGTTGAGACCTCAGATTCCAAAGTCAGGTCCAGAGAATTAAATTCTCATAGAAATAAGCTATTAGAAGACAGAGACAAGCCAATAAAATTTCTTAGTGATAGGCTGGAGATTTAGCTTAGTGGTTCTGCTGCCTGCCTTGAAAGTGCAAGGACCAGAGTTTGGTCCCTGGTTAGCCCCCCCCCCCCCAATTTCTTAGTTATAGAAGGCAATTTGCCTGAGAACTGAAAAAAATATTTTAAGAATGAATTCTTTGACTAAAAAAGAATGTGTTTTCCACATGAACTACCTAAAGATAAAGGAAAATGTTTGTTGTATCTAAAATAAAGCAGACATAGAACTGTTCTAAGCTGAAACTTGCCTTTAGCATAGGGCATTTGTACACTGAAATGATAAGTAAAAAGCAATTTAGTAGTAAGCATGTTATCTTTATTTTGTGTGTGTGATTTTTTTTTTTTTGGTACCAGGGATCGAACTCTGGTCTTTGCACTTGTGAGGCAAGCAGCAGAACCATTAAGCCAAATCCCTGGCCCAAGCATTTTATCTTGTACTGTTGAGATACACAGCGTTTTAGGCTGCCAGGAAATTAGATAAGAATTCTGAATATTAACTTTTTGCAGCTGAAATGAAATGTTGAATGTGTAATTTTTTTTCTCCTTGGTACTGGGTATCGAATTCAGGATCTTGCTCTTGCCGGGTAGGTGCAGCACCACTGAGCTAAATCCTCGGCCCTTGAATGTATAATTTTAAAAGAAAAACAACTTAGTTGTAATATATTTTAATGAAAATTTAAAAATATGATCTAAAAATATCTGAGATTCATGTATCAAGTGCTATTTTATATATAAACATATGAAAAAATTTTTTTCATGGTACTTAGGATTGAACACAGCCCTTTGCACTGGACTACATCCCCAACCCTGCCTTTATTTATTTATTCACTTATTTCTATTCTTTTTTTTTTTGGTAGCAGAGATTGAACTCCGGTCCTTGTGCTTGCAAGGTAGGCGGGGTAACCACTGAGCTAAATCCCTGGCCCCCTTATTTCTGTTCTGAGGCAGGGTTTTGCTGTCACTGAGTTGTGAGTTGCCCAGACAACTTGTGATCCTCTTGCCCCAGCCTCCCAGAGTGAACCACCACACCCCACTGCCATTGATGTACTGTTCTTAGTCCTTTAGAGGTCCAAAATGTAGTTAGTAAAAAATATTGTGATACATAGTTCTGTAGTCAATTTTCTGTGCATATCCATGTATTGAACCCAGAGCCTTGTACTTGGGAAGCACTCTGCCACTAAGCTGCATCCCCAGCCCCAGCACATTCTAAATTCTTTATTTTGATTTTGTTTACTTAATGTGTAATCTTTTCATTTTATTTTATTTTTTGCAGCACCAGGGATCGAACTCAGGACCTTGTGCTTGTGAGGCAGGCACAGAGCCACTGAGCTAAATCTCCAACATGTAATCTCTTTTTTTTTTTTTGGTACTGGGGATCAAACTCTGGTCCTTGTGCTTGCGCAGCAGGTGGCAAGACCACTGAGCTAAATCCCTGGCCCCCCAACATGTAATCCTTTAAGAAAGAAAAAAACTTTCTGGAAAATTTGGTGGTTTTTTTTTTTTTTGGTAGCAAGGATTGAACTCAGGACCTTGTGCTTGTGAGGCAGGCAGCGGAACCACTGAGCTAAATCCCTGGCCCTGTTTTTATTTTTTATTTTGCAAAGGGAAAAACTGAGTTTCTGACTCTACTACTAAACTCTTGGTGGAATGTCTAGATAAACTGCTTGGTTTGGAAACTTGAGAAACAGAAATAGCTCTCCCACACTATATTTAGATAGCTGCCATAAATGCAGATGGGGGAAGAGGGGTCTCAAATGCTTTGTTGTTTTCTTTCACTCCCAGGATTCTCTTTGAATCTGGTTTATACTACAGTGTTTATTTTAAAACTGCCCTTAGGGAGAGTGGGCTGCTGGATTATGATTTGCAGAAGAATTTCATGTAGTTCTCTAACGTATTTGTCTTCAGTTGATAAACATGGGAAGACACTGGCAGTTAGTGCATTTATCTTTGATGAGAAAATATTTGAAAAATGAGGGCTACACAATGAAAAATTTGAGGTGCATTTTTTTGAATGTGACTAAATGAGAATAATTGTAAAAGGTGTGTGTTTTGGGCCAGAGATTTAGCTTCATGGAGCCATTGCCTGCTTTGCAAGCACAAGTACTGAAAAAAACCAAAAAACTATAGCTGTGTTGAGGGGCAGAGAGTTGATGCTATAGAAATTGCTTGGCTATACAAGAAGCCTCAAATTAATTTTGTTTTTTGTTTTTTGAGACAGAGCCTCACTATGCAGTTCAGGGTGGTCTTAAACTCACTATGTAGCTGGGGCTGGGCTGGCCTGGAACTCACAGTGATCTTCCTGGATCAGCCTCCAAAGTGCTGGGATTACAGGCAAGCGCCACCATGCCCGGGTTGCCTGAAATTAATTTTTAAAAGATTAAAACTTTAAATTTTAGAATAGTTCTAGATTTAAAGAAAAATTACAAAAATAGTACAGAGAGTTCTTAATTAGTTTTGTGTTTTCTTTCTTTTCTTTTTTGGTTTTTTGAGTCAGGATCTTGCTGTGTAGTTAAGGCTGGCCTTGAAGTTGTGGTGATCCTCCTGCCTCAGCCTCCCAAGTGCTGGGATTACACTCGTGCACCATCAGGCCCAGCCTTCAATTAGATTTTATTTTATTTTGGTAGCAGGGATCGAACTCGGGTGAGGTAAGTGGCAGGACCACTGAGCTAAATCACCAGCCCAAGATTTTAAATGAAAATATCAATGCTTCAGCTTCTTAAAAAATGCTAGATTTAGCTATCAATTAATGTTAACATTCTTAATATAAGTTCAGTAGTGCTGCAGTGGCCTGCAGAGCTACTGAGGTATGGAACTACTTTTGATTTCCTGCCAGATGGTTTGGCTATTATACTTTCAAGCCTAGAGGATCTCAGTGTGTGTTCTTGTGTGTACCAATGAATGTACTGTTTTTTTTTTTTCTTTGCAAACTTAGCTCTATTGATGCAGTTTATTTCCTTTAATTTTCTATTGTAGTCTGTTGTGGTTCAAAAGAACTCAGATAAACAAACTTGTTACAATTCACTTGAAATAAGAGTAATTTGAGAACTTGAATGCTGAGTTAGTGAGTCAAGCACGTGGCTTTAGTGACATGGCGTTAGTTGCCCAGGGGCTTTTTCTCTAGATATGTCCTGTCTTGTACAATGGACACTACCAGGTTGTGTAAGTTGAATGCTTGAAATATGTCCAGTTTGAATAGAGAGGTACTATAGTTACAAAATATACATCGGATACGGAAGAATTAGTACAAACAAAAGAATGTAATGACCTGTTATGTTGATTACATGTTGAAATAAAATTTAGTAGTGTTAAGCTAAATTAAAAACTACTTAAATTCTTACACCTATTTCTTTTACTTTTTTTTTTAATGTGGAATGCTTTGTGAATTTGTATGTTATGTCTGTGCATGGGCCATGCTGATCATTTCTGTGTCATCCCAGTTGTAGTATATGGGTTGCTGGAATGAGCACTCTATGTTTCCAATATAGAGTGAATTTAAAATGACATGTAAAATTAAAAAATAATATTGGTGGCCCACATTATATTGGTTGTCGCTCAGGTAATTTACTTGATATTGATGTCCCTATGGATGAGATGATGGTTGTACTGTAAGAATTGTGAGACTAGCTAGGTGAGCTTCTAGCATTTCCTGAATCCTGGTGTAAAAAACTGGATCCCTATGGTTGGTTGTTTTTTTTTTTTTTTGGTACCGGGGATCCAATTTGGATCCTTGAGCTTGCGCAGCAGGCAATGAAACCACTGAGCTAAATCCCTGGCCCATGGATCCCTATGGTTGATGATGTGGACCTGGGAGTTCAGACCTCAGTTCTGCCATTGCTCAGAATGTGTGACCTATGTCAAATGTCTGAATCACAGGTTCCTCACTTGAAATAGGAAAACAGTATCTACCTATTTCCAGACACCTGTGGCAATAAAGTTGATTCCGACAGGAAAAAGGACTATGTCCATGGTCATCTTTTTTTTTTCCCTTTCGTGTCAGTTAGCCCCCTCCCCCAACTGACAAAGTGTGTTTTTGTTGAAGATTTGGAAGAAAAAAGAATGGACTCTGAAAAGAGGAGATGTTGCCTTCTAACAGTCAACATTTTTAATTAAATGTTTATAATTTGTTCTAAAAAAATAATAGACTTTGCTTTTCCTGACTCAGGCTTTTGATGAGTGAATGTAAATAAGCAGAACTTGTAGTTTTCATTGTGATTCTGTTTGCTTAGATGGAAAGTCTAATCACTGGACATCTAACACTTTTAAAATGATTCTGGCTGAGACATTTCAGATATGATTTTAGTACATATTAAATTCTTTGTTTTCATCTTCAGCATATACTTCAAATAGGTAACAAAAGTACCCAGAATCTTTCTCAATTGACATTAATTTCCTGCTTTTTTTCAGCTGGTAGTTTTTGATTGTCTATTTTGTATTCAGCATTTTTCTTTTTCTTTTTTTGGGGGGATTGAACTCAGGACCTTGTGTTTGCCAGGCAGGTGCAGCACTGCTGAACTATATCCTCGGCCCATCATTCAGTGTTTTTTATTCAAGAAGTTTGTTATATACTTTAGTGCCAATTCAGGACAGGAACGGAATTATCACATATAAACATTTGGAGATTTTCTTAAATATTAAAAAAGTCATTATAAAAAGGCAAATGGTACAGAGCTATATAAAGTTAATCGCCCATTTCCTACTTCTCCCCAGGTCTATCCCGAGATAAATAGTGTTAATTATTATATTTTAGTGTTTGGATAAATAGTGTTAACCTTCCATACCTTATCAGGATGCTGAGGTTATGTTTTTTTTTTTTTCCGGTACCAGGGATCGAACCCAGAACCTTGTGTTTTCGAGGCAGGTGCGGTGCCACTGAGCTAAATCCCCGGCCCTAGTGGTGAGGTTATGTAGAGCTGTGGTATCTTTTTTTTTTTTTAATTTTTATTTTATCCCAACTCCCCTTCCCCTTACGCCCCCTCCCCACCCTGTGTACAAAAGCTTTGTTTCCATTTTTTCCTTCTATTTTCACTTTTTTGGGTCCCTTCTTTCCTTTCTCCCTCCCCTCTCCCTGGTTCCCCTTCTCATTTGAATGTTTTCTTCCCATTTCCCAATATATATTATTCAGTTTAGTCCTTATTTCCACTTTTGGTTTCTCATACCAGAGAAACAATGCGATATTTGAACATTTGTGTCTGATTTATTTCACTTAAGAGTATGGTCTCAAGGTGCATACATTTAGAGCTGTGGTATCTTTTGAGGAGATTTCCCTTTCCATCCTACAGCAGTTTATAGGGCCACCCACATCCCCATCTTGATGCTTTCCCCGACTCAGTTGCTCAAATCAGACATTTAGGATCATTTGATTTCTTTCCCTCTCTTCCCTCATCCAGATCAACCACACATGTTTAGGACTGTGCCTTCCTGATTCAGTGTAGCCTTACACAGTCCTTCTATCTCCATTCCCTGTATCTGATAACGATCCGTATTTCACCACAGCTACAGTAGATCTCCCTGCTTCCATTCTCCATTACCTCCGTGTCTTCACCCTGTTTTCCAGAGGCTAAAGCAGTGATGGTGAACCTTTTAAGAGTCCAAATGACCAAGCTGCAAGTCAAAAGCCACTTACTTGTTGCAAAGGGCCAACACTGCACTTAAACCTGAATTTGGAGATTTTCCTTTAGAAAAAATATCTCATGCATTAACATCTTTTGTAACAGAGCTTTCAGTGATACAAACAGCTTTTTATTGAAAGGTAAAAGTTTGCATTTGGCTTTCTTTTGCACAGTTAATGTGATGTTTGGTGTTGTATGCATGCTGCTAATTTGTCAAACCTTGGCTGGTGCGACTTGGCTCATGAGCCAACAGAAGGTCAGTGTGCCTCCTGTGGTACACGTGCCATAGGTTTGCCACCACTTGGTAAAGTATTATTGTCTTCGGTGGAAATAGGATTTTGCCCTCATGTGTCCCCACCCATTCACATCCTTCAACAGTAACTTATTGTGTGGCATTCTTCACCTCCTTCCTCCCTCTTGGAAGTTCCATGAAGTCAGAAATAATGTTCTCTGCTTGACACACACTTTTCTACTGAGCACTTACCCCATGCTGGCAATATTAAGAGCTTTTTCGTCTGCTTACTCATTTAGTGTTCAGAACTTGTTTGAAGTAGATAGTAGATAGTCCCATTTTATATATAAGAAAACAGGCCCAGAGACCATAACTTGACAAGTATCACACAGGTGATGGCGAGAAGAACTAGTATATGAAACCAGACATTCTGCTTTCAGTCCTTGCTGTTAAGCATTGTGTTAAATGCTTTTTTCCTGTAGAGTAGGCTCTTAGTTAACATTTATTAAATGATTAAATAAATGGTTCCCTCAGTTGAGTGTAAGACTTGCTGTTTAATTTTGTCTAGAAAGTCATGATGCCAATACAACTTTCTCTTGTACTCATGGTAGTCTAGCAGAGACTAGATTTTGCGTGGCTTGATAGGTGGGTGTGGGGGTGTACACCTATAATCCCAGTTACTTGGGAGGCTGAGGCAGGAGGATCACTGTGAGTTTGAGGCCAGCCTGGGCTACACAGTGAGCTCAAGGATGACAGCTTGAACTATAAAGGGAGACCCTATCTCAAAAAAACTAAAAACTGGGCTGGTGATATAGCTCAAGGGCACTGCGCCTGCCTCACAAGCGCAAGGTCCTGAGTTCAATCCCCGGTACAAAAAAAAAAAAAAGAACAAAAAACCCCTAAAACTTCAACTCCCCACCCACCTATCCAACAAACTACTGTGCTTGGGAGATAGTAGGCCCTCAGTGAGTGTTTGTTGAATGTTGAGCAAAGTATATCTGTGTCCTAGGTAAGGAAGTGTTCTCTGAGGAGAGCAATGAATGAAGAGAGAAAGCCCAGACTTAGAATTTTTTTTTTTCAGGTCTTAGTTCACAAGTTTATTATGAAAAACACTGCAGCGTTCCTGTGCAGTAACATTGTCTTACAGGAGGGGAACATTTCTGTTCAGAACAACTCACCAGGTTCTGACAATAACAAAGAACAACATGGGGCTGAGATTTGAGAAGAGAATAAACTGAGTGCAGACAAATCATACAGTTAAACAGTATCCCTAAAAATAAACAACATTTTCAAAACTCAAAAGTAGAGGGGAGGGTTGGTACCTATTTTTAAAAATGTTCATTAAGCACCAGTGATTGTTTGCTGCTATTATCTACAGTCATGCTGAGTAAAGCTATGGCTAAATGGAAGTTCAGTCATATTCATGAGGTATTAATGTTTACATCTTATTATCTGCAGTCTCAGAGAAAGCAAAAAGTAACTACAAATAGCGCTATGCCAGAAACTGGTTTCTTGACCAACAATGTCGCCTCAACATGCAATGAACTGGTTCATTCTAAAGTGGTCACGGCTGTTGATGACAAGAGACTGTATTTTTATATGGCATATCTTTTGGTCCATATGAAAACAAGTTTTTTGAATGTTAACTAGTTTCTGACACTCTGGAGTTACTGTTGGTCTTCCTGTTTCCATTAGGTCAATAAATGGTTCATGGCAATACTGTACAAGTTTAAAATTTCATTACAGGAAGTAGCTCAGACTTAGAATTTAAGTAGCACATGACAAAATGGTAACCTGTGGAAAGTAAAACTAATTGTAAACAAACTGGAACCCTGAAATATTACTAGTTTTACTTTATGCAATAGAGTTTTCTTTTTCATTTGTCCTTTACTCACATAAAGAATTTTCTTCTTCATTTCTTAGCATGTTTCCATTCTTCCTACTCTTTTTGGGAGTAGAGGGTGCTGGGGATTGAACCCAGGGCCTCTCTCACATGCAGACAAGCACTGTACCACTCTAGTAACTCTATCTCATCCCCCTACCGTCCCTTCCTGGAATAGAAAACCAAGACCCAAAGAGATTAAGTAACTCATGGTTAGATAGCCTCTAAATGGAAAATTTGAACTCTTGCAAGTCAGTATTGGTCCTGGCCCCTAATATCACAACAGAATCGCTTTCTTCCTGACAAGCAAAATTATTTAGTAGTATAATATTGTAATAAAATTTTATAATTGTGCCACCGGCCTCATAAGCGCAAGGTCCCGAGTTCGATCCCTGGTACCAAAAAAAAAATTTTATAATTGTTCTAAACCAGATATGACTTTCTCACAGCATTTTATAAAAGGACCCCGAATCACCAAAATTGTCCTTGACATTGTATTTGGTCTTAAGGCGAAACCCTTAGAAACAATAATGTCATATACTGTTTTGCATTTAATAGTTACTGGTCTCTGCTTCTTAGTTTGTGCGAAATAAGAATGTTCTTGAATTTGAGTGTCTGGGTCTTACGGGGGCTTTAGGCTGGCTTGGTTTAAGTTTGGGTATTTACAAGTTTAAGGCAAGGTAGCATTCCTTTAAATGGGACAGAGAAGGTTGTTAAAAGCAAACAGCGAGCTGATTACTGGTCAACAAGAGTCCAAAAGTCATCATAGGAATTCAAAGTTTAACCATGGAACAAACTTTCCAGTTTTGTTTTGTTTTCATATTTTTCCTTTTTGTCAGTGATTATGAAAATATGGTGTATCCACCATGTTAGAATTGCTTGAAGTATTTGTTAAAAATTGTATTCTTAGACCCTACCACAAATACACTGGATCAGAATATCTGGAGGTGGGGCCTGTGAATCTGCATTTTAAATCCACCACTTTGAGGATTTTATGTATCCAGATATTTGAGAATCCTGCTCCTATGTATTTGTTACATAGATTTCCTTCATCTTCAAGCACTTTTCCTCATCTATTCTATAACTTGGGATTTATTTAAATTTTAATGTTTTGGGTGGGAAGGTTTTTGTTTGCTTGCTTTTTTAAAACGAAAGATTCATATTCATATTATAAATATTGACAAGTATGAAAAGGTATACAATGAACAATGGCTACTCCCTTGACTTTAGAGCGTCGTGCTGTTCAAACTCACTTTATAGATGAGGAAAGCTGGGAGTGGTGGTGCATGCTTGTGATCCCAGCACTCAGGAGGCTGAGGCTGGAGGATCTCTGTGAATTCAAGTACAGCTTGGGATACATAGCTAGACCCTGTCTCAAGAAAACAAAACAACAAAACCCAACAAAAATATATACAAGAGGAAAACAGCCCAAAGAGGTTAAATCACTTTATCAAAGTCACTTAGGAAGGAGAGAGTGGATGGTCTGAGAATTTGGCTCTAGATTCGTGCTCTTAACTACCATCCTCTGCTGAATTAAGCATAATGATTAACTAGATTAACGCATATGATGAGCTTGTTTTGGGAGAGCAGAGTTCATCTTTAATATGGTACGTATTCCATGTGAACTCTTTGCAACCCATCTTGGTGTTGTATCTGGCTCTGGTGGTTGGGCATCCTCTTGTCATTTTAAGTAACCAGTTCCACTGTAGATTTGTAGGGCTTTTTGTCCGGGAAGTAGATTTCATGAGTTAGTGATGCTGAACAAGGAAGTGGTAGCAACTGAAGTTTCTTTTTTTTTTTTTTTTGTGGTGGTGGGAATTGAACCTAGGGCCTTGCCCATACCAGGAAAGTGCTCTACCACTAAGCTGCCTCCCAGCAGCAACTGAAATTCTTGCAGTGTCTTGTCCTTGGCTATGTTTTATTTATATAGAATTGGGAATGGAGTAATTCTTTTGCTACAAAGCATTTGACTTTATTCCATTATGGTTCTAACATATGGTTATGGCCAGGAACCAGTGATATAGGCAGTGCATGTCGGAGAGTTTTGACTTTTTTTTGAGACAGTGTCTTGCCAAGTAGTCCAGGTTGGCCACACCGTGATCCTCCTGCCTCAGCCTCCCCAGTGCTGGGATTATAGCCATGTCCACCATTCCCAGCTGATTTTTGACATTTTTTGTTGTTGTTGTTGTTGTTTTTTTTGGTACCGGGGACCGAACTTGGGTCCTTGCGCTTGCAAGGCAGGAGAGGGAACCACTGGGCTAAATCCCCGGCCCCTGTTGTTGTTGTTGTTTTTGTTTTTATTTGGTACTAGGGATCAAACTCGGATCTTTGCGCTTGGCTTGCGGGGCAGGCGGCGGCGGCACCACTGAGCTAAATCCCCAGCCCTGATTTTTGACACTTTAATAAAGGATATCTTTGCTTTACTCCTTGGTGGACTAAACCTTATATAGGCTATTAAAGGATAGGACCATAATATTCTGTGTCATTTGGAAGAACTTAATGTAGAAGATTCTTAGATTCTTTCTCGTTTCTTACTGTTTTCTGAAAGACAGTAATCTAAAGATTCTAATGAGTAGGGTTTTAACTGAGGAACCTGTTGTTAGGCCTTGGTTCGGTACCTGATGTGTTTTTTTTTGTTTTAATTCTTTTTTTACCTGATGTGTTTTTAAACTCACTTACTGAATTCTTACTGTGTGCCAGGAGTTGTGTGTATCCTTACTGATGTGACCCCCATAATAATGATGTAGTAAGTCAGGTTTCACAGATGTTAAGTAACTTACTGATAATTACGCAGCTAATCACGTTGTAAAGTTACGATTCAAATTTAGATATGTCTGATTCTGATTTTAGTACATGTGCTGCCAGAGAGAGCACAATACGTCTGATTCTGAACCTGGTTTAATTCCTGTGTACTGTGTAGACCCTATAGAAGGACCAGAGGTTATGAACATTTAGGCTCCAAACCTTGGTTCTAGATGATAGGTGTGTCTAACCTGCAGCCTATGTTTTTTTGGTACCGGGAATCGAACTTGGGACCTTTTGTTTGTGAGGCAGGCTGTGGAACCACTGAGCTAAATCCCTGGCCCTGCAGCCTATGTTTTTTATTAGGTGTTTAAAAAAAATGTTGTAATGGAAATAATTTTAAAAGGGCTAGGGCTTTAGCTCAGTGGTACTGCCGCCTGCCTTGAAAGCTCAAGGTCCGTCCTGAGTTCCATCCCTAGTACAAAAAAAAAAATTTAAAAAATATAAGAGGAGTGTTGTTACTTGTTTATGTAAGCTCTAGGCTATGTTTTATAGGTGGCCCAAGGCAATTTCTCTTCATTAAAAAAAGGGGAACCAAAAAAAAAAAGGGCAGGGTAAAGATTGAACATACCTGTTAGCATGTGTTTAGCAAGAATTTCTGAACAGATAGAAGAGGCCAGATGATGTTCCTGTTTATCATGTTGTTTTGTGACTTGTCAGCTTGTCTAAATCAAACAAGCCATTTTGAGTATTCAGACAGCTAATTTAGATCAGAATCTACAGTAAAGATAAATAGAATATTGAAAATTTTAAGTTCTTGAGGCAACACATTGCTAGAAAATTTGTTAAGGGAAATAATGTAGTAGTCAGGAGCCCATTCTTACTTTTAGGTTTCAGCTTTCTCCCTTTCCCCAATCATCATTACCCCTCATCCCCAGTCCCAAAGAAGAATGAAGTTAAAGCTCTTTTTCTTGGGTGTTTTTAAGTCTCGGTAGTTTAAAGGCTGATTAAACTAAGTTTTCTATGTGAGCAGTTCCTTAACCTTGACTTGGTAAAACATTAAAATACGTATTTATGGTATCTGCTGTTGACCCCTATTCTGGAGTGTAAGTGTTATTTCAGCAGTTTCTCACTAAATACCAGCATTATGCAATTCAAAAATTACAGCAGGCCTGGGAGGAGGGTGAGGCTAGGAGTGCGAAACAGTGGATATGAGAAGAACCCCAACAGCAAATCGAACAGATGGACAGTAGGTCCCTAACTTATGCACATTGGAGTTGCAGACTTTCACAGATATGAATAGACCTCGTGTGTGTGTGTGTGTGTGTGTGCGTGCTTGCCCTTGCGCTTTTTTTTTGCTTTACATTGTTTGTGTTATAGATGTTTAAGACTCACTTTGTTAGACTTACAAACAAATCTGACTTACAAATATTCTCTCGGAATGAAACTCATTCTGGGACTTACTGTACTCCTTTCCTAAGAACAAAGCTCAATACCAGGCATGGTGGTACACGCCTGTAATCACAGCACTTGGGAGGCTGAGGCAGAAGGGTTGCTGTGAGTTCAAGGTCAGCCTGGACTATGTAATGAGGGCCTGTCTCAAAAAACAAAAACAAAAAGAACTAAAGCAACAAAACCCAAATGCTAAGATTCATTCTTCATCTGGAAATATGTATCACTGGGATTATTTGAATTTTCTAATTTTAAGAAGACATTTTTAAATAACACAGAATCGTACTATTTATATATTCCAAATTAAAATATTTTCTGGTATTTGTTTATCATACATAGAATCTGTTGATACATGTTTAAAAACAGTTGACTAGGTTGCTTAATTTTTCTCTCAATCCCTGCCTCCTGCCCAGACTCTGACTATGTATTCCAAGCTTGCCTTGAATGTACTGTGAAGCCCAGCTTGGCCTGTAACTCCTGTCAATCTTCCTACCTCAGTCTCCTCAGTGCTGAGATTATATGTGGGTGCTACCATGCCCAGCTAAAATAGCTTTTTGCATATAATTCATACACCAAATAATTCACCCATTTAAAAGATAAAAATCAGTGGTTTTTAGTTCACTTACAAACTTATGTAACCATAACTAGAACCTGGTTTTATGACATTTCTATCACCCCCCCCCAAAGAAACTTAATCCCCATTATCAGTTATTCCCCCTCCCTCATAACCCTGGGCATCCACTACTCTGTTTGCCTGTTTTGGATATCTCACATACATGGAATCATATAATATGTGATCTTTGTGACTGGCTCCTTTTACTTAGCTTATTTTCAAAGTTCACTCAAGTTATCTCATGTGCCAATGTTTCATTGCTTTTTTTGGTCTAATATTCCTCTGTATGGATATACTGTATTTTGTATTTTTTGGGGGGGTGGGTACCAGGATTGAACTCAGGACCTTGCGCTTGCCAAGCGGGCAGCAGAACTACTGAGCTAAATCCCTGGCATTTTGCACATTTTTTTTTTTTTTTTTTTGGTACTGGGGATCAAACTCTGGTCCTTGTCCTTGCAAGACAAGCGGCAGCGGAACTACTGAGCTAAATCCCCGGCCCATTTTGTACATTTTTAAATGTTGCTTCTTTAATACTTCTGACAGACTTGCTGCTGGAAGGATAGTCTGTGGTAGTTGAGTCTGTTTTTCTTTCTTTATATATCCCAGGCTTGGAATAAAGAAGCAGGAAACTTGGAAACAATAACAGCCACTGACAAGACAAAAAACTAAAAACCAAAAACCAACAGACATACAAAAATGAAAAATCTCTTACAAAATCTTGCTCCCTGCCCAAAGAATCCAGAAAGGGAGAATCTAAGCATCACTGAAAGGCTTTAGACAAAAACTGTTTTACTCGAAGCACACACAAAAAAAGAAAAACAAACAAACAAACCCACCCTAGATTTCCATATTCCGGTGGTGGTGTGCAATTTAACAAATCCTTCTCTGATGAGCTTAAATGGTCTTCGGTGTTCTACTCTTTTTTTGCAGGGGAGGGTACCGGGGATTGAACTTGGGTCCTTGTGCTTGCGCAGCAGGTGGCGAAACCACTGAACTAAATCCCTGGCCCAATAATGAGGTTTTTTTTTTTTTTTTGGTACTGGGGATCAAACTTGGGACCTTGTGCTTGTAAAGGCAGGCACCAGAACCACTGAGCTAAATCCCTGGCCACACAGTGTTCTACTCTTACCAACAGCACATCAGTGTTCCTTGCTCTTGTATCTTTAGACCTCAGTGTGTTTCCTAACAGGAAAAATTTCTAGATATAAAATTTTTGTGCCATAGCATACAAATGTAACCTTCAAAAGTGACAAGTAGATGAATGACATCATTACCAAACAAATTTATAAAAGATTTGATTTCAGTCTTTTTTCCCTATTTAGATCAAGTAATTTTTATCATTCTGTCTTCCAGTGCACTAATTCTTTTCTCTGTACCTTCCATTTAGATTTTGAACCGGTGCTAGTTAGCTTTCCATTACTATCACAAAATACCTAAGATAATTAAATTATAAAGAGAAAAGTTTGATTTTAGTAACAGTTTTGGAGGTTCCAGTTGCCTTGGGCCTCTGGTGGGTGTACTGGTTGACAGTGGCTGGGAATGTGTGGCAGGATAAAGAAAGGGCAAGGAAGCCAGAGAGGAAAAGGTGGGGTCTCACAGCCTCGTTTAAAGGTGTGCCCACCATGACCGAAGAGCCTCCCCCTAGGCCCCATCCCTGGAGGGTTCACAGCACCTTCCTGTAGTGCCCCTGGGGACCATGCCGACATTCAGTACCAAAACCATAGCAGAGCTCATCTGTGCAGCATTTTAATTCACCTATTATATTTTTTAGTTGTAAAATTTTTTTCTGGTTCTTCTTTTTACGTATGTTTCGTTTCTCTACTGATGCTGCTATTTTTTTTTTTATTTGTTTCCAGCTGTTGATAAGTGATCATTGAAGCAGTTTTATCATGGCTTCTCTAGATATTGTCAGACAATTCTAACATCTCTTCAGTCTCAGTGTTGGCATTTATTGGTTGCCTTTTTTCATGCAGTTTGATGTTTCTTGGTATTACAGGGCTTTTCTGTTGAAACCTGGATATTTTTGTATGTAAGACCTGGATTTTGTTTAACCCTTCTGTTTAAACTTTTCCGATGGGGAGAAAGAATAGTGGAGAGTGGAAGTCCAGGTTTCCCATTAGGTCTCTGTGATACCAAGGCACAGAGGCTCCGCACTGCTGGGAAGGGGTCAGAGTTCTACTTCCTCATGTGATCTCACTGATATTTCAGTAGAGGTGGCCTCCTGGTTGCTCGTCTCTCTAGCTAGGACCCTGACTCCATCCCAGCAGGGACTGTGGGGAAGGGCAGAGGAGGGACCCTCTTACTGGCTGAGGACTCTTCTCCCTCCTTGACCTTCTCGGATGCCATTCTGGCCAGGGGTGTACACCCTCCAAAAGGTTGATCATGTTAAATTAGGGGAAATATGTGTAATTTGTGAAAAGTGGATATATAATAGTGTTTCTGTTTTACTTTTTCTATATGTGAGGCAAATGCGGTAACACTTAGCTCCACACCCAGCTTTTAATCACATTTTTAAAAATTTATTTATTTATTTATTTTTGGTACCAGGGATTGAACTTGTATCCTTGAGCTTGTGCAGCAGGTGGCGAAACCACTGCGCTAAATCCCTGGCCCTTAATCACATTTTTAAAAGAAAAAAATTTGCATGAACAAGGAAAATAATATAGAATAATTAAACCAGTGATTCAAGGATACAGTGTCTGACTTTCTCTAGTGTTTCAGTTCTTACTTATTTTGAAAATAATGAATGTATATTAGTGTTAGAAACAGTGAAAAGGAAAGTATTTTTTACAGATAGTTTTCATAGATGATATGTTAGATACCTATATGTTCACGCTAATTTTTCTGCTTCTTACACAAAACTGGATGTAGAATAAAGATACCTGACTGCTGTACAGTGTACTTCCCAACATGCCACAGTGCCCTCCCTAGGCACCTGCAGCAGTGAACAGGCTGTACTAGAAGTAGTCAGCATAAACAGAGTAGCTTTGATTCTTTGTTAAAATGGAGTTGTATTAGTACAACCTAAAGGAGGAAGTTTTTGACTTGTGCCTTGTAGAAGTCTGAATTTCTCCACAATTTCATCATGCTTTTTATAAATACCACCTGCCTAGGAACTCCTAATTTTCTGATGCTATTAAAACTTTAGAAAAAAACTTGTTCATAGTGATTATATCTTACTTGTGATGAGTTTCGGGAGAGTAGTCAATAAAAAAGGGCATTTAAAAAAGATCTGAGCTTGGCATGGAGGCACACGCTTGTAATCCCAGCACTCCAGAGGCTGAGGCAGGAGGATCACTGCAAGTTCGAGGCCAGCCTGGGCTATATAGTGAGTTCAAGGCCAGCCTGAACCACATAACTAGACCCTGTCTTAAAAAACAAAACAACACAACAACAAAAGATCTCAACAGTATGCATGCTGTTATTTTTGTGTGCATGAAGGAAAGTAGTTATATGTGGTTTGAGAGGTGTTTAACAAACTTCTGATCTACTTGAAGGAGAAGTAAAATGAGAAAATTTGCTAGAAATTATAGACAAAGGGGTCAGTCAGTTGTGAAAGCAAAAGGGAATTTGCCTCCTTAGCAGGTCTTCATGAACCAATCTAGGTCCTGAGATTCTCCTACTTGAGGACGTGCCCTGCTCACCACTGTAGGAAATTATTTTTTGGTTTTAATCTGTAACCAGTCTGTACTCATCTCCAGCCTGCTTTAGAGAGTTTCTAAGTGCCATATACAGTATGTTTCTTGTATCTTCTTTACCTGTTAGGACGGGCAGCTTGGGAAATTACAGTTAAATTTAGAGATTAAATAAATGAAAAAGGATGAAGCCATAGGCTAGTTTTTTGTTCTATCAAAATTTTTTGCATTTTCAATTAATGTCAAATTTGGGATACTTGCTGGGGATTTAGCTCAGGGTTCCAGTGCTTGCCTGGCAAGCACAAGATCCCAAGTTCGATCCCCGGTACCAAAAAAAAAAAAAAAAGGGATACTTTTTTTTATACCCCTGTTGGTAAGTATCTTAAAAATAGGAAAAAACAGGAACAGCAAAATTTGAGTAATCAAAAGCTGCAAACCTGGTGTGAACATATTCATCACAAGCCCCAAAAGACAGTGTGTTGACTGTATTTGAGGCAGTCTCACTTACATGTTACTAGTGTTCCCTGCTGCAGATGGATGGTGAGCATTTTCAGGATAGCAATAGCTGGGTGTGAGGGTGTTAGTTGATTGAGCACTGGAAGCCATCTTGGACTGTGAGAAAGGAACATCACCCTGATGTTCCCACACCAGCGTTTCCCACTGTGTCTGTAGATGCCCCCTTGGATTTTCTTGGCTGCCAGGAATAAAGTGAGGACTCCTGGGCCCCACCCAGGAATTCTGCTGAATCAGAATCTTTGGATGTGAGGCCAGGAATCTTTATTTTAAATGTTTTTCTTGGATTATTCTCAATCACACTAAAGTTTAAAAACTAGGCCTTCATTTTTATTCATTCATAAGTACATTGTTGTAGAAGTTGCAGTATTAGGAATTTATGATTTAATCTGGCTACAAATCCTGTGGGTTTTTTTGTTGTTGTTGTTTGGTTTTTTTGGTACCGAGGATCGAACTTAGGTCCTTGCGTTTGCACAGCAGGCAGCGAAACCACTGAGCTAAATCCCCGGCCCATGTGTGTTTTGATAATATAAAAAAGATCAGGCTTTTGGTTTTTTTTTTTTGTTGTTGTTGTTTTTGAGACAAAGTCTCACAGTGTACTTCAGGCTGGCCTTAAAACTCATTATGTACTTGAGGCTGTCTTCAAACTCAAAATAATCTTCTGCCTCAGCCTCCTGAGTGCTGGGATAATAGGCATACGTCACCATGCTTGGCCTGTTTTTTTTAAACCACATTCATTTGTTAACTATCCCATGCTGTCTCATTAGAATGGAGTTCTAAGATCCTCCTTATATGCCCAGTTTTTGTTTCTTACTTCTTCCAACTCCCATTGTTTTATGTATGTATGTATATATATGTATGTATTGGTGTGGCATCAGGGATCAAACTCTGGTCCTTGCGCTTGCGAAGCAGGCAGCAGAACCGCCAAGCTACATCCCCGGCCCCTATTATTTTATTTATTAAAAAAATTATTTTTTGGTTTGGAGATGGATCCCAGGGTAATTAGCCCATGCTAAGCACGAGTTCTACATTGAGCAACATGCTCAGGAACCAATTTCCATTAGTTAAGGAATTAATGACTTTTGATTGATACATCATTTTACTGAAATGTTTCTGAATTAACTTTAGGACAGTGATGGCAAACCTTTTGGAGCGTTCAATGTTAACAAACAGCCTGGTGTGGTACTTGTGCCATAGGTTTGCCGCCACTGCTTTTGGCTAATAAACAGTACTTTTACCACCATCTTTGAGTGACTTGTTGAAGTCATTTCTGTAACTCTTCATAGACTTCATGGCCTCATAAAGAGGCTGTGTTGATCACCAGAAAAATGCCAGAATATTTTCTTTTCTCCTTTGTAAATGTAGGGCATACCCGATTAAAGATATAGCCCACTTGAAATTTTTTTTTTTATTACCAAAGATTGAACTTTGGACCTTGCACTTTCGAGGAAGGCAGCGGCACCACTGAGCTAAATCCCCAGTCCTCCCACTTGAATTTTTAGAAAAATTATGCCTCATTGTTGAGCTCAGGGAAGTCATCTGTTTCATTCATTAAATAGGGTTAGAAATAGTTTATTGTAAAGATATCTTTTTTTTTCCCTGAAGGAATGTGTGAAATGGAATAGGGGATATTTATAATGAACTTTTTGTTGAGTGTGAGGTGGGTTGGCAGGCACACCTACAAGTTTCCCTTTTACATTACTTTATGAAGAATACTGTCAGATAGAATAAGACCTAGTTTTTTACATTTCATAAAATCATGGTGGAGTTTGCTTTTGCACTGAAGCAGGAATGTAAGTACCCACTGGGTCAGAATAGCCATTAGCCACATGTAGCTATTTAAAGATACATAAAACAAAAAATTTGGGACATTGGAAGTAGCCACATTTTAAGTACTCATCGGCCAGATATTACCAGTGTTCACCACACTGGGCAGTGGTAATATAGATTCTCCTGGCCATTCCAGAGCATTCTCTTGGACAGCACTGTGCTGGACTGGTCATTTCTCAGAATATTATAAGGCAAGTGAAAGACCAAAATAATAAAGAGCTGGCTTTCTGTCCTTCTTTCCACAATGTAACTTTTCCTGTCTTCTAGTACTCTTGATTAAAATTTGTAGAAACTTCTGTCATTTTCAGTGGCATCATTTTGACCTTTTTTCTTAATATTTAATTCTGTTTTGCAGGCCGGCAGTGATGGTGAAAGCATAGGAAACTGCCCCTTTTCCCAGAGGCTCTTCATGATTCTTTGGCTCAAAGGAGTTGTGTTTAGTGTCACAACTGTTGACCTGAAAAGGTAAGACATGGTTGCAGTTTGGGATCAGTTGAAGTTGAGAGTATATACTTCACTATATTTTCAGTTTGGTCCTCTTCTTATTCTTCACTGAGACTGCATATAAAGAAAATATGTTTTATTAAAATTCTGATCGTTTCTGGACAAATTTAACTTGTCTAAATATTCTATATAATGTTCTATGTTAGTAAATTGCATGTGGCTTCGCAGTCTTTTTTGGAACTATTTTATATTTACCTTAAATTTCATGAGCAGCACCCAGAGCTAAGTTTTACTGTGGATACGGTGAAATCCTTGAATTTTCTAGTGTGAACATGGAGCAATGAAGAACTCTCAGTCCTTCTTTGTCTCAACTGTGCTAAATACATGACTTCTTGTAATCTGGACCCTGAAAGAAAGCAGGATTTTTAGAAGGCTCAATACTGTTATGGTATATTTCATTTAACTTACTTTTCAGGGAATAATCAGGAGTTTTCTGTGACACAATTTTAATCATATTTGATTAAATGTAGGTATAAATAAAGTAAGAGTAGTTATCCTTGGCCCTGTGATTGTTCTTATTATTTTTTTTTTTGGTACTGGGGATCGAACTCAGGTTCTTACACTTGCGAGGCAGGTGCTGGAACCACTGAGCTAAATCCCAAGCCCTGTTCTTATTATTTGAAAGGTTGTTTATAACTTTCTCTCCATAGAGCAGAGTGAAGAGGGCTGAAAAAAGCCCTAACCAGTAAGGAGCTCCTTTTCGTTAGGAATTTGTATTTTTCCTTATCAACTAGGTCTGAGGTAAAGAGCAGTCCCAAAATATTTAAAACAAAGTTTAAGAATAGTTATGTCAGTGGAGAATCTAGGATTTGGTAGTGGAAGTGTATTCCTTTGACATAAGTGCCACAGCATTGTTCACTATTATTTTTTTAAATATATCAAGTCATGGACAGCATCCAGAGAGCAGTATTGATGGACTGTCAATTTGATGGGTGGCATAATTGATGTACATTAGCCTTTGTGAGCATCACATCCAGAGTTATCTGTGAACTGTACTCCAGTTCCCAGTTCTAGGTTAAGTTACTTTGGAATCTCTGTTGATGCCTTAAAATTATTCTTTGCTTATTTCCAATGCTATTAAAAAATTTTTTTTGTAGACTTAAAATGTATTGAAATAAGCCATGAAATCTTCCAGAAACCCCTTTAGTTATGTATATAAAAGTAGAAACCAGCCTTTGAGATTTGAAACTACAGGGTCTTGGGAAGACATTACCTAGTTCGTATTGGGCAGAGCTATTTTAAGAATGACATAAGTCTGTAGTTACCCTTCTCTTACTTTTTTTTCCCTGTATGATTCAAAAAGGAAGTTTCCCAGTATAACTCCTAAAAATAGACCATGCCACCAGGCATACACCCTTACTATGTCCTAAAATACGTGAATTTCTCCTATTCCATTTTTGGCTTGGAACAAGTGAGTTCACTGCCATGCTTTTCATGTTCACTGAAAAAGCCTTCTTTGCTCAACACAGTGCTTGATTGTGTTGTATACAAACAGTAGTGAATCTGGTCCTGAAAATGAAGTGAATCCATCATGGCTATTTCAGTCATCTGTTTATTTTCATTTATAGACTTTTAAAGGCATTTTTAAAGGCATTGTTGCTGTAAATTGATTCATATTTGGAGATGTATATATGTTTGAGAGTAATGTACTCTGCATATAAAAAGTTATGCGTGTAAAGTAGGCATTCAGGGACTTGTAACTAGAAAATGTTATAAAGTGCGTATTTCCTAGGGCTTTGTGTAAAATGAACAGTAGAGAGCACTTAAAACTGAAGCCTGTGTTTTTTTTTTTTAGAAATCTTAGATTCCCCAGTACATCTTAAAAATGCTTTTTAAGGGCAACTGAATGTGCCCAAGTGGTAGAGGATGATGAGTCCCTTTTCCCCTAGAGCTGGTTGTCGGTTTCCCCTTTACAAAGATAATTCCTTACAAGTTTAAGCTTTATCCTCTCAGACCTTTGCAACAGTAAACATTGGGTAAAAAAAAAAGTAAAATAAAGTTGTCACAGAAGAATGGAACATCCTATGGTAAAAAATATCTTTCATAATATATTTTTAAAACATTACATTTGACTCTAGAAATCTGTGTGGGAGAGAATACCTGTAGTGCTTAGTGTGTTGCTTTTGATGGTAATTGCCTAGTTCCTTGGTGAAAAGTACTGATTCTAGAACAAACCACTGGAGAACAGTAGAAATAGCTCCCCTGAGAGCTATTTAGAAGCCCACTTTATGCTTTGAAAATACGGTTGTTGCATGGCATTTCATCCATAAGGAACAAGCCCACTTCTAGTGCTGGGACTGCACCACACATTCTCTTTGAATCTCAGTTGGTGTTAATAACTGTTCTGGTGGTATTCATCTGTTCTTTGTGAAGCTTTGAACGACCACCCATTACTTGCATCCAGGGCAGCCTTAATGCTTTAGTAGTTATTTCCAAACCTAATTTTCTATTCGTGTTACAGTTGTATTAAAGGAGTTTTAGATTAAAAAAAAGTATCCACCTTCAGAAAGAATTTAGATTTGTATCAACTGCCATTTGAACAAAAGCTGCATATATGTATGTGATGGTATTAAAATTGGCGCACAGTTACAGGTATTAGCATATGTCACCAAATGGGGGAGCCACCATGGCATAGGAGGGAGTATCAGGACTAAGGTCTGACTAGAGAGAAAGAACCGTGCCGTCTTATTTCACTGGCACCTTTGAGCAGCTGCCTCAGCTCCAGGGCAGTTAGTTCCTGTTTAAGTTCAGGAGGAGGGGAGGGAGACTAAGATGTCTTCAGTATCATCTGTGTGTAAGGTATTGTTTAGGGTACTTTTTACTATTTTCAGACCTGTTATTGAATAGAATTCATTGTTTTATAGAGGTTTTCTGGCTCACAGATTCATGCAGGTGATCAAGGTCTTTGTTTTTTTGTTTTTGATACTGGGGATTGAACTCAGGACCTTGTGCTTTTGAGGCAGGCACGGGTGCCACTGAGCCACATCCCTGGCCCTCCAGGTCTTTATTTGAAGACCTTCACTATCTTCATTTTGCCCAGGAGTGCCTAAATCAGAGATTCGTATCTTTACAGCATAGTTAGATCTTAAACCTTTCAATGTTGGGGATAAGCTTAGGAAGTAGGCAAGTGGAAGAGAAAGCAGGAAGTATAAGAATGGTAATATGAGAGAAATGAAAGATTCTGGCACACCGACCTGATGTAGCTGATGCAGCATACTTGTTGGGATAAACTTTTCTGGTTTTGAAAAATGGGGGTAGAAATGATAACTTTAAGAAATTAGCTTTTTATTGTAAAAGTAACAATGCCTGCAATGTTATCAGTGAATAAAATCCTCCATGATATTCTCTTAAGAGACTAAATTGGAGATGAGTTTTTAAAAATCTGGGAAATGTTTCCATTCTCCAATTCTCACCTTAACATGAAGCTGTCTCATGTTTTGCATTGTCCTTAGTGATTTCCTTCTGCTTCAGATGTAAATGTACCACCTACAATGTATTGTATGAGTCACATTCACATGTAAGTTACCATAGCAATGGCATAAAGTTTTGGAAGATTATTGTGATAATTTAAACAATTTTGCAATAATTTAAAATGTTACTATGAAACTGATACTGGTAGTTGTGCCATCTCTTAAAAGACAAATTATAAACTCAGAACAAAGTCTGGTTCCAAAATAGTCTTCAAGTAGTTTACTTTCATTACCACGTCTCCAGTTCTACCCTTCTAAAACAGTCTTTAGTAAGTTGAGAAGAAAGTTCCACTTCCAGACAGATCTTCCCTAACAGCAGCATAAAAGACCCACGGAGAGAGACCAAGCGGGATACAACAGGACAGCTTTTAGAGAAGTCACCCATTTCCTGCTGCTGGCCATTCAGGAGAGTACATCTCCATTCTTCCACTTTGCAAAGCTGAGTTGCGCTCCAGGAAGCCCCTAGAGCAGTGATGGCGAACCTATGGCATGTGTGTTACTTGCTTCTCTCTTTTTTTTTGTGGTACTGGCGATTGAACACAGGACCTTGCATTTGCCAGGCAGGCGCGGCACCACTGAGCTACATCCCCAGCCTACTTGCTTTTCTTCGAAGACAAAAGATATTAATGTATAAGTTGTTTTTTCTAAACTAAAACCTCAGTATTCAGATTTAATTGCAATGTTGGCACTTTGCAATAAGTAAGTGGAGTTTGGGCTGCAGTTTGGACACTCTTCTCTAAAAGGTTTGCCATCACTGCTTTAGAGCAACCCTACAATTGTGTTTCATGAATAAAATCTGAATCTTGCATGTATTTCTCTCATACATGTGTGCACATGGGAAGAACTTTGCTGCCATGTGTTTTTTTCTTTTTCAAGATGATTTCAAAGGTTCAGCCACTAGAACTGAATTAGAAAAATAATTAGTGAATGCTTTTCTAAACCTGTTATCAACATAAACTCTACTTACACAACTGTTATTAAAATATGTTAAGAATTCTAGGGCCGGGGATTTAGCTCAGTGGTTTCGCCACCTGCTGCGCAAGCGCAAGGACCCAAGTTGGATTCCCTGGTACCAAAAAAAAAAAAAATAATAATAATAATAATTCTAGAAACTATATTTGAAATCTTTTCATGGGTGCTATTTTCTTTTTAAAATATTTCCCCACGAATTGATATTAAAATAGACACAGATTAGCAATATGGTGTACCACATTTAATCAAGTCAGTAACATCCTTCACTTGAACTGGGTAGTTGCTTAGTATTTAGGAGTCGTGGTGTGTGTCTTTTGATGAGTGTGATTAATTTATTCACTTAGTGGCTTTAATATTAATCAAGCCAGAAGATACCAAATCTAGTAAGGCATAATTAATAGGAGTAAAATGTTCTGAAACTAAAGGATTCTGTGGTACTAACTTTTGTGTAAGTGGTTATTTACATAGTACCTAGTATCCTTTTGTTCTGTGTTAATCAACTTTATGTCTTGTAAAGCAGCGTTTTAAAACAGGAGCTCAAAAGATAAGTTTTGCATACTTGGTACTTTTTTCTCCATTTGCTGAGTTAACTAGTTACAGATAATCATCTTCGTGAGCCAGCTCCAATGTCATGCAGCTATGCTGTGCTCATTTTATAAGCAGTGGCTGGAACTGAGTCACCAGTCCAGTGTTCTCTAGTTATTGCAAGTATATTGAACTAAATTTTAATTGAAAGTGAGCCACTTAAGTTTCTTACAATGTTTGCTCCTTTAAAGCTCTTCCTTTTCCTGTATTTGTTTCTTGTTTTTGTTTTGCTTTATTTCCTTTTTTAAATCTAGAAACAAAATGGAAAAGAACAGAATAATTTATTTCGGCCACAATACTTTTAGAATAAATAAGGCTAAGTATGGGGGAAACCTTCCAAACACTGACGATAATCAGGGCCTTATTTCAAAGGCTCTGTACCATTTGCTTTTTCTAGACATCAGTTAAGGGAAACATTTGAGTGAGTTGAATATTTGTTGAAGGTTTTTTATGAAGTAAACCAAAGATGTCCCCGAAATTTTAGCCATTCCATTGTCTATCAGTTCAGTTTCATTTATCTCAAATTGCAATTCTTGCAGTCTTAAGTTTCTGTTAAGTATCTGTGAAATGAATCTTTATGAGTCTAACGGAACACCTGAGGCCCTGAAGTGCCAGGGAGGGAGGCCTCTGTTTGGTTGATGACACAGTTTGTAAGACAATTACCTCACTGGTTAGAGCTTGTGCATTTAGTTGCAGTCTGCCAACCCATTTAGAACCACTAAAGTTTCTCAAATCTGCTTTCATTTGGAACAAGGACTTGAGATGGTTGTCCATCTCAACAGTTTTATCACCTTTTGGTTTTTATATTTTGTTTGTTTGACACAGGGTCTCGCTGTGCATCCAGGCTGGCCTGGAATTCATGGTGATCTTCCTGTCCCAGCCTCCCAAGTGCTGGAATTACAGGTGTGCACCATCACGCCCAGCTTTTATCATTTAAAAAATTAAAAAATCTATATTAGCTTTTCAGTAGAAATATGATGAATTAATCACTAGTCACTAATAGTAATGGAGAATTGGTAATAATTGCTTGGTTTCACTTTCCTTGCTTTTCTGTGTTTTCTAATTAGATTTTTTATTACAAATCAGTTAATACTAGATAACCACCAGTTATGAACCATTAGCTCTATTAAAGTTAAAACTACTGATCTTATCTCCTGTACAATGTTTTGCTGATGTGATATTGAAAGCATTCTATTTGCATACTTTTGTTTAGTTCACATCCACCTGCATTGTTTGATTTGATCTTTACAGGCAAAGCAGGTCTTCTAGACAGATGAGAAAACCCAGACCCAAAGAGAGCATGAGTTACTCACTTGGCGATGATAAATGGCAGAGCCATTCAGTTTGGGACTTCAGTCCTTTTTCTCCAGTCTTTGGTTCTTTATTCTCTGCTGTGCCACCTTTTCCCCTCTCTATTAAATGTTTTTGTTTGGAAAGCTTAAAAGCTGTCATAATTAATTACACAGGCTATAGCTGTTACTTATTTTGGTCCCCTCCATGGGTTATTTACTTATTTATTTATTAATTTACTGGTACTAGGGATTAGACCCAGACCCTTCACACTGAGCTACATCCCCAGCCTTTTATTTATTTATTTATTTTGGTACTGGGGATCGAACTCGGGTCCTTGCGCTTGCGCATCAGGCGGTGAAACCACTGAGCTAAATCCCCGGCCCCCCCAGCCTTTTAAAGATTTTTTTTGAGACATGGTTCCACGAGGTTGCCCTGGCTGGGCTTGAATTTACCATCCTTCTGCCTCAGCCTCCCAGAGTGCTGGGATTACATATAGGCATGTGTCACCATGCTTGGCTCCATGAGTTTTTTTGTTTTTGTTTTTGTTTGTTATGTATGTATGTATGTATGTATGTTTTTGCTTTTTTGAAACAGGGTTTAGCTATGTAATTTAGGCTGGCCTTGAACTTAATGTGTAGCCTGGGCTGGCCTTGAACTCATGATGATTCTCCTGCTTCAGCCTCCCAAGTACTAGGATTACAGTTGTGTGCCACCACACCTGGCTTCCATGAGTTATTTTAAAGTATTGAGTCTAGTCTTCCCCTCTGTCCTCTTCTACCCTGTTTATAAAAAAATTATTTGTAAAACGAAAGACTTCTATTTCTACCTTATACTTAATTGACTCTTATACAAATGTCAATAGTTTTATGACTTTGGAATGAGAAAATTATTTTCCAAGTGTTCACATTTTGTACATGACAGTATTAAAGAACCTTTATTTCCCCTTGTATTGAGGACTGTACCCAGGACCTCACATGCTAGGCAAGTGTTCTACCAAGTGAGCTACATCCCCACCCCTTAAAGAACTTTCCTATTCATTACTGGCATCGTTTCATGAAAGATGTGTGTTGTATCTTCCTCTTTTGTGTTTTTTTTGGGGGGGTATTGTTTTGTTTTTATTTGTTTTTGTCAGTGCTGGGCATGTAGTCCATGGCCTTGCACACACTAGGCAACTGTTCTATTGCTGAGCTACATTTTCAGCCTCTTTTATATTTTGTACAAGTTTTATTAGCTTTCTTGCTTTTATAAGATATGCTTTTTCGTTAACTCTTTAAACTTGAAAATCTTAAAGTTTGAAAATAAGTATATAAATCTTGAATTGTTAGTGTATCTAGACTCTTCATTATGAACAAGGGTCTTCCTGAGACAAGGAGGAAATAAATTATAAATGGAAACAGATGGAAGTCTGTGAGTGAGGACCTAAGTAAGTGACTTCCAGACTAAAGATGACTGTGGTCTTGGAGATGGGGAAGGGGACTTTAGTAACCATAGTAACCAAAACAGGTGTTCTGGATGATGAATAGAAAGGAATAGGCAAAAGAAATCAATGAGGTAGAGAATAGAAAAGAATTTGTTCTCACTTGGAGTTGAGTACATAACAGAAGTGACTGTAATGTTACATAGGCTCACCTCACTATATAAGTGAATGTGGGCCTGCCAGACCTCACTCAGGTTTCGTGTACTCCCATCATTTTGTGCTTACCTTCACCATGGCAGACTGGTCCTCAGGGAAAGAATGAGAGTTGGAAATTGAATCAGACCTTGACTTTTGGAGCTTAGGTTCTTTTATTGTTGTTGTTTTTGAGATGGAATTTCGTTATATAGTCTAGGCTGACCTCGAACTCAGCAATCCTCCCGCTTCAGCTTCCTGAGTTCTGGGGTCACAGTCATGCATCACCACATCTGGCAAGGAGTTTAGGTTCTTTTAGAAGTTGCTAGAAAACATGTTATTTTTGCTTGGTTTGGAAGAGAGGCGCGAGAGCTTGAGAAGAGGAAGGCCTCTTTGTTATAAAATTTGGATTAATCAAATAATCATAGTCTTTGATTACAGTTATAATCATAAAAAGCCAGGCGTGGTGGTGCCCATCTGTAATTTCAGCACTCAAGAGGCTGAGGCAGGAGGATCTTTGTGAGTTCAAGGCCAGCCTGGTCTACATAGTGAGTTTAGTACCAGCCTGAATTACATAGTGAGACCCTGCCTCAAAACACGCCGCCATGTAGTCATAAAAGAAGAAGCCTTCCTCAACCTAAATTGAAAGATAGATTCAGAGAGACTATGGATGAATAAGAGCAGGAGAAATTGATAGCTGTGCCAAGTATAGGTGTAGAATCCACTCTGTTCTAAGTGTGTTGCACCTTCATGAAATGCTTAAAGATTTCTTTTATTCAAATTCTGTGCATTTGTGGTCAGGAAGGAGAAGGCATGGAGGACAACTAATCTGAAAACAAGATAAATAGCCTTATGGGCTATAATGGGGGAGGAAGTTCTTTGAAGTGATATAGTGTTACAATACTTTTTTAAAAGTTTAATGTTTACTTTTCTTTTTCTGGTTTGTTTTTGTTTTTTGAGACAGTTTTGGTGTTTTAGTTCAGGCTGGTCTTGAACTTGCTGTGCAGCCCAGGCTGGTCTTGAACTTGTGGCAATCCTCCTGCCTGAGCCTCAGAATTGCTGGGACTACGTAAGGTGTGCACCACCACTCCTGGCCAACATTCTTACGTAACAGATTTTAAGCCTTTCTCCCGCTGTATAATATTTTACCCACCCGGAGTTGCTTTTTACTTAATGCTATCTTTTATATGTTAAAGTAATTTTGATATTAGTCCTTTTCCTTCTTAAGTCTGGGCTTTGAAAATGGGAAGAGAGCACTGGGATTTGGAATCTTTTTTTTTTTTTAAATGATAGTGAGGTTTTGCATTTTTTTAAAGGTAGGAAAAGAAACATCCTGTAGAGCAAATTTGGGCCAGTAAATGTAGGAAAAGAAGTACCAAAAAAAAAAGTACAGCATGAGGGTGGGCTACTGTGAAAAGACACGGTAGCCCAGGACTTGGAATCTTGTAGTTGAAAAGAATTGTGAGAATTAGCCTCTCTTCTCCTTTACTTGAAAAAAAAAAAAGCCTGGAGAAGTTATGGCACACTCAGTATCCATCATAGTTGCAGTCACAGTAGCTGGTAACAGAATTGAAGCCGAGGCTGACTTTCCCAAGTCCTCTTCTCTCCTCCTTCTCAGCCATCTCTAATAAGCACCTTATTTAAATTCAGAATGAGAATGAAAGACTGTGTCTTTTAGTTGACAGAGGCTCTTCGTTGTCTTCCCATTGATTATATACTTCGTGGAGATTTTCTTCTTGTTAGCATACTCTTACAGCTTCTTATACTTAATGAAAAAAAACAGTTGTTTTATTCATGCTCGTATTTTATAAAGTTTACATCCACTCTGAGAATTAAAGTATTGTTGCCTTCTTAGAGTAAAAAATGATCTCATTTTGACCACTCTTTTGCCTGACAGGAAGCCTGCAGACCTGCAGAATTTGGCTCCTGGGACCCACCCACCATTTATAACTTTCAACAATGAAGTCAAAACTGATGTCAATAAGATTGAGGAATTTCTTGAAGAAGTCTTATGCCCTCCCAAGTGAGTATCAAATAAAATACGCTTGGAAATATTGCCACCTATTTGAAGCTTTAGCTTGTCTTTAGAGACCTTAAAATGACCAGGGCTTTGTTCTAGGTTCCTTCCAGTTAATGCTAGTTATAATTGGCTTCTTGCTAGCTGGCATGTGGTACATTGAGCTGTGTGATTTGCGCTTAATTTAATTTAATTTAATTAATTTTTTTTTGGTACGGGGGATCGAACTCTGGTCCTTACATTTGTGCAGCCGGTGGCGAAACCACTGAGCTAAATCCCCAGCCCAGCTCTTAATTTATAAAGATAGCTTCCCTAAGTACAGTTTGAATCCAGGGGAATTAAATTTTTTCCACTGTATCCTCGGAATTCATATTTACTCACTTTGAGAAGTTCCAGATCTATAAGTCTTACATATACTATACTGGTTGCTACCCAAATTTGCATCCTGTTGTAATCTTAGCATAGGCTCAAAGCATTGTTACTTTCTTTTAGATTTTTCTAGTTTCCTTATCTTAAAGACTAGCATGTTTCTTTTCCTTTGACCCAAGCTTTTCATGCTGCTTAAACATGACTTTCATGGAACCTCCTTGTCCAAGTAAGTATCCCATAAATGGGATTGTTATGTCAGAGGGCTCTAAAATTAGTTGCTCAGTATTCATCCATTCATGTATTCATTCATTCATTCGGCAGTTAATAGGATAAAAGACAGATTGGATACAATATTGAATAAGACAGTTCCTGCCCTCAAGCACAGTCAGGTAAGAGTGGAGAGTTGTGTAAGGATGAGGTATAAGTGAAAGTGTTGCTTTAGAGGTGGGCAACACTTGAATTAAGTCTTATTTAGGAAGGAAAGGAGGGCTGGTGGGAGGGGAGAGGAAGTGTGTTAGGGCAGAGAATCATTTTGAATAAACTATTTCTTTTGGGGACCTAGAAGAATGGCTGGAGTGTGATGTGCAGGATTAGGAATGGCGGGCAGGACGGTGGCTAGAAGAAGCGTGAGGAACCCTGCCTTGTCTCCCACCATCCTGTTGTCTGCTGTAAGCAGAATTCCCTGGTGGTTAGCAGTCTTGGGGTCAATCTGAAATTGTGTTCTCTCCATCTGTTTTTATACTAATTCAAAAGTTTATCTTCTGCCTTCCTTCTAAGAGCATGACTTTTTTCATCTCTTTTCCAGGAGTCCTATCTTCTTTTATTTCCAATAAAGTGAATCCGGACCAGCATTAATACAGCTGTATTTTAGGATTAGGAATATAGCTTAGTGGTAGAGTGCTTGCCTTGCAAATGTAATCTCCAGTACATACTGGAAAAAGCAACAGTAAAAAACTTCAGTATCTTAATTTTTCCTCTAGGATAGGCATGTATTTTGAATACCAATAAATGAAACCTGAAATTCTTATAAAATGTGAAGGTTTATACACACCAGTAAGGAACTATTAGGAACATGTATTCAACTTAGTAGGAATGACTTTTAGAAGATGGTTGCATCACAGAGCCTAAGAAAAAGATCCCTTTTTTTTTCTTGCATCTATCAGCTGTGATTTGTCAGCATGTCCTCTGACACTGATTAAAAGTGATCTGCTTGCCAGGAATTTAGCTCAGTGGCATTGTGTCTGCCTCCAAAGCGCAAGGTCCTGAGTTTGGTCCACAGTACTGGGGAAAAAACAAGTGATCTGCTCATGTACCCGTGGATCCTTACATGGACATTAGCTCATATGTATATGTAGGGAAGCAGTTTGACTCACTTATTTTCTAAGAAAGAAACTGCTTTGTTCTAAAACATTGGCTAAAATGGTTATTGTTTAAATTTTTCCAACTGTATTTTAAGTTTTTAAAACTAGTGGGCTGATAATACACATACCACTTTAGTTAAATGGACATTACCTCATATTACTAGTCTTCATTAGCAATAACAACAAATCAAAAAATTTTATTATTTCTTGTTATTTTTTTCTTGGAGGAAATAGAATTAACATCAAAATGTTCTGGTTTCTTGGCCTCCAGTGTTCTCTAAGATACAGTTTTTGAATTGGACCTTGGAAGTGAACATTTCTATATCAAAAATAATACTTTTTAATAGAAATTTCAGCCCCATTTGGGTGAATTCATAGATACTATAATCAGAGATGGTCTTTTCATGATAAAAAGTGTTCACAAGGTGCCAAATTCTCAGGTATTTTTCTTTATGCCGTAGTTTATATTCTGAAGAGTGTCTGAATGGCTTTACTTCATATGGAAGGGATTATTTAGATGCGGCTGGTGCCTGTCCTGTTACCAGTAATGCTCAAGTACTGTTCTATGTTGTGCACTGTGCTTTGTGGATGATGTCAGTCCTCACAGAGAAGTAATCCAAATAATCTGTACAAGATCTCACAGTTAAACCTGTTAGAGCTGGAGTACCAGGTTCATTGGACGTTAAAAATGTGTCTTCTGTTTTCTGCTCTTTTATTTCAGTGGGTTGAGATTCTCTAAAAGAGGTAAATTGTAAGTCTTTAATTGGGGTTGTTTTCAGTGAGTACAAAATTGAAGGCTAGATCAAGTTTAGAGGAAGTGCGGGAGAGAAGTCAAAGATAGTTTTTGTGATAAGCAGGTGAATTGTTGAACAATTCAGGGAATGCTTTAATAACATAGGTGAGGAGGCCCGGGGATTTAGCTCAGTGGTTCCACCGCCTGCCTTGCAAGCGCAAGGTCCCGAGTTTGATCCCGGGTACCAAAAAACAAAACAAAACAAACATAGGTAAGGTTTTCCTTGTGATGAATTTTCCTTGATTTACATGCATTGGAACCGCATGTTCGGAGGTGCTGTGCCTTCCCTTTAGTGGACTCTGCAGCTGTAGTTCAAAATGTTGACAGAACAGCGTAATCTCTTCTGTGCAGTACTGCTTCTTTAGTAAGAGTGGGGAGGAAGTGTTTCCAGAGCCACTGTTGGTGTCCCTTGCTCTCTCCTCTGTTGTTCTGTGACCTTCCTGTCTCGCTCACTGCCTTTTCTCACTAGGACAGTGATGGTGAACCTTTTAGAGAGGGGTGCCCAAACTGCAACCCAAAACCCACTTATTCATTGCAAAGGGCCAACACTGCGATTGAACCTGAACACTGAGGTTTTAGTTTAGAACGGACAACTCGTATATTTGTTTTAAAAGAAAAACACAACAACGTGTGCTATAGGTTCACCACCGCTTCTCCAGGACGTCTTTACCTATTGCTAATCCCCCACCTGCGCTGCTGGGAAGCCTTCTTGTTTCTCGATAGTTTGAGAAGAGGCAGAAAGTTGTGCAGGCCGGTAGACTAGGACCTGGTGTTTCTGCATGATTTTGGCCTTTAGAGAACAGAACTTTTTGTGTGAATAAATAATGGCAAATGCAGGGAATTGTCTACTCCAGAGCTGTTGGAAATTTAGAGGCTAATGGAAAGCTTACCTCAAAGAACTTTCATTAGTGCATGACACTATAAGTTCTAAAGTGATCTTTTTTCCTCTAGGGAAAGTATTTTTGTATCTTTTGCTTTTACTTGAAAGAATTATTATTATTTTTTTGGTACTGGGGATCGAACTCAGGACCTTGGCTTGTGAGGCTTGGAGGGTACTACTGCGCTAAATCCCCAGCCCTTGAAAGACTTTTTGACTACTTTGTCAAAAAGCTTTGAGATGTGGATTTTTAACTGAACTATGCTTGGCTAATATACTGATAAAAGGAAGGATAACATAATATAGAATAGATAAATTTAGAGGGGAGGGTTGTATAAATATTAATTCATTTTTTAAAAGTGAAAAATACAATGAAAGAATTTACAAGGATAATTTGGTAGGCTATATAACTTGTCTTTTTTCTTAACATGAGAAAGGAGAAAAATTTTTTTCCTGCCAGGATAGAAATATTCTTAGCCAGCCCATGATGTAATACAGAATAAAGGATTGATTTGAAAATCAGTACCCTGGATACTCACATCTGTTCTATTGTTGACACATAGCCTTTCACGAATTTTTTGTCCCCCTTTTGTAAAATGTTAAACACCATAATTGGAAAAGCATTGTTTAATCAAGCTACTTGCTAAAACTAATAATGGATGACTTAAAATTTAATATGAGAGAGATTCAAAATTGGCAATTGATTTTGGACTTAGTGGTTTAGAATTAGATTTATCTGTTAAAAACAGTATGATCTGTAGTAGAGGGGAAAAACACTGGCCTGGTAACAGGAGATCTGAGTTTTAGTTTGTGGATATTTTTTACTAGTTGAGTAACTTTTTTGGGGGTGGGGACAACTATAAGCTTTCAGAAATATTATTTCCTTTTTGGCAAAATGAGAGATTTGAGATGAATGGTCTCTTGTAGCTATTCACATTAAGTTAGTAGTATACATCTAATCATTTATCTCAGAATGTTTAACCTGCTTTAGAGAACAGTGGGGGTCCCCCCCAAATTTTGTTGATATCTGTTTCCTAAAAAGCCAGAGTGAGGGGAATAAAGATTTGCAACCAGCAAGTCTTTATTCCCCACCCACGCCCTGTTTTTTTGAGACAGGGTTTTGGTATAATTCAGGCCAGCCTTGAACTCATTATGTAGCCCAGGCTGGCCTTGAACTTGTGGTAATTATGCTGCCTCAGCCTCCTGAGTACTGGAATTATTGGCATGTGCCACCCAGCATGCAAATCTTTATTCTTATCTGTTCACCAAAATAGGTCTCTAGCTGGCACATTTGCATATTTTTGAAGTAATGAGTATGCTTCTTTGTGCTCATGATTATATCTCCAACACTTAGTACACTGCTTGGAATGTAGTAAATGCTTAGTAATTATAAGAATAAATGAATATATGTGTGAATAATGAATATATAAGTAATATGAAATTCAGACCTACCTTTCTGTAAAGTTTTTTTTTTTTTTTTGATGGTTAAGATTGTTTAATTAGAAAAAATGTATGTAAAGGTAAATACTGGTTGAGAAGAAAAAGAATTTTGGAAATTTGTTTAGAGAAAGACAGATGTACCAAAGAAGCACTTATGTCTGCTGCAGTATTTGACTAATTTTGGTCAGTGGGTGCAGATTTGAAGTGAGCAGTCTGCCTCCTACTGTTTGCACCCTCACCCTGCTGTGGGTGATGAAGACACTTGAGCAGCCCGGTCCGTTTTCCTGCCCTCAGTCTCTGGTGCTGGGTGCAAGGCTGATTCAGTGCATGGCATACTAAAGGTCTGGCTGCTGTCCAGTGATGACCAAGGACTGGAAATGTGACCAGTGCAACTGAGAAATGAATTTTAATTAATTGTATTCATTTATATTTGTACTCACATAGCTCCATGGCACTAATGGCTGCTATAATAGACCTTGCAGAACACTTCCATCATCACAGAAAGTCCTCTTGGACATCACTGCTTGAGAAATCTCATTCTAAGATGTCTGTCGGCCTGGCACAAATCTCTGAACAAGTGAACTGCCTTCCTAGCATTCTAATTATCAAATGGAGGTGGACTGCAGATGCCCTTCAGTTGCCGAGAATATTAATATGTGAACAAAACATTGTGTAGAGCTTTGTTTCCTAAGGAAAAAAATGTATTTAAAAAATATAGAAAACAGATGATGGCATTTCTTAGAGTAGTAATTATTAGAGGCTGTCTAATAACTGCTGGCATAATGGTTTGTTGGTTGGTTGAATATGCTAATGCATCTTTGAAGGATCTCTAATCCATTATCCCTTTTTCTATTTAGGTACTTAAAGCTTTCACCAAAACACCCAGAGTCAAATACTGCCGGAATGGACATCTTTGCCAAATTCTCTGCTTACATCAAGAACTCGAGGCCAGAGGCTAATGAAGGTAAAAACCAAAAATGATGAATTGTGTTACTACAAAACACCCAAAAAATTAAAAACTATTATTGTGATAGTGATTATAAATGACTATTTTGGAGTCTAGGGATTCCTCCAGGTATTTTTGTTTGTTTTGGTGTTTTGAGACAGCGTCTCACTATGTAGTTTAGACTGGCCTTGAACTCACTATGTAACCTATTCTGGCCTCTGAACTTGCAGCACTTCCCCTGCCTCAGCCTCCCAACTGCTGGTCTTCTAGGCATGCACCACCACACCTGCCTCCTCCAGTATTAAAACTATCTTTCAGAATCAGTTAGAGATTTGGTGATAAACTAGGATAAGTCCTTACATTGATGTTGTGATGTTTAATGAGTGAAGCTGTTCCATGCTTTTGAAAAGTTACTATGAACAGAGCTATGCAGAGAATTAGGGATAAATAAACAATAATGGTTTGTGTAGTTGTGGTTTGAAATACATTTGATTTAGCCTGACCTAAACTGTTACTACATCTTTTGTTTATTGTTGGATGCCAGCAGGCTTAAATCAGTGTGAGTGATTTTTTTTGAACTAATTATCCTCAAAGAGCAGTTTTTGGAGTTGCTTTCAGAAGTAATTAGACTCAATAACCTTTCAAATTTGCATCATAAAAGTAGAATTTCTGTTTCAAGTCATATGTCCATGTGAGAATTATTTAGTACAGATGCCATTTTTAATTTAGTAAAAGATACTTTATTTCATTTACCAAATTCATGTATTGTGAAGGGAACATTTCCTTGAAAATAGTCCCATCTAATGAGCTTGTCTCAATTACACCATTCAGTGATTTCTCCTTTTCCTCTGGAATGTTAAGCATTGTTCTCTCTGGGGAAAATGGTGTAAAGATAGTGGTAGTGCTTTAAATTTATAGCAATAAGCAAAAAAGCTAGCTCCTAAAAATAGTTTTAGAGGGCCAGGGATTTAGCTCAGTGGTTCTGCCGTCTGCCTTGCAAGTGCAGTGTCCCAAGTTCCATCCCCAGTACCAAAAAACCCCCCAAAATAGTTTTAGACAGTTCAGTAGTTTTGGTGGGGTTATACATGTTCATAGCAAAAAATGAACAAGAATAAATACCAAGGGGAAAAAATAATCAGTGCTGGTTAAGTAGGAACAACTTTTTTTTTTTAAGTGAAATACTTGCTAGGTATGGTGGTCCATGCCTGCAATCTCAGCACCTGGGAGAGTGAGGGAGGAAGATGTTGACTAGACTAGGCCACATAACAGGACCCTCTCTCAAATCAGCCCCCCTCCCCCCAAGAGAAGCACTTGCTCCTTTCCTTATGTGATTCCATTAGGAAGATTGCCAGGGTTTTCAGTGTGATTTTTTTATTATTAATTTCAAAATTGCAGCATTTTATAATTTAGTATTGAATCTCACTGTTTTGGTACCTGGGATCGAACTCAGGACCTCGTGTGAGGCAGGTGCCACTGAGCTACATCCCTGCCTATGAAGTGTTTTTCTGTGGTGAAGTTAAAAAGGAAAAGTTTCAGTGCCCAGGCCTGCCTTACATCTATTTATAATGTGTTCTAGTAGCTCCCTTGGTTTGGAAGCAATTTTCTTTAGTAATTGGCTTTTTTTCTGACTAATGTTTCTGTTCAAGCAATTTAACACTAAGTAAATGGTTATGATGGACCCCCTTCCTTTGGCATCTGCTGTGGTGCATGCCCTCATGCAGATGGGCAGCTCTTTTCATAAAACTGCCCTTTATACCCCAGATCCTCTTGCTGCACTGTGCTTTGAACTCTTAAAGTTAGGTTTTTATTTCTCTGTGTGGCTTTTGAGGGCGGGAGGGTGGTTAAAATATCTTCTGACTCTTGGTGGAGAGGAAAAGGGAATAGAATGACTTTGCTTTTGCTGTGGGGGCTGTGAGAGGAAAGAAAAAGTGACTTACTTAAGTATAACTGTGGATTCTATTTTCTCCTGTTAGTTTGATACAGCCTTAAGTAGCCACCTACGCATACTGTCTTCAGAATGTTATTACCAATAAGAACAAACAGCTTAGTGGATTCCACAGTGCATAACTTAGAAGGTGTTATATTAAATTACCTGTTGGTAAATAAGAATCCAAGTTGCCAAGCAACTTCCCCCTCCAGGGACCTGTCACTGCCATGAGACTTTAGAAAACATTATTCCAAATCACTGTGGAGCTTTATGGATGCCCCTTAAGTATGTTCCTTGCAGGTCTTTTCTCTGTTTAGTGTAAATAGATACCTTTATTAAACCTAGAAGATTAGTGATAGTAATCCATCTTCTTATTCCCCCAAACACTTCATCCAACTACTGATAAGTTACATAGAGATGGGGTTATAATTTTACATGGTAAATCAGAGTAGTTAGACTTTGATTCGTTTTTAGCAGCCTATTAAATATTTATAAAATCTAGTATATTTAGACATTTAGGGGAGTACTGTGGATTAAACCCAGGGTCTCATGCATACTAGGCAAGTGCACCACCACTGAGCTACATCCCCAGCCCTAGTTTGGACAAGTGTAAGATCTTTCAGGACCTAATTGTAAGGAATGGAGTAGATGCCTGGGTGCTTTAGCTTTGGGTTGGTGAAAGTGAAACAAGGACTAGTGCTTAGATTGGGATGCAGAGTAAGTAAGAGTTAAAGATGAAAATAAAGTGAAACTGATGAAAGATAGATAGAAGGAAGGAAGGAAGGAAAAAGCAAGCAAACAAAATTCTTTTGGTAACAGGTCCAAGTTGACTGGGAATGAAAGTTTGTGTAACCTTTTAACCATTAAAAGAGAAATTAATGAGCAGTTACTTTTATGGGGATGGATTAGACATTACCTATCCCAAATCCCCTGAGTTTTTTCAGTTCTGTGACTTCATAATTTATGTAATTTTCTGAGCTTCCAAATAAAACTAGTCTTTTGGTGGTGTTTATATTATTCTTAAGAGAGAAATGATTTTACCATTGCTGGAATCTGTCGTCGTGTACTCTTGAGGCTTATTTCATAATGTCCAAATTCTTGTTTTTAAGTGGAGATGAATAACCTAGAGGTAACGATGAGTTCCTTTACGTGCCCTCCCTCAACCCCTTGGCGTTTTCCCCGTCTCTCATGGGTCCTTGCTTTCTCTCAGGAAAATGGGAGTGAGGGTGGTTGTTCACAGTCATGACTGTGAAATTGCATTGTGTACTTAATCATCTGTAAATATTCATTATCCCCCTTCATTTTCTGCAAGCCACTCCATATGCAACCTATCTGTTAAAAATTGTTGGGGCTTTTTTTTTTTTTGGCACGTACTGGGGATCGAACTCGTGACCTGGTGCTTGCGAGGCAGGCACTGGAAGGCTGTTAAAAACTGTGGTTTCCCCTTATTAAAAGTAGCAGTAGTTGTGAAATTTGGTTTTACCCATGTTAAACATTCATAACTTTAAAATAATCTTTGTCTTCATTATGAGTTGCACAACAGAAATGCTCATGGTTCATTTACTTCTTTCTGCTTTGAATTTTACTCATTCAAATCATATAAATAATAATGCATGCTTGTTGGAGAGTTAAAAAGCATAGAAATAAATTTAATATAACTTTACTGTCGCTCTGTTTACATGACCCCTTCAACAATTTCTTTGTAATTTTTTGCAAACATTTTACATAAATGTTTTATATATATATATATTCCCATTATGTAGTTGTCTTTTTCACTTACATATTTGAAATCCATGTCAGAATATAGATTTACTTCAGTTTTTAGAAATGCTTCTTGCTTTGCACTGTGGGTTATCATTTAACTGTTTCTGCAGTGAGAAACATGTAGATCATCTCGAAGCTTTACTGTGACAAAATAATGCTTCCAGTAAATGTCCTTGAGCTAGGTTCAAAATAGGTCAAAACATTTGTGCATTTTAATTTTACTCTGTTCTTGCTAAGTTGTTCTCTAAATCTGAATTTATATGTCCCCAAACCCAAAAGTATTGATTGCCCCACACCTCTGATGATCTTAGTATTCATATGTGGGGTTTTGGGTAGTTAATCATTTAAATTTTGCTCTATTCTGTAGGCAAAAAAGTGTTTTAATTTTCATAATTAATTTAAAACTATGTGGCCTCTGTTGCACTTAACTTTTTCTGAGAGCATTTGAAATAGTTTTTTAGAGATACCAGCATTACAACAACCAGGGGTATTGGAAAATAATAGTGCTATTATTTATTTCAAGACAAGGGGCTACTTTCTGATGGCCTGCTCCTGCCTTCTAGTGGTTAATCTTGACATTTCATTTATTTTAACTAGCTTCAAATTCCTTTGTGGTAGTCTTGAAAACTTTATTATATCTATTGAATAGCACTGGTTGGTTTTGGTACTTCTTGGTACCTGTTTTGGTTTGTTTTGATGGCCATACCTTGTACTGATATATAAAAATTGTGTCAAACTAATTTATCCCTTGTTTTCAACAATGTTGAGAGTCTGTTCTTTCTCTCTGTCTCTCTTTTTTTTTTTCGTACTGGGGATCAAACTCGGGTCCTTGTGCTTGCAGGGTAGGTGGCAGAACCACTGAGCTAAATCCCCAGCCCTATTCTTTCTCTTTTTTATTTTTTCCTTTTAAGTGAAACCACGAAAAGTTTTTCATTATGTCCTGGTCTCTTTACTAACCTATTTCTCAGATTGCATTGTCTTGTTAATTTATAAACTTTACTTTTTAGCTAGCTGCCTGCATTATCATTGACTTATATGAAGTTAATACAAGGTTAAATCTATTGCTTTACATTTTTAATTATTATTAATTAATAAATTTATAGACAAAGTCTTTGTAGTTCAGACTAGCCTTGAGCTCACTATGTAGCCCAGGCTGGCCTCGAACTCAATGTAATCCTACTGCCTCAGCCTCCCGAGTGCTGGGATTACACGTGTGTACCACCACACCTGGCAATTTTTAATTTTTAATTTTTTTTTATTTTTTGGTACCAGGGATCTAACTCGGGACCTTGCAAGCACCAGAACCACTGAGCTAAATTCCCAGCTCCATTTTAAAATTTTTAAATGTCATTTTTCCTATTCCAATTGAGTTGACTTAGTATTTCACCTTTATTTTGCCAAGTTCCAGGGCTCTCTGCTTTTTGTTTTCTCTTTAAAAATAAGTTAGCAATGGCTACCCACTCAGGACCCCTCCTGCCCCTCAGGAGCTTTCCTATCAATAAATATCTTCCAAAAAAAAAAAAAAGAGCATGATCTTAGCTCTGGCTAATGTGACCTTTTATTAATAAAAAATGTATATACATCTATGGTCCTGTTACATTAAAATTTGGTATTTACTCAAATAAAAACTGTTGCCAGTTCTTTGCAATTTAAAAGACATTTTGGGTGTATTTTATAACGACATTGAGTGCTTTACCTCATTCCTCAATTCTGACAAAAATATAATAGTCAGAAACAAATATCTTTGCTTATTTGACTTCATTCATTCACTCATTCATGGTGCTGGGTATTGACCCTAGGGCCTCATGCATGCTAGGTAAGTGCTCTACTTCAGGGCTGTACCCCAAGAGTAGCATTTTTTTATGTATGTAGAAAATTCAAAAGAATCTACAAACTCTAGCTGGGTGTGGCACTCCATGCCTATAATCCCAGTGCTCAAGAGGCTGAATCAGAAGGATTGCTGCAAGTTCAAGGCCAGCGTGGGCTACATAGGAGACCCTGCCTCAAAAAACAAAACAAAATAGCAACAACCAAAACTACAAACTATCAGAATAAAAAAGTCTCTGGATATGAGATCATTATGAAAATCAGTTGTGCTGGATGTGGTGGTGCACACCCACAATCCTACAAGTTTGCCAACTTAAGTTTAGCCAGACTCTGCCGGAGCTTCCCAAAGGCTGGCAGACTTCTGAGTGCACTGCAGATACTGAGCTGAGCTGGGGAGGGCATGGTCTCTGTAGAAACTTGAAAGTCAGTCTTGCATGTTTCTAGGGTTTGTTTGTCTTCTTGAATCTCAATGCGTTTGAACAATGGGAAACCTGTGGATAATCATGCTTTAGTCTGCAGGGCTCTGGTGTAGTCACTTGGGATGATGGGACAGAGAAGTGGTGATCTACCCAGGGGTCACTGATCCACCCCAGGAGGGCAGGCAGCTCCCTGGGCAGGGTGGGCCTTGGGCCCTGGTGCAGGCCTTAAGGAGCGGCCTCCCCCCTCTTTAAATGATTTTTAAATTCTGTGTTTTACACCATTCTCTTGGCACTTTTTAACTTATGTTGGCATCTTCTTCCAGTGTTAAAGGTATCCTTTGCCTCTGCATTCTCTGATGAGCTCAGATTTAAAATTCTTAAAGGCACATTTATTGTAACAAATTGTTATTTTTTGGGGGGGGTTTTTTTGGTTTTTTTTTTGGTACGGGGATCGAACTCAGGTCCTTGCGCTTGTGCAGCAGGCAGCAAAACCATTGTGCTAAATCCCCGGCCCCGTTTTGTATTAATACTGCAGTTTTCAATAAAGATTGACTTGTGTTGCAAAAAAAATTTAGCAAGACTGTCTCAAAACAAAAACTAAACAGAAAAATCAGTTGTATTTTTGTGTAATAGAGGAATCCCTTGATGTAGAACGTTACAGGAGTCTGCCTTATGTCAAAGACTGGCTAGGATTTGAGGGCATTTGTAGCTCAGTGAACCTGGAGGGTGTAATCCTCTCCGCAGCCTCCTCCCTCTCCTGCCCTCTCCATGGTGTTCTTAGGGCTTCTTGCCACAGGTCTTCTGCCTGTCCACTCCATAACTTCCTTGTTCACTGTGTTCCCAAAGCTTCCTCATATGTTGCTCCAGCCCAGCCTGTTCCAGACGCTGACATCCAACTTTCTAGTAGGTATCTCTATTCCAGTGTCTCACAGGCACCTCAGACCTATCTTTTAAACTGCACCCATCTCCACAGCCCCCAAATCTGCTTCTCCTTAGGAAGGTAAATGTCTCAGTAAATGGCACCAGCATTTCTCCTGGGAGTTTGTTGATCAGCTTCGTGTCACTATTCCACTCCCCATGGCTTAAATTGTCTGATGATAGGAACTTTTTATGTCTTGCTCAACAGCAAATTCAACAGTGCTTACAACAAGACTTGCCATGCCATATGCGCTCAGTTTATGTTACTGAGTATGTCTGTCCCCCTTCTTTCAACAGCCACAAGCAAGGACCTTGTCCATCTGGTTCTGTGGAGCCAAGTGTCAGCATAAGTGCGTGACATATAGGTTTTGATTGAAAGGGTAATGCTTCTACTTTAGGGCTTAGATAGTTGGGTTTTTTTTCTTTCTTTCTTACTGTGTTCCCATCTTTTTTTTTTCAGCCCTGGAGAGGGGTCTTTTGAAAACACTGCAGAAACTGGATGAATATTTGAATTCTCCCTTACCTGATGAAATTGATGAGAACAGTATGGAGGACATTAAATTTTCTACACGTAAATTTCTGGATGGGAATGAAATGACATTAGCTGATTGCAACCTGCTGCCCAAACTGCACATTGTCAAGGTAGGCCTTTCGGAGGTGGTGTCAGCTGTCATTAGACCTAATAATTATGTTTGCTGAGATAGCATTCTCTGTGTGCTTAAAACTTCTCTCATCTTCTATTAGGAACCCCCTAATTAATGTAACATAATGGTTATTAGGCATAATTGAAACACCCTAGAGTGAATTAAATGAAAAATTATGTCTTAAAATTGAGGCATATGGCCAGGGATTTAGCTCAGTGGTTCCGCCGCCTGCCTCGTAAGCACAAGGTTCCAAGTTTGATCCCCAGTACCAAAAAAACAAAAAACCAACCAACCAAACGAACAAAAAATAAATATATAAGGCGAGAAGCCAAAAAATGTATACACATTAAAAAAAAATTGAGGCATATGAAAAAGAGCCATATGTGATGGTGCACACCTGTAGTCGCAGGACTTGGCAGGCTGAGGCAGGAGGATTGCCTCGAGTTTGAGGCCAAATAGGGCTACATAGTGAGTTCAAGGCCAGCTTGAACTACATAGTGAGCCTGTCTGAAAAAGAAAAAGGAGAATGTTATTTACTTTTTTCTGTTACTGAATAAAAACTCAGAGATGTAATAGATAACTCTGGAGTTGATACTCTGACTTTTATATTGTCATATTCTGTGATCACCTGGCCTTTTCTATTCCAGGCAAAAATATCAAGCATTTATTATGTGAGACACTGGGTTTTTTTTTTGCAGGGGGGAGAGATACCGGGGATCAAACTCAGGACCTTGCACTTGAGAGGCAGGCGTGGTGCCACTGAGCTCAATCCCTGGCCCCGTGAGACACTGTTCTAAATAGGATAGTAATAACCACTAGTTGTTCAGTAAAGATCTAAGGGAAGAAAAACAGAGATCTAAAATAGTGTGTGTCTTAAACGCATTTATGCAGTGAATACACTCAGCCGTCTCTCTCGATGTCTGAAGCAAGCATTTGTAGTCGCTATCACATTTTTGAGTCATGGTTCTAATCATTATTTAGAAGCCTAGTTAGTTTTTTAGAAGCCTAGTTAGTTTTTTAGAAGCAGTTCTCAAAGATTCACCCAATCACACTTCTGGTTTATGAGACATGGAAAATAAATGGTAACTTTTGACCTCTGTATTTCAGGTGGTGGCCAAGAAATATCGCAACTTCGATATTCCAAAAGGAATGACTGGCATCTGGAGATACTTAACTAATGCTTATAGTAGGGATGAGTTCACTAATACCTGTCCCAGTGATAAGGAGGTTGAAATAGCATACAGTGATGTCGCCAAAAGACTTACCAAGTAAAATAGCACTTGCAAGAAAGATGTCTTCAAATCTTCCCCTAAGAATATGCTTTTCCTAACAGACTACTCCTCTTCCTATGAAGTAGAAATGTATTTTGCATGAACCTGCAGTTATTCAAGATTAGGACCAAGGATAGACAAGGTATAGTGGTTATCTTAAAATATACACTCCTAAGCAGTATTATTTTAAAATCCTTTCATCCTTCCCACCTCCCTGTCCGTAGCCTCCTCTCCTCCAGTTTGGAGACACTCCGTCACAAGCTCTTCATACATGAGGCATTCTAGAGCCTTCTCCATCATGTCCATGCACTCTGTATAGATAGTAGAACTTTTGAGGTGCAATGTTCAACTCTTGAAATAGAGTAGCTGTGACATCAGTCAGCCCCAAACTGGTGCACAATGCATAGTTCAAGGAATATTTATGTTTTTTTTTTTTTTTTTAATTTTGTAGTATTTTGTAAGAGCATATGAAAGGATTGCTACTGTAGCAGAAAAACACTGTGTTTCAGTTTAGTCTATCCTGGATATGAACTAAAGGATATCATCACCAGAGAAGGGAGCCTTCTACAGAATCACTATAGATTGTTATTTTCTTTGTAGGTAGATTTTTTATTTTGCCTAAAATCATTTATCCTTCATATGAATATAACATCTGGCACTATGTGGAAGCTAAAAGTTTAGAGGCAGGAATGGTATTCTCACGATCTCAGGCATTTGATTCTTATAGGAGAAACCCTTGGGCACCTGATACTCTGTCTGAATGTGTTGTTTGTTATGTATTTTGCCCAGTGCTATTCATTTGGAACATTATTGCCGTCTTGTTTTAAGAAGCTCCTTTTGGGCCGGGGATTTAGCTCAGTGGTTCCACTGCCTGCCTTGCAAGCTAAGGACCCGAGTTCGATCCCCGGTACCAAAAAAAAAAAAAAGAAGCTCCTTTTAAGGTAACAATAGACCTTGCTGTTTGTAGATCTTTTGAGCAACACTACATAAATTGGTATTTAGTTGATTTAGTTACAGCAGTATGGTGATTAGCAATGTAAAAATTAATTCTTACAGAAATTAACCTAAGGAATGTACGATGGGTTTGTCAAAGTATCAGGTGAGTTTTAAAGCATAGTTAATGTAGATAATCTAAAGAATGCATTATCCTTTCTATATTAAAAATGATAAAACATTCTTTTTCCACCTCCATTTACTGTTAGACTTTGCACAGAGGATTGTTCACAGCGTTTGGACTAAATGGTAGCTATTTTGCCTCACCTCAATCACTGCACCCCTGGAGTTAAATTTTTCTGCAACTACACTGAGGAATACTATTCTGTTTTTAAAAAAATTTGTTTTGCTTTTCAATTAAGTTCCTAAACTAGAGATTATTTATGCTGTAACAATAGAGAATGAACTTGGTAAAAGTAGAACAAAAGTTCTGTATTATTTTTCCCCTCTCCTGTCTCTTTCTCCTGCTTCAACAAAATGGACTTTCTAAGTACTACTCCAAAGACTATGGCTGTGACTGTAATACATTTTTGATAATTTTTATACCTAATTTGTCTAAGAAGTGCTATTTCTCATAGGCTTTTTAAAAATATATTGCTTTCAGATGGCACTGTTTTCTCCCTTTGGTATGCTAACATTTAGTAAGCACTGGCCTTATGGAAGCAGCCTGACTTATAAGCATACTACATTTTTAAACCTTTCAGTAATTAGCTTAGTACAGAAAGAGAAGAAAAGCTCCATATTGTATCCATTTGGCTCTGGGAGATTCCTCTGCCTTGCTTTTCTTAGTACTCTGTACTGCTGATAAAAGTTTGAGCACCATCCTTTTGTAATTAAATATTGGATGAGGATTTATCTGGTTCTAGAAAATCCATCAAGAAGTTGCATTGCAGTAGCTTTAGTGGGTGAAAGCTGCATCCATCACAGGCAAGCATCAGCATCTTCATCTGCTTTTGAAATAGCAGCGTGTTGGCCTTTAGGTGATATTGAGCCTGACCTCCAAGCTTTAAGCTTGAGAAAGACTTGACAGAGTGTGAATGGTGGACCAAGTGGTGCAGAGTGGAGGCTCTGCAGAAGGAGCTACTACATTCCTCAAAGTAGAGTGATGAAGAATATTTGGCAACTCAATTGTGAAATATTTTCACTTTGTATATTTATTTTCTTCTTTGTTTTTATCTGTTCAGTGATTACACTTGACTGTCTTGCTGAGTGTCCGAGGAAGGCAAGTCTATGATTTTAACAAAAGCAGAATAACTTTTTCTCTTCAGAAAGATGGATTTTATTTCTCTGTCAAGGAAGTTAGTCAAAGAAAGTTGAGTTGGGCAAATGGACAAAAGCTAGTAAAAAGGAATATCCTGCACGTCATATGTTTGTAGGAAGATCATGGCTTAAATGCCTGAGAGATTTGGGCTGTAAAGTTTCCATGGCAGTTCATGTAGTGTATGTATTGACATGTGGAAATCATCTTAATTTTATTTCTACAACTAATGAATCATTTCCCTCTTTCTTTAACCGAGTTTTGCTACACTTCAATGAGAAGATTGGAGTCTTGAGTGAAAAGTCTGTTTTCCAAGGATACTGAAAAAATTTCTTAGTTGGAAAGATTTTTTCAGTCAATATTATCAAATTCCTTTATTTTATTTAGATGGATATTTTCAGTAAGATGTCAAATAAGATTTTATTTCTGGGTAATTTTGGCTTCACAACTTTAAACCCTAGAGCAATTGTATACAATTAAGAGATTTCTGACATTTAGTCTTAAAAGTAGATTAACTAGAATGTAGACATTTTTACTTCTGTAGAGTTTTGAATTTCTCCAGAATTGCATGTAGATAGCTTTTTATTTCTGTGCACTTAAAAATCCCACTTAGGAAATAATCTACAAAGTAAAAATGAGAGGAAATAGAAATTATTTTTTCATGAACATTTTGATATAAATTTCATCAAGCTAATTGATTCACCAATTTCTTACACTGGTTATAATCAATGTTTAATTCAAAGAGAAGGAAGCATTCATTTTATTTATAGGCTTTTAAAAGTTCCTCCTTCACAAATTATCAGTGTTGGGGCAACTAAATTATATTTTGGTCATGGACAAAAAATTCAACTTCTAAGCCATAATGTTGAACAGAATTGGAATATTTTCTTTAGAATTTCATGAATAGGCAAATGAAAGCTTATTAGAATGCTTGTATTTTCTTTTCTCTCTCTGGAACACCAGCATCACCAGTATATTGCTGGCAGCTATTATATTAAAAATAAAGTATATTTTCACTATCATAAAGGATTATCTTTTTCTCTCCCTCCTGAAAATAAGTGTCAACTTGGGTAAAAATGTCTTGAAACTACTTTTTGCATGTGATTCAGCATGTTTAATAGAGGTTAAAGGAAAATAAATAGGTGCAGAGAGTAATTTGGCAAAGTGATGCTCACTCTTAGTAAGAGGACCAATATTTTTTAACTTGTTAAAAACTTCCCCTAAGAACTACACCAGATGTCATATAAAAGCATGAAATAGAAGCCTTCTCATTAAAGTCAGGAATAAAACAGTTGTCCTCCACTGCAACTGCTTTCCAGCTGCTTTTCACAGTTACTTTGTTTAGAGACATTCTATCCAATATAGTGACATGGTAAAGGAATACTGAATGGGAAAGAACTGACAAAATGACTACTTTCTACAGGTGTGTGTGTGTGTGTGTGTGTATAATCTAATAGAAATCTTAGCAATACTAAGAAACTGGATTTCTAGACAATGCTGAGGAACAAATGTCAGTGTAATTACTATATACTAATCAGCCACATTAAAAGTTAAAGAAATTGGTAATATGATTCTTCTGAAGGAAACCTGAGTGACAGAGAAAAAAAAAAAAGGGAAATTGTCAATGTGTACCTTTTTGGGCTTTTAGAAACTTGAGTGTATTATCTATTCTGAAAAACAAAAATGCTCTAAAAGGTTTGAAACTGTAAGATATTTAGGATCAAATCTGACAAAAAATATATAGCTCCTTTATGGAGAAAACAAAAAAATATTGAAAAGCCTAACACAAATCTGCTCAAAAGGTAGGTATACCACATTCACGGAGAACTCAAAAGCATAAGCATTTTAATTGTCTCAACTTGTAAATTCAGTGCACATTATTTTTGTGTTTGCTTTCTGTCACTGTGAAAAACTACCTGAAGTTGGGCCAGGGCTTTAGCTCAGTGGTTTCACCGCCTTCTGCTCATGCACAAGGACCCAAGTTCGATCCCCGGTACCAAAAACAAAACAAAACAAACCAAAACTACCTGAGGTTTCAGCCAGTGACTGTTTGGTCCTGTTGCTTAGTGCCTGTGACAGCCTTTAGGTGATACTGAGCATCGTGCAGGAACATGTGGCTGGGAAGCAAAGGAAGGCAGGGACTGGGGGTCCCAATATCAAGTCCAAACTAACAGTTTTCCAACAAAATCTCAAAAAGAATTTTGAAAACTAGATAAATGGTTTCAAAAATTCTTACAGAAGAGTTATGCCCAAATAGCCAAAAAATATCTGGGAGTAGGTTAAGAAAGGGAACGACTGACACTGTGTCAGGACGTTGAAAACTTAATAATTGATGGATAGGCTATGGTAGGTCACAAGAATTCAATACTCCAACACCAGAAAAAAATAAAAATTGAAAACTGGAGTAAAATATCAAAATAATATTTTAAACACCAGAATACCATGCATGCAACAAAGACTATGTGGATTAGAATTTCAAAGGGACAGACCCTTCTGAGGTGAACCTGGTGGTTGGTTGTTTTGTCCCCTCTTCATATTTGTTGAGTTTGGCCCGTGTAGAGGGACACCATGGAGAAGAGGAAGTCACAAGGCTCTTGGTCATAAAGGCATATTGGAAAGCTGAGATGGCTCCACATGTATGACTGGCTCTCTTCCAGGACATTGGCTGAACTTTAGAGCTGTGCATAACATGCTAGAAAGTAAGCCTAGGGTTTCTAAAAGTCAAGGTAAGCTCCCCGCTAACCTCACAATACTGACAAGTTTTTATTAAAGGAAAGAGGGACCACACAGCATTTTAGTGATTGCCTGGTATTAGGAGTGAGAATGAGAATTGACTGCCAAAAGGCCAGAGGGATCTTTTTGGGGTGATAGGATTGTTCTAAAAATGGATTGTAGGTAAGGATCTAGCATCTGGAATATTTGAAGAATCCTTACACCTTAGTAGGAAAAGACAACCCAATTAAAAAATGGACAGAGAGGCCCAGGGATTTAGCTCAGTGGTGCTGCCACCTGCTTCACAAGCACAAGGTCCCAAGTTCGATTCCCGGTACCAAAAAAAAAAAAAACGGACAGAGAATCTGAACACTTTCCAAAGAAGATGTACAAATGACTAATAAACACATTTAGTCCATTGAATAAAATACTTGAAGCTGGGTATTTAACAAAGAAAATCTGTTTATTTGGTACACAGTTTTGGAGGGCCAAGGGTATGACACTGCCATCAGTTTGGCTGTGGGGAAGCCCTTGTGGCAAATCAAGTTACAGTGGCAGGAGCGCTTGTGGAAGATATGGTGACACAGAAAGTAGGAGGGGTCCAGCTAACTTCTATAACAACCTTGCCAGAGCTAACCAGGGTCCCAGGAGAACTATGTTAATTCCCCCAAGGGTAGCACCCTCTGTGATTGCACTGGGATCCACTGCTTACAGATTTTACTGCCTTCCAACACTGCCACACCAAGGACTAAGCTTTCAACACATGAACTCTTGGAGGACATACTTGAAACATACTCACACCATAGTACATATGAAAAGATTTAACATTACTCTTCAAGGAAGTGTGAATCAAAACCACAGTGAGATGTCACTTCACCCCACTAGGATGAGAGTAATCTTTTTTGACAGTACTGGGGATTGAACCACAGGCCTTGCTAGGATGGCTGTAATCAAGGTGGACAGTTGGCCAGATGTGGAGAAATTAGAACTCCATACATCACTCATGACAATGTACAGCCATTTCAGAAAAGTTGGGCTGTTACTCAAGCACTTAAACATAGAGCTACCATAGGAATCAGCAATTCCACTTCCAGGTTTACACCCAGGAATGTTGAAACATGTACATCTTTAATATCTGGATGCTCACAGCAGCATTATTCACAATAGCCAAACAGAAACAAGCAAAATGGTCATCTGATGAATGGATAAATGAAAGTGGTATATCCATATAGTAAATAATGTGTAACCATAAAATGTAGAAACACTGATAAATGCTACAAGGATAGGCCTGAGAAAATTCTCAAGAGAAGCCAGACATAAAGGGTCACATACTCTGATTCCATTTGTATAAAGTGTCCAGAATAGGCAAGTCTTTATAGAGACAGTGGATTAATGGTTGCTAGGGGTTAGAGAGAGTGACTGCTAATGGGTGTTGTTTATTGTATGATTAAAAAATACCACAAGAGGGCAATTTACACTTTGCTAAAGTTTTAAATCATGTATTGACAGGCTGGTTGACAGTATTTGGATTTTGTGTTTGAAATGAATTCAGAATTCCTCTAAAATATATTCCTGAAAAATGAGTTGTGCTAGTAGATCAATGTATAAATTTACTAAAAATCATGAATTTTCACCTATGATTTATAATACTTCAGTACTTAAAAGGTAAAAATGATACTTGAAAGTAACTCATTGGATGGGTTTAATAGCACAATGGACAGCAGAGGACAAGATTAGTACTTGAAGACAGGTCAATAGAAACTATCAAACTGAAGCAAACAGTAAAAAGAATGCAAAACCAAACCAAAAACAGCAAGAAACAAAGCTTAAGACATGCAAGACAGTCTGACTATATACTGAAGTCCCAGAAGGAAAGGAGTGGAGCAGAAGCCATTTGATAAAATAATGGCTGAGAATTTTCTAAAATTGATGAAAGACAAATCTGTGAAACTCAGGGAACTTCATGTGGAATTAGATAAAACAACCTATCTAAGGATACCATAGACAAACTGTTGAGAATCAGAGAGAAAACCTTACAAGACAGAAATGACACTTTGCAGAGAGCCACAGTAAGACCAATGGCTGACTTTCCAGTGGGAACTTTGGAAGCCAAAAGATAGGGGAACAAATCTTTAAAATGCTGGGGAGGGCCGGGGATTTAGCTCAGTGGCTCTGCTGCCTGTCTCGCAAGCACAAGGACCCGAGTTCAATCCCCGGTACCAAAAAAAAAAAATGCTGGGGAAAAATTCTGCCAATCTAAAATTGCATACTCAGCCGGGGATTTAGCTCAGTGGTGCCGCCGTCTGCCTCGCAAGCACAAGGTCCCAAATTTGATCCCCATACCAAAAAAAAAAATTGCATACTCAGTAAAAGTATTCTCAAGAAGGGTAAAATAAGGCATATTTAGACAAAAGCTGAGAGAGTTTGGCACCAACATATTTGTGTTATAAAAAATAAGTCCTTCAGTCTAAAAGACCCCAGATGGAAGGGTAGAACCAGAGTAAGAATGGAGAGCAATGGACAGGCAGATAGAATACTGACTAAACAGCAATTTTATCTTGAAGACATGCACTTTTGTGAGATACATATTTTTACAAAATATATAATGGTGGAAGTACTTGTAAGATCCTTACTATATTTGGGAAGTTGTGAAAGTATTAATTTAAGAAAACTGTAACAAATCATGAGTCAGTATTGTAACCTCTAGGATTACTGCTAAAATAATCATGAGAACAAATAATTTAAAATCTGAAATTTATAGAAGAAATCAATTTTGAAAAAATATTCAGTTAATCCGAAGAAAGGAGATTGAGGGCTAAAGGAGCAAATATTAAATAAACTGGAAAAATAGCAAAAGGTTAACCATAAATCCAACATCATTAGTAATTATATTAAATGAAAGTGGGCTAAAAGATATGACTAAAGTGTCAAACTGGATAAAAAAATCAAAGCCCAGTGTATATGTTATTCCAAGAGACTAAATGTGAGGACATGTTGAAATTAAAGGCTAGAGTCATGAGACAGTAAATGAGATGTAACTATAACAAAATAGGCTTTGGGGCAGGAAGTATTATAAGAAATTTATAGTCTAGAACATGAATCATGTCCTTTTATAATAATGAAAGTTTTTTCCTTTTTTTCACTAAGAAGATACAACTCTTAAATGTCGGTGATACCCAGTAACAGCTTTAAATATATACAACGAAAGTCGAGGCTAAAAGGAGAAATAGACAAATCTATCATAATTGGAGATTTCAAGTATAGCTCTCTCGGTAACTCATAGAGTAAGCAAAAAATAAAAACCACACATCACAAGCCCAGTAAGGAATAATAAATTTAGACAACAACAACCAATTAACCAATTTGACCTAACTGACATCAGGGAATGCTATCTTCAACAACTGCAGAATGCACATTCTTTTTCAGTGTACAGGGAACTTTGAGCAAAGTAAACCACACGCTGGTCTGTAATGCAGTCCTTGGCAAATTTCAAAGAAATGAAATCAAAAGTATGCTCTCTGTCCATAGTGGAATTAAATTAAAACTCTGTACTTGTTCTCTGAGGTAGGTCTCCTGCAACAGGCTTAGACAGGCCCTGCATACCCCAAGCCTGCTTTTCTGTCATCACATGGGAGCGGTTCCAACACGACCAGCAGGGGGCGGGGGTTCCCCTCCTTTAGGCTCCACTTCTGCAAATAGGTCTGGGCCAGCTGCAGGCCCTTGGCAGTTTGGGGAGCTGTCAGCTGCGATCAGCTTCGCTGGCTTCCTTCCTCTTTATCAGATCTGTCAGGGCGGCTGCGTGTTGTGAAGGCACCTCCGGCCTCCTTCCCTCCTTCCTGTGTCGAACGGACGTTCTCCGGGGCACAGCCACTAATCGCACCTCCGGCCCGATGGACGGGCCCCTCGCTTGCACCCTTGCAGGGGTGACGGGGGTGGCACCGAGGCTGAGGTCTGTTTGCCCTGGGCTTTTGCTCTACCAGCCCCAGACCCTTCTCACTTCTGCACAGCCACTGTTCAGGTCTGGACGGCAGTTGGGTAGAGGGAGGGCGAGAGGCTCTGCTGCAGTTTGCCTTGAGGAGCTTGCGCACCCCCAGCCTCCCTCGGAGGCCCCCGAATGACTAGGTGACTCAGAGTTGGGCTCTTGCACCAGTTGTGGGCGTCGCTGCTGCCCGAGGCACACAGGTGGACAATGCAGGCACAGAGCGGGTCACTTGGGAGAGAGAGCAGGTGCCGCCTGGCACAGGCCTGGCCATCCAAGAAGCCATGGCTCAAAGAGAGGCCCGGGAACCTTGTCTCTTAAGGGCCTTTGGTTCCCAGGGAAAGTCCTGTCTGCAGGCTCAGAAGAGTCAGACTTGTTGCCACAAGTGGTGTTCCTTGAAGACAGGTGGCCTTGGGCATCATTTGAGGGGAAAAAGAAAAAGCCATGAACATATTTTTTTTTTTTTGGTACTGAGGGTCAAACTCAGGACCTTGCACTTGTGAGGCAGGCATGGTGCTAAATCCCTGGCCCCAAGAACACATTTCTGATTCCATGCTCTGTCTTTCTCTGGTTTTCTGTCAAATAATAAATTCTTTCCATTAAATGTTATGTGTCAGCTATTACGATCTTTCAAAAAATAAGTTTCAAGTCTTTTAATAGTCTTAACAATCTTTGGAAGAAAGGATGATCATGATGCCATCTTTAAAATGTAGGGGTTAGTGATGTGTAAAGAGGTTAAGTAATTCACCAGGGTCACACAGCCAGAAGCCAGTGGAGATCACCAGATCCCAGCCCTGAGGTTGGTCTCAGCACTGTTTTGGATGCTGTAGTCTCCCTCGTGCTGGGCAGGGCTTTCATGGGGACTCAGGAGGGGTGACTTTTTGGCCCACCAGCGGTGTGGCAGGAGCTGCCCAAGTGGGCTTTTCTAGCAAGAAGTTTGTGAGCTGGGTTGGGATGCAGGAGAACTGAGCGGTTCCAATACCAGAGCTGAGTGCCTTGGGCTGCACTTTCTGGGTGCTAGAGAGGGGTCAGGTTTGGTGAAAGGGACTGGGAGAGCTGGGAGAGCACAGGCAGGGGCCTCTCCCTCCTGTCTCAGAGGCATCATTCAACTCCTGCTGACTGCAGAGGTCACTGTAGGCTGGCACAACCTGCCTGCCCTGGCTGAGCTGAGGCTTCACAGCCAAGAAAGGAGCAGGAGAAGAAAAGTCCAGACCCTCTTTCTTCCCCTTCCCTTAAGTGGAAACACTTAGAAAAATAATTCCACCTTGTTCTCTTAAATGGTTTACTGTAAAGAATTGCTCCTAATTTCTGCAGACTTGCTTCAGAATCCTAAAGCTTTTGCCAGAATCTGGAGGTTACCCATTATGTATTTATTGTAAGTAAATGTAAATAAAATGTACACAAATGTAAATGAAGTGGAGCCCTAGTCACAGGCACACAGTATTGATTTGATTATCAATACCTTTGTTTTTAAAAAAGAAGTTTTGCAGTTTTCTAAAGTTACCTTTCACTGGGTGTGGTGGTGCACACCTGTAATCCCAACACTTGGGAGGCTGAGCCAGGAGGATTGGCGAAAGTTTGAGGCCAGCCTGGACTCCATAGTGAGTTCAAGGCCAGCCTGAACTACATAGTGAGACCTTCTCTATAAATAAATAAACAAACCCCACTGTTACCAAGTATGCCCTGGGTGCCAGACCCAGGTAGATATGAACAAAGAGAGCTTCCAGTATCACAGGGGAGAAGAGAAACACAAGTAACAAGCTGTAAGTGCAGAAGGTCAGAACCAATTCACGAGAGACTTAAAGTGTTATTTGTTCATTTCTCAAAAATATTTATCGAGCCCTCTTTGTGCAGATTCATGAAAGGAAATTTTCACTGGAAAAATCAAGAGGGTGTCAGGGAGAGTTCTCTTTTAAACAGGTTTTTAACTATGTAAATGATTATTAATGTAATTCTGCTCATTGCAGAAAGTCTGGAAAGTACAGAAGAGAGTAAATGAGCATCTATGCAAATGTGCCCCAAAGACAACCTATTTATGTGTGTTTTCCAGCCTACTGGCTAGGTATTTTTTCTTTAAGACTTAGAGTTTATGTTCTATTACAAATTTCCTGTATCCCACAGTACTTTCCCACATCATCTGAAGCTCTTGATCTTGGCAAGCCTATTTGCCTGGCACTTTCAGTCACAAGGACTCACTGTCATTGCCTCAGTCATTCCCTGACTGTAGAACTTTGGGTTGTTTCTGACTTGTCATTATTGCACACTGAACTCCAGTGGATATCTTGTTTGTGTTCTGTTTTGTTTTGCTTTGCTTTGTTTTGTTTTTGGAGATAGGGTCTTGCCCAGGCTGGCTTTGAACTCATGGCAATCCTCCTGCATCAGCCTCCTGAGTACTGGGATTACAGGTGTGTGCCACCATGCCCGGCCCCAGTAGGCATCTTTGTACATACATCTCTGGCTGTATTTTACATCTAGGTTTCAGAGGAAATAATCAGCAATGTATAGACATGTTAAGGAGATTGATAAATATCACCAAATTATCTCCCAGAAAGTTTCTTTGGAAATGGTTTTAAAAAGTGGACAAAAAAACCCATGAACTTTTTAAAAGGCCTTTGATCAATATTGCCAGTGGCTTGAGGAAGAATTTCACAGTTTATATTCCTGGTGCCCAAGCTAATGCCATCTTTCTGTGCTTTAGCTAGCAGCGAGGAGGAGCTTTACTGACTAACTTCATGTTCCTTCATTGCATGTCTGTGGCTCTTAGAGAGACTGAGCCTTCTCCCCTCTCCTCAAGTGTTTATTGGCCATATATATTTTTTTCTTTTCTTTTGTGGTGCTTGGATCCCAGCCAGGGCCTCATGAATGCTGATAGCACAGCTTGATGCTGTTACCACTGAGCTATGTCCCTCGTCTCAGCTATTTATATTTGCTTCTTTTTTCAGTGTCCTTTGCCCTTTTATCCATGGGCATCTTTGACTTTTGTTTGTCGATTCCCATAGGCTCTTTACAAATTAAGGATTCTAACCATCTGTTTGTGGTATCTGCTGCAAACATGTTCCCAGTTGTTTGTCTTTTCGTCTTGCCTGTGTGTTTTAATCATACCGGGACTTCTTATTTTTAAGTGGCACGGATCTGTCAAGCATTTCCTTTGTGGTTTCTGCCACAGTTTTGAAGTTTAGAAGGCCCTTTGCCATGTAAAGATCAGTTGGGGAAGGGAGTTCCCAGGTGAAGGACACAGTGGGGACTTGGCCCAGAGGCCATGGGTGGTCCCTACGAGCATGGTGGTTTGGGCTTACTTGGGGCCCACTGGGAGCCCCAATTAAGGCTGTGCTGTGGAATCATGGCATAGAGGAGCCACTGGAGATTTTACACAAGGGGATGGCATATGGAGGGGCTCCAAATAGACCTGGTGCCTCCCTGTGCTACCTGAATATTGGGACGTTCGACTGCTTCCAAGAGCAATGCAGACCCAACTCTGCAAAGCTGCGGTGGCAAATCCAAGGTTTCAGGCTCACACGAACAGCTATTTGGGGCTTTGAGGCTTGAGTTTCTGCTCTGATTCTATCCTATCAGTGGCAGGAAGGGCCGTCCAGGCCCTCAAATTTCCTCCTTCCTTCTCAGCAAATTGATACTTACAGTTCTGTTTGCTCACCCTGTCACCAACACCTTCTCTCCCTGCTTGGCATGGTTTCCTTCCAAGCCCATGGGACCGTGAACCTTGCGAGCAGACCTCCGCTTTTCTGCCTTAATGAAAATGGTAGTTTCAGTAACAGATGCTGCTAGAGAAACCACATGTGAAGGATTTGTAAAATCTCTGGGAAAGAGGCATTCTGGGTGGCCAAAGTTTTGGTGAATAAAAAGCTTACTCCTTCGAGGACTGTATTTTACTTTCTAGTTGGACATTCTATGGAAATGGATTGTACCTCTCGGCCCCTTTTTCATTCTTCTTGACAGGACAGTGTAATACACTCTCAAATGATATATATGAATATTTTAAAACTACCCAGAATCCCTGTCTCCCAACACAATTGTGCCATTTTTTCCATCCTGTCTTCCGTGTGTGTGTGGTTTATGGGGCCACAAATCATTTGTATGGTCTTTCCTGAGCATCTGCTGTCTTCCCTAACTGGAGCCTGATCATGTTTGTCTAGATTTTATACAGTGAGTGCAAAACAACCATTTAAAAGCACTTGTAAATTGAAACTTTTTATTGAAATACACAATATCTAAATACTTAAAATGTTTTTAATTACAATATGTGATAGCCTATATGGATGTTGTGCACAAATCATACACGTGTGATGTGAGCTTTTGCTAACTAAGCACAGCCCCCAGATTAAGAAAGAGGACATTGCCAGTCCCTGGGGACCCTCCTGACCTGTCCTGCCACTCATCTCCCACTGCAAAGTCACCACTACCCTGACTTCTTTTTTTTTTTTTTTTTTGGTACTAGGTATTGAACTCAGGACCTTGCACTTTCCAGGCAGGTGCTGGAACCACTGAACTAAATCCCCGGCCCTCTATCCTGACTTCTAACAACATAGATTAATTTTGACTGTTTCTGACATAGTATCAGTCACCTTTTTGTTGCTGGGACAAAAATACCTGACATACACAATTTAAAGGAGGAAAAGTTCATTTTGGCTCACGGTTTCAGAGGTTCCAGTCCATGGTCAGCTGGCTTCAAGGCAGAAACATCATGGTGGAAGGTTTCAGTGGTGGAAAGCTGCTCACTTCATGGCAGCCAGGAAGCAGAGAGGAAGGAAGAGCCAGAGAAAGGAAAAGTAGCTGGGGACAAGAATATACCCTTCCAGGGCATGCCCCAGTGACATACTTCCTCCAACCAGGCCTCACCTCTAACAGCAGATTCAGCTATGAACTCATCAGTGGATTAATACACTGATGACATTCTTCATGACCTAATCACCTTCCAAAATCCCCACCTCTGAACACATGAGCCTTTTTTGGGGAGATTTTTGATTCAAACTATAATCATAAAGCATGCCCTTTTTGGTGTCTGGTTCTTTTGCTTACCATGTTGTTTGTGAAAGCTCAATTGTGAATGTAGCAACAGTTCATTCACTTGCATTGCTGTAGTGTTCCTGTGTATGTGACTTCTATCTACTGTAGATGTCTATCCCTTGTATGCCACCATACAATGGAGGTTTGAGCACATTCATTTCCAAGATGGCACCTTCACATGGCTGTTGGAAGGAAGCCACAGCTACTCTCCATACAGGCCTCTTCTCCATGCAGCTGGAGATTCTTCATGACCTGATAGTTGGTTTTTCCCAGAATGAGTGATCAGAAGACAAGGAAGAAGCTGCAGCATTTTTTTGTGGCCTCTCTCTCACATGTTGTCACTTCCATAATCTCCACTTAGTCACAAGTGAGCCCCTCTCGGATAAGAGGGGACTTCACCAAGGTATGACTGCCAAGAGGTAGAGGACACCGGGGACTTTTTAGTTGGATGCCACTATTTATCCATTGTTTAAAAAAATCACTTTTTATAGTATCTCCCATCACATTGTTGGCCATAAATTATTTGCTGTTGTAGTTAACATTGACATGAACATTTTTTGCATGTAGCTTCCTGTTTCTGAAGTGACTCTTAGAAATTCATCCCTGTGAATGAAATACCTGAGTCAAAGGATTCAACCTGCTGCGGTAATTGCTTCCAAACAGATAATAACAACTTTTTGTTCATTTTGTTTTTTTGAGACAAGGTCTTGCTGTGTAGTTCAGGCTGGTCTTGAACTCTCAGCGATCCTCTTGCCTCAGCCTCCCAAGTGCTGGGATTACCGTCGTGAGATAGTAACAAGTTTTAGTGTTGGCCAGCAAGTGGAAGGCCAAATCCACTTCATCTTTATCGCTATTAGACATTAACGTCACCACGACAAGACATTGCACACAAAACGTGAAAGTGACCCTCTGTCTTGAGGAAAACAGCAAACCATAAACACCAGTCACTGTTCTGGGCTGCACTACTGCAACACCTGGGGGAGCACCTGTGTCATGAAGAGCTGGGGACTCCATGAGGCCCTGGATGGTGGGCCCTCTGGATAGCTTCAAACCAAACAGGCTTTGAAGTGGCATTTCCTGCCCCCTTGTGGAAAGGCAGCAGGGTGAAATAGAGCGGATAGGCCTTTGCTCAAGATGATCTTGGGTTCAGTTTTAGATCTACCACCTGCACAGCAGCTGACTGACTCAGGCAAGTTGCTTTTCCTCAAGTGCCTCAGTATCCCCATTGGTCCAGTGAGGACCAGAGCACCAGGACCAGGGTAGTTTCGAGGGTTAAAGAGCTAATGGGTGAAGTGTTCTTGGCACCACACCCACCACATGGTAGGAACCCGGCAAGGGCTGGTTCCCCCTGCCCCTCCTCTCCCATTTCCCCTTTTTGGCCTAATAAGGTTGGCACACATCACACTCACAGGCTGGAATACTGCCGATGAAATGTGCTTAGTTTCTCCTGCAGGAAAAAAAAGTACGCTATTTTTTCTACTTATAACAATGATGCATGTTGACCATAGAAAAAATTGGAAACTGTGGGAAAGTACAAAGAAGGAAATAAAAATTACCTACAATTTCATGCCCCAAGTCTGCCACTGTTCACATGTGGGTGTGTCACTTCCAGGGTGTTGGGCCACTTCTTATTTTCAGAGTTCTAAGGTGTGGCCCCAGGGTAGCGTGGCAAATCTGTCCAGGCCCCAACAGTACTGGTGCCCAACGGTGGGCACCAGAGTTACCCCAGCCCAGCAGGGATGGGTGTCCCGGAACAGACCCCACTTTTGCTGCATATGTGGAAGTAGAAAGGATTTCAAGGCTCAGTCCTCACTACCTGTGAAGGGCAAGACTGGAAACCCCAGGGGGACAGGACTGTCTTTCTTCTAATCCTCTACAAAGCCCCTGCCTTGGGGATTGGCCAGCTGCTCATACTGACACAGGTTCTTCTTGTCTCTGGAGCTCAGTCCCTCATGTTTTAATGAGCAGCTCATTAACATCTGGGTCCAACCTTGTGTAGCACCAGAGGTGTTTGTGACAAGGAAAGTGCTTTGTAGCATGCAGGATCTGTGGTTGTGTGAGTCTTTATTTCTCCATCTGAGAAGAGAAGAGCGCAACCATCTTCACTTGGTTTAGAACCTGAATTATTATTTGGGGGGGGGGACCAGGGATTGAAATCGAGACCTTGTGCTTTTGAGGCAGGCAATGGAACCGCTGAGCTAAATCCCCAGCCCCAGAACCTGAATCATTTCTTGTCAGCCTCTTCAGTGCTGTGTTAGTCAGCTTTCCTTCACTGAGAAAAATACCTGAGAGAAACAACTGATAGAGACAAAAGGTTTATCTTGGCTCACAGTTTTGGAGGTTCCAGTACATGGTAAATTAGCCATGTTGCTTTTGGGCCAGTGCTGAGGCAGCGCATCATGGTGACCACACATGACAAAACCCTTTACCTCATAGCTGGGTCAGAAATGGATAGACTGGGGTCTTCTTCAAGGGCACCACCGATAGCTACAGCTTCTTTCTAGGCCCCAAATCATGATGATTCCCCACTTTCCAATAGCACCAAGCTGGGACCAATCCTTCAACACATGGGCTTTGGGGAACATTCTAGATCCAGACCATTTTGTGAGTCTGTGAGAGGTGAGGAAGCCAAGGGGCCCCCAAGAGATCTGTAGTGAGGCTCAAATCAACCAGGCATGTGATGCTGGGAGAGCACGGGATAGAGCTGTCTTGGCCTCATAAAGAGGGATGGCCAGGGTGAAATTGCAGTGCTGACGCTCATGGGCTATGAGACCCCAGGGAAGTCACTTAGCTGCTCTGGGCCTTACTCATCTCTAACCTGAGTCAGATAATATCTGGTATCAGATACCAGCACTGTATGCTGAGATTTATATTACTAGAATGTACAGATTCCAGAAACTTCAGTGACAACGTGAAAAGTGGACATTTTCCCTGCCCCAGCTAATCTCTAGAAGAAGAACCCACTGTGAGCAGTTCAGTGGGTGACCTTCCAGGTCATTCTCTAGAAACCCACAATGGTCAGGTGTGGTGGTACACACCTCTAATCCCAGCACTCGGGTGGCTGAGGCAAGAGGATCACTTGAGTTCCAGACCAGCCTTGGCTACATAGTGAGTTCAAGGCCAGCCTGAACAACACAGTGAGACCTTGTTTCAAAAAACAAAACAAAAAAACACAAAACAAACCCCAAAATAAAATAAATAGAAACCCACAGTGGTCATACACATGGAGCATTTTCTTTTCAGAACCATATGTACACATTGTTTCTCAACTTCCTTTGTCACATATCATAGTTCCATGCCAGGTTGCGCAAATATAGGGCACCAAATACCTGCTGCAGATCCCTGTGGAGGCACAGTTAGGCTACTTCCACTTTTTTCTTTATGATTTTACCAAATTCAGCAAGAAATAGTTGTCTGCAGATCATCTTTCTGTGAAAGGTTCCTCGCCAAGATTGAGGACCGAGAGACTCTCTCCCCTCTGAGGGTGCTGGGCCCTTGGTGGCTTCCACGGTTACCCTGGCAGAAGGATTGAGATGACACTAGAAGCCTTTGTTAACTAAAAATGATTTCAGTATTTTAGTTAAGAATTTTCAACCATACAGGAAAGATGCAGGCATAGTCCAACAAATATCTGCAGCCTCACATCTAGATGGATTGGCTGTTAACTTTTGGCCATATTTGTCTTTTTTTTTTTTGGTACCAGGATTGAACTCAGGACCTTGTGCTTGCGAGGCAGGTGGCGGAACCACTGAGCTTAATCCCCCGCCCCATATTTGTTTTACCCATCTAATATATAGTACACATGCACACACACACACTTGCATGAGTGCATGAACACACGCATGCGAACTATTTCACAGTGAGTTGCACCTCTAAATAATACAGCATTCCTCTCCTAAGAACATGGCAATTCCCCTACATAACCTAATATGTAAGCAGACTGATGATCACTTCCTAATATCAACTAATAATAAATTGATTTTCAGTTTTCCCAAATTGTCCTCCAAATGTACACATTCCATGCAACTTTATACATATTAGATATAACTTTAGAACCCAGGCCACAGTGAGGGTGGCTGAGACTGGGGCTAGGTGACAGTAACTGGCCACACCCAGTGTCAGCCCTTTGTGCAGTGCGCATGCTATTCAACCATATGTGGCAACCCTGGTGAGCAGGGGTAATTTGATCAATCAGGTGGGGCAGAGAAAGCTTCCTGCCTGAAAGCACAGGAAGCAGGTACCACTGAGCTCTTTCTATCAGCAATAGCCACACAACAGCAGGTCTTTAGGGAGCATTCAGTCTGTATCACACCCCGAGCTAAGCTACCTCATGTTTTTCTTCATGATCCCTACAGGATAGATGTCAGTAATATCCTCATTTTTGGCATGTGACCTCAGGCTCAGAGAGGTTGAACTAGTATTTGAAGGATGCACAGCTCGTGAGGGCTCCATCACAGGCCTGTTGGCTCTTTGGATTTGTCTGAAGAAATGTGTCCCACACGGCAAAGGTTAGGCCAGGGTGTGGGGATTCTGAGGTGGACATCCTGACATCCCCAGATTGAGACCCCTAGGTGCACCAGGGAGGCGGAGGTGGGAGGGCTGTGAGTTCGAGGCCAGCTTGGACAATTCAGAGGGATCCCACCTCAAATAGCACCACCGGATGGCAAAGCACATGGAAACACAGGCCCTGTCGCAGGCTCTGTCAGTGATGGTTTGCTGACCTTAGAGTTGCGGAGGGCAGAAATTGTGCCATGTGTGGCGCACAAGGGATCAGGAAGGCCCTGGGGACCCTGTCTTGGACCACACAGACCGGCTCATCGCTTGCCCTCCCTGAGGCTGCAGACCAGAGAACGGCTGGCAGGGAGAAAGACGAGGTTGGGTGGGGACCACACAGCTGCGTGGCTGTCCTGGCATCTTCAGGCTGATGGGGCTGTGGTCCTGGTGGCCGACACTGAGGCTCACATCCCTGAAGGAGCAGGTGAACCTGGCGAGCGTCAGGTCCTGAGAACAGCAGTCCCACACTCCCCACCGGCCCATCCTTCGGACAGTGGACAATTACTGCAGTCCTGCCCCAGACTTGGGCTCACAGGGCTGTGGCCCAGGGTGGGCCTTCTCTGGGGTCCACTCTGACACTCACCACGAGGTGCCACGGCTCGGATGGGCACGAGGCGGGGTGGGCGGCCTCAGCCATTTCCAAGCTGCACTCGCCAGCCTGGGACTCGCCGCACTCTGTTTCCTCAGAGCACGTGGACCACCAGGTCAGGTGATGCTTTGTACACCTAGGCCTCAGAGAAACCAGGCCAGGCTTAGCAGGGATTAGGCAGCAGCCCAAAAAGACACTTAGGTGGTGAGTCCTTCTGGCTTGTTTGTTTTGGAGGGAGGAATTCTTGGCTGCTGCCACCCACAGAGGCTCACAGCAGTGTCTTGAAGGAGAGGGTGGCAGGAGGGAGGACAGTGTAGGAGGGGGTTCCCAGAGCCTGAAGGGAAATTCAGCTCCCAAGGGCCCCTGGTGTCCCGGGTTGAAGTCTGAGGCACAGCTTCCACACATGGCCAAATGAACACTGGGTATCTTCCCGGGCCACCTCTGTCTCCCCTTCTACTGCCCAAACCCACAATTCCCTCCGCCATGGTCAGCGTGGATATGCTGACCCCAGCCCCGGGAGTCTTGTTTGCCTTTTTGTTTCCCTTCCCACTTCCTGCCATTCTGGTGACCAGTAGTGGGCACAAGCTCTGCCGCACCCTGCTCTGGGTCTGGCCCCTCGGAGCAGGCCTGGTGACTGATGTGCTAACTGGACACTCTCCCTCCCCGACTGCTCTGGCTCCCACTTGCTCAGCCCTTTTTTCCTTCTCCACCCCTCACACAGGTTCCCCAGGGGCCCCACTGGCAATGGAGGCCAGGAGAAGTGACTGCTCCCTGACAAGGCAGGGTGAGCCTTGCCAGGTCCCCTGGGTGTGGGGAGTCCCCTTTGAGGCCTGAGGGTGAGGCCCAGCTGTCATGGGAAACAGGGAGGGTCATGAGCAACCTCCAGATGGTAGCTCGCAATGTCCCCCAGAGGAAAAGGCATTAAAGTGGGTGCATGCAATGAGTGTCCGTGTATGCGTGCGTGTGTGTGTGTGTGTGTGTGTGTGTGTGTGAGCATAGTGAGCATGGCCACGTCCTGTGTCAGGCCCAATTCCTAGGCCCCCTGGGAGGGGACAGCAGGGACAAGGAAGTGGGACTGGGGGGCTTCCTGCAGGTGAGCAGGACCCTGCAGGGTCCCAGGGCCCAGCTGAGCACCCGAGAGGCTCTGCATGGCCCCTCCCGGGACGGGGGAGAGGCTCAGCCTCCAGGTTGTGTGCTCTTCCCCACCTTCTCGGAGCAGCTGCCTTTCTGTGTATGTGTGTGTGTGTGCACACTTGTGTGTGTGCATGTGCCTGTGTGTATGTGTGCGCCTGTGTATGTGCAAGCCCACACGCGCTGCACCCACGTCGACCCCACCTCCCTTCCCTAGACTTTCCGGAGTCATCCTGGTTAGCACCGCTGGTTCATTGTGTGTCGGGATTTAATGCCGCTCATAAAACACTACTTCACACTCTGTTCATTCTTTTTTCCTTTGCTTTCTCGGCCCCCCTGCTCTCCAGTCTGGGTTTCTGTGCTGTGTTTGGCCTGATCTATAAAATAAATACATGCACCGTGCAGGAGGAAATGACCTTCGGGATTGGGGGCCTTTTTAATGGGGTCTGAGCGCTGTTGACAGTTCCAGGTTTCCCCTGTTTTACTGTTTCCCTTTGCCTAGGAGCCAGGTACCTAGGGTCCCAGGCTTCTGAGACCCTCTGTCAAGCCTCTCAATCAGGTGAGGCCGGGTCCCAGCTGCGACCCAGCTCCTCCTTCACTTGACATTACCTCTGTCTGGGGACTCCTACTGGTTTGGGTTTTTTCTTTTTAGTAACCAAAGAAATGTATGTTTGACTCTAAACTACTTTTTTAGTATATGTGCTGCAAGCACAGTTTGACTCTGAACTATAAACAGCACAGATGTGAAGGTCCTTTGTCCTGTCCCTGCCCATGTCTTACTTTTGGAACTTTGCAGAATGAGGATGTCTCCTTCCCAGTGCACATCTCATGAAAGTCAAAGCAGAAGGTGGAGCCAGGTGTGGGGCCACAGGCCAGTAATCACAGCACTCATGAAGCTGAGGCAGGAGGAGCTTGAGTTTGAATCTAACCTGGGAAACTTAACAACTTAGCAAGACCTCATCTCAAAAAAAAAAAGAGTGGAGCTATAGCTCAGTGCCAATGCCCTGGTTCACTCTTCAGTCACACACACACACACACACACACACACACACACACACACACACACAGGCAGATGGCAGAAGGGAAAACACTACACAAAGATAAAGTGTGGAGATGCCCCTGAGGTTAGGACCAAGTGGCACAGGATGACGATGCTTCTAATTGTACTGCCTTTCTTCTTCTCTCCAGATGGGATAAACAGGCCAGGCAATCTCTTACCAAACCAACAGTTGTCAGGCAATGGATGGTGAGCTTTATTTGCCATTTAAATTTCTTGTTACCAGAACGTACTGAGGGTCTGCTTTTGTATTGATGATAATTTCATACCTGCGCATAAAGAAAATAAGATGAATAACAGACTCCCTTTCTTGAATTCTTACTCTGTCACAGCTGGGAAAATGATTATTGCACCCGGGGAGGGGAAGTGACTGCCCCGGGGCTTGTGTAGAAAGGTGGAAACAGATTCTGCTGACCCCAGCTGGGAATTATGTGTTAGTCCCTAAGTGGACACTGGTCACAGCCACACCTGGGCAGGCAGGACAGGGCTTCAGAGCAGCCTCCGAACATGAGGGGAGACTGGCAAAGCGTGTCACCAGGGACAGCACTCACGACACAAGGGGTCCAGGGTCAGGAAGACCTGGGCTAGAATCCCAGTCTGCCACTTTCCAGGAGTCCCTTCACCTCCGGACCTCAATTTGCTCACCTGTGAAAGGGGAGAGGAGCCGCCTGCCTTTCAGGACAGTGTTTCCACCATGAAAATACCGTGTAAACTAATGTGCTGCTTCCCACATGTTTGGGCAGTGAGTGTGTATAGTGCACCCACCTTCATGCTAAGCCAGTCTGTAGGGCTTGCGGACACAGCAGCACACAGGAGGAGTCCGGTGTGGGTGAGGGCACTGTTCAGTGCCTGGAGCCAGACAGTCACCCCCATAGGGCAGGGCGCCTCACGAGGAAAGGACGTGGGGTGAAGTGGGGGAGCCAGCCTCAGGGGCCCCCTGGAGGGGTTACTCAGACCAGAGGCCAAGTGGTCTGCTGTGTGATGCACTAAGGTGTAGGCTGGGCCCTGGGGAAGGGGGCAGAAGGGGAAGGCGGAGTCAGGGCAGGGTTAGGGGCTGTTGACTCTGCCTGTGTCTCAAGAGCAGGATGAGCTTGGGCAGGCACGGGAGACAGGGGCAGGAAGGTGAGGAGCTGATGGAGGCCAGGCAGGATCCGGGGGCAGAGTGGGCATGAGAAGAGCAGAGGGAAGCAACAGGGTGGGATGCTGTGGCCTGGCCCAGAGCGGGCTGAGATGGCCACGCCAGGGACCTGGAGTGGGGCTCACAGAAGCCCAGGAACCCATTTCCAGGAGGGACTCAAAGAGCTCCCCTGGCAGAGGCAGGGGTTTGGACTGGGTGGCCTGGGGTCTGCCACCCTCAGAAACCCCAAGGCCCAGTCCATCCACTGGCCATGTCTTCCCAGTTTGTCATTCTCCAAGGTCACCCCACACTTGGTGCTAGACAGCTGGCTTCATCGCCCTGCTGCAGGGCGAGTGAGCTCCAGTCTGCTGATTTTCCTGGCTGTGGCATGTTGGGCAAACCACTCACACTCTCTGAGCCTTTGCCACCTTGGCTATGGACAGGTGAGCCAGGGGCAGGCAGCTGGACTAGGTCTGTGACTGAGATCCTGAACGCTCAGTGCTGGATTATTCATCTGCAGCCTGGAGCCCTTTTGCTGTGAGGTTTTCTGGGACCTGTCCAGAAGGCTGGTCAGATGGGCCCTGCCATCCGGGTCACAGAAGGGAGCGTACCCGGTGGGGAGCTGCTTCCGGGTCCCTGGCCTTGCTCATGGTGTGGGGAAATAGGGGCCTGAGACATGGCAGCAAACAGCCTGGGCCTTCCTGGGACCCTGAACAAACAGGGCAGCCACGGACCTCTTGGACTGGCCACACTCAGTGTCATTAAGTTCCAAAGAAACAGCAGTTATGCTCCTGGGTCCAGCCTTTCCCTGAACAGCAAAGCCCAAACCCTCTCGGGGTCTATGGACCGGCCCAGGTCGGAGTCAGCTCTGTCACAGGAGCCTCTACAGGTCAACTGCCATCACAGGCACAGGCGGGACGAGGGCATCACAGCTGAAGGTGGGTTGGAGGTGGGTGGACCTGGGACACAAGGATAGAGGTGGGGAGATGAGCTCGAGAGCCCAGCGCAGAGCTGTTGATGCATGAGCAGATCACACAGGTGGAAAAGTGGCAGAAAGGACAGCAAGGCCATCAGCGGGATGGGAGCAGTATCCCAGGAGCGTGGACTCTCCGGAAAGCCATCACTGTTTGGTGCGTAGGAAGTCCTTGTTCTGGGGCAGCCAGAGGGCACAGAGGAGGGCACCACAAACAAAACGAAAACGGGCGCCGGGGAGAGCAAGCGCATCAACGCGAACAGCTGGTGGGTTGAGGTGGAAGGGACATAGGGCCTTGGTTGTGTTTTCCTTGCCACTTTTTTGAGGGCTGAAGTATTTTTTCAGTTAAATAAAGTAGAATGCTGGAAAAGGTACCGTGATGGATTTGCTGGGTGGACTGAGGCGACTGTCTCAGCTGTGACAGGGTACCAGCCGAGGACAGAGTTTATCCAGCTCACGGGGCTGGGAATCCTGCATCCCAGCTCGGCTGGCAGCATCGTGTACCGGGCAGAGCAAGTGTGCCTGAGAGAGCCAACTTCTGAAACAAAGCCACTGCTGAGATAATCCATTAATCCGGTAATCCATGGGCGGATTAATCCATTTGAGGGCAGAGCCTCCCTGATCCTGTCACCTCCCACAGGCCTGGGCTCCAAATACCACTCACATGTGAACCCTTGCACGGGAAACCGGGAGGCCATCCTAACCCCACCAGGCACAGACAGAGGGCATTTTAGGAGTGTGATTCTCACCACCCACGAGCCTGGAGGGCACCTCTCACCCGGAACCTCTTCCCACACCTGTAACTTGAGGGAGCAGCAGCACTCGGCTCTCAGCCCTGTGCCACCGTGGGCTCAATGTCTGTAAAACCTGTGGCACTGCACTCGGCCCACCGTGAGGACTGGGCACCCGGGGGCTGTTACTGTCACTGTCCCTGTCCTGGGACTTTCGGTCAGAGCCATAGATGCTGAGGGTGCAAGGAACCCTAGAGATCAAAGAACCCATCCCTATGTCCTACAACTAAGTGGCCTCTATGGTATCTCTGTGGGCGTGACCTCCCTTGGTGATTGGCCCTCCCTCCCTGCTCCTCAAGGCAGCTTGTGCCCCCTTACTGAGTGTCCTGGCTGCCCCTTCTGCCATGGAGCCCAGCTTTGTGAGGAGGGAGAGCTCCTCCTTCGGCCTCCAGTCCCTTCTCCTGGAGCAGTGGGGAGCGCATCACAGTTCATCCACCTGTGGCTGCTGGGGTCTCCCCTCTGGTCCCTCCAGCCACTTCCCCGTGATGCTCTGGGGCCCCCTTACCTCCCGCTTCCCAACCCTCTCATTTGTCCAGGTCCTCATCCCACAGGGGTCTGGGCCCGAGGTTCTGGGAGCAGGATGCAGATGAGATAGAGGGGCCTTTGGCGTCCTCATTTTGCAGGTGGATTTCCTGATGCCCCCCGTGCTCTGGCCGTCCTACAAGCAGGCACAGCTTTGTGAAACATGCAGGTGGGGGCCTAGCTGTGCTCTTCTCTTAGCCAGAGGGCCAGGCTGCACCAGCCACGTACCAGGAGACTCGAGACCTCAGCCAACCACGGAGGTTAGTTTTCTTTTTCTCTTTTCGCTTCTTCTGACTTTCTTCCTCCCTCCCTTCCCCACTTCTCTCTTCTTCTCCTTCCTTCCTTCCTTCCTTCCTTCCTTCCTTCCTTCCTTCCTTCCTTCCTTCCTTCCTTCCGTGTATAGAGCAAAACACAAAGCCTTTCTCACCTCTCCACTCCTCAGATCTTGACCTCCGTCAGCAGCTGGCATGGGTCCTTCAGGTGCTTTGTTCCTGCCAGGGCAGCCCCTCTCCCCGCAGTGGGGCTCTGCTGGTGCTGCCGGTCCTTACACCAGAGCACATTTCCATGTCAGCACATGTAACTTGCCTCATTCATTCTTTTTTTTTTTTCAAAGTATGAGGGATCAGGGATCGAATGCCAGGCCCTCAACATGCTAGACAAGCACTCTACCATTCAACTGCATCCCCAGCCCTTTTTATTTTTGAGACAGAATCTAAGTTGCCCAGGCTGGCTCTGGACTCATGCTGCTCCTGCCTCAGCCTCCTGATTAGCTTGGATTACAGGTGTGCACCACCATGCCCAACCTTTATTTTTGAAGGCTTTTAGTATTTTAAAAATTTTGATTTTTATTTTAATTAAGTATTAAAACAACTTCATTAATTCTTGGAATATCGCTGAGCCCATGCCAGCCATGCAAATAGTATAAAAGGTTTATGTTGAAAGTCCAGTCTGTTTCTGCTCAGACCCTCTATCCTACCCTGACCCTGGCCACCATGAAGAGTTTTCTTTTTCATTGGGTGTATGATCTCCTCCATGAAAACAGGCCCAGGAGGGCAAAGCAGGCCTTGTCAGTCTGCCCACCACCCAGAAGTACAGGGAACAGCCACAGTGTGCTTCCTGCCGACCATGTGCTGGAGGACATACACCACTTTAGCATTTTGCTTTGAACAAGGTTGCGGCAAACACCATTGCACAGATGTCCTTGGGCCTGCATGGGAACATTCTCAAAGTTGGACCCCATAGCCCCTAACTATGGTAGTGGGTAGTGGCACCTGCTGACCTGCCCAAAGCCCAACCTGGTGCCCAGTCTCACCAGTGTGCCCCAGAACCTGTTTTCTGTGAGGCCGGGCCAGGGACAGCATGATAGGGCAGGGAACAAAGGACACTGGCCAGGAGCCAGAGACCTGGGTGCCAGCCCAGCTCTGTTGCTAGCTTGCTGGGAGGCCTTGAGACAGTCACTCTCCCTGTCTGAGCCTCAGGTTCCCTGCCCTTGAGTGGGGATGTTGGCCCAGAAGGTTCTGGAAGCCTTTCCTGGCATGCAAGGGGGATGCCAGTCTGGAAGTCCTGGGCAAGGGCATGTCCTCATCTTTCTGGGCAGTTCTTCCCTGGCATCTGAACTGGGGCTGTCTGTTCTGGAGAACCACGGATAGGCCATTGGGCTTTTCTGGCTCTGTGTGTGTGTGTGTGTGTGTGTGTGTGTGTGTGTGTGTATTCAGCTTCTGCTCCCTGACCTTTGCCAGCTTGGATGGACCTGACCTGCCTACTGCCCCCTAAAGGGAAGTTGGTACTTGGATGGGAAAAGGAGGTGGATGCCTGGGTCACTTAAAGCTAAGCCCAGAGTGTCAGGCTTGCAAAGGACCTTGCAGATCAGCCTTCTGTCCATGCTGGAATTCCTGTCACAGCAGCATCAGGAAAGATGGGTCCAACCAGGAAAAAGAAACCCTAGGTCTTCCAGACAGGACCTGATGCAGTGGGTGAGCTGCACAGGTTATATGAGGTCACAGTGGAGAGGATGTGGAGGCAGAGATAACCACTCTGGGAAACTGCCCCATCCCAGGGGAGCCAGTGGGGTTAGCAGAGCCCAGAGTCTGGGGCACTGGGTGCCAGTTCGAGTAGAGGAGCTGTGGCACTTCTGGGGACCTCTTAAGGTGTGAGGGCCAGCAGGATGCTCTAGCTTCTCTCTTCCTGGGCTCCCGCTTCCTTCCGAAGCTCCTCACCAGGGCCAAACCTCCTGGAACCTCGACATCGACTATGGAGAAAGCCTGGGAAACACACCCTGCAGGTGTCGGGCCCTTGGGCATGGGAGCGATGCATGGAGATGAGAGGCCCAGGACTGGGCCAGCGACAATCTACACTGATGTTTCACATGCCAGGGAGATGTGTAGAACTGCAGAAGAAGCAGCTACAGCCATCGGAGTAGAATGGGGAAGAAATACTGATTTCCCTGTGACCCCAACCTAAAGATGAGGGGTCTGCCTTTGGAGCAGGAGGCTTTTTGTGTGTGGCTTCATGGTGTCACCTGCCGGGAATACCCACCCCCTCCATCACTCAGCTCACTTTACCCAATCAGAGATGTGACACTCCCAGGAAACCTTCTGGACCCTGGGTTGGAGACAGTGGCCTGTGTCCTTTCATCGCACCCATGCTCCGTTCTCTACGTAGCACTGATCCCTGTGTTGAATGTGAATCTCCCTGTCTGTCTTACCTGATTCGTTGGGTATGGAGCTTGGTGAGCTCAACTTTGTCTCCCTGGTCTTAACACCAAGCTACAGAGATGCAGCCTGCCTGGCTACTAAGTGTTTTGTGTGCATTATTGGCTCACTTAATTCTCTGAACAACCTGAAAGCAGGAATGACTGTCCCCATTTCCTAGCTGGAGAGTGTGAGGTTCAGAGGGGAGAGTCCCAAGGTCACTTGGCTAGCGAGGGACAGCACTATGATCTCAGCCAGCCTCTTCCGTCTGGGAGGCCAAGGTCCTTAACCACAGCCATGTGGTCTCACAGCAGGGCAGCTGGGCAGTGGGGTGATTGCATGAGATGCCTCATGGGAATGTTTCCAGTTCAGCTGCTGCAGCCTGGTCCCCTGCCCCCTGTCCCGGGCTCTATGTCAGCTCACTACAGATTAGGAGGCCATTCCCATGGCCACTTCTCCATTCTGAGGTGACCACGAGGCCAGGCTGGGATGGCAGATCTGACCACAGATGAACAGATGTTCCCACATGTGGAAGTGGGGCTTAAGCCTGTTGTGTTGTTCTTGTGGGTGACGTGCCTAGTCTGGTTGCTCCGATGTGTTGCTTCTGTGTCTGCCATGCATAATCTGTCCTTAAATTGGCAGGACGCTTTCTAGATCGCTGAGCACTTTGGTGTCCACTAGTTCAGTGGGTCTTCCCAGTCCTGGCAAATCTGGGACTGGGGTCCATTCTACAGAGGGAGACTTAGAAAGGCTAGGTAATGACAATAATGACATTAGCAGCGTGAGTAAATCACATGATAAGTCACTCTGCACATAGTGTCTCACTGACTCTTCAAACAGCCCATAAAGCAGGTATTATTATCTCTACTTTAGTATATGTGCTTCTGAAACAAGCACTATTATCTCTATTTTAAAAGTAGGGAAAGGAGGCTCAGAGAGGATGACTGTCTTTCCCAAGGTCACACAGCAGCAAATCTAGACCTGGAACCTGTCTCTTGGTCTTAACTACTGGCTCAGTGTTGCAACCAGCTCTTGAAAACACCCATAAAGCTTAAAAATATGTATTATTATATTCTGACAAATCTATGACATCATTGAACATAGATCCAATAGTATTATGCACACTCTAGGAAATACAAATTAAGATGCAACACCTTGCCTGGGATTTAGCTTAGTGGTTCCGGCGCCTGCCTCACAAGTGCAAGGACCGGAGTTCGATCCCCGGTACAAAAAAAAAAAAAAGGAAAGATGCAATATTATATTTAGGATTTCTTATTTTGTACTTATTAAAAGAACTCCCTTAGGGGCTGGGGATTTAGCTCAGCGGTTTCGCCACCTGCTGCGCAAGTGCAAGGACCCGAGTTCGATCCCCGGTACCAAAAAGAAAAAAGAAAAAAAAAGAACTCCTTTAGATTTATATGTATTATATATGTGTGCATATGTATATAATCTCATTCTTGTCCATGCATAAAAGGAAAATTTGTATGAAAGTAAGTTTATGTGAAAATAAACTTCACATTAACATTCAGAGTCTGACTCGGTAACCAGAGCCTGTGGTTTTCACATAGTATTGCACTCTGTGCCAACCAAGTGTTGGTGACAAAGTCTCTCTCTCAGAATACTTTATTGAGGCAGAGCTTATATATAATAAAGCTCACAAAGCATCGGGTACTTGATACTCTACCCACATGAATACATGGTACATAATGCGTGGCGGGCTGGAGCTGGCTCCCACCAGCTCAACAAAGACCTATTGTTAAATATTCAGGAATTTTGCAAACCCATTTTTAAACTGCTGGCTTAAAATCAGCCATCATGAGAGTATTTACACCATGGAAATTGGCCAATGCTACCACACCCATTTACCAGCACACCACTTTGGGTGCTCCCACCCGGTCAGGAGAGTGATTTCAGGGACCCCACAGGCTTCTCTGGGCTCCCGGCCCCTCTTAATTCAGTGTTTCCTAAAAGGTTCCCCAGACAGCGAAGAGCCACTGGCACTGGCTGGGCCGGTGCTGCTTTCGACTCCTCTGTAAGGAATGCTGCTCAGCATACTGCTTCCAACCTTCCTTGCCCCATACCCACAACCCCACACCCTCTGGTTTCTAGAACTTGAAAGAACACTTGTCTATTGGCCTATTGTCTCCAGGGGTTTCTTCCAAGCCACAGAATCCCGCACACCACAGACTGGATGTTCAGCATGGGCAGGCAATGACAACTCCTCCAGAGAGCCCTGCCAATGGCTATTGAAGACACACCCTGATGCCAGAGATCTCAAAATAAGAAAGCCCGGCCCCTCCATCAAGACATGGCCAGGGCACTGCCTTTAAGGGGGACTAGCATGCCTGTGAACATTTGCCCTTGAGGTCTTGATAATTAAGCCCCTTGCAGCAGCTGGGCCTTTGTTCCTCCTGGCCAGCACCTCTCTAGTTGTCTCAGCCCTGACAGGGGTGTCTGTCCTCCGCTGGGAGGCCTCACCAGGTGTTGCTTCCCCTGGTCCAATCCTGGCACAAGAAGGTCAAGACAAAGTGGGAAACCTCTCCAGTGTCAGGCTGCCTTTGAGCACAGATGAAGAGCAGGGACCCTTCAAAGGGTGGGACCTTGAACACACCCTGTGATGACTGTTCAGGGTCACAGTTATTGTTCCATCCTCACTGGGAGCTCCTGTAACTGGGATTTAATCCCAAACTGTATTTCCAAAGCCCAGCATGCTTTGGCATGGAATAAATACACAGGTAACCTTTGACTGAGAGGGTGAAAAGTCGGGCATCAGAGCCTTTGTTCTGCATCCTGCTTCTGGGAAAGCCACTTTCTGTACAGAGGACAGGAACACATGAGACACCAATGCACAATGGCTTTGCATGAGCTCTTGGGGGTTGTGAGTGGCTCTAAGGGACCTCTTTGCAAACCTCAGGACCATGCCTTCTGTGACTTGGTTCAGGTTGTTCTACTGTGACCCCACCTGTTGGGGATAAGGCCTTGGTCCCAGACCAGGGCAGAGAGTGACAGGAGGACCTGGCTGGCCTCAGAGGGGAGTGATAGACACAGAGCCAGGGTGCGCAGGCCTGGATAGTCTCAAATGGGACTGGGAGAGTAGAAGGTGTTTGCTGGGAATGCAGTGAGAGGTGGGGTTCAGGGGCAGTGGGCTCCCTCTAATCCCAGGGAAGAACCTTCAGCCAGGAGCTCCAAGACCTGGATTCCCAACTCTGCCATTATTTGTCCATCTCTTGACTCCCAGTAATTACTACTTTTTTGAGCCTCAGTTTCCCCAACTGGAAAATAAGATAATGTCCCTTGTCTGAAATATCAGGATGGTAGGTTATGGGAATAACTGAAATGTGCTTGTGTGATATTCAGCTCTTGCTCTGGGGCTATGCATAGAACACTTTACATGAAATAATTCTCAAAGTCTGATCCAGGGACCAACAGTTCGATCACTTGAGAATTTAGAAATGCAAATTCTCAGGCTTCACGTGGTAAATCAGAAACTCTGGGCAGAGTGTGGTGACTCATGCCTGAAATCCCTGCACTCTGGGAGGCTAAAGCAGGAGGACCATGAGGTTGAGGCCAGCTTGGTCATTTTAGCAAGATTCTGTCCAAAAAAAGGAAGAAGGAAAGAAAGAAAGAAAGAAAGAAAGAAAGAAAGAAAGAAAGAAAGAAAAAAGAAAGAGAAAGAAAGAAAGAGGAAGAAAGGAAGAAAGAAAGGAAGGAAGAAGGAAAGAAAGAAAGAAAGAAAGAAAGAAAGAAAGAAAGAAAGAAAGAAAGAAAGAAAGAAAGAAAGAAAGAAAGATTCTGCTGAAACCTAAAATTTGAGAATTGTGGCACTAGCTCATTGTTCGGCCTGAGATAGGGATTCTTATCATGCAGAGTAAGTGTCTCTGTCATCCCAGTTTGTCCCCATGTTCTCTAGAGTTCAAGATGATTCTTTTAAAAGACGGAATTAACCCTTTTAATGTGTGTACTTCAGTGACATTCACTATATTTACTAAAAGGTCATGCAACCATTACCAGTTACTCTAAAATATTTTCATTGCTTCCCCCCAAAAACATTTGTAACTTTTAATAGTCACAACCCACTCCCTCTTCCCTTGTTTGTGGCAATTGATGACTTACTTCTGTCTCTTTGTCTGTTCTGGACACTTTACATAGTGACATCTTGCAATCTGTGTGGTCTTTTCTTTCATCCAGCATATTTTTAAGGTTTATCCATGTTCTAATATGAACCGGTACACATTATATTGATGAAGCATGCATGGTGAAGCATTTTATTCCTTTAAAAATGCATTTCTTTAAAATTAAAAAGTAATACTTTTAAAGATTTTAAAGAGCAGCAAAATTAAAAAGAAAGTACAAAGATTTCCTGTTATCCTCTGCCTGACACAAGCACAGCCTCCACTTTACCAGTACCCCCCACCAGACTGGTACAATGGCAACAACTTATGAGCTTACAAGGACACATCATGGTCACCCAGAGTCCATGGCAACAGCAGGGCCCTCTCTCACAGTTGTAGGTTTTATGGATTTGGATAAACGTGTAATGATATATACTTGTCACTCTGTGTCTACAAAGTATTTTCACTGCCCCAAAAGTTCTCTGCTCTCTGCCGAGGCCATCCCTCTCTTCCTCCTAATCGCTGGCAATCAGTGATCTTTTTTCTGTCTCTGTAGTTTTTCCTTTTCCAGAAAGTCATGTCCTTTTGTAATCACACATTATTTAGCCTTGGAAAGTTGCAGAAGTGTGGTTTTCTTTCTCTCGTTTTGCTTTTGGAGCATAAGTATCTTTCTGTTAAATGACGAAGGTGCTAGCCTGTCAGCCCAGTGACCCGATGCCCTGCATCTTCCCTCTAACCCAGATGTTCCCTGGCCTATTTGCTTCCTAGGGCTGCCATAACAAAGTGCCACAGCTGGGAGGCCCAGAACAGCAGAAATTTATCCTCTCACAATTCTGGAAGCCAAAAGTTCAAAGTCAAGGTATTGGCAGGGCTGGGTCCCAAGGGTATGATCCCCAGCATCACAAAGTAATAATAATGATAATGACAAGAATGGTAAGTCCAGTTATTTTGGATTAAGGGCTCACCCTAGTCCAGGAGGAGCTCAGTTTAACTAATCACACCTGCACGAGCCTTAATCCTAAGGAAGTTCATATTCTGAGGTTCCCAGAACCTCATGAAGCACACCAGGCAATGCCAAGGGCACCCTTTTCTGTGAATCCTGCCTTGGGTCATCTGTGACCTTGCATCTGAGATCTTTTGAAGGTCCTGTGGAAGGTCACACACACACACACACACACACACACACACACATACACACAGTGCTTCATCATTTGTGTCTCCTGGGGCTACCCTAGCATGGGGACTGATGGATTCATATGAGCTCAGTGCCTGTCCACAGAGAGGACAAGAGCTTCAAGAGCTTCATTTCCCTTAGGAAGCATCCCAGCCACTTCGGGATGACTGTGTCACCTCTACATTGAGAGCAAAGTCTCTTTCCTGGTCCCTATGGCTGAGCAGGGCTTTGACATGGCTTCTTCAGGTGTGTTTCTGACATGCATCTGAACATCATGGGCCATGCCATGTGGACACAGTGCAACACTGACCAGCAGCCCCCTGCACCTCAAGGTACAGTTCAGGCATAAAATCTAGCTCGCTGGGGCAAGGTAATTTGTGGTCCCAGTCATTTCACAAAGGGTCTTTGCAGGGAAGAGATGTTTGAATCTGCAAGGTGTCCACTAGCTTCCATGTACCAGCTGAAATCAACTTATTGTAAAAGAAGGAAGGGAGGAAGGAGAGAGGAAGAAAAAAAGGAGGGAAGGAAGGGAGTAAGAAAGGAAAAGAGAGAAGGGGGAAGAAAAAAGGAGGGAAGGAAGAAAGAAGATATTAAAGGAAAGATGGAAGGAAGGAAAGAAGGAAGAAAGGAAGAGAGACGAGAAAGAGGGTAGGGAGAAAAGACTCCCTTTCACAGGAATCCTCTTCTCCCAGTTGGCTTTGGGCAGCCTAATCAGAGTGGGGTCCCCACACATGGAGCCCGATGCAGCCAGGACTGATGGAGGGACTCAGCCCTGGCGCCCCTGAAAGGGGCTCATCTCACAGGAGTATGAGTGTTCAGGATGCGTGGCTGATGGTGCCTTCACCATCCAGAGTCCTCTGGAGCATGAGACAGAGCTGTCCCTTCTTGGCAGGCTTCGCCAGAGCCCTGTCCTAGACCCTGGCTTGTTCTCCTAGGCCGCTCACCCCCCGACACTTGTGAGGCACCTGCTCCTCACCCCTCATGCCAGTCTGGGAGCCAGACTGGAGTCCTTACTTCTCTCATGGCTCTGTAGGCTCTCCTGGGAGGCCACTCTCTGTGTTAAGGATTTAGGGCCGTCACCCTGAAAGATGAAATCTTGAACATCATAATCCTGTAAAGATCAAAATCTGTAAAGTCTAAAATCCCAAAAGATCCAAATTCCAAGAACATAATTCTGGAAAAAATGATTTAAAATTCTCTCTAAAAGACATTTATGTATGTTTTCAGAGGGACTTACCCAAGGAACGTGTGAAAACACAACAGAACACGACACGGGACTTCACAGTACAACAGGAGATAGTGGCATACAGAGCTAAGAGTCATGAACACAAACAGAGGTCGGGGGGGGGGGTCCGTGGAGCTCAGTGGTAGAGCCCTTGCCTAGCAAGGGTCCTGGGTCCCATCCCCACCAGCAGCCCTCCTCACCAAAAAACATGAAAAAGTGAAATGTTTAAACACACGCCACTCCTGGGCGTCAATGTGAGCCCCAGGCTTCATAACTGTGTCATTAACATGCCTCCAGAGACAACCTGTCCTTCATGAGAAGGATTGGAAACCATTACCAAACACACCTGTCTTTTGCCCAGAATTCGGCTTTCTTCCCTTCTGCATAGCATTTCTTTTTTCAATGCAGTTGTGGTTTCTGAGATTTTGGCTTTTAAGATGTCAGCATTTGGGCTGGGGATTTAGCTCAGTGGTTTAGTTGCCTGCTGCACAAGCG
>NW_004624764.1:9188380-9314134 GCF_000247695.1 Heterocephalus glaber
ATTTCTGATTTCATTTTTTCCAGATCCCCTTTTGTTGCCAGTTCAGTGGGTCCAGGTGGTTGAGTATCAGAGTTTTCCATCTCATTTCCCTTTGGGGTTGCTGTAGGTGATCTGGAAGTCTGGTTTTGAGATTTATTTATGTGTTTTCTCATTTCGACTGGGGGGCCAGGGGGGTTGATATTGTCTTCGCAGCTCACCTCCTCTGAGCCAGGAGAGGTGGGACAGGGGCCGGGAGCGGCGGTAGGGATGGTGGCCTGGAAGCCCCTTCCTCTGGGCCAGGAATGGTGGGAAGGATGGCAGCCCAAAAGCCCTTTCCCTGTGGTACACACTTGTAATCCTAGGCCCTAGGGAGGTTGAGGCAGGAGCATCAAGAGTTTGAGGTTAGCCTCTTTTATACATGGTGAGAATGCTTCTCAAATAAAATAAAATAATAAAAGGAAAAGAAAAACAATGTCTGGAAGTTAAGTTTACTACATCCCTGACAGATAGATGCGCTTGATTAGAAAACTTGAAAAACACAGAAAAATATAAAAAAGACAATAGAAAACAGCTACAATTCCATTTTTCCAGTGGTTTCATTCTAGGCTTTAAACATTTTTAACTATATTAATTAATAAACTAGATACAATATGAATCTGGCTGGAAAAATATTCGTTCCTAAAAAGTGTTTACATATTTGTAAAAAGTAAAGGTCTGAATGTGGGGGGAAACCCCAAAATATCAACAGTGGTTGATTATCTTTGGTGGGCTAGGATTGTCAGTAACCATGCATTCTCTTTGGGAATCTGTATTGTCTACTATCTCCTTTATGACTATATCTTATGTAGTGTCATTTAAAAATGCTTATGCTTACACTCACAGCCTCTGCAGCTTCAGACCCCAGAGGACAGCAGGCAGCTGGACTAGTTATGAGTCCTGAGCCATCTAGGGTGCATGTGGCCATCTGTGTGGTCAGTGCTGTCATGGGGAAACTGAGGCACGACATAAGGTTTTGCTAAAAACTTGTGGGATGTGGGTCAGGCAAGGACTAACTTAGTAATAACAAAGGTAGTCACTGAGACCCTGTCCCCAGTGACTCGGTGAAATGCTACTAACCCTGAGGGAGTGAGAGGCACTGAACTTCAGGGCTGACAGTGTCTGCCACACTGTCAGGCTTCACCCTCGGGAGGGTCAGATCCTGCAGTCCCTGCCACACGCTCCTTACTCAGCTCTGCAGGGCCCAGGACCCCTCCCATCACCATGGCCCCTTCTTCACCCTTTGCACATGGGGTTCTCTCTGCCTAGAAGGCCCAGTGGCTGCTTCTCTGCCCAAAAGGTTTCTGCTCATCTCTCCACCCCGAGGGGCCTCTTAGGCTGGCCTTTCCCCCACCCTACTCCTAACCTGCTTTCTAGTCTGTGCACCCTGAGTGCCTGAGGGCAGAGCTGTGACATTTACCCTGCTCTTCCTGGTGAGTGACAGAATGAATTCTGGCTGCAGTCAGGAAGGCACTGGCCTAAGGCACAGAATGGGGCTGTGTGGCCCGACAGCTTGGGCCTTGGGATGCTGAAGACCCTTCATTGACACATTCCCAGCATTTAGGGTGGCATCAGGGAGGTGGCTGCACAAAGCAGCTCATACCTGCCCAACCTTCACCTGCCAGGCTCCTCCAGTCTGGGTCAGGGAGGCTCCTGGTAGTGGATATAAATACATAAATTGTGTGTGGTTAGCTGCAAAACTCAAAATAGGAAGTTTGGAATGCAGCTTCCCAGGATCCTCCACTCTGGAGTGCAGGTGCGGCTGTGGATGCAGGATGCAGTCCCTCACCCTGACTCTCCTAGGCCCCCAGAGCTCCCCTGGGGCTACCCCACCTCATCTAATGGCCCATTGTTCCAGTTAGGACCCCGAAGTGTGTTCCCCACTCTTGTGGTGTGGCCTAGTGGGATGCTTGGTGCAGCTGAGAGTTGACCCCAGGGCCAAGCTGGGGGACCTGGGCGGGGATGCAGTCAGGGGCAAGTGAGGGCTCCAGATTGAGGAGTGAGGAGGGTCTGGGTCTCATGGCACTGGGCCCTCACCACAGTCTCCTGAGCCCTGTTTGCCTCGGGACGTATCTTTGTCTCTGGCCTCTTAAATCCCTGCCTGGACGTCCATCTGTCAGAACAGGGGCCAGTGCAGGGCTGATACCCTCAGGAGGTGCCACACCCCAGTGCTCACCCAGGGGGGTACTTCTCTGCCAGTAACCAGGCAGGCCGCAGGCACCCAGATCAGAGGGCCTCGAAGCTGATGTCTCAGGGCTACTAAGCTGTGGGGCAAGATGGCTCCTCAGCCTAGACCAACTGCTTCAGGCCCTTTGCTCCTGTGGGTGGCTCAGGGGGGTGGGCAGACTCACCAGGACTCCAGAAGGCTGGGACTGCCCAACTTTGAGAGTCAACTCTTCTCTTCAGCCAGGTAAATCCCAGTCCTGAGCCTGACCATGGCACACAGTAGGGCTCAGTGGCTGTGTGACTCAAGAGGGCGACTCACAGCAGCAGGGACAGCTGTCTCCAGGGAGCCGTCCTCCACCTTCTGTGGTGACTGTCCATGGTCCGGCACCTAGGAAACTGTCTCCAGTGTCTAAGCAGGGCCTGGCCGCAGCCCCTCCTCACCCCTGTCCAGAGAGGTGGCCCCTCCCTCCACCTGCTGCCCGCTGAAGGCTGCCCCTGCTGCCATCTGCAGGCCGCTTCCTCTCAGTGCAACATCACTGCCAAGCTTGGGACTTTGGGGGCTTCAGATTCTCCTTTCCAAGTGGGGTACAGGTGATGGAGGCTTGAGGCAGAGGGCCATAGCTCCTCACCCATAGCTACGAGGAGGAGCCATCTCCCTACAAAGTGACCTGAAATAAACGGGAATAGAAGCAGAGTGATCAACTCTGCTCACTCAGGGGAGAGAAGGACACACCTGTGGGGAAGATGCCGCCCAGGGCACCTGTGGAGCCAGCCTGCAGCCAGGCTGGATCCTGCTCCTAACCGACTTGCTGCTCTGGGGGCGAGTCCAGGCTGGGTGGGGGAGGGTCAAGGTGTCAGCTGGGAAACAGGAATTTCCCGTTGGGTGCTGGGTTAGGCTGCCCCACACAAGTGAACAGGGCCAAGTTGGGGATCAGGTTTTGGAGTAGACGTCACTCAAACACAAGGTCTGTTTTATGAAAATTCCCGTTACAGACATCCACTGGCCAGCCCCGGGCCCACACTTGGCTGTGTGTGTGGGGCTCCCTGCTGGGCTGAGAAGGGGCTTGTCAGGCCAGGGCCCCACGCCATCACTTGTCGTGGTCCCAGCTCAGCCACAGCAGCTCCAGAGAGATGTGGACCTGTCCTCTCATCGGTAAAGCAGCGGTGCCCGAGTGGCCACCTGCTCTGCACTCGTGACAGCTGCCAACTCACCCGTCTCCGTGAACACAAACCCTGGAGGGGCTCTCCCCAGGGTGGTGGGGCCCCTCCCCAGATCTCAGGAACAAGCTGGGTCTAATGTTCTAGGGTCCTGGCTGTGCCAGGAAGACTTGGGCCAGAAGGTCACAGTGGCATTCCTGACAGTTGGATGAAAGCAGACCAAGGCCTGGGTGTCTCCCCAGCTGCAGCTCAGCCCTGTCCCTTTTCTTGTCTCCTTCCTGAGCAAGGGCAGGAGGTCTCCCACCCACCGGCCACGGGTACAGCCCTAGAAATCTAGCACAGGATCATTCAACACATCTCAGTTATATTATTGTAACAAACCAGTCAAAATTCCATTTTACAGTTAAATAGCACAGAAGACAGACAGTTTACTGTACAAGCAGGTTGTGCACAAGACACAAACACATCAAGCAAATGATAGTGCAAGGCAGCACCCCTCCCCCCAGCTTGGGACGATTTTCTGGAAGATGTGAGCATGACAGGTATGGACACCTTGGCATGACACTATGTCACAGAGGGTCTGCACCCAGCACAAACACACACAGACATCGTACCAAAACCCCTTCCTTTCCTTGTGCTATCCACCTCAGTGTTTGTGTGGCACACCGTTAAAGCAGCCTTGCGAATCAGGACCCATTCTCACCAGCCAGGAAGCGCGAACAGACTCAGCCTGGCCACCATCACTGCTCAGCAGTGGGTGAGAAAGGGCAGGGTCAATTTACTTCCTGTCCAGCCCTGATCAGGGGTTGGGCATCAGGAAGGGGCAGTCTCTGGGCCGGGGCTACAAAGTACTGGGCACTGGGAGTCCCAGGGCATCTCCCTCGCTGGCCATGGGAGGGAGTGAAGCAAGTGGGAGGGTTGTGGGTTTGTAGCTGCTTCCTGAGAAGGGGTGAGAGGCCCCCTGGGTGCAGGGAGTTGGCAGGACACCCTCAGCTGCTATTGTGAAGAGATGGAGAATACTGTTTTCCAGTGAGGACAGGACAAGAGAAACTGCAACAGGGGGGATCTGAGTAGGATCAGAACTTCCTCAGCTGTCAGAGACCGGATCTAGCTGTTAGAGTTGGGAGTAGCCTGGTGAGACACTTGCTGACACAGACCACTAGGAAGGAACACTGTAGGGGAGATTTCCACACCCACCGAGGATGTGGCTGAGAGCTATGAAGTCACATGGTGTTGAGCCTTTGTTTTCTCGTCCTTTTCCATTTGAGAACTCAGACACAAGGACCCTTGTAGACTCTTGTGTTTCTATCTGCAAGATGGAGGGGAAACATCTGGCCTCTGAACACGGGACCCTCACACAGCCTGCGCTATTCCCGCACTCCACTCTCCCCACCAGGCCCCACTCTGTCTCCTGGACAAATGTCTGGGAGCACAGACGTGAGGGTCCATGCCCCTTGCCCCACATCCCCCGGGTCTCCCGGCAGAGGTAGGAATGTGACAGGGTGGAGGAGGGATCTCCATAATTGTCCACTGGCAGGAGGCAGTGGGTGGGAGGTGGTGTCCACAAGCCCAAAGCACTACCTGCTAGAGGCCTCGTGCTCAAAAATATACCTGAAGCTGCTTTTTCTAAAATCACTTTTTAAAAACTGGATTTTGTTCAAGACTGTTTGCTTCAGGAGTGCAAACAGGTTAAAGAGAGTTATGTGGCAGGGATTGGAAGACCTGGCTGGGCCATCCCAGGAGGTGGGACACAGCTCGATTAGACCCAGGTGACAGGGACACAGACCTGACCCCACCATGCCACACCTCAGAGCTTTCTGCTGAGATCCACCTGACTCTCGCGTTGTCTCAGCAATGGCAACAATGAGACTCCCCCCAAGAGGGCAGAGGGGATGCCACGGGCTGGACAAGTGTGTGGCGGGTTGGTCAGGAACACCCTTCCCTGTTTTAGGGCACTGCCGCCACAGCCCACTTGCTCTGGGGCCTGGTGCCCTGGGCAGCTGCGATGGGCCAAGGGCTTCTGAGCTGCTAGGGAGGGCAGGAAGCAGAGCTGGGGGGCCTGCTCGGGTGCGTGCTCATCCCTTCTGCTGGCGATGTCCTCCCCATCTTCACAGCGAGGGGACCCCTCTCCGGGTGAGGTGGGGGCTTTCTAGTTCTGACTCAATGGGTGCAAATGCAGACTGGACTGGGCCCCAGGGCAAGGCCTCTGAGGAAGGCTGTGGTCTGCCGCCCTCTTCCTTGGCACGGGGGCTGACCCCGGAGGGCAAGATCCTTTCTTTGGCATGGAGATGGTGAGGTGGTTCTGGGAGGTGGCAGGAGTTTCCCTGGGAGCATAGGATGAGATGACTGGGACCAGGCTGGGGACAGCGTCCTGGAGGAGGTCCCCTCCCGCTCTGTACAAAGGTGTGGCTGGAGGGTCCTCTCTGAGCCACTGCAGCTCTGGCCCCTGGGGCCCTGGCTGCGCCGGAGCAGAAGTCCCACTGCTGCCCGGAGCCCGGGAGCGGGCCAGTCCCTGTCAGAGCACTGGGTCCTCTCCTCGGCGGGTGGTCAGTAGGGCCGCCACACGGCCTCGTCCATGCGGCCCGGCGTGCTCAGGGCTGTGGGCGAGTTGCTATGGCTGCCGTCGGCCTCCACGCCATCACCCTGGCCCAGGCTGGGGTTCATGAGGTTACCGGTGGCCACGGAGACGGTGCTGCTGGGGCAGGAGGTCAGCATGCGGGTGGGCGAGCGCTCGCCCCCACCACTGCCCCCACCAGCCACCATGGAGAATTGGTAGGAGCCCGAGGAGGCGCCGTAGTAGAGGTGGTAGGGTGCTGGGTTGGCCTGGAAGGGCCCGCTCTGGCTCTGCGCGGCCCCGGGGTAGGGCGGCGGGAGGTAGGTGTGGTGGAAGCGGCTGGTGGCCGGCATGCCTGTCACACTGAGGCCGCCAATGCTGGTGCCCGAGGGTGTGGCGCTGTAGGGGAAGGCCGCTGACATGGCGCCCGGGTAATGCATCCTGGGGTCTGGGAAGCGGCTCTCCGTGAGGGTGAAGGAGCGGTCAAACTGGCGGGGGTCGGAGAAAGGGTTCAGGTCCGAGGTGCCTGGGGGACAGCAAGGAGGAGGGTCAGCTGCAGCTGGAGACTGTCCCAGGGCCTTGCAGCCCGACCCTGGGGTCACGTCTCACGCCCAGAGAGTGGCACTGGGGCTCCCTGGCACTCTGTTCTTCTGGCCCTGGTGTCAAGACACCCAGTACAGACCCACTCAGAAAGCAGGTGCCTGGGTGGCCACAGCCTGATGGGGATCCTCATTCCCCGCAGGAGGGGTACAGGGGGGCCAGGTCACAGTCCGGCAGAGCCCAGGCTAAGGACAGGGGTGTTAAGAGAAGACAGTGGGTGAGGAAAGGCTCTCAGTGCCCTGTGGGATTGAGGGCTGAACTCGACTTCTAAAAATGAGGAAACCGAGGCAGAGGGAGGCTGCTCTTCCTGACACTGCACAGAAAGGACTAGCACTCACCATGAGGTCTTTCCTCCCTGCTGGGGCACGTGTGTGTGTGTGTGTGTGTGTGTGTGTGTGTGTGTACAATCAAGTGTGTGTCCCCACAGCCGTGCCTCTCCTGCCCAGCTGCAGCTCAGGCAGCATCCTGGCTGGCACCTGGTGTAGGTGCTGGGGTCACAGCAACTGCTTGCCACCCCCATCCCCGCCTGTGTCACCAAGGCTGCCCTGCAAGCTGGAGTTGGCTGGTGACCCTGCAGGGAGCAGATGCTGCCCTCACCGGCCTAGGAGCAACATGAAAAGCCAGCCAGTTGGGTCTGTGGGTCACAGAGTCCAGCTGGGGCCTGCAGTGGCTCCCCCAGGAGTCTGGCTCCTCGGTGGGCTCTAAGACTAGGGTGCTCCAGCTGCTATCCTCCATTTTTGTAATCACAGACCCCAAAACCTTGGAATTTAACTGGGCTTTGGGTCTGATTTTAACCCCATTCGATTAGAGAATGTGAAAATGGAGGCCCAGAGAGGCTGAGGCATGAAGGGTCACATGATGCAAAACCCCAAGGTTTCTGGTCCTGAGCCCCAATATGTATCTGATAGGTAGCTGTCTCATGTGTGAGGCTATGGGTCTCTGAAGCTGGACAGTTATCCTGGTTTTGACTCTCTACAGTAGCTGTGTATCTCTGGGTGAGTCACTTAACCTCTCTGTGCATCAGACTCCTAGGGACTATAACAGTTTGTAAGGACTGAGTTGGTTGCTACACTTACAGTGCTTAGAAGGGAGCTGTGCAGAGTGGGCCCTGGAGGCTTTGCTGCTGCTGTGATGCCTCCTGCTCTGGGTCCCTAGGACAGGCCTGCTCAGGACCTAGAGGCGAGGCACTCACCCTGCCTTCCTCGGACTTTGGCAGCAGTGGCCAGGTGGACGAGGGCTCCGTGGAATCTGTCTGGGCCAACCCCTCTGTCTCAGCCACCATGGAACAAGGGCCTGGGGGGGACCCAGGAGACCAAGCTGTCTCCCGGCCATGCAGGGTTGGTACCACCTGGGACTGGAGGACGGAGGCTTGGGCCTCTTGCTCCTGGTCTCCGCCTGGGATGGAGGTGACCCCAGTGGCTGTGTCACTTCTCAGGGCCCTGGGGCCTGCTCCCTCGGCAGGGCTCTGACCTGGGGCTACCATGCAGTGTGCTACATGGGAGACGGAGCTGTCTGGTCCCGGCTGCTCGGTCAGACTTAGCTGCGTGTCAGGGCGCTGGTGTCCGCCCACATCTAAGGACACAGGGTAGCAATGCCTCGAACCAGACGAGGAGGAGGTGGAGACCCAAAACTGAGCAGAGTGGAGGCAGAGCCGTCACCTGCCAGGAACCCCAGCCCTGGGCCTAGTGTGCGGCCCTCACAGACACCCGGCTCTGCCCTGTCCCCTCCTGGGCTCTCCCTCAAGGCTCCTGCACACCCCCTGCAGCTCCAGGAAACCTGAGCTGGCTGGGCCCCTGCCCAGCAGCCAATCCCAACAGTGGAAGGAAATGTTTATTTTCTTCTCCAAATTGCCGAGCTGTGCTGCCCAGTGGTGGCTGAATGGGCCCTTTGAGCAGTGAGAAGCCCCCATTGTGGGAGGCTGCAGCCAGGGATTGTGGGCTGGGGTACGGAGGGGCTGGGGCCCTGGCACTGCTTGCCAGTGTCCAAAGTTGGGAGGTCAAAGGAAGTGGCAGTGGAGTGTCCTGAGGGCATCCCCAGGATGGGGCCTAAAGGCAGAGGCTGGTCCCATCAGAAGGGATCACCACATCCCTCATACCTGGGGCTGCCAATGGCCCCCCTGCAGAGGGATCCTCTGACAGATGAGAAGACTGACAGGCTCAGAGAGGTTAAGTAATTTGCCTACGGTCACACAGCCAATGCAAGTCAGAGCCAGAATGCCTAGCCAGCTCCATCTGACTGCAAAGTTGACACCTCTTCCCTGGTTTGGGTGTTAAGTGCTCTTTCTCTCATTTCAAAGGGAACAGGCCTGGAGGAGGGCCCAGGGCCACAAGGTGGCGAACAGGGGTGGAGGGCTTATCAGGATGCAGCAGCAGGAGGACTGGGTCAGCTCCGCAGCCCTGGGACTGGACCTCCTCTCCTCACTGCCCAAGTGGAGGCAGGGGCTCTGGCTCCCACATGCATACCAACTATGGGAGAGTGTGGCCCTCCTTCTCTGGGAGCTGGCAGACAGGAAGCTGCTGTGTGCCCTGCTGGGCTTTTCTGGCTGGGCCCCAACACTCTGTCAGCCTGGCTCTGGCAAAGGCAGGGAAAGACTCAGCATGGTGGGCTGCTGTAACTGCACTGATGCTGGCCTGTGGGGGACAGGAGCAGGGACAGCTACTGACCAGTGACCTCCCAGCACCTCTTTAGGCCAGACCCCCAACCTGGAGCTCCCCAGGGCTCAAGAGCTGAGTGTCTGAAACTCACTGACCATGGGCTCAGAGAAACTGTGCTGGACTGCTTCTCACCTCGGGGGTCCAGCTTCCTGAGCCTGGGTTACAATGGAGGTGTCTTCTCTTCATCTGAGAGGCTGCGTCAAGCCCGGCACATGGCAAGGGCTGGAACAAGACCTCCCTGGGCAGGGGTCCCAGTGGGACCAGTTCAGCACAGCAGGTGGAGGGGCAAGGAAGGAGGGGACAGGCAGGAGCCCTGGGCTCTTCCTGCTCTGGGCCCCATCCTCAGGCCTGCAGAAGTACAGAACACTAGAGAGACTTCGGACCTGGACACCGACAGGCTGTGTGATCCAAGGGTGGCCCGTGACCTCTTCAGCCTCTGTGCACTCATCTGTCAAATAGGTTCTACCCAGGCCCTGGTGGATTGAGAAGAATGGGCCCTAGCCTCTGCCCTGGCCTGTGCTGACAGCCCCACCCCTGCCAGGCCCAAGCGCCAGCTGCCCACAGCCCCTGTGCTTTGGCTCAGCATCTGTCCACTTGCCTTGCACTGGTCATGGGCCAGGCATCTCTGCTTGGGAGGACCTGCCTGAGGTCAGCTGTGGTTGTGCTTACTGCCTTCATCTAGGCAATGGGGACAGAGTCCCAGGCCTGGTCCCCTCCTGGCTCTGTGCCTCCCTGTCCCTCGCCCAGGCCTGGCACCTCACTTTACAGTGTCTAAAGTTTGTTTGAGGGCAGTTATGTCATCTGGACATCAGCTCAACCCTGGGCAGGGAGCCCCCCCACTTCCTGATGAGAATGCTGAGGCTGGGGGAGGGATGCTGTGTACAGAATGGGGATGTGCTGCTCCTGGCTCTGTGGACATGCCATGCCCAGTTTTGATATAAGTACTGCAGGATTCACCCTACCTCCTCCAGGAGGCATCGTGCTCCGGAGGGCAGGGGCTCTGTCTGGTCATGCTTACAATGGGGTCAGGCACCACATGTGTTTGCAGAGTGAATGAATGAAGGTCTAGACATCTAGGGTGCCAGCTGCCTCTTCTACAATACAAAGGCAGTGGGTGATCTTTGGGAGGGACTCTGATCAGGGCACACGACCCCCCATCCTGGTTCTCCACCCACCACTCCTGCCCCTCTTTGGTCCATTCCTTACCTTGGATTGGGGTCTGGGCCTGGCTGCTGAAGTGGCTGGCGGTGCTGATTGAGCCTCGGGGGCTGGGTGTGCTCGGTGTCACCCGCATGCGCAGCCGTTCCAGGTCTCCGAAGCGGTCAGGAAATACCTTGGTCTGGTCTTCCATCTTCTGTCGGTGCCCTGTGGAGGCATGGAGCCTATGAGTCACTGCTTCCTAGGGCCTCAGAGGACACAGAAGTGCCTCATATCGCTGGGAAATTCTTCCTGAGGTCTAACTTTGGGCGGCTGTGGGGGACCCTGAGGTCATCACCCTGCTCCCGCTAAGGTTCTCAGGAGACTTCCTGAACAGAGGATGGTAGCTTCGGGCCATGGTCTCACTTTAACTACAAGGGCTGGATAATCACTCTGACCCCAGGGCTCCGGGTCACTCAGCTAGTTAGATGTAAAGTCAGTACAAGAACTCAGTGGTGCACCCCTGTAACTCCCAAGTACTCTGGGTGGCTGAGGCAGGAGGACTGCAAGTTCAAGACCAGCCTGGGCAACTTAATGAGACTCTATCTCCAAATGAAAAATATAAGAAGGGCTGGGGGCTGGGTGTGGTGGTACATGCCTGTAACCCCAGCACTTGGGAAACTGAGGCAGGATGGTCATCACAAGTTTGAGGCCAGCTTGGGCTACACAGTAAAGCTCAAGGCCAGCCTTGTGAGACCCTGTCTCAAAACAAACAAATAAATACCAAAAACCAAAAAGGGGTTGGGATATGGCACAATGTAAAGACCCTGGGTTCAGTCCTCAGTACCATTAAAAAAAAAAGACATGAGTTCAGGATTCAAATCAAAGCCTGTGACCCAAAACTCTGTAGCACACTGTGCAGTACAAGGGGAAACTGAGGCTACAGGCACGAGAATAGTAGCTTAAGCAGGTTCCAGAGGCAAGCGGGGAGAGAAGCCAGGGTTGCGGCTGCCCTCCATCCCCGTCTGCAAGAACAACAGGAAGAGAAGGCCCTGTTGGCTGTTTTAGGCCCTGGGCCTCAGACAGAGGGGCTTCACCAGGATGCCGGGCAGAGGCTCGGGACCGTGCGTCCAGCTTGGGACATTACACTGAACACTGCCAGGATCTCCCACACCCCCTCTCTGCTGGCCCGCGCCAAGGGACCCAGCCTCCCCTCTCAGGCCCCAGAGGTGCTTGCAGTGTCAGTGTGGCCTTGCCCCTGCTCCCTGCAGCCTGATGACACTTTTGAGAGGGACATCAAGCTTTCAGGGACCTCCCTAGTGTCTCTCTCTCTCTCTCTCTCTCTCTCTCTCACACACACACACACACAAATGGTCTTTTTCAATTAATCACTTTACATCCCACAGGCAGCGCTTATGAATGAAATTTTCGAAAACCGAAGCATAGCAGCCAGGCTCTGACATCCCTAGGCCCCTCTGTGACCAGCGTGGAAAACACAGAGGCTCCCAGGGAGCTTGCAGAGTGCTCTCAGCCCAGGAGGGCTTATCCTTCTGTCACTTTCTTTTTGAATGGCTCGCCTTGCAGATGAGTTGTTTCCTTATCCCTGAAGTGGGGAGTCACCAGCCCACAGGAATGACAGCTCCCTGGGCCATCCAGGGTGGTGGGAACTCAGCAAGTCTGCAAGGACCGCTGGGCCACTGGCTGTCCCTCATCCACTGGGAGTGCAGCTCACCTCACCATTCCTCTCTTCCATGAACACTTAGCTTCTTCCCAAGTTGCTGCTTTTGACCCCAGGAGCAGCCCTCTTCCCACTTCAAGTCCAAGGTTTCTCCAGGGCAGATGTCAGGAACAGGCTGCACCCATGGAGGGTGGTGCATTCCTGCCTGTTCTGCCTCCATTACTCCTGAGGGAGGCAGCCAGGCCCTCTTTTATAAATGAGAACTACGAACCAGAGAGACAGAGAGCTTCCCTGAGGTCACACAGCAAGGAAGGTGGTGGAATTTCCTGGACCTGAGCCCCTTTAGAAAAGTGTGGGGAAGTAGTTAAGAGGGAGAAGTTTGCTGAGGTCTTGGGTCTGGAGTAATGTGTGATTTTTAAAAATTGATAGAAGAGACAAATAGGTGGAATTGCACTGTTCTTCCTGGGGCTGGACAAGCTATTTCCAGGGAACTGGAAATCTGTAGGGGTGACTGGGGACCACTGCTGGGAAGGAGAGAACAGAGCTGGAGCCTTAGAATGGACCTCATTTCTGATTTTCAAAATGGGGACACAAAGGGTTCTGGGACCCATAGACCCCTGTACATCTGGTCACAAGTTCAAGTGGGCACCTGAGAGCCTCAGAAATGTGCAGGGGCTCCTGGGGGCCACAGGGGCCTAGCAGGTCACTGAGAACCAGGGAACCCACATTCTCCTCTGACGAGGCCCCAGTCTGGGCTCTGACAGGACTCTGCGGCAGGGCTGAGAACACTGGGCCTCTGGCCAGGTCCCACTGCTGTTCCCCCAGCTCCAGACTCTTGGCAGCAAATGGGAAACCATAGGCTGGGGACACTGGCTGGAGCTGGAGCTGCATGATGACCACGAGAGGTGAGTGGGGTGGGTGGGGACTGGGGCAGGTGGAGAGGATGTGCCCTGTGGCAGCCACTGCTGCCAGAGCTTCCCAGGCCAGCCTCAGTCTTCAGCCCCAACAGGCCTTGAGGGAAAGGAGGCTATCTGGCTGCTGAGGACACTGGAAATGGCAGGGAACTGAGGAGAGGCTAGGGGACAAATGGATCCAGGGGAATCTCACTAGCAGGCCTGCCGGATGGTTACAGAGACCGCAGACTGATCTGACAGCAGCTTGGGTGCAAAGGATCTGGGTGCCTTCATCAACCACAAGGTTGAAGTGAGCCAATGGGGCTCCATCAGAGCTGGTGCAAAACCTCAGGCTTTGTCATTATCATCACTGGTGGATAAAGTCCCCTGTTTCTGAGTCACACCGTGTAGAGTGTTTACAGACACTCCTGCACCAAAGGAAGGAGGGTGGGGTTCAGAGCCAGCCCAGGGGCCTCACTCAAGTTGCACTCTCTTCCCTGCCTCAAGCTGTGGTGTCCCCATCACACTGCCCTCAAGGGTCTAGGTGCTGGCCCCACAGGGTCTGTGGACACCTCCCACCCGCACAAGTCACTGCTGGCCCTGCTCAGCCGGAGGCTGAACTAGAGATCAACACGCTGAAGCCAGGGTGCTGACCTGTACCAAGATCACAGAGGCAGGACGGCAGGCAGGTTCGCACCCGCTCCCGGGCTCCTTCTCTGACTTTCCTTTTTGCTCCGATTGCTGAGATGGGGCCACTGAGGCTGTAAGACAAGCTTGCTCAAGGGCCACGGTCTGGGGCTATGAATCAAGAGACCCCAGCCCAGAGCGAGCGCTCCCCAACATGAGGAGAGGCATCTTCCCTCCTCTTGGGGATGCTTCCTTGTGGCTGTGGAGCACTGAAGCCACTGCTGGGGAGGGGCAGAAGGGAGCCCAGGCAGCCCCACATGGCCAGGGCGCCAGAGAGTCTCTGAGCCACGGGGCCTGGCCTCACACTGGAGTGGAAGGAACGGAAGTGCCTATGCTGGGGGAGAGGAGATGGGCCAGAGAAAAGGCCTCTTTTATTCAGTTTCCTCACTGAGAGCTAGGTGGGGGCTGGCCCAGTTTGCTAGTCACCTGCGGCCCTGCCTCGGTGCCTCAGTTTCCTCTCTGCATAGCTTGCTCACTGAGGCCCTCTCCCTCTGAAAGTCCTTGACTTAAGATTGCAAGAATTCACCACAGGTCAGGCTGGCTACCTGCACCCTACAGAGGAAAGAAGGCAGGGCCGTGTCCCCACACCTCATGCTGCTCCCGTGCCCAGGTTCCAGAATATTCTCTGCCCCCACTTCAGAGCCTCCACTCAAGACAGCCTCTGTGGGAATCTTCTCTTGTCCTGTGAGGCCCAGACCAGGAGCCCCTACCCCAGGAAGCCCCCTTTCTCCCGCCACTGATTCCCAGTAGCTGCAGGAGTGGAAATACTGATTGCAGTCACTGCTCTATGAGCACTTCCTCCGTGGCAGTGTCTGAGCAGCTCATACGACTGCCTTCTTTCTCCTTGCAGCCTCTTCCCGAGAAAGGTCTGCTGCTGTCCCAACTTCACAGGTGAGGAAACTGAGGCTTGAGACAGTCTTCGATGTGCTCAAGGCACAAAGAGGGGATCTAGCCACCTGTGCTCCCTGGAGCCCACCACTCAGGAAAAGGGCCTGGGTTTTGAAAACTGGGTTCAGCCATGGACACAGAGCTGCTCTCTGCAGGGCCAGGCTGGGCCTGGGCACAGGAAGGTGAGAGCCTCTCAGTGGGCTCCAGCAGGGGCTCTTGTCCCACTTGGAAGCTCAAGGTTGAGAGTTTAAGTCTCTGTCAAACCCTGCTATAACCCACCAAGTGCTTCTCCTCCTCAGGGCCTCAGTTTCCACATCTGTCCAGCAGTTATCATCCTGTCTAACCCCCAAGGGTATGGATGAGCCGGAAGACAGATCACAAAGTTCTGAAAGTGCAGTACTGAAGGGGTAGGGGATAGGTGGACAGGGAATGCCTGGAGCCCGAGGGGCCTGGCCTGGGCAGCGGGGCTTATGCCGCACACAGCTTCCCCAGCACAGCTTTGCTTACTGACCTATACCCTCGCCTAGGGGTGGGCAGACCTCAGCCTGTGCCTCCTGAGAGTCCAGCATCCCCAAGCCCAAACCTGGTCACAGTCAGTTACCCCTATGGTCCTGGGAAAATCTTTCTCTCCCTTTGGGCCCCAGCTGTCTCATTTGTCAAGAAGAAGCTCTGAGGGGGAGGGTGGGTATGAGAACTAAACAGCCCACCAGGCCCTGTCCTTCAAGGAAGGTGCCCAGGGTCCCAGCTCTGGCTTGGCCACCTGCTCTGAGGTAATAGCTCCTCTTCAGCAAATGTAGCAGGATGGCTGAGCCCTGAGCATGTGATGAGGGCCAAAGCAGAGGAAGAAATGGGCCCTGCAGGCTGGGTGACACTGCTTATTCCAGGCTGGGGGACCCCTTACTACTCCCTATGGCATCCCTCATTATCCCTGCCCAGCCAGCATGGCTCCCAGCATGTGCCTGGTGCTTCTGGGGAGAACCGAGAGGCCATCAGGGTCAACCCCTGCCCCGTGCTGCCCAACACACACCCCCGGATAGGAGTGTGACCATTCTAGTGGTGTCTACAGTGTGACGGGCACTGTGCCAGGCGGGTCACATGTGTCATCTCCAAGGGTCACAACCCTCTGAGATGCTGCTATCCTCTCCCCCTTTTATGGACAGGAAAGGGGAGGCATTTAGTCAAGGCCACATGGTGAGATTCAACCTGGAGTGGCCAGCTGGCACAAGGTCTGTGCTTCCGAAGACCTCCAAGGGAGGACAGCCAGATCACCTGGCCACGAGCTCTACCTGGCAGGAGACCAGCCGAGCAGCTGTCCCCCAGCTGGGATGAGCAGGAAGCACAAAAAGGAGAAGCAGAGCTGGGCAGGGCCATGGGCACAGAGACGTCGGCTGGGCAACACGGTGAGCCCTTCACCCATCTGATGCCACTTCTGGCGAGGTCGCGCCCCAGACACAGGAGCCACTGTCTGTGCGGCCATGGGTGGGGCGCCAGCCCAGGCGCTCTGCGGCCTGTCAGGAGATTTACACCGGACTTGGAACAGCCGCTGGAGTGGCAGGCGGGTGCTGGCCCAGGGTGGTCCACTGTGAATCGGCCCCCTGTGAGCAGATGAAAGCCCTTGGTGGCTGGGCAGGGAAATGGGCTGGCAGGGGGCCAGCGGGCAGGAGGCAGCTCCCTCCCCTTCCAGGCCTGGCCTGGGCTTCATTAGGGAATCCAGGAGGTCTGAGGTTAACCCCTTCCCTCCTGCTGGGCTGTGTCCCCTTCCTCCCCTAGGCCTGCGCCCAGGTTGGGGGACACTCCTGGCCTGTTGGGGTCCTGGTCCCTGGGGGCCAGGAGCAGTGGCCTCTCCCCAGCCAGGCCTGCCTCCCTCCCTCTGCTTCCCCACACCTGCAGCCCAGTACAAAACTGCAGCAACATCAGTGACTCCCAGGCCAGCTGCAGGCTTTGGTCACTCTTCCAGACCATGCCAGGTCCCCTAGCAGCCACCTGGGCTCTTAGCTCTCTTCCTTCAGGGCCGTCGAATGTCACCTCCGTGGGGGCCTCCCCACTGTCCCCAGTGGCCCACCCTCCATTCTCCAGCCTTCCCCCAGCTTCGCTTGTCTCCATGGGACTTCTGCTGCTTAAAATTAACTCACTGCCACGCATTTACTAAGCACCTACTACATGCTTGTGTCTGTATCCCCAGGGTCTACACCATTGCCAGGCAAAACAGAGACAAGAGCCTCCATCCTTGTGGAGCATAAAGAATAGTGGAGGGGGATGAATAATTAATGAAATAAATGAGAACTACATAGCACCCCAGGTGATAAAACATTCAAGGCAGAGTTGAGGCCAGGAGGATCAGGGGAGAGGTGAGGGTGCTCTGTGCACAACCTGAAGCAGGGTGGCAGTGAGAAGGCCTCAGGGTGGGAAGGAGTGAGCCATGCAACTGAGGGTGTTAGCGGGGAGTGTTCCTAGCAGGAGGAGCGGCAGTGCAAAGGCCCTGAGGCAGGAGTGTGCCTGGCAGGAAGCTAGGGTGGCCCAAGTTGGGTGACAATGGAAGAGGATGCAGGAGAGGATGACACAGGGGTCATTGGCACAGACTGGGGCGGGGAGGTTCGGGACCATAGGGACAGCAGGACAGGTTTCCATCTCTTCCCTCTGTACTTCGAGGCCCAGGAGGTTGAGAACCCACTCGGATGGATTCATGGTGGTGTCTCCAGCATGTGGAACAGTGCCTGGCATATGACAGATGCCCAGGAAAATATTTGTGGAAATCATTCCATGTACCTTTTGGGGAAGAAAGGGGCCAAGGGAAGGATCAAGAACCTGGGTCTGACCCTTTCAACACCAGCACCTGCTGAGCCCAGCAGACGGGCTGAGCTGTTCCCAAACTGCGGTCAGCACCAGCTTTGTTGGGCACTGGCACCTCCTCCTGCCCCATCTTGGATCTGGCTCAGCAACCTGCATTTTCACCAGCCCCCAGTGACTCTGAGGAACACCAGCATTGAGAACCTCAGAAACCAAGGCCACATCAGCAGGAAGCCACCAAGTCAGCCTCAGACCAGCTGGCCACCCGGCTGGAGGCTGGGCACGCTCTGCAGGGCACTGGGGGGGAACGACCCAGCCACATAACCCACAGCCGGGCCTCGGGGAGCTACAGACCCTGCTCCTGTGCTCCCGGGGGTTTCCCCTGCACCCGCCCCACCCTGCACAGGCTCAGATCTCACAGGGTGCTGAGCTGCAAAGCAGGAGAAAAGCCCCCAAAGGAACTCCTGGGGTGCAGAGACTCACGATGGCACCAGAGGGTTGCAGGCACTTCCTGTGGGGCAGGCACCAGAAACTCACTGAACATCACAACTCCCCAGAACAGACACTAATGCAATTCCTGTTATAGACCTGCACACGGGTGGGCAGGCCTGGGCCTCTCTGAGGCCCTGATGGGAGCTCCAGGAGCCCTGAAGTTCACCTTGGGCAGCAGCTCTGTCTCCCTACCTCCCCCTGGGCGTGCTGAGGCTCAATTCATGGAGACTCTGCACCCTGCCTGGCATACTGGGCTATTCAGTGACCACAGTTGTGGAGCTGGTCTCTTCCCTCTTCTAGATGGGGAAACTGAGGCCAGGAAAGGGGAAGGGTTTGTCTACAGCCCCAGGTTGAAGACCAGGAGCAAGTCTGTCCTAAGGATGGGGGATCTGGAGGGACCGGCCTCTCCCAAACCTCTGCTTGTCTCCTTGACATCACCTGCCTGTCCTGTGCCACCCCTGCCCCTACCAGCTCACCCCTCAAAAGGCCATGCAGGCCTGGGGGACCCGAGGAGAGAAGTGCAGGCAGATGATTCCAGTGGGGACTCTGGAGGGCAGGGCTGAGCCTCTACACTCACACGGGGCCTTGGGAGGGAAGGCCAGGCAGCACTGGGCTGGGCAGGCTGAACATGGAGGGTACAGGCTCAGCGTGGCTCCCTGGGACTTGCCTAACATGCTCCAGACCCCTATCATGTGCCTCTGTGGCTTTGCCCTTCTTTTTGGAGGGGCCCTAACTACTACATCCTCACACTGAACCCAACTGTGGCTCCTGTGCATCCGGGTCCTGCTTGGGACTCAGAGCACACATCCTCTCCCTTCGTGACCATGCCTCTGTGACCAGGCTGGGGCCAGCAGCCACCCTGGTGCTCCCTGGGTAGGGGTGGGGTACCAAGGAGACCAGAAAACCAGGGCCAGTGACCTGGAGAACCCTCTGTCTGCCAAAACCATTACATGTTGCCACCACTGCCAGGCCTGCAGGGCATTGGTGTCATCCCACTTCGTGCAGAAGGGGTCTGAGGCCCAGGGGGTCAGTGGCTTGCCCAAGATCACACAGGGATAAAGTCCTGGCTAAGGGAATGGGTTGCCAGGTGTTTGAGGTGCTGTACACATTTTATTTCAACAGCATCATGAGGTAGCTGGTTATGGAAAGCCATTTTCCAGACAAGAAAACTGAGGTATGACAGTGTCTTCCCCGAGGTCCCTCAGTCGGGCAGGCTGGGTCAGCAACCTGCTCTCTGTGACCTGGTGGCCTATGGATCACAAAGGCTCCCCAGTCATCACCACCTTGAGACTCTTGAGCTCACCCACCCAGTTCACAGATGATTAAACTGAGGCCAAAGAGCCAACAGCACTGGCCTGGGGTCCAGAGCCCAGAGCCCAGAGCATGAAGCTGTCCATGTCTGGTCCCATCAGGAAGAAACGGGCAGGAATTTGGCCAGAAGTGCTGGCTGACCTTGAGTGGGAGCTCAGGCCAGCTAGAGGACCCTGAGAGGCCCCGAGGGAAGCTCTCCCAGAGCTACCTGGCCCAAAGAGCCTGTCCTCCTGCCTCAGTGGGTGAGAGGCTGCCTCTGCAATGCACTCCCCACATCTGACATGTGTGAGACCCCACAGGGCCCAGGCCCAGGTCCTCTCCTCCTTGCAAGGAGGGTAACCCTTTGCTGCCTGATGATCCCATGCAAAAACAAGCACGAAAGGGTTTCTAAATTTAAAGTACTGCACTTACAAAGGGGTCAGGCCAGCCCTCAATGCAGGGGGTTGCAAAAGAGAAGAGCTCTGGGACAGAGCTAGGAAGCAGCCAGTCCAGAGCAGGTGGGTTGTTCTGCTGCATTTATTCATGCACTCATTCGTCCAGCCAGCACAGACCTGGGGCTTCCCCTCCAGCTTCTCCAGTCTTGATCTGCAAACTCGAGGGCCTTCAGCAGGCAGCAGGAGTTAAATGCAGACTTACTTTGACTGATCAGGGTTCCCTGCACAAAGGAGGTGCTCAGCACCTGTCTGCAGAATCAAGTCTGCACTATGGGTCTCATTTGTGTGGATCCGGGGGCCAGAGTGGCAAAGGTCCTGAGACTCGAGCAAGGCACATGCTAAGATTCAAAAAAGGGTTTCCAAGGAGGGGACCTGGCCTCACAGCTGGACAAGCTCCTGCCTTTTGATCACTGCCTGCCACACATACCCTGGCCACTGGCAGAGGAAGCTGGCATGGAGAGCATACCTGATCTAGCCTCCACCCCAAACACACCTGGATATGAAGCTTCCTCCTCTCCCTCCTCTCCCTGTCCCCTCTGCCCCACTAGGCAGTCAGCCCACAGGTTGGGATCCCCCAGCTGGTTCTATCATCCAGTCTTAGCCCCCAGCTGGCCTCCGTCTGGAGCTGAGGCCAGAGGGTTTAGAGTCTGCAGCAGGCACATGGTATGTGTAGGGTGCAGAGCCGAGGACTGCAGCCCTACCGGTGTTTCAGGGACCTGGTGCCGTGTGTCTGACTTTCCTGCCCACCTCCCCTGCCTTCCTCCCAGCCCAGGGCTTAGGGGCTCTGTGGCACTTACGTCTGGGCTCCCGGGGTCCATCCACAGTGACCTTGATGGCTCGGTGGTAGGTGGCCACTTGGGTGGGGTTGGTGAACACAGTGATGGTGAGTGTGAAACTCTTCCCTGGGGAGATAAAGACAGGAAGTTGGCTCCTGGTGCTTTCACAATACCCTGGTCTCCTACTTATCCTTCTGCAAGGAACCTGATTTCTTAGAAGAGGCAGGATTCTCCCCTTTGAGCCTGGAAGACGAGGCTCTGGCTGAAATTCAAGCTGCTGGGCTTGGCTTTCAAGGCCCCCAGGAGCCTGGGACTAATTCTACCCCCCGTTTTATTCCTTCCCTGCGTCTGGGCCTTTTATTGGTGCTGTTCATACTCTTCAGAAACCCACATAATTTTGCAGTGGGGAGCAAGGTTAGGTGTGTGTGTTAATATATATACAAACATATACACATAGGTATGTGTATATACACATTAGCATTGTTTTTGTCAAAGTAGTAATCTTTGTAGGAAAATCTGAGGATACAGAAACTATAAAACAAGAAGAAACCGCCCCCCTCAACAGTTCCATGAGCCAAAAATAAACATCATTACCATTTGGGCATTTTTTCTTCCAATCCTTTTTGTACAGGTCTGTGTATTTACACAGTTGCACTATAATATATATTTGTATACCCTTTTTTCATTTAACAACACATCAGAAATACTTTGCCATGGCATTAAAAGTTCTTTCTAAACTTCATTTTTTTAATGGCTATAAAATATTTCAAGTTACAGAAGCCTCCTCTTTTATTTATCTCCTTGTAGGCCCCAGGGTCTTTGCGTCGCTGCCAGTTTCTGGCTGGCGTGTGTGGCCCAAGCTAGAGGAAGGCTGATCTGGATGCTGCAGACTTTTCATTTGCAGACACAACTGTTATTTCCAGAACCCTGTTCTATTTTTAGACAGACATTTGGCTCCAAAATCTCCATTCAAAATTCCTCAGAGAGGAAATAAATGTTTTAAAATAATTTTTTTACCATTGAAAATAAAATAAAAATGACCTTCTGTTTTATAAAAATCTTTGTCTTCATTTCTGCTTATTTCCTTAGAGTAGATCTGCAAAAGCGGTGAGTGATCTGTCACATCTCTTGGGGTGAGGTGACTCTCAGACTCCCAGGTCACACGTCCCAAACAAGGAGAGGGCCAATGTCACCTCATGCCCTCAGCTGCCCAGTGTCTATCAAGATGGAAGATCTTCAGACTTTGCATTTTCTTTGCTCTTCTTCTGTTATGAGTGAGACGGAAACCTTTCATATGGTTATCCATCATAATCCAACACCAATTACTGCTTTAGGTCCTTTATACTTTCACCATCTACTAAGCTGGTTAACACTTTTCATGTTGTCTCGGTGACACAATCAGCTCCCCCAGGGTGCTGGCCTTCTCCTTTCTCTAACACCGAGGTCTTCTCCATTCACAGTTCTGCCTCTCACTGGTGACTTCTGTTTCTAGGCTGAGACAGGCTTCTCATGCAGAGAGCTGATAAAGGTTTACTTTGAACAAACAGTGCTCCTTCTGCTGTCTATGGTGATCCTGTGACTGGCCTGGGAGTTGGCAGGTTGGTGTAGGCTAAGCCGAGGGTTTTCCCACAGGGAACCCAATGTTACTTGCGCCTAAAGTAGGAGACATCCTCTCAGACTGTACTGGGTTACGTTCCGAACCTTTGTGTTATACGAGATGCGGGTTTCCCTGATGTCCACATCAGACTTCACCTCCCTCCTGTGCCTGGATACCCCTCTTTCTACCCCTGCCTCCACCTGTCACAGGCTATTCCATTCCTCTGGTGGCTCCAGAGCCAGGCAGGGGTGAAGCTCAGGGTGGGGCATGTCTTATGGCTCCCTTTGCATGGCTGGGTACTCACGGGTCGAGAGATCAAGTGAAAATTCTAGCCTCAGAAACAGGAGAAGCCTGAACAAAATTAAACCAGCCAGGCACAGGGGCTGTGCCAAAGACTCAAGGGCTTCTGAGACGCAAGGGGTTTAAAGCTGAAGTGTGACAGAGTTGTAGCTCCACTGGGAACTAGCAGGACTTCTCTGATGTCTCCTGAGCCAGCAACTGTAGGCCAGGACAGAAACATTAAGGCACTTGCTCCTGAGTCCCCAAGTCTGAACAAACCTGGCCCTTCACTCTCAGGCCACAGGGATCTCAGCATGACTTGAAACAGGAAGTGCAGGTTGTCCAGAGAAATGCAGGACAGGTGGCCTCCAAATCCCTGCCACCCACTCCCCTGGATGCTCCTGCCCTCTGGTGCCTTCCTTCCCTCAGAGGTTACTTCTTTCTCAAGTCCTCCCCCTCTGAGCAGCTGAACACTCCCCAGGATGGGCGTGTCCCTGACTTCTGAACCACCCCGCCCTTTCCAGCACCTCTTTGGTTCTGGGCCAGGCTGATGGTAGTTTAGGTACCATGGAGCGCTAGCAGCCTGAGTCTGGACACTGAAGACCAAGGAGCCTGACTCCCTGTAACAGCAGCCTGGCCACAGCTGCACTGGACAGCTTACTAAGGTGCACTTCCAGGTCTGAACAAAAAAGACACCTTCTGTGGGAGGCTTTTCCTGGTCACTTTATTTCAAGAGGCTTTTGGGGGGCCGCAGGTGTAGCTCAGTGGTAGAGAACTTGCCTAGTAAGCACTAGGCCCTGGGTTCCACCCCCAGCACCAAAATAATAAAAACAATAATAAAGTAGGCATTTAAAACTTGGCCTCCATAGGGAATGCTTAGCATTGAGCAGGCCAAAACTGGAATAGGAAGAAAAATTGCAATGGTATTGTCCCCAATCTCTTAACTGAAACAGCCTGTCTTTAAGTAAGAGCTCAGGCCACAAACCACAGAGGTGTTACAGGCTATACCTGTGACCTTGCCGCCACAGACAGGACAGACATTCACACAATACCTTATAGCCCTTTCAGACTCCTCTAAATATCTCTCACGCTCGTCACACTTTAAAGTCATGGCCACCACTGGAACCATTCCTGGAACTCTTTACTTAATACATTAACAAAGCAGCATATTTTTGCAACTTTTTGAGCATTCTGCTATTTAATGGAGCTGCTTCCCATGCTGCAATCCTTTGTGTTTTCTTTATGACAGAAGCCCCTCGATCTGCAGCCTCACAGGGCTCCCTCTCTTTGCTTTCTCCAATTCCCGCACTGCATAAATTTCTCCCACAGTGCTCATCATTTTAAATAATCCATCCAACTTTTTTTATTTTTCTTTGTCTCCCTCTGCTAGACTCTAAGCTGCCTGGGGGCCAGAATTTTTGTTCTGTTCACTGTGTCCCCAGCCCACAGAACAGGATTTGGCACATAGTAGGTGCTCAATAAACACCTGTTGATTGAATTAAGAGCAGAGATTACAGCTCACTTTGTACAGAGGTGAAGACTGAGGCTCACAGAGGGGCATGGAATTGGTGAGGACACACAGCATCCAGGCAGAACCCAGAGAGGTTAGAATGTGCAGCAGCCTGCCTTCCACAAGGGTACTAAAGTCCTGCTCCTGAAGAGTGAGAAGCCACCACCCCCACAAGGTAACAAACCACTAGGCGCCTGAGGTCACCAGCATGCCTCAACAGCTTCCTCCATTCCCAAGTATCTGAAGAGAAGAGAGAGGGCGTCAGGAGGACAGGGTGCTGGGACCCAGTGGACAGGAGGGGAGGGTTAGGGACCCCAAGAACCAGGAGTGGGAGAAAGCCTCCTTTCTGGGTGTCTCTCATTTCTGGTCCTTCTTAGTGCTCTCTCCCCTCTCTCCCCCCATCTTTCTTGGCCTCTTGGAGCAGGAAGCTAAGGATGAAGGGGGTGAACGTCTCTATGCAAGAAGCTTGGCAAATGTACACTCGGCCCAGAGACCAAGGACTGCAAACCAGGGAACGCTGAGGGCTGGTTGTGGAGGGAGGGAAGAAGTCCATGTTTGGAAAACAGGTGCTCCAGACATTCCTGCAGTGCCCAGGCCCCTGGCCCAACCAGCAAGCTCAGCCAGGCCAGACAGGGTGCTGGGGGAAGTTCCTGGGCTTCTGGTCTGGGTTCCTATGTGAGAGGCACCACCCACAGGAGCTGCAAGGGTCTCAGTGGACCTCTGGGTTTCCTCAGCACCGGACAAGATGGAATCTAACCGTTCTTCAAACTGGTCCCCTAGGCCTGCACCAGTACTTTTCACATACAGCACTAATGTTCCTTTTTACCCAGTTAATGACAGTTCAGGTGCTCACATGATTCTCAGTTTTGCCTAGACCAGGGGCCACCTCCTCCACGACAATTTGGGGTTTGTGATGGTGTGTGGTCAGTGAAGCACTGGGGTGGCACTGCTGGCATTTAGGGGTGGGATGCATGGTGGGGGGCGGGAGGTACAAATGCCCAGCACTGCACAGGGCCAGAAAGAATGTATTTTTCCTAGGGGAGATGGATCTTGCTTACAAAAATTCTCTAACCCTTGAAGAACCTAACTCAGTTGTATATAACACAAGGCAAATTTTGGGGCACTTTTAATATCTATTAAATTTTCCACAAGGAAAGACAGTTTTACGTAAATTTGGGAGGTTAGTGGTAGACTAGCATGGTGCTCAGCCATGATTTGATAGCCAGCACCACAAAAAAGGAAAAAAATTGCTCCAAACTTTGCCAAGAGTTTTCACATCTTCAGAAAATCATGACACTGATGGTGAGGCCGCCCACTGTCAGGCCTTGTGTCCCGCTGGCTCAGTTATCTGTGGCTGTCATGGGGCTTATGCCCAGAGGGACTGTCCCCCTTGGAGAAGCAGTCTCATCTCGATGTTTACATATTCAAATGTCATCCCTACATTCATTATATATTACTCCGCTTTTTCCTCCATGGCAGCTACAGAATTACACAGGTTCAGAAACACTAGGTAGATTGTGGGAATCTACAAACTTTGCTGTAGGAAACTAAAGTGCAAAATAATCACTCTATGAAAAGGGTGCTGGCCTGGCAGGTGGGACCTGGAGCCTAATCCCTGCAGGAGACAGCCAGGACTTGGTTTCCTTTCCACCCCTTTCGTGGTTCACATCTACAATCTTACTGTAAGAACTCTGTGGTTCTTACAAACAAGCAGAAGAATCCACATGAACGCTTAGTCCCGGTAGCTGTCAGTGAGTCAGGGAAGTGTCCTGGGTCTCAAACCCCAACCTGTCCCGACTCTTACAGTGGCCTAGACTGTGTCAATCACAGCTTGTTCTCAGGTGGAAATTTTCTGAGGCACAGCAGAGATGTGCCTGCATGGTGGATCTGCACCCTCCTTCCTACTCCTGGCCTCCTTCACCTCTCCCACTCAACAATTCACACCTTCTGGGTTCCCCCCACCCCCGCCCAAACCACATGGTAATCAGAGAATCAGTGAGTGTCACTGCTCAAAGGGACCTCAAAAGCCTCCTCCAGTTCCAAGCATTTGAAGTAACAAAATCTCCAACTGCATCTGGCTCTCAATACGTGCCACTTGATACCCTGGTACTGATTCCTTCAATACTCCCCAGATCTCATGAGGGAGGTACCATCATCATCATCACCACCACCAGGTTTTACAGACAAGGAAACTGAGGCACAGAGAGGTTAAGTCATTTGCCTATGTCACCCAGCATGTCACTAGCAGAGCTGGGACTCAAACTAGGGCAGGCCGACTCTAGAGCTTAGACTCTAATGAATGCCCCAGAGTTCCACAGGCACGGGAATCCCTACTCTCCCACTTGGTCATCCTGCCTCCTAGGACCAGTGAGACCACTGAGAGCTGAGAATGGACGTAGGAATGGTTTATCAATTCAGCCTCCGAAATCTCAGCGCCAGCCTCGCCTGCTCTGCTTTAAGAGCACGCAGTTCAGGGATGCTTTGAAAACCCATCCCCTTCCCTGGGGGAACTGGGGTGGGCACGGGTCTGTGGGCATGCAAACCACGGAGACATCATTTTCAGCACACACAGGCCAAGGACATCTTGCTAAGTCAGAGAATCTCCTCTCTTCTCCTTCCATCGCTCTCATCCCAGGACAGGGAGGAGCTGGGAGGGAGAAGGAAGCATGAGTTCCTGCCGCCTAGTGTTGCTCCTGGGACCCATTTCTCTTTCTGCCTGCTTCCTCCCTCTGGAGTGCAGCCAGAGCGACCCCCCAACACACACCTGGGCCAGCCTTGCCCACTGCCACCAACCTGCCCCAGTGACTCTCCACTCCGGGCTGTGATTAAGTTGCAAAGAGCTGGAGAGATTGGGGATGACAAAAGGGGCTTGAAGACTAATTAGGAGCAGCAATGAAAGCTTAATTCATAAAAGCAAACATTTTCCATCCATCAACCTGCAACCAGTTAAGGGCACCGTTTGAAAGAAATCTGTGCGTGGGGAAGGGAGCCAACAGGAACAGGAAATGTTTGAAAGAATGTAAACTATTTCAGTTTCATAAAAAGTAACAAGTAAACAGTTATTACATGCAAATAATGCCCTGGTTTTAATTAATGCTGAAAAGTCAAAGTATGTCTGACATTTGTATGTATACACTGAGCGGCTGGAGAGGGCAAAATGGTGCCCAGATGCCCTGTAGGGAGCAGGCTGGCGGCTCTGAGGGAACTAGTGCCTTGAGAAGCCTTGTTTATTGGTGATGAAAAGTACAATTCTGCTCCAGCCGGCAGCCCCAGCCCTCAAGGGCAGTCTGGGAGCAAGGGAACTCAGCTCACTTCTTCACCCCAAGCAGAGGCTGTCTGGGGCCAGGGAAGGGCAACTTCTCTGCCCAGCCACTCCTGGCTGGTTTTAAAGGGCCAGCAGACCCCCAAGTCGCCGTGTTGCCACCAGGCAGGGTTTCCAGGACTCCTCCGCCCAGCAGCTGAGTGATGATGGGTTTTGGGTCCCCGCAGCCTCCCACTCAACAGCCCCTGGCAACAGCCACTGTGGCGTCTGGTGCTGCCTTCCTGCTGCTGCAGCCGCTGCCGGGAAGATCAGACAGGCAGGGCAGCCACTGGCTTGCCTCTGGGGCAGGAGATGGCAGCCCTAACACATCCCACACTGCATTCATCTCTCTTCTGAACCACATTAGGGCTTAGGGGGCTTCAGGAGACCACAGCAGGGGGAGGGGGATGGCCTCAAAGTGAGGGGAGCTACTGCCCCTGGGAGAGGGTGGCTAGCGGGCTACAGATCAAAGGCTCATCCTCTGAGCCTTCAGCCAAAAGACCTTCAAGCTCCCTTTCTGAGCTTGATAACTCACAATCTTTCACCATCTTTTGTGGGACCAGAGGTGCTTAACCGGGAAAGAGGGGCGGCATGGAAGGCTTCCGGAGTTAGTAAGGTCTCCAGAAACTGGGAGAAAATTATCTTTGCCACATAAGAGATCATGAACTTCCTCACATCCTCAAAGAAGTCCTAACAGCCGAAGGAATGACAGAGTGCTACTGCAGACAGACTGGGTTCTGAAGACCTGTTTCTGGACACCAAGGCCTCTCTCAGTTTCCTTCCCCAACCTGGCCATCACCAATCTCCCAATGTCCAGGGGCCAGGTCTCCCTCCCACTCACCTCGCCCACTGCGGCCCACAAATCGAAGGTCGTTGAATCTGGCCACCTGGTTTTTCATGACGGCTGAGGCATTGCGCAGTTCAGCAGAGTAGTTCTCGTCATTGCCTGCCATCACAGTCACCACTGTTCCATCTGGCACATCCCCCAGTGCCACCACCTGAGGACACAGAGAGAAGGGGACAGCTTAGAAAGGCAGGAGAAAGAGGGGAGGGGCTGGGCTGGCAGCTCCCTTAAGTACCAGGTGCACTGCAGATTTCTCAAATGCGGGGAGGGAGAGGCTTAAAAACAATGAAGACCTTGCCCAAATAGAACAGAAACAAAAGATGCAATCTCTACCTTCTGTTCTAGTACTATATCAACCAGTGAGCCTGTGTCCCAAGAAATCATCCTTTCAATTAAGTAAAACTAAGGGAGAGCTAAGAATTAGCTCATTCACTCAGAGGTGGGACGCACTTCCTCTGTCTTCCTCCACTAGAGCAAAAGAGGAATCAACATGCTCCTAGCAACCACATCTCCAAGTAAAAGGAGTATCAACAATAATAATAACAGGACTGCTCCTTATGCTCTGTTTATGCAAGAGCCCTGTGGCATATGAAATTTGGCCCTGAAATGTAGCCCAGGCCCAGTTTATTGGGCTCGGCAGAGCTTGACTTCGTTATGCAGAGAAAATGCAAAACAAACTGCTGTTTTGAGAAAGGTCAGTCCAGAAAACCCCCGTAAAGTAGGAGGGGAGCTTCTGATATCAGGAGGATGCACCTGCTGAAAACTGCATGCTGGGTGGTGATGGCCCCCACCCCCAGGCTGTCTCCCCCAGCTCCTACCCCAAGGAGCAGAAGAGGCATATGCCTTCTGAAAAGGAATCAGATTCTAAATAGAGTCACAACTATTTAAATGTGGCCGCCGCGTGCAGGGACTGGGGATCCAGATGGTAAAAATTTCAAGGAGAAAATGTTTGGGGTCTGATTAAAAAGGCCAGATTTCCTGTCAACATCCTGTCTTCTTTTAATTTCAAAGATTCCTTTTAAGCTCCAAGTGACAGTAAAACCTCCGATCTGACGATTACAGTCACACGGGCCTCCTCCCCCTCCTCCCCGGGAGATTTTCCCCAGTGGTATTTTAAGATGTCACCCGGGAGACCTCAAAGAGCCACTAGTTCTTTTTTTCCAATTCAGAGTCGTCTTAATGGGAGCCGGGACGGACTCAGCTGCCAGCAGCTGCCTTTTCCATACACCTCGAGCAGCCACCTCCCCAGCCGCTGGCCCTTCCTGCCCTGCCCTTTCTCACGGCAGCTGTGAGAGGTTTAGGGGAAAACCAAAGCGTTTTCGTTTCATCTCGCTGCTCCCTTAAAAAAATGAAAATGAAACGGTCGCCTACTCCTTGACACTGAGAAAACTATTTTCTGAATGACTAGGGGTTGCCAGGAGTGAGAGCACCCCCAATCTCAGCCTGCCATTCTGGATGCAGAATATTCTGGCAACAGCTGCATCCAGATGCGGTGCCACCGATCCTGGCCTACAGTGGGTCCGGTAGCGGTAGCGAGTGAGAAGCTGGAGCTTGAGGGTGTGAGCAGGAAGTGCTTCTGAAGCTGCGCAGGAGGAGGGTGCTGGCAATGGAGGCTAGGCCCAGTTCACCCTCTGCACCCCACCTCCGGTGTCCTCACCCTGGTCGGGATCCTCTTCCCCGTTGCTCCGAGGGCTGGGACCCAGGGAGTCCGACCAAGGAAAACTAAGCCTCATTCTCTCCTTTCTGCATCAATGTCCTAGTGCAGGGCTGCCGGAAGCCCAGGAAGAGGGGCGCAAAGCCCCTCAAAGTTATGGGTTCAGGGCGCATCCAGGAGGGACCTTCAGAATCCGAAGGACGAGCGAGCGTGCAGCGCAGCGAGGCCGCAGAGGCTCGGGTGCGTCCCCTCCGCAGTCCTCTCGGGGCCTGGCTCCTGCAGCTGAGACGCCAGGGTCCCCCCGCCCCGGGCCCCGCACTCACCTTGAAGGCGACGGGCAGCGTCTTGTTGCACCGCCAGTGCGAGGGCAGTACGGAGCAGAGGAAGTTGGGGCTGTCAGTGCGCACGAGCTCGCCCGCGTGGTCCGTCAGCACGTCCACCATCGAGCGCACTTCGGGCCGGGCGCGCCCGCCGGGCCCCACGGCCGCTTGCGCGCTCAGCGCGCCGCTGTTCTCGCCCATCTTGCCGCCACCGCCGCCGCCGCCGCCGCCGCCGCAAGGGAAGGCTGTGGAAGGAGGTGTGAAGCGGCGGCTGGTGCTCGGGTCTACGGGAATACGCATAACAGCGGCCGTCAGGGTGCGAGCAGCGGCGCGGAGACCTCCTCGGCCGCCTACGCCACGAGACGCGGGAAAGCAGAAGCTGCGCGGCCCGGCCTCGGCGCCTTTGCAGGGGGCGGCGCCGGGGACGCTCCGCTGTGATCGCCCCGCCGCGAGGCCGCGCTGCCCCGACGGACTCGCCCGCTAGTCCCGCATCCAGGGCGCGCGGCCCCTCTGCGGCGTCCCGGCTGCCTGGGCCACGGCGGGGCCCCGCGGGCTGTGCCGCCGCCGCCCGCCCCGCCGCCCGCCCCGCAACCCGCGCGGCCGCCCCACAGACTTGGCGGCCGCGGCCCAGGAGAAATCCTGGAGAACCGAGTGGCAGCGCCGCGGTCGCCCGCGCGGGGTTAGTACCCCGGGGCCCGCGGGGCGGGGCCGCGCGAGCGACGCGTGGCGCAGCCAATTGGAACTCTGGTCGCGGGCACCTCGGCGGCCCGCGGGGGAGGGACCCCTGGAAGGTCCCGCCCCGCCGAGGACGCCCCGGGTCATGGGCCCGGTGCGGTCATCCAGGTCCCAGAGAGTTGGGAGCAGCCGGGGCCTGTGGTAGAAATGTGTGGAAGGCTCCCCGGCCGCCATCTCCAGGGTCGCATCTCCCTCTCGGACGGGGCCGCTACCCTTTCTTCTCCCTTCCAGCAGCCACGGGCTTCCAGAGCTCTGACTGCTTTGGGCGGGTGACGCTGGGACCCTCAATGGGCGCCGCGGGGACCCAGGCCGGTGACAACGCGCAGGGAGCCATCCCAAAGAGTTCTCTCGCTCCCTCTGCCCCAAAACTATTTTGAGCCCAGAGCCTCCTGTGCGCCCGGCATGCCACGTGCCCAGCCCCGCGCGGCTCTGGCCCGGCCTGGCCTCGGTGTGGTCCCTGAGCCAACCTGGGAGCAGATGGAAGGGAGTCCCCCACGGGCCTGCAGCCACCTGGGTTAGACCACCCGTTCCTCGCTGCCCTCTCCTCCAAAGTTTCGGGATCGTGCAGGCCTCGAGGGAGGCATCGTTCTTCGTGGTGACTCTTTGAAAACGTGGAGAGGCCTTCAAAACGCGTGCTTTCCGGATTTTTTTTGCCACACATGTAACGACTGTCTGGGTTTTTTTCCCGCTCCATGCATGTAACCACCGTTCTGCACTGTGGAAGAGGACGAAGGCAAGCAGGAAACTGCGAAGCGGCTGTAATGCTAAGGACCCTGGCTTCCAAAGAGAGTTCTCATTCTCCACGTCGATGACAAGTGGCCCCCGCGAGTCCAAGCCCACGTCTTCTTGGTCCATGCGCTAAGGCCGCGCAGCAGGGATCGGGACAGCTCTGCTGGGGCCTGTTTGCTACCTGGCTGGGGGCCGCCGCTGCGCTACAAATAACCCTCTCCTCTGTTTCCCAGACCAGGTGAGCGCGGAAGGGGAACAGGAAAGATCAAACCCCCATTCGTTGGGAATCTTCGATCCAGATGCACTCCCTGGACTCAGGAGAACGAACGCGTGCCGATTCTCCCGCGCATTGGAGATTGGGCTGGGTTTTCGTCGCCTGCAGTGTTCGACAGGTGCAGAACAGCAAATTCCAAGGCTGGGGGCAAAGCAGCGTAGGATTCGATGGTGGCGGACAGATCTCATCCTGGATCTCGCCTCTGCTCAGCGCGCGCCAATTCCACGTAGCCAAACGAAATCAGACCCCAAGTGCACGCCAAGGGGGACGGACTCCGGCCCAGCCCCGACCACCTCGCAGGAGAGCCTCGCTTCCCCCTCGCTGGCCTCGTGCCAGCCTCGAAGGTCATCGCGGAGGCAGCGAGTGCTCCTTACTGAACCTTTCAGGAGAGCCTACTCCTCGGAGTTGTCGCTTAGCGGCCAAGGCCCGCGCGCCCTCGGAAGGGCTGAGCAGAGCTGCAGAATCTGAGGAAAGCGAGGGACTCAGCCTCGATGCCCGTCGGCTCTGGGAGCTTCCCCGGGGAAAGCCCACTGCGCTTCGGCCAGGTAGGGGCCTGGGCGGGCCACCATGCAGTCCTGGAGCGGCTGTGCCCACGACCTGCTGTCTCTAGGGTTTGTAAGTTCCATTCATGGAGTGGTTTCTGTTTGTATCCGGACCCTTTCCTTGTTCCTCCGCTGATTTTTCTCTCCACCTGATTTTTTCCTTACCCTACGGCGAGTTTTCGAACGGGTTTCCAGGAAATGGGACTCTTATGGGCCCCAGGACCTGGCACAAGACCGGGCACAGCCCCACTCCTCTGGAAATCACCCGTAGCTCACGGTCACCAGAACCTAGGGACCGGGGTTTCTGGCCCTTTGAGCCCCCAGCGGGGGGTCGCGGGGGCCGCTGGGGCCCGAGCCTAGGCGGAAGCCACCGCTAGTTGGCGCCTGCGCCCTTCCAGCCGCGGAGGTGCCGGCCGTGTCCTGCGCACACATGTGCACCAGCTGTAGTCCCGCTGTCCTGGCGTGGCGGGCCGCATGCTAGGAGCTGCGTTTCTGGACAGGCTCCCCGTCCGATTCCTCGACATCTGTGCGGCGACTTGACTTCTCGGACAAGCGGATGGTTTTGTGTCAGAAGGTCACCTTCCCCACTTCGGATGGACAGACCTGGAGGGCCCCGCGCTCTGCCACCGGCACTCCCTTTCCGCCAGGAGTGTACAGTCCCTTCCGTCCCATTCTGGGGGCAGAGCAAGACGCACAGAACAGTCTGGGTGGTAGTCAACTTCCACCGACACCCAACCCGCTCCCTCCGCCCCTGGACAGCCAATTCGACTGAGGAAGGAGGGCTCCTACCACCCACCTGGACGCCCGCACTCTCTCACCTCCCTGCTGGCCAGCTGGCTCGCTGGCTCAACAACAGTCTCCTCTCCCTCTTCTGCTCCGGGGATGGACAAACAGCCTCACCTAAGAGCATCTCAGTGTGTCTAAGGCAGGGGGAGGAAGCGGAAGGCGAGGACACTCCCCTCCCCTGCCTCTCCCAGAGCTGAGTACTGGGGACCCAGCCTGAGGCCTGTATAGCCAGCTCCTTTGCTGGTGGGGTGGGGGTGGGGGTTCATCTAGCAGTGCCCCCCAAGTTTGGTCTTGGCTCTGTCTCCAGGAGGGCCAGAGAGCTACCAAAGGCAGGTGTGATTCCAGGGAGTCCCCATGCCAGGGAAAGGGTGCCTATCCCACAACAGTGCCAGACAGGGAGAAGTCAGCTCCCGAGAAACTTCTAAGAGGTTGGTAGGCTGGGAAGGAGCATGGGTCCCCCTGCTTGAGTTTGTCTTCCTCCACCACTCACAGTAGTTCAGGGAGAGTCACAAAGCCTCTGAGCTTCGCTTTCATCTGTAAAGTGGGATAATGACACTGGCCTTTTCCTGGGACTGTGGAAAGTGCTTATCACAGGCCTAGCACCTGGGGGTGCTCTGTCCACGTGAGCTGTCACTGTTGCTAAGAGAGAAAGAAACGCTTGCCGGCCTTTGGCAATCTCTTCCCCTCTGTGGGCCTCACAGCTCCCATTTGTGAAATGTCCACTTCTCTTTCAGAGCTGCCCAGACTCAGTACCTAGTCCGTGGCCGGGGAGGGTGAGGACTGTGACCTGCCTCCGGGTGGAGTCAGCTCCAGGAGTGTCCCCTCCCCCAGCACAGGGCTGCCTGAGCCAGCATCTTGGTTAGTCCCCTTCCCCTAGGTGCTCAGACCCTCACCTTCCACAGCCCAACCCCACACCCAGGCAGACGCTTTCTTGAGTAGCACCTGGGCTTGGCAGACACCAGAGGCCCCTCCCCTCCCAGGAGACCTCTGTTTCCTTCCTCCCTGAGTCTGTGTGCAGCCCAGGCCAGTGGCAGGCATGCTAGAGGACTCTTCAGGAACAGTGTCTCCGTTCTAGCCTCCACCCCCACTGTGCCTTGCACCCTAGAACTCAAGGGGGACTCCGCGGTCCCCCTGAGCCTCCATTTCCTCTTCTGTCAAGGACAAGCTTCCCAGTGCTCCATTTGACCAGGGGTAGGACTGAGAGTGCCCTCTGGGAGGAGAGGGGCGTTGTGATTCAGTGTATCTAAAACGCCAACAATGGTTTGCTGTGAAAGAAATGAGATGAAAATTCTGCCAAGTAATCTAGGGCTCCTCTGCATCCTGATTACAGATCATATATATATATTTTCAGGTATGGTACATTAATATAAGTCACGATGTTATATAACATATCTGTACATGTATATCTTTAAATTGGTCTGGGGTGGGGTGGGAACCTGGCTGTGGGGCCACAGTCCAGAATGGATGGGAGGACAAGTATGCTTTTCTAAATCCTGGGGTTTTTATTTGTTGGTTTAGAAAGGGCCTGACTTGGAGGGGAGGAGCAGGGGAGAGTATGGTGGATGTCCCTCAGCTACTGCCACTGACTGACTGGCTGTGTGACTTTTGCCAGAATCGGCCCCCCTCTGAGTTGGGTCCTGGCTGAATAGGATGTGAAGAGCAGCGACAGCCATACTGGCTGAGTCGTGATCTCTCACAGGCGTGGTGCTTGGGCTCTGCCGGGGTCTGGTCCTCACAGTGTCCTCTGTGGTAGTGTCTCACGCATGTATAGGAAGAGGGATGTTGTCCAAGGTCTGCTCAGGTCTGCCTGGCTGGGGAGGAGCCGGTGAACAGCCTGATTGGACTCACAATATGGGGAGCAGGGAATGGAGGGGCCCAATGTATACGCAACCCCACACTCTCCTCCCAGGGCTGAAGTTGGTACACTAATCTGAAAAGTGCTCAATGAGCGTAGCCTTTGTGCTGGTGGTAAAATCTGTTCAGCAGCAGTGGACTTGGAATAGAGCAAACCCTTGAATTATCTAGAATATATAAAGAACTCAAAAAATCAGACCCCCCAGATTTAAAGACCCAATGCAAAAATGGGCGTCTGAAATAAAAAGACACTTCTCAGATAAAGAATTAGAAACCGCAAATAAAAATATGAAAAATTGTTCAACATCACTGGTCATTCAAGAGATGCAAATTAAAACAACGCTGAGATTCCATCTCACTCCAGAAAGAATGGCTGCTATCATGAAATCAACCAGTAACAAATGCTGGCAGGGATATGGGGAAAAAGGAACCCTTCTCCACTGTTGGTAGGAGTGCAGACTGGTGCAACCACTGTAGAAATCAGCGTGGAGATTCCTCAAAAATCTAAAACGAGATTCCATTTGACCCAACTATACCTCTTCTTGGTATCTTCCCCAAAGAATCAAAAGCATCATACTAAAGCAATATATGCACACCCATGTTTGTAGCAGCACAGTTTGTAGTAACTAAATCTTGGAAACAGCCCAAATGCCCATCAAATGACAAGTAGATAAAGAAGATGTATTTTTTTATACAATGGAGTACTGCTCTGCCATAAAGAAGGAGGAGCTTCAGACATTTATAGCTAAAGGGATGCACCTTGAGACCACACTTAAGCGAAATAAATTGGACACGCATGTTTACATACTGCAGTTTCTCTGGTGTGAGAAACTGAATGTGGAAATAAGGACTGAGATGTATAATGGATGTTGGGAAATGGGAAGAAAGTGTTCAAATGGAAAGGGAGGAAGGAGGGAGAAAGGAAGAAAGGGGCATGAAAAAAGTAAAAATAAAAGGAAAAAATGGAAACTAAGCTTTTGTACATAGGAAGGGGAAGGGGCTTACAGGGGGGGAAAATGGGATAAAATAAAATTTATTTTAAAAAACTGGAGCTCCTAGAAGGAAACCACTCACTCAAAAATACAGAGAAAAAAAAAGGGAATTGAGCAAACTCTTGAAACCCAGGTGGAAGTCAGAAAGGGCTTGCCACAGTCAGTCAGAAAGGTCCGTGCTGAGGTCCACCCCTGCCACACTCTCCTGCCTCAGAACTGCCCTGGTAAGAAAGCAGGATCTAAGGAACACTGAGTCCAAACCTCTGCCCTGGTGGAGCCTCAGCTGGGGCTGCTACGGATCTGCAGTTCTGAGGTGTGGTGCCACCTCCCTGTTGGATTTGACCTCAGTGCCCTGTGCCACAAGGGAAGCACCGGAGCCCTCAGTGCTTCCCTGTGGGCCTCAAAGTTCCCACCCTGTCTCCCAGTAACTCTCAGTGCCCCTGGCGGTTCCAGGCCCTTTCCTGTGACCTCAGGTGGGAAGCCAAGGGCCTCTCCAGCCCACTCAGAGCCTTGCCCTGACTGGGGCACTTGCAGTGCCCCCCCCATGACAAGCCAGTCCACAGCAGGAGGTCAGTCCTGAGACTTGGCTAAGGGGATAGGAGAGGGAGGGAGGAAAGAGGAGAGGGAGAAAGGGGAGAGGAGAGAGAGGGAGGGAAGAAAGGAGGGAAAGAGGGAGGGAGGAGAGAGAGAGAGAGAGAGGGCACATGCTCAGTGGCATCTTTGTAGTGCCCTCCCTGCCCCTCATTTTTTTCGTCTATAAATCGAGGAAATCTCTTTAGTGGGGAATGATTTGGTCTATGACTTTGAGTGCCCTAATTTTTTGATGCCTACTGTGTTCCTGGAGTGCCCCCACCAACCATAGTTCAGCCTCCTGGTGCTCTGCAGGGCGGAGATTGTACCCTCTCCATTTGGGGGTGGGGTGAGACCCAGGCTCTGAGGGAAAAGAGCTTCTTTCCTCTGGCCCCCAGAACCTGAATGTTTGACAGAACTCTGGACCTGTGCCTGTCTCTCCTGGCTGCTCACAGAGCCTGACTCCATCATCATCAGCAGAGGTAGGCACTCCACTCCCTCAGGCAGCACCACAGAATCGGAATCAGAGTCTGAGGACTCATCCCCTGGGAGATAATGAGAGCAACTTGGGTACCTTTGAGTCCAAGGGGGCTCCTGGCAAAGATGGGGCCTTAGTTCTGGCAGGCAGGGAGAAAAAGGGCTCTTTTTGAAGGAGTGGCTGTCACCTCTCCTGGGTCCCATGCTGTCTACTCATTTGTGCCTCATGGTGTTCTTACGGGTTTGGTATAGTCGTCACCCTCATTTTACAAGTGAGAAAGCAGAAGCATGGAGAGGTTAAGTAACTTTCCCAAGGTCACGCAGCTGGGAAACCAAACAGCTGGAATTTTAACCAGGCAGCCTGGCCCCAAAGCCCACGTTCCTGGGCACTCTGCTCTTTTCTCATGGACCAGAGTCAGATGCTTGAAGTTACCGTCATGGAACAGAATTGGAATCTTGGCACAAGAATCATGGGCAGGATTCAGAATTTTACAATGTCAATCAACAGGGCCCTGAGTTATCAAGTCCAAATCTCCATTTGTCAATGGCAGAACCAAGGCCTAGGGTGGGAAAGGAGCTCACTCAGGGTCATCGCCTAGGCCAGGGACAGGGTCTAGACCACCCCTCTTCCAGCCAGCTCGAATCGACTGCTCCTGGGTGCCTTCCTGTCCTCTCCTCTCCTGGGTAGGCCCTCCTCTGCTCGCCACCCACCCAGCAGCTCCTGGACCCTGCCAGTCCCATTAGAGATTTTCCACCTCCCCAGAAAGGTCCTAATGACTGTCAGTCCTTGTGAAGCCTTAATGAATCTCAGAGGCCTATGGTGTGGAGGGGAGCAGGCCTTGGCCTTATGCAGAGGAAGATTACGGCTGTGTTTCATGTGGTGGCGGAGGACTGCCTCACACATTCCTGCCAGCAATAAAAGCCACATGGCTTTCCAGCATCGCCCTTGGAAAAGAAAAAAGTGCAACCCTTTGCGGAAAGAAATCAACTATGTACTGTATGCATGGCATGAGATAAAAACGGAGCAGAACGAGGTGGAGAACAGTCGGTCTTTCATGCCGCCTCAACAGCCACCAAGAGTGGCAGGAGCCCGAGGTCATGATCCCAGCTGCAGTCCTGGCCTCAGCCTCCTACCTGAATGGATTTGAGCTGCCCCGGCCATCACTGAGGCAGGGCCAGCTTCCCGGGCATGGGACCCTTGCTGCCACACAGGCCTGACCCTGTTGAGGGTCCCAAAATTGGTCTAACACTCTGCCATTGCTGCCTTGAAATTCTCGGTACTTGTGGGCAAAGGGTCCGCATTTTCATTTAGTGAGCACCCCACCCTCCATTGCCCGGTTACCATGCCTGTCTGGGTGCCTTCCACATGCCCAGGCCTGGGAGCAGTGTTTCCTGAGCACATGGTATCCGCTTTGCTGAGAGGAACTTCAAAGCAACCTTGTGAACTGGGCAGAGGAAGAAACTGAGGTGCAGAAAGATGTCCATGTGCTAAGAGAAAGCCTAGATTTTAACTCAAGTAACCTGGACTCCAAAGTGAGTATTCTTAACCGCTCTGCACTCTGCAGTGTTTTGTCTTCACCATGCCACCCACGCCCCAGGGGTGGCAACACAAGGTCGGGAGCTTCTGTTTCCAAATAGCAGAAGGCATGACTGAGGCCAGAGATGTAAAGGTGCTCAGGGTCACATGCAGTCAATGGCAAACAGAGAGGGGCCTGGGCAACGGAGACCTGGGACTGTGTCCCTAGGGCTGGGGGTGTGACTGAGCTTTATAATTGTTTGTGTCACTCATAAATTTGTTAGCACTCTATGTGTGTCACTGTCCTGAGTCTGGCCTGGGAAGTAGCTGGAGGCCCACCCCCCATCCCCTACTCTTCATTCTAAATCTCTGGAAGTCCTTTCTTGTGTCTCTTCCACGCTTTCACACCCCACTTTCTTCCTGCCATCCTTGTCAGCTGTGAAGCAGTAGCACTTTGCACTTTGATGAACTTCAAAGGAGTCCAGGTCCCCAGTGAATGTAGAAAATAGGGCCTGAACAGACCCTAGGACTAACCTGTCCTGTAACCAGGCTGGGACTGAGGCTCATGGGCCTGGCCATGTCTCCAAGGGCCATTCCCCTGGGCCTTGCTGGGTGAGTCTGGGCAGTCCCTTCCCTCTCTGGGCCTCAGACCCCTTTCTGGGAGGAAGTAAGCACTCTAGGAGTCCTGTCTTCCACATTCTAGAACTCTGTTAATCTACAACAGATCTGGTCATATTCCCATCCCATGGCTGGGGAAACTGAGGTCCAGGAGGGATCAGGGACTTGCCCCAGGTCTCACAGGTGCTTATTGGCACTGGACCCGACTCCAGGTCACCAAGCCCACCCCTGACTTACTGGGGTTCAAGGAGGGGGCTCCTTTCCCACTGGGAGTGTGAGGACATTCAACAGCCCTCTGGAAGCCCACTCGGGGCAGCCAGAGCACAGGGACGAACGTCACAGTCCTGCTAGTGAGAAACTCATACCAACAGCAAATGACAAAGAGTGCCCAGTGACTCACCCTAAGGCTCCTGTCCACTGGTCCAGCTTGCCTTTGTCCTGCTGCCCACCAGCTTACTGTGGCCCAAGGTGCCATAAGTTCTCAGGCTTAGAAGTCACCACAAAGGGTCCTGGGTAAGAAAGTAAGAACCTCTGCTAGGGTGTGAACATGCCCTGCATTTATTTTCTGAGACCTGATGTTCACTGTGGTGAGGTGGAAGCCAGGACAAGACAGCCCTCACTGTCTGCACACACACAAGTGCACACGCACCCTCCACAGGCACGCTCACTCAGCATACATGCTCTCGGGCACACTCACACTCACTGGCAGTGTGTGCACATGTAGGGCGATAAGCCCTCTCAGGGGCCCCAGGTATGGGAGCCCCGTGTATGAGCAGTTCACAGGAACACGTGTGCAAAGAGCATTTGCTGGAGGCCTGCAGTCGGGTTTCAGCTGAGACTGGAGGCCCTGGGCATTGGACAGGCCCCTCTTTGTCCCCCACCTGTAAAATGGGGAAAACACTTGCTGCTCAAAGTGGGCGAGGGGCTCCCACATGCAGGGGGAGCTCAGGAATAGGAGTTGCCAGAGCCAGACTCTGTCCTGGAGGCGGAGTCAGCCCGGGCACCCTCTGTTAAGGCCCATGTGACACCCGGAGGGACCTCAGCAAGGGAAGAATATTGAAACTGTCACATGATGAGCTATTAAGGCAACTGGGAACTTTGTGTTGGAAAAGAGCAGGCCTGGGGGTAAGAGCTTCACTTGCAGATGTGTGAGGAACTCCTTGGTGGCAGGGACCCCACGGCGCTAAGGATGGAGCCTGGGCCAGTGGGTGTTGGGCTCTGTACAAGAAAGAGAACCATTGAGAACCAGCCAGAAATAGAATGTGACCTTGCCTGGAGGTAGAGAGCTCCCCATCATGGGAAGTATTCAAGTAGAGACCAGGATATTATATTAGGAGCTCAAGTGTCAGATAGGGCAGGAGGCTGGACTAGATATGAACGTCCATTTCAGGGTCAGCTCATGGTAAGCATTGCTTGAATGAATGAGAGAGTAACCCCAAAGCTCCTCTGCGCCCCAGCTTTCTGTGATTGAGGGTGAACTAGCTCTGCGTTCCAATCTGTCATTGTGTGATCCGGGGCCTCCTCAAGCCTCAGTTTCCTTATCTGTAAACTGGGACAAACAGATCCACTCTCCTGTCTGGATTTATACTCCTTCAACAGCTTGGAGAGCTCATGTCCCCCAGCGCTGGCTTTTCAGCCATCTCCTCCCTTTCTGCTCTCACAAGTAGCAAATGACAGCAAGAGGCACATAGCCAAGTAAAAGCACAGTTCATACAAAATCCAGAAGCGTCCCCCACACCGTGGCAGGGGATGTGGCTGGGGAGGGAATCCTGGGGGGAACCCCAAGGTCCCAGGAGGGCTTTATTTTTCTAAGTTAGGTGGTGCGTATGTGGGTGTCTACTTTTTGTTGTTGCTGTTGTTGTTTTTCACTATTCTTTAAACAATACTCGTATTTTGTACTCTTTTCCCGTACTTACATTTGCAATGAAATCTTTTAAAGGAAAATAAAAGATGAGAAATAGAAAAAGCCTCCCTGCCTCAAAAGCTCTGAAAACAATTAGACAAAAATGCTTAAATTTGTTTAGAGCCGCACAAATTGTGCACGAGGCACCTAAGTTAGACTGTGTTAATTTTTGGCCAAATCAGTTTCTCTTGAACTGTCCTATCTACCAGCTCTTGCTCAGCCCAATCACCTAATGGCCCCGGCAGGGTCCTCGTCAGCCACGAGCAAGGCTTGGTCCCCAGCCCTGCAGAGCACAGTCCCTCCCCTGCCCCCCCCACCTCGGGGTGCCCGTCACCAGCTGCACAGGCGAGGAACCGAGGCTCACTGGGTCTCTGCAGCCCAGCTGGGAAGGGCAGAGCTGGTGTGTGAACCAAGCTCCACTGATATTGAAATTGTGTCCTGCTGCATGTGGCAGCCGCACCCATATTGTCACATATTATTTCATTTAATCTGCACAACTGCCTCCCTGTGTATTGGGTACTATCATCATCACCCCTGTTATGCAGGAGGAAAACTGAGGTGGAAGAAGGTCAGTAACTTGTTTAAGTTCACACCTGGCACAACTCCAGGGAGCAGGATGGGGCTGTGGCCCTGGAGTCCATATCGGGCCCAGCAGGGGTGGATGGCTGGGGCTGGGGTTGCTGCCAGGGAGGTCTGCTCCCAGAGTACCGTGCTTCATGTGATGTGCTGTGTCCCCTTCTTACCAGGTCTGTGGCCCTTGGAGAAGCAGGTGCCAAGGGTGTGGGCAGAGCAGAACCAAGGGTGGAGCATGACAGTAAACTTCTGCCTGGCAATCCAGGCCCCAGGCTCAGACATAGGTGCTCTTTGTCATTTGCTGTTGGCATGAGTTTCTCACTAGCAGGACTGTGATGTTCGTCCCTGTGCTCTGGCTGCCCCGAGTGGGGCAGCCAGAGCACAGGGAAAGGAGCCCCCTTCTCAAGCCCTAGGCAGTCAAGGGTGGGCTTGGTGACCCAGAGGATCCTGTAGCTCCCAGAGGCCCAGGCCGCCCCACCATCCCCACCTCTGTCTTAGGGAGCTCTGTGCTTAGGTGGTAGAAGGATGCACTGGAAAGGAAAAGGAGAACCAAGAAACAGATAAGAGGAGTCAGCACATTGGATTTACAGCATCAGCAAATTTACTGAGCTCCTGCTATGTGCCAGGGGTTGTTTTGGGAGCTGGGGATCTAGCAAGGGGCAAGATGGCCATGGAACTTCATGGCACTTTGATTGCTGCAGGGAGGACAGAAGACAAACAAGGAAAGTCATAAATGTTTGGTATGTGGTAGTGTCTTGGGACAGTGCTTTGCAAACAGATGGTGGTAAAGAGATGGAACGGGACTGGGCCAGGTGGAGGGAGCCATCGCTAATGCTCTAGACAGGGCAGACAGGGAAGGCCTCCGGGAGGAGGTGACACAGACCTGAGCCTCTAACCCAGCCAGGGAAGGGAAAAGGAGCTGGTAGAAGAGCCCCGCTCCCCGAATTGCTTTTCTTCCCCCTCCTCTGCAGTGCCAGTGTGTCCCGTTTCTTCTCTACTTTTTAATGCCTTGTGCTTCTTCTCCACATCATCTCTGAGAGCCAGGGGGAGCTTACACAGCCTCTTTTGTCTATGGGGAAACTTCGAACCTTGCTTGGTTCTCCTGCCGGCCATCGTGGGTCATTAGCTCAGCCTCCCTAGCCCTACACACGCGGCTACAGCCACTGTGAGTCAGGCCATGGGCACTGCTCCGGAGAGGTCACAGGGCTGGACACGTGGGCAGCTGGGCAGGGGCTGGGCGGGGGTCCTGAGTGAGCGGAAGGCGCCCAGGCCTGATTGGAACAAGGTGGCGGCTCTGGGAGCCCAGCCGGGCAGCATTGATCTTGCCCGGTGTTCCAGCCATGGGGCGGGGCCAGCGCTGGGCAGACTGCCGGTTTTCCCAGGTGTGGGGACACCCCCGGGGGAATGGCTTTTCATGTGGTTGTGGGGCAGGCATGCCACCCAGCACGTGGGGGAGGCCAGGGCATCGGGGGCACGGTGGTGGCGGTGGGGCCTGGAAACTCGGAATCCCACAGCCAGCAAATGTCAGGCTCCTGGAGACAGGGTCAGCAAGGGAGGCTCCGGGACTCCTAGGCCCTTAGATCCTGTCATCACCATAGCGCCAAAGCACTTCCTACATGGTTACTCCTTTCATCCTTGGCCTGCCCCTGGGCTGGTTCTAGGATCATCCCCACTTATGCTGGGAAAACTGAGGCTCAGCACTCAAGCAATCAGCCTGAGTCACACAACTGTGAGGTCTCTGACCTAGAACAGAAGGTCCCTAGAATCAGAGCCTTAGCTCTGAGAATCATGGCTGGTCACTGCGGGAGGTCCCTGGAAGACGGGGAGTACAGTGCCCTCCTGAGGGAGCACAAGTCTGCAGCAGGGTGGGCCTTGCAGAGGTCGCTGGGTGGCCAGTGGTCAAAGGGAATCCAAGGCCAGGACATGTGAGGCCCCCTGACTCTCAGTCAGGACTCGGACCCTGAGATGTCAGCAACCTTAACTGACAGTTTCTGCCTGCACAAGGAAGTTCGTTCAAACATCTAACCTGAATCCTTCAGGCTGCAGGGAAACCTTTCTTCTCACCTGGAGGTACTTCTAAGAAGAGTCTGGACTTCGGTGTTGGTGAAGACTGGGGCTGTGGGAGGGGACAGTGTGCCCCTCCCTACTCTGAAATATCTTCCTCCCTGTCTGGCCCTGTGCCTGGGACATCAGGGCACACAGAGTTTTCTGTTAACCTGTGAGGTGAGTACCCTCGGGCTGAGGATCAGCTGAGCAGAGCAGGGTGGCACTGGGAGCAGAGTTGGGGACAGCTGAAGGCTAGGAGGGCCATTGCTGATTGTCCCTTTCCGATTAGCCTCGATCGGGGGAGGTCTACATGAGCTGCCTCCTTCTTATCTCTGTCCTCCTCTCCTCCTATTTTCCCTTCCCTCACCTCACTCCAACCACACAGGCCTCCAACAGCCCAATCACCCGCAACTGCAGGGCCTTTGCATGTGCCATTCTCTTGGCCTGGAAGGTCCTTCTCCTTCTCTCTGCATGGCTAAGTCCCTACCTATTCAGGTCCCTGCTGCCTTCTCAAAGAGACCTCCTCTGAGTCCCTGTAGTAGGCAGAATAAGGCCTCCAATGATGTTCACACCCCAAGCTCCATCACCATATATGGCAGAGGAGACTTTGCAGATATGAGGAAGGTTAAGGATTTGGGGATGGGGCCTGAGGCCCTTCCAAGTGGCAGGGGGAGGTAGGTGGAAACGGCCAGATGGTGGGACGTGGACAGCTGAGTAGAAGGTCAGGGAGGGCAGCAAGGGGCAGGCTTGGCCTGATGGCACTGGAGGGCAGGGAGCTGAGGAGGCCAGGCAGCCTTCAGAGGCGGGGCAAGGCCAGGGGACAGGCGCCCGGAGCCTCCGGAGAGAAGGCAGCTCTGCCGACACCAGGTCCTGGTCTCACATAGGCTCTCTGGTCCCCAGATCTGTGAGATAACAGATGTGTGCTGCTGGGGCGGCTAAGCCGGAGGTCTCAATGACGCAGCAGTCAGGACCTGCTAGGCCTCTCTTCCCTGCCTTCCCACTCTCTGCACTTTGTCACTTGAGAGAGCACACTTTCCTTAGAAGTTGTCTCTTCCCCCACAGAACGTCGGCTGCAGGAGGGCAGAGGGTTTTTGTTTGGTTGACATCACATTCCCAGACAGGGCCATCAGATTTAGCAAACAGAAGCACAGAGCACCCAGTGACACTGAGCTCCAGACAGCCCATGAACGCTTTTAGTGTAAAGTTGTCCCAAATATTGCAATCATTCATTGTTTATCTGAAATTCCAATAATTTAGCTGTTCTGTACTTTATCTGGCAGTGCCAACCCTAGCACCTAAAACAGTTCCCTGGTACATAGTAACTAGCATCACCATGAATGTCTGTCGCATGAGTAGAACAAAGAAATGAACGGACTCACATTGATTCTAGCTTGAAAGTCCTCACTGGCATAAAGTGTAAACAAAAGCACTTGACAAAAGCAAGCAGCGCCCCTTCCTATGTGCTGGGTGTGATCCTGAATGTTTTACAATGATCAACTGACTCAGTTCTTGTAGTATCTCAATGAGGTCATTAGCCCATTTTCCAGACAAGCAAACTGAGGCCCAGGAGGTTTAGTAACTTGCTCTGTCACAAAACCATAGAGAGGCAGAGCCAGGCAATCCCACGCCCTTGAAGAGCCAGACTCCAGAAGTTCCAGTTGTATCTCCCCATCCACTCGTCCCTCACACAGTAGATTCTCTATTAGCCCACAGTGTCTTCTCTGCCTCCTGAACTCCTGCTCATTTACCAAAGCCCTGTCCTACTTTTCCCTTTTTCTGAGACTGTCTCTGACACCCCCAGGAGGACATGGCCCCCTCTCTTCTCTCCTCCCACAGACCTTTGTCCAGATGAATTGTAGGACTTGCTGCTGGTCCTTTGTGCCCCGGATTGTGCTTCCTTGAGGGCATGGAACTCAGAACTGAGCTGGTTTGGTGGTGGTGGTCCAGAAGCATTTCAGAATGAATGAATGAATGAACAAATGAATGTCTGTCTCACTCTGGGACCAGGTTAGAGTCCAGAAGAGAAGGGGAAGAACTTACCCCATTCCCTCAGCTCTTAAAATGCACATTTTTCTGAGTAGGAAAATAATACACATTCATTAAAGAAAAATTGAAAATAATAAAATTATGAAGAAGAAAATTAAAACCACCCACAATCCTGCCACCCAGAACCATTGTCAGTGTTTCGGTTTCTAGCTTCTGGTATTCCTACTTGATGTATAGATCCCCTCCCTCCTTTCTTTTGTAACGTTGGGAGCATACACAGCACATGCAGTTCGAAACCTGCTTTGGAAAGTAACCCACATATTGTGTGTGCCCCCCGGGGTCACTCAGTCCCCTCCCTGGTGGCAGCGGATGTGAAGCTGCTGAGCGGGCATTGTGGGCAGGGTGCGGGGCCTCCCAGGCAGGACCACCTTGGTGCTCCCTCTGGTCAGCCACTCCACTGCTGAGGGTGTTGGTGGGTTTGTTGTTAGGAAGGCATTGCAGGGAACACCCTTGACTGGCGTCACCGCCATGTCCCTACTCGTCCTTTAGGGTGAATTCTGGGACCACCACTGGGAAGGCTGAGCCCAGTACGGAAGCTGTAAGGCCCCGAATGCCACCCTGGTCCACCCCCTCTCCAGTCCCACTCCCACCGGCAGCCTTGACGGCCCAGGTTGCCAGGCTCCATCCACACCCTGGTTCTGTCCATGGCGGAAAACACCCGTCATCTAGCCACGTGTCCATGTTAGTATGGTCTAAGGCTCCCTGTTTCCATCCCAGATGCTCAGTTCCCATGGAAACAACCATGGAGGTCACCACAGTTGGAAGCTGCGCATGATCCTAGGCCTGCTCAGACCTTGTACCTGTCAGTAATGCGTTGACAGATGCCCGACCCTGGCATGTGTGTATCGTCACAGTGACCCCTGGCAGTAGAGATGTCTGTCTTGCTACCCACGGATGACAGCACCGAGAAGCTGAAAGGCAAGGCCAAGGTCACAGAGGACTTCGGACCTCACCCCCCCCCAAGTCTGGCTCTCCTCCCATCTAGAGCCACACCTGCAGGTTGCCACGTGCTACCTGGGGAGCTGTGGGCCCTGGACTGTGCAGGCAGAGGGCAGAGATGCCACCTTACCACACCTGCTGCTTTCTGCCCACTGGGCCTGAGTCCCAGCCTCACCTGGAAGAAAGGGCAGGCTTGGCCTAAGGCTGGGCAGCCAGATCCTGCCTCCATTCTGCTCTATATATGCCCTAGAAGGGGGGTTAGAAGGTCACTGCACCCACCTCCTAACCCACCTTCGGCATGGGAGAGCAGGTAGTCAGATGCCAGCCTCCTGGGCTTACGGCAGCTCTGAGCACCATGCACCGTGGCACTCAGTGCTTAGTCAAAGGGAGAAGAACTCTGTCAGACGGCTGCTCACCGCAGGCAGACAGGCCTAGTCCTTAGGGGACGGAGTAGGCAGGTCTGGGCTCTGGGCTGGCCTGGGAGGGGCCTGCCCACCCCAGATGGAGGCCGGCTCACCAGGCCCTGGCAGATGACATGCTATTTTTTAACCAACCCCACAGGAAGAAGAGGCCAGAAATGAGTTCAGGGGGTTAACCCAGGCCTCTGGAGACCCTTCCTATTTGCATCCTCTTTCCCTTGCCACTCAGGGAGCCCAGTGGCCGTCTCCGGCACTCCCCAGAGCTTCTCAGCCCTCAGCAGCTCAGACTGCTGCAGTGGAAGGTGCTTGGGTGGCTTCCTGAGCAGGTGAGAACCTGAAGAAGCCCGGAGGTCTGGCATCCTCACTGTCTTCTCATTGCTTGTGCTGGAGCCTTGTGGCCCCACTGTCTCAGTGCCCTGGGGCCAGTGACAGGTGTCTGGGACCCCAGGAAGAGAAGGGATTTCCTTGCCAGGGAAATAGGACAGAGACCTGGGGCGGGGGAGCAAAGCAGCCTTGCCAAGACCACCCCTGCCGGTATCCCCAGCTGCCCAGGGCAGGGTCCTGCTGCAGAGCACACAGCCTCTGAGGTGCCTGTGTTTGGCTGTGTGTGCACTTGCACGTGGGGACCCACAGGCAGGGGGCCTAGGTGGGGTCAGGCTCTGGTAGTGGAGCTAGGGCAACTGGTGACAGAGCTGCTGGTCCCCCCGAAGCCCCCCAGGTGATGCAGGCCTGACCTGAAGAAGGGAGAGGGGTGCATGTGGGGGAGGGGGCAGGCCAGGAAGGGGCACATGTGAGGAGAGGATGCATAGTGGGGAGGGGGTGACACTGGGGCCAGGCAGGCACACACTGGGGCAGGCACACACTGGGGCAGGACGGCACCAGGCCCAAATGCTGTCAGGGCCTCCAGGAAGCTGGAAGCCAAGTGAGGGCTTGTGGGAAGCTGACTCTGGCTGGCCTCCTCTTATTTATTGTCTGTTTAAACAATAGTTTAATAAATAACCTTAATTGAATCCCCCTATCCCCCACCCTGCCTCCATGATACAAATAATATGAGCACAATGAAAAAGCTTGGAAAATACAGAAAAACACATACAAGATGGTACAGCCTGAAATGCTATCACCAGGGTGACTGGGGGAGCCTTGGTGGGGTGAGATATGGAGTCTGCTCCCCACACACTGGGCCCCCACGCACTGAGCACTCTGCAGGGCTGGGCGGAGCCGGGCTGTGGGTAAATGTGGTGCTTTCTGTGCTGGCCTGGTTAAATCTCTAGCAACCTGGGAGAAGGGCACTGGTTTCTCCAACTCCTATCCAGAGAAACTGAGCCACCCCTGGAAGTAGGTGGCAGAGCTAAGATCTGAATCAAGGGCTGGCTGACCTGCAAGTGCAAGTTGTCCCCAGCCTCCATCCCCAGGGATCTGCTCACTGACCCATTCCTCCTTGTTTAGGTGAACAAGATGGATAAGGCTCAGTTCATAGCTTGGTTCCTGGTCTGGGATTTCACTGGCCCCCAGCACGGCCACTGACTGAGCTACAGCCCCTCCGCCTTCACCCACTGAGGCCTCTAGCTTTCCATTTGTAGCCATGTGTCCACAGGCCCAGGCTCCACACAGACAGGGGCAGGAGCCTGCTGGCCAACCCAGCCTTGTTACTCTGGGCCGAGATCCCAGGGCCAGTGAGTGGCTTAGGCTTGGCCAGGCCAGGAAAACCTGTCCCTCCTGGAGGAGGGCTGGATGCCCAGCTGTCTTCTTGCCCACGGCAGAGGGCCAGGCCTCGCCACCTCAGGGCACGGGCCACCCCAGGGCCCAGCATGGCTGAGCTCCAAACAGCCAAGTCCTCACACCATTCTCTCCTCTTTCTGGCCAGGCCCTGGACCTCCAGGAAATCTGAGGAGCTGTTGCTCACTCCTTTCGCACTCAATTACACATTTCTTAATTTCAAGTATGTACTTTTCCCTTTTGTATTTAGGATCCAGCAAAATTTCCTCTTAAATCTCATACAATTTCCTGGGCCCTTGCAAAAATAATTCCCTGACCCCATACTGCCTGCAGCCTGAAGTAGATTCCATAGCAGCTTGAGCAGCTTATCCCAAAGTGGGCTAGAGTGGGGTGAAACCTTGCAGATGCCTGTGTTTATCCAAACACAAAGACTCGGAAAAGTCTGGCAGCAGACCCTGTGCAATGCTGCTTGAGACCAACATTCGCAACCTCATCTGGGCTCCAAGCCCCTTTATCTCTGCTCAAGGCTGAGCACACAGGGGAAGATGCCACCTGTTTCCTGGTTTCTAGGAATTGGGGGACTACGGCAAGCGCTACAAGTGACATGGTCCCCTGGATGCCCCTTCGTTGTCTGACTCAGTCCCCACAGCAGTCTGGAGGTCAGGAGCATCAATAGCCCCAGCACACAGATGAGGAAATTGAGGTTCACAGGGGTTACGTGGCCACACAGCCAGTCAGGGGCAGATCCGGTAGACAAACCAACAGCTTCTGATTCTAAACCCATTTTTTTTCTCCTGTACATTGATAAGAAAAATAAAAATAGATCCCATCCTATCAGGATCAATTTTGGCCTGAGACATGCTTTTAAAATATTAAAAGGTTGTGTGTGTGTTTACTGTAGTGTCCAATATGTTAAAAACTTGAAATCTTCAGCAGCTGTCTTCTGACTACAAAAGCAACATGGGACTATTAGATATAAAAGTTTCAAATATTTTGATTTAGAAAATGAAAAATTCACGATCTTACCCCAGGAGAGAACTCAGTCAACAGTTGGCACATGCTCTTTTAGGTCCGCATGGTCCAACACAGTAGCCACTGCCACATGTAGCTATTTAAATGAAAACAATTAAAATGAAGGAAGATTAAAAATTTAGTTCCTCCATCACACTTAGCCACTTTTTATTTTCAGTGCTGGGGATTTAACCCAGGGCCTTTGCACTAAGCTGCATCCTTAGCCCTTTTTTATTTTTTATTTTGAGATAGGGTCTCACTAAATTGCTCAGGCGGAGCTTGAACTTGTGATCCTCCTGTCTCAGCCTCCCCACACCACCCCCACAGAGTTCTGGGATTAAAGCCCTGTGCCATCACGCCTGTCCTATGCCACATGTGAAGTGTTTGATATTCACAGCAGCTGGTGGGCACACTCTGGGGTGGCAGAGACACACAGCATTCCTACCATCACAGAAAATCCAGTTGGAGTGTGCTGTTCTAGATCCTTCCCAGACATATCTCAACATGTGTGTGTAATGCTATGAATATTCTGGGGTGTGTGTGTGCGTGCGAGCACTGGGGATGGAACCCAGAGCCTCGAGCTTGCTAGGCAAGTGCTCCACCACTGAGCTGCACCCCCAAGCCCTTTTGATACTCTTAAAAATGCTCTCAGATGCGTCTTTGTACAACCTCACATGCAGAGGGAAGCAGCACAGAGGCAAAAACAAGACACAGGAGAAAAACAGACGGGAAGGAAATACACCGAGTGAGGGCGGTTTTCTCTGGGTGTTGAGATCACTGCGCTTATTTTTAAATTTCCTAGATCCCTCAGGCGTCCGACCCTATACATTGCCCAAGGGATGGGGGTGTTGGCCGGCTTCATATTTTCCCTAATGTTCTTACTGGCTCTGAAATCTTCAGGGTATGATCTCACCCAAGGTTTTTTTTGTTATTATTATTTTTAATTGTGGACTCATGAAGATAGGAAGCCTGCAGAGACCAAAGGAAGGCAGCAAAATATGGGAGACGCAGGTTCGTTTGTTATTTCCAGGCGGAGCACCCGAGCCCAGCCCAGTGCTCTCACAGGCAGAGCTGGCTTCGTGGGTGTCACCAGTCCCACAGGGTCCCTTTCCTGGAAGGACCCCTGGTGAGGTTTAATGTTCTGCAGATGCCACCCTCAAATTCTTAATGATTTTGACCACAGGGTCGTCCGCATTCGTTTGCACTGTGCCTGGGGAAGCTGCTCAGTCTGCACTGGTCCTGGGGTCCCCAGCCTGGATCTCATTTTGGCTGCTCTGAATCTCCACCCCTGTCCTCCTCAGACCACAGACTTGGCCACGTACAAGCACTTGACGCACCTGAGAACAAGCGCGCCTGGCTACCCAGGTGGGTGACTAGAAGGAGATAAAAATAGGGCTGGGAGCAGGCGCGGAGGCCCCGTGGTCTCCACTCATACTCCTACGTGTGTGCCAGCTGTGCCTCTTCTCAGGGCTGTTGCAGCGAGCCGCCTGGGCATCAGGGGATGCTTGGCCTCCATCACTGCCACCTCCGATCCACCCTGGACCCCTCCTGCCTAGAAGCCATGTCCAACCCTGGGCCTGGCCACCTTCCTCCAGCCTCCGTTCCCTCACCCCCTCCACAGGTGGCACAAGCCTCCATCTCTCTGAAACCCTCTCCACGTGGTCCCTTCCTGTGCCCTTCACTCTGTCGGCATCAACACCACTCCCCTCCAGATATGCCCATTCCAGACCTGCCCCTTTCTAGGAGGCCTCTGAAAGCACTTGAGCAGGGCCTGGAGATGCAGAGATGGATATAAATCACCTCGCCTGGAGGAATCAAGGAGGGCTTCATGGAGGCAGTGTATCTGGGCTATAGGAAGAGGAAACATTTTCCAAGTAGGAAGGATTTGATGGCTGAAAGAAGACCCTGGTATGAGTCTGGGCCTAGCCAGTTGCTTGCCACAAGACCTTGGGTGAAAGTCACTTTCCTTTGGTGAGCCTCAGTTTCCTCATCTGTAAAATGGGGTGGTAATTATGACAACACATAGTACATGGATTATTGTAGAGACAAAGTAAGAGGAGCTATGCTCGCAAAGGACCCACACAGAGCCTGGTGCTTGGGGAGCCAACAGCAGCCCAGTTCCTGTCCCTCTCCCTCCCTCATTTCCTTTCTCTTCTTGAGCTTTCCTTGCAGCAGTCACACCAGCTCCCTGAGGCTGCAGGCTTTTCATCTTCACAGTGGAGGTGGTGATGCCACATTAAGCTGTGACGAGGATTTCGTGGGGTAATGGGAGCATTTAGAGAAGTCTCAGCAGGTTCTGTACAGGCGAGAGGACACAGGCCAGGGCTGGGGGCTAACCTCTGGGCTGGCTCTCAGGGGCCCTGGTGCTTTGAGCAGATTCCCTGATCGGGGGATTGGGCAAGGACTGTCTCCTCTCTGGGCCTCAGTTTCCCCATGTGTAGACTGAAAGTTGTGATGCCAACAAATGGCAGATGGTTGTCTATTGAGTTCACACCTGCAGGCCCAGTGCCAGAACAGTGCTTGCATATAGTAGGCGCTCAATAAATGTTTGTGGAACGAGCCGGCAGCACCAGTGTGTCCACACCCCGTGGAAGTCCATCCCAAGTACGAGAGTCTGAGGAAGCCAGGCCTACCTCTCCAGGGACACTGTCTCCAGATTGGGGCCACACCTCAGGCCATAGCATTTCTTGAGCACCTGCTGTATGCAGGGCTCCGAAGCCAGAGGAAGCAGGGGCAGAAGTGCAGGGAGAAGCACAGAGGGATAGGGTGCTCGGGGCGGGGGGGGGGTGCTGCCAAGGACCTTGGCAAGCTGGATGGGGACTCTGCTGGAGCCCAGCTGGCTCCTGGGAAGGCGGGGCTGCCTCTTCCTCTTTCTTACTTTGAAACAACAACAAAAAAGCTTTTTCCTCCTAAATCTATAAATAATCCACATTTGGTTTTAAGAGCATAGAAAACACAGTCACTGGGAGAGTTCCAAGCACAGCTTCCCTGCACAGTGGCACTGTTCGTGGGGCCGAGATCGACTGGCACTTCAGTTTCCTTCCCTCTAAAGGGGCCTTGTTTGCAGAGTGGCTTCCCTCCCCCGGGGGAGGGACACCTATGGTGGGGGTGCAGAGAGCAAGCCCAGTCTCCCAGGGGAACCTGCAGGGAAGTATGGGGGAACCTCTGGGGCTGGGGCTGGTCCTCAGACAGTGACAGTCAGGTGAGTTGGGCTTGGGAACAGGGGAGTGATCAAATGGGCCTTTCCTCTCCTCCCACCCACTTTCCCTTTGAGCACCCCTCTGTGAACACCTGCTGCCTCCCTGGCCCTCTCCTCTCTGCAAAGGTGAGCAGACAGGGCGCATACAGAGTGAGTGACATGAAGGGACCCACACTGATGGAAGCCCAGTGAGCTGTGCTTCACCCCACAAGGGCCAAGTACTCGCAGTGGAAGCTCAGTCCTCAAGTCACACAAGGAAGGGCATTTTTTGCTTTGCTTTTTATTTTGAGACTCATTATGTACCTCAGTGTGATGTCATACCTAAGATCCTCCTGCCTCAGCCTCCTGACTGCTGGTATTACAGGCATTTACCACCATACCAGGCTATGAAGAATGTTTTGAGGGGAGCTGGCCACCCTGCAAATCATAAGTTACATGCGTCTGCCCTTTCCGCCCACTCGTAAGTCTGACCCTTTTGCCAAAAACACTTTTCCCAGACTTGAAAGAAAACCCCAAAGAGGAACCTGAACCTTCAAGCTGCCTGCTCCGATTGGCTGGGAGCGCTCAGGCTCATCCTGCTGAGCGTTTCAAAGAAAAACCAGACAGCAAAGGGGGAAGTGAGGGGAGAGGCTGGGAACCTCTTGGGCAGTACATCCATCCATCCATCCATCCATCCATCCCCCTTTTATTCATAATTCCCTCTGTCCAGGTAGCAAGAAACACTGAGCATCAGTGCAAACTTGTCGCTGCTCCCAGGAGCACCTCTTGGACACTCGAGGGGCGAGGGGTGACAGGAGGTGCTGGGGCCAGGCAGCCCAAAGGCCAGGGAAAAGGGATGGGGCTCCCCAGAGGAGCAGCCAGGAAGCTGGACCTTTGGAGGAGAGGCAGAGCTTCCCACCTTCCCATCCAGCTCAGACAGAGAGGAGGGAGAATACTGAGTGGTGATTGTTTCTGGCATTTATGGAGGCTTCCTCTCTGTCAGGCTCTGTATTAAGCATATAATACCCACCATCTCATTAAACCCCTCCAACAAGCCTCCAGGTGGGTAGTGTCAGTTCTCCCCATTTTGCAGATGAGGACAGAGGGCACAGAGAGGGAGGCACATCTCCCAAGTTCACACAGAAAGAGAGCAACAGGGCCTGGCTGCATTTTCACTTGCCTTCTCACCAAAGAGCCTCTTCTCCACCTTCATCCCTGGGAGCCACTGGCAAAGGGCCTGACAGTCCTTCAAGTGCCCTGCTCAGCTCTCTCCAGCTGAGAAAATCAGGGACTGACACTGAGAAAGGTGAATGGACTGGTGCTGGCCATGGGGCCTGGCAGAATAGGAGCTCTTGTGGGCTCCAGGTGCCATGTGCAGGGTGGGGCAGAGGCACATTTGCTCCTCGAAGCCTCCCTTTGAGGTCAGCATGACTGGCCCCACTCAGAGGAGGAAACTGATTTGAAGGGGCTCATTAGCATGGCAGCTGCTAAGCAGCTTCCGCCAGGTCTCTCTGACCCCTAAGCTATGAGCCAGGTGCATGCTAGGTCCCTGGGTGGTGAAAAGTCAGTTTTCCTGGGGCTGAATTTGACCTTTCGGAAGACCACACCCCTTTGGACCTCAGTTTCCCCATCAATGACACAAGAGGGGACCCTCTGTCTCCCAGCCCCAACACTGCCCTGGATTGGCTCACTGTTCTTGTTCCTGTGACTTCTCAAGGCCAGACCAGTCTCCTAGCCTGCCCCACCAGTCCACCTCCATCCTTTGCTGTACCAGGGGCTTCCTCCAGGAGGCGCTGTTCCTAGGCCTGTGCCAAGGCCCAGGCTCCAAATCCACAGAGGCCTAAAGCCTGCCCTGCTTCCCTCCTTTTTTCTTCCTTCTCTCCTGAGGTGGGAATGACATTCTGAGTCTTGGGTCTGGGAGCTCAGAGGACAAAGCTGGTGGGGGCTGCAGTGGTCTCAGGGAAGACTCCTGGAGGGGGTTATTGGAGCTCACATTGTGGTGAGACTCCCCAGTGGGCCCCTGGGGTGGCAGACTTGAGGAAGGGCCTGCAGATGAAGTATCCTTGGAGACTGGAGGAAGAGGTGGTGTTTCTGCTGCCCTATAGAACCCCAAGTCTCCCCACCTCTCAGGAGCCTGGGCTCTCAGAGGCCAGTTTCCTCCCGCAGCCTCTGCTCTCTTCCTGCCTCTCAGAGCCTTCTGGAAGATCAGGATCTCAGGCCCTGCTGCTCAGGGGCATCCGTCTCCAGCCCTCTCCCCCTCAGGTAACCTAGCAGGCCTCAGCTTTGATGCGGCCACCTCAAAACCGAGGTGTCAATGGGCCCTCTATATGACCAGCAGGGCGGCTGGGGGCTGCCGGTTGCTGTAGTGGGTGCGGCGAGGCCCAGACACACAGTCCCACTGTGTGGGGCTGGCTCATGCCCGCCCAGACCCTGCGGGCCATGGGGGGCTCCCAGGATTGCCCTTCCAGGCACTTTGGACAGGCAGGGTGGTCTGGGGAGACGGGTGTGTGCAGGGCGGCCTCAGAAGCCGCCATCAAAGAAGCCTGGCCGACGTGGCGCCAGGCAAGCGCCATGGTGGGCACAGAATGGCTGGCGGTCAGTCCACTCGTCCAGGGCCACTGAGGGAGGAGGGACTCTGAGGGCACACACACACAGGGCGACTGGCCATCTCCGTGGCTTGGGATCAAGGGGCTTCCTGAGACTCAGGACTAAAGTCCAGTAAGTCTCCTGTTGTAGGCCACAGGCTGGACACTGTGGCTGACCTCTCTGACCTGGGCAGCTTCCTCCCTGTCCACCCAGTGACCTCTAAGTCAGACCATGCTGGCTAGGCCTGCCTAGGCCCACTGGGCCCACCCTCTGCTTCCATGTGGCCTGCTGCACGCCCAAGCATCCATTTTCCATTTCTCGGTAGTGTTTTGGGGGCAGAGCTGCTGTCCAACCCAACCTCTGCCCACCCCCAAGCTCCTATGCTCCCACCTGCAAATACCCACCAGCCTTCTGGGGAAGGGGCAGAGCCATCCGAATCCTGGCCCAGGCTACTCTTCCTGGCAGGGATGTCCTTCTCCTTCTTTGTCACCTCCTTATCCTTTAAGACTCAGCTCGAATGTCACAACCCCAGCTCTCATGTCTTCTTTCCCCTCTAGAGACATCACCCCCTCCTTACTCTGTGGGGACCCTGAAGTAGCAGAAGTTCAGTGACAGTGCTGGGGGCCACCCTGGAGGTTTGTATGTAGGAGACAGGGAAGCCCACGCGGGGCCTGGGCCAGCGCCTCTCCTGACCCATTCATAACGAGTCTCCCACCCATCTCCTGCCTGCCCAGACCGCATGCTCCAGATCAGAGATCCTGATTCGTCTCCCTGACCTGCCCTCCAGCCCAAGGCAGGGCCCCTGGGAATGAACAGGAGGAAAGCATTTGTTGGCAGTTGCTCTCTGCCAGGCACCCTGCTCACAGAGTTTCTCAGTAATACCATATGGTTGATGTAACCACTGACCCTTACAGATGAGTAAACTGAGGCACAGAGCCGTGAAGTGATCTGCCTCAGGTAAGGTTGGGAGGGGAGAGCTGGGACTTGAACTGAGAATATCCGCCTCCAGGGCAGTATGTGGAAAGAAAACTTTGCCTACCCAGGGTTCCCCTAAATTATGTATGGGGCAGTAGTTTAGGCCCATTTCCTTCAATTCCCTCCCTAGAGGGGCTCCTCCTCTCAGGGTCCCCGGAAGAGAGCTTTTTTGCCTGTGAGGGTGCAGTTTGCGGGTGCTGCAAAACAGACCTGCCTTGAGAGGGTCACCCGTGGGGAGACAGAGGAGGCAGCATGGGGTAGACTCAAGACAAAAGTGCTGGGCCCTGATGGAGCTGTGGATGCCCTTGGGGATCCTCAAGGCCATTGCCCACGATTGTCAAATGGGGAAACCGAGGCCCAGAAAGAGGAAGGGACACGCCCCCATCTGACTCACAGCCACTGGATCTTGGCTTCTCCGTTTGTCAAACAGGAAGACTGAATACACTTGTTCTCCCTGGGAGGCAGGGAAGCCCCTTGTCCTCTCCTTCCACCCTGTTGCTATTCTGTGTGGCTCAGGGTCAAGCTTTACCATCTCCTGTCTCTGCCTTCTCCCTCTGCTGCAGAGTGGGAAGAAAATGAACATTCTGCAAGCTCTTCCCAAGCCTCTGTCCTCCACAGTGAACCTGGGAGTCCTGGTCCAGTGAGGACCGGCTCGGGAGAGGCAGAAAGGGTGGGAAGGCTTTGCCCACACCCTGACCTCCCTCCAGCCGGCCCTGGACATGTAGGGTTGGACCATCCCCAGGAACATTGAATCCCTTTCACATCGAGGCCTGTTTCCCTGCAAGTGTTGATCCTGACACGTCAGGTGACTTGAATGGAGTCACACAGAACGTGGGCAGCATAGCCAGGTGCCCAGACCTAAACCAAAGGGAATCCACAGCCCGAGGTGGGCATCGGGAATGCAGGGTTTAAGAGCTCTCTAGGGATGGTGTTGTTGGGTCTGGCTGTCTTGTCATACCTTGCCCAGGGCCTGGGGTGGAGCAGTTTTTAGAGGAGGCAGGAGGGAGGAAGAGGTGGCTATGGGGGACACAGAGGGCCTCCCCTTTTCCGTTAAAAGCCAACGGACACTAGAGCCCCTGAGTAAGAGCGTGAGAGCACAGTAGACGTGGAACTCTTGACCTGCCAAGGATTTAGGGGGTCCGTGAACTTGGGCTGGAAATAATGACGCTTTTCCTCTTGCCAACCTTTAACCGAAACGTAGCCCCTTTTCCACCATGACTGCATCACCAGTGGAAATCGTTAAGTATTTCTCGGTCTCAGTTAGGGCGTCGCAGATCACCCTGAGATATCCTTTCCCTCGTCACTGCTGCGTCTTGGTAGTTGCCAGACCTTCCCGATGTCTCACTGCTCAATAATGGTCACCGCCCCACAAACTTGCCTTTTTAGCTGGATAAGCGTGTTGCTATAGATTTGGTTTCCTTCATAATCTTTTGGATTTTGTTTGATGCATTTAAAAATGGATCTGAGGTCCAGGGATTTAGCTCAGTGGTTCTGCCGCCTGCCTCGCAAGCGAAAATTCCTGAGTTTGATGCCTGGTACCAAAAAAAAAAAAAAAAAAGTGGATCTGAGAAGGCACCTATTAAGCCTCCTGAGACTCTAGAAGGCTGATGGCTTTAAGCAGGTCTGTGGCCCTGCGTGGGCAGGGTGGAGTCAGAGCCCTGAGCAGGGACTCTGAGGCTGGGGCTCTTTGGGGACAGCACTGGCAGCTGCAGACTCTGGGGACAGGATTTGGGAGACAGAGCCCCCTTTCCCAGCCTGTCATAAGCAGGCAGAGCTTCGCCACCAAATCACAGGTAGCTATGGACACCCCTGTGGCCGAGGGATCGGCCTACTCTGCCCAGCAGCCTCCTCTGCCTGGGCACATACAGGGCAAGAGCTGCCCAAGTCCTCTCCAGCTCCCTTCATGCCGCCAGCTGCCACCTCCCGGGCTCTGTGAAAAGAACCCATCCTGGCCAGGCTGGTACTTTAGCCCTGTCTCCCAAGGTTCCTTTGTTATAAAACCTACATTTCTCCATCTTGCTTATAGAGGAAGAAATACAGATTACAAAGGCTCAGCAAATGGTTTTTATAAACTCTTATTTTCTTGCCACAAAACTGCCTTTAATTAGCTCCAAGGACTACAAAGGGCACACGTTATAATAGCAGCCGCTTGGAGGAAGGAGCCCCCGGCGCAGTGCTTGGCAACCGACCTGGGGCTGCTGATTGTCACCAGCCGCAGCAGGTTTGGTGGGAGTGTTCTGCCATGGGGGACACAGGCCCTTTTCCCCAGCCTACCCCGGTCTGAGCACACAGCCTGCTTTGGCCTCCCCAGGGAGGAGGATGGCCCTGCTCCCAGACAAGCCTCTGCTCCCAAGCACCCAAAATGTGCCCGGGGCACCCCTAGCCAGCCACCCAGGGACTGAGTCACTGCTAGCCAGCAAGCCTGGCAGACCGAAGAAGGACAGATGGACAGTCAGACTGATTTCTACATCTCAGATGACCATCTTGGCTCAGAAAAGGCAGGACCACCGCCAAGCCCTGGAGTTCTAGGTCCCACTCAGCCTCCCAGTTCTAGAGAACTGGTCCCTTGAACATGCCAGAGGCACTGTCCCCTTGCACAGCCCACCCAGGCCTCAGACAATAAATGCCACCGCCAGAGGGGACTCTGATGGGGGCACAGAGAGATTAAATAACTTGCATTAAGTCACTGTGGGACTCAGGCTCAGGGACCTAGACCCCAAGTCTCAGGTGCCACTGTCCCATCTGGGCTTTTGCTGGGGAGGAGGAAGGCAGCAAGGAGAGGGTGTCTGAAGCTGGGGCAAATCCTAAGGGCCACGCGGAGACCAGAACACTCAATCAGAGGTTCCAAGAGGGTGCCTCGGACCTGAATCCTTGCTGAGGGACACAACCCAGAACTCTGGGTTTCTCCAGGATACCAAGAGAGGCAAAAGATGTCCAGAAATGCTTTCTTTTCCCCGTGAGCAGTCCACACATCTTCCGGAGCCTGCTCCCCATGAGAACTCAGCCTTAGAGCCGCCCCAGCTCTCCCCAAAGCCTGTGGCCCCTCCACCTCTCTCTGCTTCTTTTTTTCCCCAGAGATTACATGGAAACCATGGGGCATGGCGCTCACAGGGATCTGCAGATCCTAAGGCATCCCCGGGGCCCCTCCTGTCTCCTATGGCTTTCCAGAAGCTGGCCAGCCCGTGTTGGCCCAAGCCCGGGCCGTGGGTCCAAGTTCTGGCTGATGACGGGCTGGGGCTGTAGGGCACAGGAGGGAGCCCTGCTCGTGACGCAGGAAGTCATGTCTCCCCTTCTCCTTTCCATCCCAAGACCCTCCGAGGTCTGGCCTTTGAGGTCTTGTGGTATCTATTGCCCCGGCCACACACTGTTCCCACCAGCTGAGGATAAAGTCCCACAGCGGTGTTCCACACCAGGAGACCACGGAGGCCACCAACCTGTCTTCCCCCCTCAGGCTGTCGGAGGCCGGTGGATTTAGGTAGCCAGACTGAGTGCTTGAGGCTAGTCAGGGTGAGCGGTGGAGCGACGTGGTTGGGGCCTGGCCACAGCTCCCCACCCGAAAAGGCCGGCCCAGGGCCCTGAGCAATCGTAACTCACCACGGATGAAGGTCGGCGAGTAGGTCGGGAAGGAATCGAAGATGCTGTTCGATGCCATGGCCTGTGCTGAGGAAGGCGAGAATTCAGCCCTTCGGCAGGGTTGGGTTGGGGTTGACTTGGTTGGCTGTTGTTGTTTTTTTTTCTAGCTACTTTTGAAAATAGAAGTGGGGGGGGGTGTTGGTTTTTGTTTTTGTTTTTTCGGTTTTGTCTCCTTTTTCCCCCCTGCTGCTACAAAAAAGAAAATAGGAAAGAACGCGAGAGTGTGTGTGAGTGAGAGAGTAAAAAAATCCCCAAGGAAAGTAAGTTTCTGTTTGTACCCAAGAATTTGGATTCCCGGTCCCACAGGAATGTCTAGCCACAAATTTTCAACAGCAGCATATGCAGAGTGTATCATTAGATGGCAGAAGGGCTCTCGGCAGCCAGGGTGGAGGAGCTGGCGGCCAGGGGAGCGCAGGGAGGCCCGCACCCGCGTCGCGGGAATGAATGAATGAGACTCACCCTCAACCGACTGAGCCCAGCCTGCAGTGGGTGCGAGGGCGGCCGGGGGTGGGGACCAGCAGGAGCCAACCAGCTCCTGAGCAGGGCCCTGGAGGCGGCTGAGGGCCTGGCCTTGTGGTTCTGTGGTTGAGGGACCAGGCCTTCCCAGTGTCAACCCAACCTCAGCTCACAGGATGCAAGAAGCCAGCTTGTGGCCTGGACCCATTGGCTGGGCTGTGGTCACCTGGGCTGTGATCTCACAGCCTCTTAGAAGGTCTTATGGCTGCCTCTCTCTTTTGGAAAAGAAAAAAAGAAGATAATGAAGAAGGAAAGAAAGAAAGAAAGAAAGAAAGAAAGAAAGAAAGAAAGAAAGAAAGAAAGAAAGAAAGAAAGAGAAGAAGAAGATGATGGCTTTTCTTTGTGGGCCAGCCTCCACACATGGCCCAAGAAACAGAACCAAAAGCAGTTGGAACGCACGGCCAGGTGGTGTCTTGGATGCTGTGGGGTACACCCCTTGGTAATTAAGGGCAACATTGGCCAGGGTGGGCTGGGAGCCCTGCAGGCTCCTCACCAGGCGCCAGGATCCTCAGTCTGACACCAGGGTTACCCTGGGTCACGTTCACACCCTGCCATCAGCCCCCAGCACTGCTATAGGGACAGGCGTCCTCATGTGTGGCTGGGTGGCACTTCAGGAGATTTTATGGGAGTTCGGATTATGTGCAAATGGAAAACACATGAAGCAGCCATGGTCTTCCCACCAAGGAAAAAGGCCTTCCTCAGGAAGGCTGGGGCATGGTCGTGCCAAGAGGTCCCCACAGAGCCTGGGTTCTGAGCCCCGAGCTCATCACTGGGGCCCTTTGCATCCCTTCAGTTCTCTGCTCCAGTTCAATGCTCTGAGCTTTCTGCCTCCAGGCCCATGCTCACATTGTCCTTCCATTTGCTGAGCTTTCATCAGCACCCTCTTGAATCTTTCACATCCCAGGGATTCAAGACTCAGAGGGACTCAAGAGCATAAAAGACACAAAAGACAATACAGCGCTACACTTCTATGCTTCTAGAAGCCAGGTCAGGCTTGGGGGTGGGGGTCGGGAGTGTGGTTCTCAGCATTTCCCCTTGCGAGCTCTACTCTCCCATTTCACAGGACAGACCACGGAGGCCCAGGGTGACAGAGCCAGAGTGCCTAAGGTCACATCAAATTCTGGAATAGTATTAGAATTTTAGCCTTTCACTCACCTGCATGGGCTTCAGCTATGATACCATAGTGCCCTTCAGTGCCCTTAAAAGTAAGTCTTGAGACCTCAGAAAGTCCCTTTGCAGCCTCAGGGAGACCAGACTAGGGGCTGGGCCCCAGTACCAGCTGTGGACTCACAGTGGCCTCTGCAGGGTGGCACAGTGGGAGGAGGGGCTAGTCCAAGGCCACAGAGACTGGCTTCAGGATTCCGTCCCTGAGCACTGAGCTCTTTAGTGCAAGTAAGGGGTGAATCCGAGCTGTGAGACCTTGAGGCAAGTCCCTTCTGGGCCTGTTTTCTTTCCTGGAAAATGAGGATGACACTTTCATTGGGGGGACAGGCACCGGGCCAGGACGTGGCCCACAGTTTCCTTGGTGGAGTCTGTGACGCAGTCCGGGCCCCGTTATGAGTAAGCTCAGGTGGGAACCTGGTGTAGTCATGCAGGGAGGACAGGCTGCCCCACCCCGCCTGCCCGGGAGCCCTCAGCTGGCCTGGCCCAGACAATGGCCAGGGTCAGTGGTCCGGGTACAGCCTGCCAGGGGCCTCGGCCTGACGCTTAAGTCAGAGGTGTTTGGAGTCTGCTGTGCTGCAAAGAAGACAGACCAGAGAATGATGCAATGGGGAAGACCCTCCTTTTCTAGAAGTGAAACTGAGGCCCCCAGAGGGACCAAGACTCATCCAAGGTCCCCCCATGAGTCAGTGGGACTTAGCGTCCTGCTCCTAGCCCAGGGGCTGTTTCCACTCTGCCTACACCACCCCCAGTTTCCCACATAACACTCTATGTGTTTTGCTAGGTTTTTTCACACCTTCGTGGGCCCCCAGAAGTCTTGCTTACTTGGCTATCTAAGGGGCTTCCCTTCCCCGGAAGCTGAGTCCAGGCACGGAACAGGAGAGAGTCCAGGTGGCTGTGTAGGGTACAGTGGTGCTTCTGTGCCCCATGTAGTCCAATGAGTTCTCAGGGAAGAGCTGCAAAAGCTGAGTCCCAAGCTTGGTCCTTGCCCTCCGGGACCTTACACTCTCCATTTGTCCCCTCATAAGCTTGTGCTAGACTTTGGACAAACCCCTGGAGGCTTCCTGGGGAAGCAGAGAGGATGTGGAGGCTGGAGCCAGCCACACCTGAAGTTTGACTTTGGTTCTAATGAGCTATGAGATTATGGACAAGAGGCTTGACTTTTCTGAGCACCATATTTATGGACTGTGAAATGGGGCCAATTGCAGTACTTACCTCCCAAAGTTGTAAAGAGGATTAAGTGAGAAAATAATTTCGAGTGTACTTGGCTCATTGTAGATGCTCAATTCCAGGGGTTCCCTTTCCTTTAACTCCTGACTGCATTTTCTTCAAGTGTCCTCTCAGACTCCACTGAAAACAATTACATCAGTTTAATAAAATATTGGTTAAAGAAGGGAATCATAAAATCTAAAAATAAAAGGGAATCATCCAAACAGTATCATAAACTATTTTAACTTTAAACCTAGAAATGTGTGCAAAATCACCTTCCTGTTCTTCTGGCAGAAGCCAGCTCAGGGGGCCTCTCCTACAATGTCCATTTTGAGATCTTCTAAAGTAGAACATGAATGTAAAGGTGCTTCCCAAGCAATCGGCTGGTACTGGTCTCTTGACTGTACTATTTCCCCCAAACTTCCACAACGTCCCACCCATCTCTGATTCAATAACCTTTTTTTTTTTTAAGCAACCTACCATCACCAAGTCGTTCCAAAGTATTCAACCTTGTTTTCATAAAAACAGACATTCCTGTTAGGCCTCATGCCATCCATATAGCATCACCAGTAGCTGGAGTCCAACCAAGGAAAACAGAGTTAGAGATCATTGGCAGCACAGGGGACAGGATTGCTGAGAAGCACAGCCTCCAGATCAGCCATGACAGGAAGCCACTGTCACCCTTGGGGAAGAAGACAGAGCAGAGGTGGTTAGGAGGGCCACTGAAGAGGAAGCAGATCCATGGGGGACGGGTCTAGCATTTGCAAGGGCCACAGAGGAGACTCGGCCAGTCTGGAGATACCACTTGAGACAGACTACAGCCTGGCCTTCTCCCTTTCTCTTGTTTTTTAGTTTCTTCTCGTTGTCTCCCATTGGTTACATGCAACTGGAACCAGCTGACTGGGAGGCTTGGGTCATGTACCCCATGGACTCAGATCCCTGCACCATGGACCAAACCCACAGGGCCAAAGGGTGGAATGAAGGGCCAGGCTTGGCATCAGAGTCAACACAGCTCTGTAACCATGAAAACCCACCTGGCGCACCTGTGTATGCCCTGGCATTTTTGACCTTGACCTCAGTGACTGTGATTGGGGAGTCGTGTCACCAGTCAGGAGCACTGAACTTTTCAGTTTACCGAGGCAGCACAGCCTGCAGCTCAAGGGCGGCCGCCTCCCTTTTCAGACAGGAAAAGGACAATCCCAGGGATCAGGCCTGAATTTCAGCCTGCAGAGCTTAGCACAGCCAGCTTGGACCACACAGGTGGCAGATTTGAGATGAGCACTGGACCAGGAGTCCAAATTCGAGCTTTCAACCAGCAAATCATGGTTCAGCACCAAGAAAAATCCCAGGGGGCCATATCTGATGTCTGCTGCCACCTGTCTGTGGGTGGGGCCTTCACTTTTGGGGGCCAGTGTGGAGACACCAAGATGCACCACCCCACCCTAGGGTGGGGGACAGGTCTGTAGGGCCATGCGACCCACGTAGGGACCAGGATACACAAGCCATGCAGAGAGACAATAAGCAGAGGACCTCCTACGTGTGGCATGCCTGCTGTGAGCTTTCTGCCAGAGTGTCCAGTGACTCAGGGGCTCTGGGGACAGTGCACCTACAGCTCACAGGCCGAGTGACCTTCAGTCTACTTTCCAAGGAGCACCAGCGAGGTGAAGGATCTGCCTCAGCTCATCCAGCTTGCAGGTGGAGACACAGAATTCAAACCAGGCTGCCCTCCACCTGTTTTCTGACTCTGTCTCCCCTCCTCACCCTTGCCTTGCTCTCTTGCTTGTTCTGAAAAGGAGCCCAAAGTCTGCCTCCTCCACCTTCTTGCCTTAGCCCTGCTCTGGAGCTCCCTTTGCCAGGCCCTTTACTGCTGTCCCAGCATAGCTCCGCCCTCACCTCTTACACCACAAGACTAGTGGCATTGAGGATGTCTTTACCAGGGACCCCAATGGCCTCACTCTCTGCCCTTCCTCCAGGCTGCAGTCCCACCTGCGGTGCATGTTTTGGCCAGAAGCCCTCAGGTTAAAGGCAGATGGGACAAACTGGAAGAGCAGCCTTCTAGGGGCAGCACAGGTGGATTCTTTGCACTTCCCTGGGCTGGGCATGCCACCCCTCTGACTAGTTTTCTCCCTGCTCAGGAGGATCCATGCTGCTCCTCTACCCAGTGACCCAAAGCTGGGGGTCACCATGCACACTGAACAAGAGGGGTTCAACTAAAGATCTGCCACTGCCACCTCCACTGTGACCCCAATTACCCCTCGGGTCCCCTTCTCTCTCTGAAGTCCCTGCCAGGCAGCTGGGAGTTCTGGGAGTGCTGGGACCTCAGCACTGCCTAAGCCAGAGGGGGTGAAGAGGGTCTGTCAGCACGCTGCTGCCTCACTGGCAAAGTAGGGGCACTCAGACTTAGACCCTGCCTTCTTCCAGGCTGGTAAGGAGAAGAAGGGACTCCTGGGAAGAGGACATGGTAGATACAGGCCGGGGCAAGCTCCTGATCTGAGAGTGTTGCCTGAGAGCCTCAGGCAATGGCGTATAAAGGGTGTGTGTGTGTGTGTATAGGGAAAGGACAGTCCAAAGGTGGGGGCTGACGGCTGATCACCCCAGCTGACTCCTTCCTTTCCACCGTCCCCTAAGTCCTGCTGTGAGAGGCCCAGAACCCAGAGCTTCTGGAGGTGACCCCAGCCCAGGGCCACGTGGGGACTCCCTCCAACCATAGTACCTCTTTCCCAGACACTGGCCAGCCCTAAGGCCCTTCCTGTGTCCCCCTGAGACCTGGAAAGTCTTGCCTGTGAGATGCTCCTCTCCTGCAGAATCCCAAGCTTCTTAGAAGAAGAAAGAAACCCCAAAATACAGCCCCTTTTGACTCAAAAAATGATCTTTCTCTGGGTCTTGGGGTAGAACAATCTATTTTTAGCAGCAAAGCATTCTGCCAAGGCCTCAGACCTGCGAGGGGTGGCCCTGAGTGCTCACACTTGACCCAAGGGCAGGAGGCTGAGGAAGCTGCCCACCCGCAGGGCTGGCCTCCTGGCCCATGGCTCCTGCCCCTGCCCATTCAGCAAGCATGGGTTCAGAGCCAGGACCCCCTTTCCTCCTGGTGCTTCCCTACCACAAACCTAGCAATAAGGACTAACAGTGACCATGAGCTAGTACTCAGGGACCACTTACCATGTATAGGTAAGGACCCTCCATGAAGAACTTCACTGAATTCTTACAATAATCCTTCAACAGATATGCCGAGGCTCAGAGAGATTAACACACATCTCAGAGCCTGCACTTAAGTCAAACAATCTGTATTATTATTATTTAGTCCCATTTGACCGCTGAGAAAACAGAGGCTTAGAGAATCAAAATTCTGATTGGTAGGTCCAGGCCCATGAAAGGGCCTTGTAACCCAGAGCCCATGACCTCTGTGCTTCCAGGACATGGTACTAATGACCTCAGTTAATTCTAATAAATGATGTGGAGGGTTCTATTATCCTCCTCTCCCTCTTTCTACTGAGGAGGAAACTGAGGTTCAGAGAATTAAAGGGACCTGACTCAGGGTGCACAGCAGTGAAAGAGTAGAGTTGGTATTTGAACCCTGTCTGCTGGAATCCCCAAAGCTGTTGGTGGAGGCTCCCACTTCAACCTCTCTTCCCACCCCACTCACAGCCCCTGCACCCTCACTTGAAGGCCTGAGTCCCAGGAGAAGCGGCATTGGGCTGTCATTTTAAAAAATGGCTTGGTCTTAATGTGTTCCTCCCCCTCTCTTTTTCTCTCTCCTTCTCTTTCAGTCATAATGAGCCCCTTCGCAGGGGTATGCTGGCCAGCAAATTTGCTGACCCAGGCAGAAGGAAAGGGGGTGTCATTATGTGGTTGGGAAATGGTGGGGCATTTCATATGCCACCGATCCAGCATCCCAGGAATTCCGGCGGCCCTCCAGGAAATGAGAGGATTTGCTGCCATCCAGCGCTGCGGCTTCCCCTCGGTCTGTTCTCTCTGTGTGCTCGCTCTTGTCATAACACTGGGGTCCTGCAGCACCTAAGAGCTGCACTGTAGGGCTCTGTGGGGCGAGGGACTGCCCAGGGTGAGGGAGAACCTCGCCAGTGTGGCTACAAGCTGAGGCTGACATTTGGGGGAGCCAGGCAGAGAGAGGAGTAGGTACTTGTCCTAGGCCACACAGGTAAAGCCAAGGTCGCCGGACTGGTGGCCCAGTGCCCTTTCTGTGATGCCAGGCTCAGGGAGTGACTTGCAGCATGCAATCAGATAAGCTCTGTCCCCATCACCCCCCTCACCCCTGCATCCCCTCACTCGGGAAAGGATAGATGGGGCCGTTGTCATAGTTTGGGTTCCCTCCAATGCTCTCAGCTGATAGGAGGGGTGGAGACTGTCCTCCCTGCCACTTTGGCCAGAGAAACATGCTTTGTCTATCTTTTGCTTTTGCTTTTAGCTTTTTTTTTCCTCTAAGTTATAAATGGCCTGGTTTAAGGAATCAAGTATTTCTATAAGAGTCTCTTTCCTATCCCCGGAGAAAATCACTTTCAACTCCTTTATCTGTTTTTTTTTTTTTAGTATCTCTTTATTTCTCCACATAACTCACTTTCCAACCTCAATATGATTTTTCCACATGAGGCCTTATCTGTTGAGGGTCCCCATGGAAAAGCACTGTGCCCCTTTGCCAGCCTCTCCTTAAGAGGCACCTTCCAACCTCTCAGGCCATCACAGTCTCTGTAGATTTCCTGTCAGGGTTTTCCTTTCTCATACCTGAGCCAGATTCTGTTCTGATTTCATGTCCTTCCTTGTACTCTCAGTTTCCCTACTGTTGTTTAGCTTTTCATTTGCATAATTTTCTGTGTACTTCCCCAAACTCTCTGCCAATCACTGAAATCCCCTATTAAGAAACTGAATAACCTCAGTTCTCTATTCATTTCATCCTTTGGAGCCCTCTCTTCTGGAATCCCCTGGCTTGGTCTAGTCTGCTTTGGCTGATCTCCAGGTATGCTACTCAGTGGTCCACCTGAGATCCACCTCTCTCCACTGTCATCTTGGGATTCGCTTTGCCCCCTTCATACTAGAGCCTCTGTTTTCTGAATTTTTCCTCTCTCTTGGTTTACTCCCTTATCATGGAGCACATCTTCCAGCAGCTTCCTTAGAAAGGGTGTGTAGGAGGTAGATTTAGCCACAGATGATGGATAGTTTGGCTGGGTATAGAACTCTTGGTTGAAAAACTTTTCTTCATATTTTAAAGCCATTTCATTCACTTCCTGCTTTTTGTGCTGTTGTTGATAAATCAGAAGGCATTTTGAGTTTTACTATGAGAAAATAATCTATTTTTTGGTCTCTGAAAGCTTTGAGGATATTCTCTTTGTCTCAGTGTTCTGAAATTCTACAGTGAGATGTCTTAGTGTGGTTCTATTTTCTCTATTGTTCTAACATTAAATTAGTCTTTTAGGGGCCGGGGATTAGCTCAGTGGTTCCGCTGCTTGCCTCACAAGCATAAGAATCTGAGTTCAATCCCTGGTACCAAAAAAAAAATTAGTCTTTTAGATCTGGATATTTACAGTGATCAATCCTGGGTCATTTTGTGAATTATTTCTTTTATCATTTTCTCTCTACCTTTTTTACTCTTCTCTCTTTAGAGTCTAAAAAATTCCCAAGTTCTTATCTGTTTTTGTTTGTTTGCTTGTTGAGTACTGGGAATTGAAATCAGGGCCTTCACATTGAGCTATAGTTCCAACCCTTTTTATATTTTATTTTGAGACAAGCTTTCACTGAGTCACTAAGTTGCCCAGGCTGGGTTTGAACTGGTTTGAACTCCTGCCTCAGCCTCCTAAAGTGCTGAGGTTGTGAGTGTGAGCCACCATACCCAGCTCTTCTTTTGTTTTTTATCTCTCTGAGTTTTCGTTGTTGTTGTTTTGTTTTTTTCTGGTACGAGCAATTGAACTCAGGACCTTGTGCTTGCGAGGCAGGTGTGGCACCACTGAGCTACATCCCCGGCCCTTATCTCTGTGTTTTTATAGTTGTGTGTGAGGGTATGTATATGTGTAGTATGGCAGTTTTTTCCTTGAACTCCTTGGAATGCTCTTGAGTTTCTCATTTTGGTTATAATTTTAATGTATGCTTTCTGTTTTCTTATTATTACATCTCACAACTGCCTGTGGTTAGTGTACACAATCAGCATCTTCTTTGATCTCTCTGAGAATATCACTGATAGAGTTTTTAAAAAATGTTTCATCTCCCTGCATGTTTGTTTCCTTCAAGTTCTTTTTCTCCCACTTTGTCTCATCTTTCCTGGTCAAGGCTTTCTTCCTATGGCTTCTGACTCCTGGCTGTGTGCCCTACTTAATAGTGGGCTATGAACTCTGACTGACAGTTCTGTGTACTCCTGTGGGGCTGCCTGTCTTGGGACTTCATAGATGGGCTGGTCTTGGGCCAGGATGTAGCTCAGTGGCGCTGTGCCTGCCTGGCAAGCTCGAGGTCTGGAGTTCAATTCCCGGTACCGAGAAAAAACGAAACAAGATAGATGGGCTGGTCTGGCCAGGTCATTTCCTTGGTCAGTATCTCAGATCTTTCATCAAAGTCTGCCTGGAAGGCATAGGCCTGGCTGCCAGCGCTGGGGGGGAGGAGAAAATTAGTGTTCATTCGTAACATTAACCTGAGCCTCCATGTTCAGTACAACCGCCTCCTCCTTTTATTTGGCTGCCCATCTCCTGTCCAGAGTCTGTCTGTTTTTGCTTTTCCTTCCAGAAAATAAACCTGGAATATTTTACCAGGAAGAAGAAGATGATCTGGAGGTCTGATTGCATCCTAAACAGACTTCCAGGAAGTTCTGCTCTCAGCCCTCCTCTGCCCACTTCTGCATAGAGCTCTGCGCTGCCGCCACCCCTGTCTTTGGAGGCTGCTGCCGAGAAGCTGAGCTGTCTCCGGCCCCCGCTGTGTGCCTGGATTCAGCCCGGCTCTGCCAAGTCTGTGGCTTCGCACACACAGTGCCCTTGCAGTCCCCCACTCGGTTGCTGTTATCTTTGTTCCTCTTCTCTTTGACTTGGTAAATTTGCACCAAAGCAAAATGAATGAAAAACGCACTACTACCATCCAACAACAACTCTTTCTAGCTAGGAAGCAGAGAGGAATGCGTGAGTTCCGTCCCTGCTTTTAGTTTTCTAGACTGTGGGAAAGACCTTTGAGACAAGGATTCCAAGTATATCTTGCTCATCCTGGGAAAACTCTCTGGGTAGAAGGTACTAACCTTTTCCTGATTAATTTCTACATAGTATTTTTTTCTTTCTTTTTGGTACCGGAGATCGAACTCAGGACCTTACACTTGCAAGGCAGGCAGGGGAACCATCTACATAGTATTAATGTGTAAACTGTATTCCAATCAAAGCCCAACAGGATTTTTAATAACCTTGATAAACAGTTTTTCAAGCTTGTAGAGAAGAGTAAGTGGCAAAAAACCCAAAAAAGACAGCCAAGATAATTCTGTAAAAGAGGAGCAAGGAGGAGCACCGGTCACCCCAGCAGACACCAGGGGCCGGGTGGATTGTGTCCTGACAGTGGAGAGGTCTGGGCCCTTGGGGACCCAAGGCAGGTGATGAGACAGAGCAAAGTATCTGAAGACAGACCTGCTGAGCTGCCATACAGGTGTCCCCTTCAGGATCCTGGCAGAGCAGAGGACACCTTCAAAGGGCTCCCTAAGGACAGTCAGTGAGGCAGCTCTTGATGGAGTGGGGACAGGTGAAGAGGCCAGCAAGAGTGTCAAGGCACCCAGAGGCCAAGGCAAGGGAAGCCCTGATCTCCAACCGGAAAGGGTGCGGGAAGTGGGATGTGCTGGAAACCTAGTAGCTGGAGGGCAGGGGGACCTGGCGACACAGGCGACGGTCAGCCTCTAGGCACACAGAAAGGGCAAAGAGAGGGAAGGGAAGAAATGACGGGTTGAATGGAGAATGACCAACATGCATGGGAATCCAGAGCCTCCCTCTTGGAGATCCTGCAGGTAACAATGCTACAGCTCACAAAGTGACTTCTGACTCACCTCCTTCTGTGAGTGATGGTGCTATGTACCACCACACAGCTAGACGCTGGCTCACCCTCCACTCCCATTGTTGACTTCACCTTCAGATCAGTTCTCCTACTTCACCTTTTTATTTCTTTTGGTGCTGGGGATGGAACCAGGGGCCCCATGCATGCTGGGCAAGGGCTGCACCCCCAACCTCAAGCCCACTCTTGCCTGGCAGTGTGAGCACCTCACTCCCCACCCTCCATCGGGTCGTGGGGAGTTGGTCTGAACCTGCCCCAGCTTCCCAGTTTCCCACGGCCCACAGAAGACCCTGCTCTTCCCTTGGGTGGTGTACAGTGTGCATGGCGCTACACAGGGCCTCAGACCTATGAACTTTGCCCCATGTAATTCCCTGAGGGCTGCCCCTTCCCTAGGCCTGTTCCCTGTGACAGGAGTCACCATGCCTGTGAAATGTCTCCTCATTCCTGCTCCTCGCCTTTTTTCTTCGTATTTTTAGCTGCTTTGGTTCCTAGGTCTGGGCCCTTCCACCATCATGTGAGTTTTCTGAGGACTGGAATTGTGTTCCCAGCTCCCAGGGTATGATACAAAGCAGGCATCCATGAGTGTTTGTTGAACGAATACACGACTGAATGACTCACTAAGTAATGGAAAAAATGCCCTGCTTTACTGAAACACTGAAGAGGCTCCACGTTCATTTCATCCCCAGGTAGCTATGCAGTGCGCACTTCTGTGCCACATGCTATGGTCTGTGCTAAGAACCCCCCAGTGAACACAGCCAATGTGATCGCTCCCCTTCTAGGACTTAGAATCTAGAGAGCGAAACGGACACCCTACCCTCAACTTCACACGTTACAGGGCTTTAGTCATGAAGGCCGTTTGGAAGAAGTGACATTTTATATAGAGTCAGGACTGGTAGGAAGCCAGCCAGAGGGCTAAAGACTGGGCCTGGTGGGGGCACAGCATGGGCAAGGCCCGGGGGAGGGCAGGGGGAGAGGGCTGGACAGGCAGGCAGGGCCAGCTTGCAGGGCACTGACAATGGCTGAGGGAGAGCATGGGTTTTAGGTCTCGGGCTGGAGGTGTGACATGATTGGATGTGCATTTTAAAAATCTTCCCTGCAGAGTTAATTGGAGGGAGATTGGGTGGGATCAGGGGAGCACACACGGTGCCAGCTACAGCCCCTGCCAACAGAGACGGAAGGGCAGGGCGACTACCACCCTCACGGCCCCCTGTACCCTCTGCCTCAGGCTGCCTTCCAAAGCACCCTGAAGGTCAGCCTCTGCCTGACGCCCATGTCCCTGTCCCGAGCACCCGCCTGGACCCCACCCCCGAGGAGAAGGGGCTGCTCTCCTCAGCCTCCTGCCCCAGGCCTGCCTGACTGGTGTGTGGCGGCACCGAGTTCAGATTACTTCTGCAGGACCTGATAGGGTTACAGATTCGAGACGAACTGATCTGGGTGGGCCCTAACACTTGTCCTACTGAGAGGCAAAGGGAGAGCATACGGAGAGGACAGGGGCCATGACCCTGGAGCAGACTGGAGAGGCCTAGGAGAGTCCAGATCAGAGAACCCAAGAAGAGGCAGGAAGGGCTCTCCTCTGGAACCTGAGGGCAACGATGTGGACGCTGTTCATTCTTGACTTCAGACTTCCGGCTCCAGCGCTGCGGGGGAAGGCACTTCTGTTGCTCCTGGCCACTCCATCTGTGGTAACTACCTTGGCAGCTCTGAAAAAGCGACCCGCTGCTGGCTGTGCCACTCCTGGCTGACCAGGGTCCAGGACTGGCTGCTTGGCTTCTATTAAAAAGGTCTAATGTCATGAACCACTTTTGTGAGGTAAACTGAGGCAGATGTTTCCAAAATGTTCTGTACAGCCTCACCGAACCACTCAGGGGCTTCTTTCTCCCTTGACCGTGGCTCTCAAAGGGCCTGAAGGCCAGCACTGCCCAGGATCCTATCTCTGGGGCAGAGCCGGCCTTCAGGCTTCTTTAGGGTGGAGGGGAAGTTGCTCCCCTCCCGCTGGCTGCTGCTAGCTCCAGCGGCCCTGGCCTCCTGCCTGCATGTTTGCTTTCCCCTTCCAAGAAACAGATCGGTGAACCTGAAGTTGTCTCCTGCAGGACCCAGGAAGGGCAGAGTGGCGTGGAGGTGGTGCCCCTCGTACACATCACAGCCTTTCTCCTCACCTTCACTCACTGACCAAGCAGTCCCCATGTGTCCCCACTTCATGCCGGGCAAGCAGAGGCTCAAGGTGGGCCCATCCGTGACCCTGAGGGCTGGGACGAGAACCTGGAATGAAACATCATTGACAGTATGGGGGTGTCTTTCTCTTGAGTCAGGGTCTGCCTTGCAATCTTTAGTTCTCCAAATGTCGTCTCTGTCTACAGGCTTGCCTGCATCTTCTTCCACACAGGCAGATGCCATTCTGCTACCAGCGTTCTTACTCCAGGTCCACGAGCCTCAGGAGATCTGTGCACCAAGAAGAAGCCTCTACAAAATGATGACAAGGGTACAGCTTCCAGCGAGGGGGCCCTGGTTTGCATCAAACCCCTAAAGAGGCCCCAGCTGGGGCCAGGGAGGCCCAGGGAGGGTGCAGGTTAAGATTACTCTGGATCTAGAGTTGCCTCATTTGGCAGATGGGAGTATAGGATGCCAAATGTTACAAGGGATATGTTAAAAAATTAGGCATACCTTGTTACTCGATGAATTTTGTTTTTGTTTTGTTGAGACAGGGCCTCACTATGTAATTCAGGCTGGTCTTGAACTCACCATGTAACCCAGGCTGGCCTTGATCTCATGGTCATCCTCCTGCCTCAGCCTCCCTGCTTGGATTACAGGCATGAGCCACCATGCCTAGCCTATCGATGCATTTTGATGCGAAATGTCCTGGTGTTTGTTGTTTGTTTGGTAATTAAAGGAATACGTAAGGTAGAACTTGTTGGCATTGACTGCCTAATGACTTGGTACCTTTTCCAGTCAAAACAATTTTCTGGGTACTCACCTGGCCTCCCGGAAGCAATTAACAGTGAGTACCAAGGTACCACTGTATTCTCTGCTTATCTGAAGTTGAAATTTAACTGGCCATCCTGCACTGTACCTGCCAACCCTATCCAGGCCTGGAGCACTGGTGGGCGGGCTTCGGTAGCTGGGGTTCCTTGTGACAGCATTTGCAGGTAGTCCAGGGCAGCAGAGGGGAGCCACAGCAGGGCATTGGACAGGGGAAGGTGAGCCCTGGATTGCATTTCAAAAGTCACTTGTCAGGAGGAAGGGTTTGGGTGGGATGGGAGGCAGGAGAGGGCCAAGCTTCGGTGATGTCCAGGGGTGGGCACCGAGGGCTTTGTGGAAGGTGGTGAGCTGGGTCCGAGGGATTTGGGAAGCCAGCTGAATGGGCAGAGCCTGGCTCCCAGGGCTGTGGCCTGCAGCCAGGTGGGCGGTGGTGAGCAGTACAGGAGGCCGGGACAGGTCACAAGGGTAGGGCCTGACAGGTGACGAGGGCTGGGGAGTAGGGGTCTGCCTGCCGCAGCATCTGAAACCACCTTGATGGTGGGGTGTGGGCAGGGAGACCGAGTCCCAGGATCAGGCAGGTGGGAGGGACAGAGGAACGCCCTGAAGAGCTGGAGGCTGGCCAGCCACAGCCCAGGACCCGGGGCCATGTGGAGAGGGCTAGCTTAGGGAAAGCAAGCAGCAGAGGACCGGAGCTCCAGTGACACACAAGGGACCCCGGGCCACCGAAGGCAGTCTGACTCCAGAAGTCTGGGGCCATCTGCCCCTCCCCTGCCTGCCCCTCCTGGCCCTAGAGTCCTGACGCTTTTCCATCCTGAGGGGCTGCCCGTGTAATTCTGGGGCCCACTCATGACAGCTGAAGACCAGCCCCAGAGGCTGCGACAACCATTCCACAGCAGGAGAAAAATCAAGACACTTCCCTCACCCACCCGCTCTACAGACTCGGCACATTAAGGCACATCAGAGATGCTCTTTGCTTGTAAGTGGTCAAGGTGTCAGATGGGCTGGCTGCTGCTTGCTTCTCTCCAGGGTTCTCACAGTTCAGCTGGGCCTCTGGGAAGCTGGGGAAGTTGTGGGCAGAGCCCTGTCATCCATGGAGTCTGGGCTAGGGCAGAGCCTTCAGCCCCACGGCAGCCCCAGGGAATGCAAAATGCCTGGTCTTCTCCTGATCTACAGTCTCCCATGGCTCCCTAGGGCCCACCGCATCACCTCCACTCTCCTGAGCCTGATGTTCAAGGCCTCCCTGGAAACTCTCTGCTGCTGCTTCTTCTCACAATGGCCAGGATGGATCATGCTCTGTACCTGTCACCTCCTGAATTCCCTCCCTTCCTTCCGCCATTGTCTAAATCCAGCTGGGCCTCCATACCCCACCCCCAGCCCAGAGGACCTGGGCTGCCAATCTCATTCATCTACTTTTTGTGCTTATGGTAGCTAAAAGGTCATCTCCTGGAAGCCTATTTTCCCCTTCCTGTGAGGCATGGTGTGGCAGGTGGCAGGGGCATCAGTAAAGGCTTTTGTTAGATGCTCTACCCTGTTCAGATCCAACTCGAGCGCACGAAACACTGTGCCTGCAGGCCTTCTCCACCCGCACAGTGATGCTGTGAAGTGCCGTACCTGTGCTCCATGCCAGGAAACTGAGGCACAGAGAGGCTAAGGCCGGCCCACAGCCACACAGCCAGGAAGTACAGAGCTGGGGCTGACCTGAGCCCTTCTGAATTCAGGGTCCGGGGTCTCCCTGCCTCTGCTCTGTCCCCCTGCCGGGACACCCAGGGTTGTCTATCAAGCAGGGGCTTTGGTGAATGAAGCAGTGGACTCTGGGTAGGTCCACACTGATTCTGATTTCAACAAAGTCAGTTTCTTTATTATTATCCTTTAGTATTTCTTCTTTCTTCTATAGTATTTATTTCTTCTGGAAAAAGAAGTTTATATTCAGGTCTGACTCTTTTTTTTCATACCAGGGATGGAACTCGGGTCCTTGTGCTTTCGAGGCAGGTGGTGGAACCACGGAGCTAAATCCCCGGCTCCTTAGGTCTGACTCTTAAACCCAGTGCTCTACCCAAGACACTTCATTGCCGCTTTTGCAGAAGAGTCCCTGAGCTGGAGAGGCTGGGGAGGTGACCTGGTTCATCTTGTGCCTCCAGCCAAATGACCACATCTGTCAAGACCCTTTCGCTTGGCACAAGGGAAAAACCCCAATGCTATGGGTAAATTTTTGTGTGAACCAGTGAGGCCAAAGTGCCCAGATGTATGGTCAAATATCAGACTGGAGGTTGCTGCTAGGATAGTTTTTGATGAGATGAACATTTCAGTCAGTAGACTGAGTAAAGCAATGTGGGTGGGTGTTGTCTAATCAGTTGAAGGCCTGAAGAAGGAAAAAGACTGACTCCCCCACGGAAGAGGGACTTCATCCTGTGGACTGCCTGGGGACACATGCTGTAATGTCAACTCTTCCCTGGGTCTCCAGCCTGTGAGTGGCCCTGAAAAGTTTGAATGACGGCCTCAACACCAGAGAGCCTATTCCTTAAAATATCTTTTTCTCATTTCTGCTGTCTGCTGCCTTGGCTTCTTGGGCAGGCTCTTCATGAACTGCAAAGAAAGGGGCCAGCAGTTCTAACTTCCTGCCTCAGCTTAGCATATCATGGGGAAGGAAAGGATTTTTTAAAAAAATCCAGCCAAAGTTCTGGGGTGGATATTCAGTGACCTGGCTCTGTCCATGTGAAGGCCTGGAGCCAGACGCTGTGACTGTGACCAGCCCAGGAAGGGGTCAGCTTCCCTCTTGTGCGCTCACAGTGGTCCCACATAGGTGCCCTGAAGCTGTTCCCAGGCTTGAATGAGCCCAAGCAAAGCACACATTATGGAGTGTGGCTGGGGATTCAAGAGATTGGGGGGGAGGCACAAGCCCAGGATCCCCTCAGGGAGCAGCAGAGCTGAAAACGAAGGGAACTGGTCCGTGACTGTCGCCTCTGGTCTCCACATTGGACCTCAAGGCCTTTTAGTTCTTGGCCTTGACCAATGGCTGATTCCTCTCTGTCGAATTTCCAAGTGGCTGCACACCTCTGGGCACGGGAAACTCATTACCTGTCAAGACAGCCCAGGGCTCTTGAACCAGCTCACTGGAAGAAAGCTCTCTCGAGTTGAGCTGCAGTCTGCCTCTGCACCTCCACTCACCAGCCCCAAGTCTGCCCTCTTCTCCCCCTTCCTGTCCCAGCCTGGGCACTCTGCTAACCCCCATTCTTGCCCCAGCCCTTCAGCCAGCTTTTCTATTGGGGGCTCCAGATGCTGAGCTGAGCACACTGCTCAGGTTCTCTCATTCCTCTTCTAGGGGAAGCACCAGTATTGTACCCATTTCACAGAGGCGGAAGTTGAGTCCCACAGAAAGGAACGCACCTGCTGAAGGTCATCTGACTAATACGGGGCTGAGCAGGAGGCCTGCTCTAACTGTGAATCTCATGTTCTTTGCCCTCAGGGTACCTGCCCTTCTACTGTTCCTTGGATGACATGGTTTTGGGGACCTCCTGCTGTTTTCAACACTTTCTTCTGGGTATGGTCCAGGAGATCAAAGCTTCACTAGGTGGGGTGCCCAGGACTGAATTGTAATGGTTAGGACTCTTCTCATTCCATATTATGGAAATCCCTGTCAAACTGGCTTAGTTACTGGCTCCTATAACTGCAAATTTCAGGATTATATGGTTTCAGACATGGCTTGATCCAGAATCTCAAGCAACGTTATCAGGACTCAGACTCTTATCCTCCCTGTGCAGCCTTTCACAATGTTCTCCTCTGTCTTGGCCTCATTTTCAGGCAGACCTTTCAGCAACATTTAATCAGCTGACCAAGTGTGATGGTGGTGGTGGTGAGTTTCCCCTTCCAAAGTCCCAGGAATGGTTCTCATTGGCTTGAGTCATGTGCTCTCTTTCAACCCATGATGAGACACTGGATCCAGTGCTCTGATTGGCCAGGCCTGGGTCATGTGCTGAGCCGGGCAAGGTTGCCATTCTTGCCAGAACCCCTCGGACTGAAGGTGTGTGTGTCCCCTGGGGGAGGGGTTCCCTGAAGGAGAGCAAGGTGCTGTGCAGAGAAACAGTGAGAATGGAAGAGGGAGGGTGAACTTGGGGCACCGATCATGAACCAAATCTTTCCTATTGGTGGTGATTGGGTGTGTCCCTCACAGCTGGAAGACAACTCTCACCTCCTTCCTCTGGGTTTCCTACTTTCAGTGATGCAACCAAGAATCCCAGAGTCACTTTTAGCAGCCATGTCACCTGGTCAGTGCACGTCGAAGCTCTGGCTCCTGGCCCCACACCCCGCAGCTCAGCCCAACTTCTTCCTGCTGTCCTCTGCCCCCAAGTCTTGGGCACGCACCCCTCTGACATTCAATCTTGTTATACTCACATGACAGGTCCATTGCCTGTCTTGGTCACTATTACGTCCCCAGCACCTAGAATGGTCCCCAGCCCATATACTCAGGCATGTTTGTTGAGTGGATAAACAGGGTCAAGCCCCAGCCAGCTGAGACTCCTTAGCTAGCCCCCCTTAGACCCCTTCAGGCTACTGTGAGCTTCGTGCCTCCTGGTCCAGTTTCGGATCACAGTTTAGTGTCAGTACTGCTGTGTGCTGCTCACTGGCCGAGCACCAACACACACCAAATCATGTAATCCTCCACCCACTGCGCACCTGTGTGAGGCTGGTGTTACTTTCTTATTCAACAGATGAGGAAGGAACCTAGGGGCTCAGAGGGGCGTGCAACTTACTCCAGGTCACACAGCCAGGGTATGAGGAGCTGAGACACGAACCCAACAGACAGACAGGCCAGGAGCCTGAGCCCAGACGCCAGCCAGTAGTCTGTGTGAGAAGCACACACTGGGCATCCCCTGCGGGTGGGGCAGCAGAGCAGGCTGCCCTGGATCACCTGCTCTCATTTGTCTGCAGCAACTCTGCAGCCCATTTCACCAAGGAGGAAACAGGTTCAGAGCAGCTGAGAGACACACCCTAGGTCACACCAGTGCATGGCTGAGTTGGGATTTGAGCCAGGATCGCCTGATTCCGTGGCCCCCACCCCGCCCAGCTGACCTTGGTCTGGCGACTGTGGTGGGCGCTGTCCCAGGTGCTGGGGCTCAGCCTCACAGAAAGGCAGGAGCCTGTGGCCTGGAAGAGCGCCATGCGGGGAAGGGAGTCGGGAGATAATAAGCCACAAGGCACAGACACACGTGGATGTGTGAACAGAGACCTGACCGACCCGAGTGAGTAGGCCAAGCTGTTGTGTGTGTGTGGGGGGATATGGATCCCAGGCAGAAGAGGATCAAGTGCAAAGGCCCTGTGGTGGGGCAGGCTTGGCTGTTCCAGAGGCAGCAAGGAGGCCAGTGGGACTTCAGCAGTAAGTGAGGCACAGGGCTGGAGGAGAGAAGAATGGCAGAGGCCAGACACTGTGGGATCTGAAACCCATTGGGGGAATTTTGTCTTCCTTCCCTGGGGCAGTGGGGAGCCACTGAAGGATTCTGGGTGGAGGAGCGACCTGGCTTGACTTGTGGTCAGGCGGTCCAGGTGGATGCCCCTGGCTGCTGTGGAGGACAGACTCGAGGGTACTGGGGTGGAAGCAGAGGCCCCAATGGGACTTCTATGATGTCCCGGCTGGACATGCTGGAGGCTGGCCTGGGAGGGCCTGGTCAGATGCCTCTTGCAGGTGGAGGCCGGGGTGGTAGGCGGAGAGGAGTGAGCATGGGAGGGAGACTTATAGCCCATGCAGGATGAGGATGAGGGCCATTAGCTGGGGTGGCTCAGGGGCAGGCCTGGGGGTGACGTCAGGGGCTTGTTTGGGCTGTAAAGTATTTGAGATGCCTGGTGGAGGCACAGGGTGTAGAGGAGAGGAGCTCAGAGGACAAAGGGTGGGGCGGCAGCCAAAGTCCTGAAGGAGGGAGAGGCCCTCATCCAACAGCCCCTCTGCACCCACCCACTCATGGGTCACTGGGTAATCCTGCGAGGCTGGCAGGCATCACTATACCCACTTCACAGAAGAGAAAACCGAGCCCTATAGAGGTGAGTGGCTTTTCCAAGGCCTTCAGTGAGCCCAGGTCTGAATGTGAAAAAGTATGTAATATCAACGAGGACTAGGGATGCTGCTTTTTAAGTCAGGACAAGTGGCAAGAGGAGAAAAGACCCAACCCTCAAGCTGGCTTAAGTAAAACAAAGTGAAATAATAGGCAGTAAAGGTCTCAGACTGATTCATAGAACTGAGCAGTCCAGAAGTAGACTCTGCTTCAGGCACAGGTGGATCCAGGAGCGCAAATAATATCACCAGCAACCCCTCTGCTCCTCATTCAATTTTGATGTCCTTGGCTTTAGGTACTTTCTCAGGCAGGCTTTTCTGACTCTGTGTCAAGGGGTCACCACAAACTTGGTTGTCATCCTATCAGCTTCCACCAACATGGAAAAAGATCCCTTCTTACACCAGTGCAGCAAGGGTCCAGGACTCACTCTTCTTGGACACCTTGGGTCAGGTACATAGCACTGAACCAACCTGAGCCATAAACCTTTCCCTAGAATTGAGGTGGGGTGGGGAATCAGCCTGCTACCTGCTGCAAACCACAGGGAAGGAGCACAGGGAAGGGGAGTGCCAGTTCTTCACCAGGGAGGCTGGTGTTACTTCAAAGGAAACGGGGTGGGGGGTTGTGGAGGGGGTGAACTTAGGCATCCACTGCAGAGGTGGAGCTGCCAGGCTCCCCAGAGTAGGGCTGCTGTGTCCATCAGGGCTCCCTGAAAGACAGTTCTGGAATTGCGGTGCCCAGGCTTAAGCACCCCCCACCCCCACCCCGCTTCCTCTCTGTCTTCTGCCAGTCTTGGAAACAGTCCTGCTGGGCCCTGTGGAGCGTTGTGTCCAGGGCATGAAGTGCCTGGCTCCTCTTTCCAGTCCCCTTGGCCACTCAAGCCCTGCAGCTCTATTTCTGGGCAGGCTCCGCCCACACCAACCTCCAGGCCTTTGCTGGAGCCAGTGGCCTCTTCCTGCACAGCCTCCACGCCACCCACAGTCCTGCCAGCCCCTAGGGGACCATGCCACCCTGGAGCAGAATGTTGGGAGCAGGCATCTTCCCCCTGCCTGTGGCTCCTGCTGTTTATGCTGTCTTCACCCAGCCTGGGTGGGTGGGCAGGGAGCACTGCCAAACAAATATATCACGAATGAAAACATTATAACTGGGCGATGAAGGATAGAGCAAGGGAGGAGGGCAGATGCAGGGAAGGAAAGAAGAAAGAAAACAAAGAAGGGGAAGGAGGGAGAGGAAAAAAGACAAAGGAGAGAAAGAGAGTGGAAAAGGGAGGGAGGAACAACCTATTTCAAACATGCCCTTCCTGGGTGCCTCCCCGGACTCCTGTTTCAAAGCCAGATGTGATTTCTTTCTCAGCACCAGTCATTTCTGGACACGCTGCCTCACTGCTACTTCCTGTGGTGCCAGGAAACACATCTTGCTCATCTCCATCTTTTCCTCCCACCTCCCATCTCCTTCCCAGGCCACGCCTCTCCCCTGGGTGGGTACAGAGAACTTAATCACTGCTGACTTATAAGGACCAAAGAACCTGCAGGTGCCCCAGGTGGCATCCTCCACCTGGCAGGGGACCAGGGTCAGGCTGAGACCCATCTCTACTGGGGGACACCAGCCAGAAGGAAGACTGGCTTCTGGGTTCCCCGTTGATGGGGGCACCTGTACTAGGTGCCCGAAGTGGAGGGTGGTGGTGGTGCTTCACACATACTTTTGACTCATTTCTCCATTGGCCATGTGAAATGGGTATAGTTCTCTCACTGCACAGGGGAGAAAACTGAGGCTCAGTGAGGTGGTGTGAAAAAACTGAGGTCACACAGCTAGTAAGAGACATGGCCAGAAGTGGCCCCCAGGCGGTAGTATGCTGGGAAAAAGAAAGGTGGGGATAAGACTCGGTTTGCAGTGTGGCCAATTTCTATGGTGCAAATCCTCCCACCAAAGCTATTTTCAAACTACAATAACAGGTCTGCAAATTCTCAAATATTTCACAATCGCCTCTTGCAAGCTCGTAGCAGCAGCACCAGTGGCCCCAGTGCACTGCTGATGGCCTGTCTGTCCCCAGCACCAGGCCTCCACCATCTGGACTGGCAGAGGTGGGGGGACAGACTGTCGTTGCTGGGGGGGGGCGGGGTGGTGGCCAGGCAGGAGAAGCACCCTGTCTGCTGGGTCTGTTTCTCTCTGGCTCTCTGTCCCTCGGATCAGCTCTCCCTCCCATTTCTGAGGTTCCTCTGTCTCTCCTTTACATGAACTCTCCCTCCCTCGCAGGAAGCATTTCAGAGACTGTTTTGAAAACAACCCAGTGACTGACTTTACAGTTTTGCCCCCCTGCTAGAGAACAGGACGTGAGAAGACCAGGCTGAATTTCCGGTGCGAGATGAGGTGTGGGCTTGCTGAACAGAACAAGGGTCGGGCTGTGGTCCTGAAGGACCCCACGACAGGTCACCTGGAGTCAAGCCTGGCGGGGGGGGGGGGGGGGGCGGTGCTCAGCCACTCCTGTCCCACCTCCTCTCAGACAGGTTTTCCAGACCCGTACTGGGTACGGATCTGAGCTGGGGACAGAATGTTCCACCACACACCGCAGTCACGCCCCATTTATCCAGGCCCTTGCCGCAGGGCAAGAGGGGCCGCCCACCCTGAGCCACCTCTTCCCACTGTGGGCGTGACCCAGGCACGCCTCTGTGAGCCTGTTTCCTCACCTGCAAAATGGGGACAGCGAGGTGGATTTGAGGACTTCCTGTGGGACTGTATGGAGGGTAACACACTGAGCAGAATGCCTGGCCAGTAGGGCAGGATGCAGGGACAAAGTTACCTGTCCAACAGCGGGCAAGGGCAGAGTTGGAGGGGAAGGGAGACATCCCATAGAAATGCTAAATGAGGTGTGCCCTAGCATATGGCAAAACCATCGTTACTTAGACTTCTTTTGATGGAAACTTTCGCTGTTTAATTCCGAGGCCTTAGGCAGGTTGCTTAGCCTCCCCTGACTTGCTTTCTGACTCCGTAAAACAGTTTATAATCAGACCTGCCACACAGGGGTATTGCATGGATCCATGAAGGAGTAAATAAGTGAAAAGTGCTTAGAACAGTGCTTAGCATACAATAAATGCTTAATTAATGGCAGCTGTTATTATTATCATTAATTTGAATGGCCCCAGCGGTCACTCAGCAAAACACGTGATATTTCTGCTAAATTGTCCCTCAGAGACACCATCATCAAGTGGTCCCCAGCCAGCCAGGGTCAGTGGCTCTTGCCTGCAATCCCAGTGTTCTAGGAGGCTGAGGCAGGAGGATTGCAAGTTGAAGCCTACCCTGAGAAATTTAACGAGACCTGGTCTCAAAATAAAAAATAGAAAAATGGGCCAGGGATTTAGCTCAGTGGTTCCGCCATCTGCCTCGCAAGCTAAGGACCTGAGTTCAACCCCCAGTACCAAACCAAACAAAACAAAACAAAAAAAATAGAAAAAGGCCCTGGGTTCAATCCCCAGTACTGGCCCCTCCAAAAAGAAAAAAAAGCTTTCAACTGTCCGGCACTGCCTCTGTCCTCACCTGTGACTTGGCTAGAAAGTCCCCACTTGCCAAGGTTGGTATAAGCATCCATGGGAAGTACTTAGAAAGGACAGCAGTTACTACCTACTTTCTCTTCTCTGACTCTCAGGTTCCATGTACGGGAGCATTGGCTTTGTGCTCCACTCTGCAGATATTAGGTTATTTATGGCACAGAGGTCTAATCAATTCCCAGGGCCCTGATGGATCTGGCCACACCCTCTCCAGGGGGCACCTGACTCAGGCTGGCCACTCAGGGCTTCCTCAACCCTGGCTACCATGATTGGTTTGCAGCTGGCCATGTGCCCTATGCTGGGCCACATGAGAGCTTGACCTTGGCCCACGCTGGTTGGTTGAGAGTTGGTGTGTATCACTAGCTGTTCCAAGCAAACTTAGTCACAATTCTATTGAACCTTCTTGGTATCATTCTCTCCATGAGAAAACAGGCATCAAGAAGCCTGATTTCAGCCAGGTATGGTGGTGCACGTCTGAAATCCCAGCTCGCTGGGAGGCTGAGGCAAGTAGATGATATTTGGAGTCTTGTCTGGGCAACTTAGCATGACCCTGTCTCAAAGGTATAAAAAAGGGGGTTGGGGATGTAGCTCAATGTGAAGTCCTGGGTTCAATCCACAGTACCACAAAAAAACTCATTTCAGCCAGGCTTGATGGTACATGCCTGCAATCCCAGCTACTCCAGAGGCCAGCAAGTTCAAGGCCTGCACAAGCAATTTAGCAAGGTCCTGTCTCCAAAAACACACATGCACACGCGCACGCACGCACACAATACCAAACCTGATTTCAGGTCCGGGTTCTGCCACTGCCCACTTTTTTGTGTTGGAAGAAGCTCTCTCATTTACTAGCATACAATTGTTAAATATCAAGCACGGGGGAGCTTTGATACCTGCCAACATCTAAATCTCTCCTTGTAGCTGAAAGAAAAGTTGTTATTCCCATGCTGCAGGTAGGAAAGCTGAGGCACCAAAAGTTCACAGAGCTAGTAAGTGCTGCAGTTTGAACCTCAGTGGCTGATTCCTCCTCCATGGCCTTGAACTACTGACTGTACCACCTCTGCTGAGCAGGGCCAGCATCTCTGTCCTCATGGAGAGATGGTGGTAAGGGTGGGGACTTGGCGCCTGTCTCTGATGTCCTGGGTGGTTCTCCATTAAGGAGACAGAGGGCCTTTGTTCCTTCTCAGCTCCAACCTCACTCACATGTGATCTGGGCAGGTCTTGACTCTGCCTCTCTGAGCCTCAGTTATGACAATTCTGAATGGCAGGGATCCCACACGCCAAGCTCTTTGTACCTTCTGGCAGTTTCCCTTCCTTCCATAGTTCCCTTCCTTCCCTCCTCAAAGTGTGAACCCTTGTCTGGAGACCTGCTCTCAGAACCAGTGGGCCTCCCTCTGTAACCTGAGAAGGCTAGCATCCCCACAGGCAGGATCCAAAGATGGATCAACCACCCACAGCTGGTGCAAGCCTGTGGGGCCTGAAGAGGGCAGGGCTGCTTCTATTGATCCATGCTGTCAGCCTGAGAAAGCAGCTGTTTTCCTCCCAATCTAAAATTGATGGCTGGGGGTGCAGAGTTTGAAGCCAGGAAATAGTGCCCCTCAAGTTTTAGAAACACAGGTCAGGGCAGAGCGGATGGGCAGCTCCAGAGTCAGCAGGCAAGACGGAGCTGCATTGCATGCTGGGAAGAGGCCTGGGCCAGGGGCACCTTCTGGGCTCTGAGTCCCATGAGTGGCCTGGTGGTGCAGATCTGACAGCCCTGGGCTGGCCCATCAGACGGATTCCAGTCCCAACTGATACTCATCTGCTGTGTGGACTTGGGCAAGTCTCTGTCCTTCCCTGGGCCTCAGTTTCCACAGGAATCAAAGGAGGAGATCAGGCCAAAGAGTAGGAAGGACTGTCTAGCTCTTCCCTGAAGGATGGAGGTGATAGTATTTCCTCCCATGTGGGTGTAAGCCCCAGGATGGCTCACACAGGGTGGGCATGGCTCTTGTGGGAGTTCATTTCATACCCTGGCCCTGCCCTCCCAGAATGTCAATCACTGCTCGGTCTCCACACCTCTAACCCCATCCCCACTGAAGGTGTTCCTGGAAAGACCTTGTGATATACCCTACCTCCTCTATCCCCAGGGTCCCTGTCTCCCCAAGGAGGCTGTAGCTCCCCATGGTGTCAGGGATGTGGACCCGAGGCACTGGCTGTCTATAAAGGTTTCTGTAGGGGTCAGGAAGCGAAACTTTAGGAGCTGAGCTCACACATAGAACCTTGTCATCGCCCCCTAAGTAGGGCTCCAGTATTTGCTGGACCAAGGAACACCAGGCTGACAATCTCTGGCCCTCAGTATCAGGGGTGTGCTAAGCTGGGAAGGGCTGACATTCTCGCTATGCTTTCTCTCTCTCTTTTTCTGTTCTCCAGGTTTTCTTAACCTCTCCCCCTCACTGCCTCCTCCCTTGGCATCTCCTTCATCCCCCTCGCATCCTGATGGCCTCCTGTTGTCCAGAGCATGGAGGTCCAATCATCCAGGTAAGGTTCAGGTCCTATTGGTTCCCCTTCCTGCCAGCCCTTTCTTCTCAGCACCTCATGCTTCCAGCTCTGCAGCCCTGGCCAGCTGCTCCTGCTCATTAGGGCCAACCTGCTCCTCCTGTGTCTCCTTCCCCTTCCCCTCTGCCGTTCCTCAAGAGCCACACGTGTGCCATGTCAGCCATGGTACTGGGGTCACTCCACAATTTCCACAGCACTCACCGTCCCTCTCCCCACTGCAAGCCTGGGTCAGGTTTGAGGTAGCCCCACAATAGGGAGATTGCTCTACGCAGACCAGCATCATCTCCCCAAGTTTGAGAGACTGTGAGATGCCTGGGGGCAGGAGTGAGGGTTTCCTCATCCCTTTCCTCAGGGGCTGGTTTAATATTAAAGAGAGATAGCTGCTCTGTAGCACCATGGTGGGTGGGCTGAACTGGGTCTCTGACAGAGGCACATGGGGATTTGTTTGGAACTGGATTAGGTTAAAAGGAGGGAGCTGGACTGGCAGGACTTACCCATGCCAGGTGGGTTAGGCTTACTTATCTGGCTCAGAGGGATTAACCTGAATTTTTGGGTTGGGTTTGTTAGAAGAGTGGGATTGACCCAGCTGTGTTGGTGTAGTTAGGGGAAGTGGCCTCTGTAGTTGAACTGGGTTGGATTATTTTGGTGGAGGAAACTGCGTTGGCTTGAGCAGGGTAACCTGGGTTGAACTGGGTTACCTGAGTAGAGTTACTGGGTTGGCTTTGTTTGAGGTAGTTTACTTGGGTTAGATAAGTTGGGTTGGTTTGGAGTTGGAGATGGCCACTTAATTGCATTCAGAGAAGGCTAGTTTTGCTGGGTTGCTGAGTTCCATTGGATTGTCTGACTTGGATGGATCAGTTGAGTAGGTTGGATTAGGTGGTAGCTACTTGGGTTTGACTGAGGTGGTTGAGTTAGGCTTGGTTAGATGGGTTGAACTCATTGCTTGTGATGGGTTAGATGGTTGGGTGGGTGGTTGAGTTGGCCTGAGTAGAGCTTGTGGAATGTATAGGTCACTGGGGTTTGCAGACCCGGCCTAGCTTAGATAAGTTGGGTTGGTTGGTTTGTCTGGCTTGGTGGAGTGGCCTGGATTCCAGGCTGGCCTGGGAACAGCCACAATGCTCTGAGCTCTGCTCAGTCTCCACCTCTGAGCCAGGGTAGTGGGGGTGGTGGGCGCCTTGGCCACAAATAGCTGTGGGGAACACAAACAGTTTGGTTTTCAAAGCCCTTGGTGGTGGCGGCTGTAACTTTCCACCCAGCCCCAACAAGCATGTCTCTAGGTCTTGTGTTCGGGCCCAGCTGCTGCTTCCTCTGCAGGCAAACCGCAGGGTGGGGAGCGGGAGGGGTGAGTTTGGGGGCTTTGAGTCTCCTCACAGGAGCCAGGCAGGCCTTGGCAGGCAACCCCCAGCTAGGCCCCAGGTGCTCTGCCTGGAGAGAGATTGCCTCGAGGTGGGGGAGCATCCTGCCTGCGGCTGTCCTGGCAGGGCCATGCGCCAAGCCTGGAGGGGTGGGGGTGGGACAAGGAGAACTGTGCGGGGCAGGAACAGAGGTGGCCTGGTGGTTAAAGCGCAGGGCTGGGACAGCTCCAGGACGTCTGGGACCTTGATGTTTGCATAGTCGTGGTGGAGGGGAGGCTGTGCTGGATATCTGCGCCTTCCTCTGTGCACTCATAAGCTATTTCTTAAGCACTCACTGAATGCAAAGGCCTGGCAGGCACTGGTCAGAGGAAGGAGGGATGTGATAGCCACAGAGACAGGCTTCCTCAGGGTGGTGTGAGCAAGCCACCCTCACTTTCTCTGCTCAGTCCCCTTCATTGCTCCATTGAGGGGATCCACTATGTGCAGCTCAGTGCCTACTATGCCCAGACGAGAGAAACCCTGTGAGCAGAGGTGCAGGAGTGACCAGGGCCAGGCAGCAGGGCCCAGCACTTGAGGTCCAGATCCCTGACCCACCTTCCCTGCCTCCTGGCCTCTGCCACATGTCACCCTTCTACCTGTGCCAGCTGGGCCAGCCCTTCCCTGGCCCCTGAAAAGGCAGAGCATTGAAACCTCAGGGCTCAGGATTGTCAGAGCTGAGTCTGTCCTGTAGGGATGGGGACACATCGTGTTGGAGGGCAGCTCAGTCAGGCTCCAGGCCAGGAGAATGATGGCCCAGGCCAGAAGCAAGCACACCTCAGCGGGATGTCCTGCTGGCCTCTCAAGCAGCCCCAGGCTTGCTGCTTACATGTGCAGGGCCTTGAGCACATCTTGATCTCTCAGCCTCAGTTTCCTCTAGGGCAGTGGTTACCCACCCTGGGCAGTTTTATCTCTGGGGGAGCATTTGGCACCATCACAGCTGGGGGCACAATGGTACCTTGTGGGTGTCAGCCAGGGATGCTGATAAACACCCAACAGTGCCCAGGACAGCCCCCAACACAGGAACTCAGTGGCCCCAAGGTTGAGAAATTGCTGTACAGTAAGCTGTCTTTCCGGTTTGCCTGGGACTGAGGGGTTTCCTGGGACAGGCGGCTTCTCATGCTAACACTGGGACAGTCCAGGGCAACCAGGAGAGTCATCATGCCAGCTTCATCCTCTTATAATGGCTCCTCCATGACCTCTCCCCACATAGTCACCAACTCACATGAGAGTCCGTATGTGGGGCTTAGCAGCACCTGGCCTGGCCAGCACCCAGGCAGTCCAGTGGGCCTCATTCTCAGGATGCTTGCTCATAGCCCCTTCCTCCCACTAGCCTTTGTCCTTCTGTTCCGAAGGGAAGCTGCTGTTCTCTCTTCCTTGTCTGGCCCACCCACCCAAGGCTCCCAGCCTTGGCTCTTCCGGGAAGTTGACCCATCCCACCACAGACAGCTCTCCCTCTTGCTTTCCCCACCCCAAGTCTGTGCCCTCTAGTGGAGCACTGGCCATCAGGAGCTTCTGATGAGCTGCCGGGTTGGGTGCCTCCTTCAGCCCTCTCAGAATTTTGATTCCTCCCTCATGCCACAGCTGGACCGAGAGCTCCCTGAGGACAGGGAAATGGCAGGTGCCCATCTTCGTCCTGAGGCCAGCTCCTGGCCTGGCATGGAGGATACAACAGCAGATGTCCACTGTGTAAACATCGGAGCCCCCTCCAGGTGCCCGGCAAGTCCAAAGCACACACACTGTCCTCCCTGCCTGCACCCTTCCTCCCTCCATCTCATGCCCGTCCTAGTGTCTGCACACAGCAGAGGCCTGGTGGACCCAGGGAGCCTCACCCTCACACCCTTCAGAAATGCCAGGATCGCGACAGATCACACGGTGGGGGCTTGCAGTGGACAGGACTGCGATTGCACTTATCAGTGAGTGTGAGCACAGCCTGGTGAATTACAGTCACGGAGGACAGGTGTTCTCGACTTGAAATGCACTTTGGCTCTGGAGGGCAGTGACCCCTTGTGTTGGCAGTGGCTGACCTGTACCACTTCCCACTGTGTGATGTTGGGCACATGTTTAACCTCTCTGGCCTTTAGTTTCCATATCTGATAAATGGATCTGTAATAGTGCTTCCTTCCCAGAGCTGCAAAGGGCCTCATCCACAGTTAATGCTCAGTGGGTATCAGCCATCCTGATGGCCACAATTTGGAGGAGCTGCTCAGGCAACGGTAATTCTGTCCTTTTCCTTTCCAGTTCTGCCCCTCACCCCTCCCGCTGTTTGTGGGCTCGTCCTCAGGCACCTTGAAGAGGCCACACCGCCTCTGTAGCATCTGCCCTGGCTCTCCTGGCCACCCCTCCTGAATCCCTCTCTGCTGCCTGCTGTGCCCTCTAGGAGAGGGTGGGCTGGGCAGGATTGGGTTTATTTACTCTGCTGATGCTGGTTTTTCTGTTGCTGAGATGAAGGCCTCCTGGTTGCCCATTTCCTGCCTGGCTTTGCCCTGCCCAGTGCTGGGCTGACATGTCTTCCAGTCACCCCTGGGCCCCTCCACTCTTACCACAAGCTCTCCCTCCACACACCTTCTCTGGTCACCGGAAGTCACTCTCAGAAGGCCCCTCAGCCTCTTCCTCAGCAGGGAGCTAGCTGCTGGCTCCAGCCAGGTCAGCCTCTGGTCCGATTGGGAAGGCCAAAGACTACACAGCGGCCAGAGGCATCGGAATATAGCAGTTATTAGCCTGCAGCCACGAGGGCTGCATAGACCTGCTTTCTGCTGCCCCTATGTCTGCCCATTGTTAGAGAGGAGCATCCTGAACTTGGCCTGGAGCTGGCACTGGGGGACAGTGACCTGTCTTAAACTCCCTGCCTTTTGGTTTGATGATTCAGGAAGAAACAGGGCCACACCCCATGAGCTTGGGCACTGGTGCCACTCTGCGGTGGCCTCAAATGTTTCTTTTTCCAAATTTCAGTCATTCCAGTAATAGCTTCACAACTTTTCTTACCCTAAATTCATCTTGCCTATTCTTCATATTTTTTTTAAAAAACTTGATTCATTCTTTTTACTTAAATAAATTTAGCATCATTGTAAAAATTATATTCATAAGAATTACAGGTTTGGTTCATTAAAGACTTTTTTCCCCTTTAAACTTAGTGCGTTAGTAACCATGCAGATGGCAGATGTTGGTTGGTGAGCCATTGATAAAACTGACAGTGGAGAACAATGAAGGGGTCTGTCCCTGAGAAGGCCCCCGAGCCCTTATCTTCTCAGACCACTGAGATGGCACAGCCTGGTCCTCCTGAGCCAACTCTAGCTGCAGAAACACAGAAAGCCTGTCAATGTCACAAGAGTTGATGGGCTTCATTCCTCCCCCTGCCCAGCCACTATGAGCATGAGGCCCTTTGCCATCTGTGGCCATGATTTAGATAGCTATCAGGGCAGAAGTGCCACTCAGGTGCTGCCAATCATCATCTCCTGCTTTACTCGTGCTAAGTGTCCCCAACCTGAGGCTCACAGTCAGGGTCTTGGACAGATGACAGAGTCCAGCTGGAGTCCAGAGCATTTGCAGTGGGCAGGATTCTGAGGTGGCCCCCCAAGATTCCAACCCTCCAGGTATATCCACCTGAATTATCCTGATCCCTAAGTGTGGCAGAACTATGCACATGACCTTGGATTCATCCAAAGGGAGTCTATCCTGAAGGCCCCTGAGCCCAGATGAGATTTCAGCTCTGCTGATACTTTGCTTGCAGCCTGATGAGACCCTTAGGAGTGACCCAGATCTAGGCGAACTGGGCCTGGACTCTTGACGTGCAGCAGGCACATGGTGGTGTAGTACGTCAGTGTCAGTTCACTGAGAAACCCGTTCCACAGCAGAAGAGTAACAGAGCTTGAGCTTTTCTTATGCAGCTGCTTCATCATTACAGAAACCACCCAAGGATGGGGATTTAGCTCAGTGGTTCCGCCACCTGCCTCGCAAGCGCAAGGACCCAAGTTCGATCCCTGGTACCAAAAAAATAAAATAAAATAAAGAAAAGAAAAGAAACCACTCTAACTGGAAAAGCACTGAATCCACTGAACCTGCCAAGCATCCTGGCTTAGCAACCCAGCGCCCTGTGGAGCACTGCGAGTTTCCCCTTGTGATCAAGGATCTGATGGGAGCTATGCTCGCCACCACTGCCTGGAATCAGGAGAGAGGATCCAACTGAAGTCACCAGCCCAGGAAAGATCCAAGTCAAAGTAAAGTTTTTACTGAATGTGTGTGGCTTTCACATGAAGGTAAAGCCCAGCCACCCTGACTGGAGGGCTAGCTATGCAGGTAGTTACTCGACACTGGTTTTCTATTTAGTGTAGCAATGCAAGGTTTCCTTAAGAATTTTACAAAATTATATGTTAATGTTTAAAATCAGCGTGGAGGGTTAAAAATGGTTTAAATTCTTTGATATTCATATCACCAAAAGCTGGGCTTTGCGTCTCCTCCCTGTGACTGTAAGTGGCCTGTGTCTTCTTCCACTGAGTATAATGAAAATGACATGATGCGACCTCTGGGGCAAGGTCAAGGTCATGAAAGACTTGTGGCTGCTGCCTAGTGGGCTTGGGACCCTGGTGCTTGAACTTTCACATAAGGTCACTGCCGGAACCATGTGTAGGCCCCAGCTGCCAGCCTAGTTCAACTCCCAGCCACCAGCCAGTGTCTCCACTAGCTGAGTGAGGCACAACTTGGACCTCTGCCCAGCCAGGCCTTCAGATGGACACAGTCCCAGCCAGCTCTGACCACAGTAGCATAAAGGACCCCAAGCGAGATGCCCTACTATGCCCTTCTCTCTTCCTGACCACATCACAGCAAAATGAAATGGTTGCTTCAAGCTGTTACATTTTGGGTAATTTGTTATGCAGCAAGAGCATCAGGAACAATTAGTGGTATGTTCCTGCCCTTCAAGTCCCCGAGTCTATGACTGTCTGGGATCAACCCTGGGTGAGGTGAGTTTTAATGAGATGCTACGGCCTCTTCTCCCAGTTCTGCACACCTGCCTCACCCGCAGCACACATTTGCTGAGCACCTATTGCATCCATGCCTCATAGGCCCATTAGGTGTCCCTGTGGTGGTGGAGAGGGGTAGCCCACAGTCTAGCTAGAGGGAGGGGACACAGGTGAAGCTGACCAATCCCAGCTAGGCTACACTGCAGGTACCACAAACCAGACCCCCAGGTGGCCATGCTGGGTACTCATTCGTTCATGCATGGTAGTCAGCAAAGGGATGCTGCCAGTGGAGCATTTCTGGATCTTATAATTATTTAATAACTAACATCTTAAAGTTATTCACTTAATACACACCAGGCACATGCTAAGCAGTTTAGGGTTTAGATCTCAAAGCCAGTGATGGCAGGACTTCGATCTCTTGAAGCTCAGGAGGTGAAGGAAGCGGCTGGAAGGGGACAGAGGGAGGGCTCAGGCCCCAGCCTTTCTGAGCCCAGACCCCAACCCTTGCCCGTCACCCTGGCCTGCTTCCCTGGGGATCAGCACATCCAAGCCCCAAAGAGGACACTCCAGGCAAAGGAAACGGCATGAACAAAGGTTGAGAGGCAGAACTCTGCTTCCAGAGCAGGGCGAAGGTAAGGAGGAGGAATGGGGTGGAGCAGAGCTGGAACATCACACAGACGGCTGGATGGGGTGGGGAGATTTGTGAAGATGCCCAGGCCTCCCTGTCGCTCTTTAGTGAAGCTTCCCTTTCTTTGTAGACCCTAATGCTTACAGTATAACTGCGTCTGTACACACACACACGCGCGCAAACACACGCACACACACACGCACAAACACACACACACACACACACAGATGGTTCTCAGCTTACAGTGGGATTATGTCCTGATAAATTCATCATCAGTCAAAAACACATTCATGACTTCCAACCTACCAAACGTCCAGCTTAGCAACAGTGGTCTCCTGGTGGCCTAGGAGCCTCACTTGCTGTCGCTGCCCCACATTATGGGAGAGAATCAGATCGCACATCGCTAGCCCAGTAAAAGATCCAAATTCAAAATTTGAAGTATTGTTTCTATTGAACACATTCCACGTTCACACCATCAAAAAATAAAACAATCCTAAATCAAAACATCCTAAGTTGAGAACCATCTGTGTTTGTGATATGCACACCCACATATATATAAAATTTTATTCTAATAAGGTACATGTCATTAGTGAAATCCAGCTCCTCCAAAGCCACTCCAGTTTGCAGCAGGTGGGGAAGCCAGGGCTGTCTTCTAGTTCTCAGCTCAGGTGTGGCTTCAGGCCTGGTCACCCCTGTGACAGTCAGGGATCTGAGACACAGCCTTCATGGCAGCCTGAGACACAAGGCCCAGGAGGGGAAGGCTCAAGTGTGGCTCAGGGGTGGGAGGCCAGGCCAGGAAGTTGGGTGCCGTGACACCCCAGGGCTGTGTGGGAGGAGAAGCTGATCAGGGGAGACCATCCGGGGAAACTTGAAAGGTTGTTCCTGGCACAGACACGAGAGGCACCTAGGCCTGGGGGCAGGCAGCATGGAGGAGGAGTACGGTCCTACTCCACTGGCACATTTCCTAGGGAGGAAAATGACATTTGGAAGGGTGCTTCGTACCAAATCAGAGTGCAGTTTTGGACTTTATTCTGTAGGCAGCAGGAGCCATGAGAGGTTTTTGAGTGAGAACATATTGATAAGTAAGTTTATGAACCTGGAAGCGTCACCTTTAGAAAACTTACGGTCCCTGTGCTTCCTGAGGGCTCAGCTTCTTTACCAGGAGCTGGGAGACTTGCATCAGATCAGAGACGGCAAATGCCTGGCACAGGCGTCATCACTTCAAAGTCTGCATCCATAACAGGCATCACTAGTCAATCCTTGGACTTTCTCCCATTGAGCTCAGTTTCAGCTCTGCAGAGCACCAGCCAGGCTCTACCAGTCACACAGAATCAGCTCAGAGGATGGTCTTGACCAAGTGAAGACAGTGGTGCCGATCACAGTGAAGCAACAACTCTTTTTACCTTACAGATGTGCTTTCCTCTCATCTTGGCCTCTGATCAACTCACCATTCAAGGCACCCATTGTCAACTGCAATCTTCAAGGAGGGAAACTGAGCCACCAGGCAAGTGAGGGCCTTCCCCTAGGCTACTCAGCTCTCAGCAAAAGCTGTTCCCAGGCTTATACACCAGCATCAAGGCCTGACCCCACTTCTCTCCTGAATCCCACATGTCCCAGCCTAGTGAAGGAGGTGATGGGGCCACCTCCAGCTTTGCCAATGTCCCTGCCAATGTCCCTGCAGTACTGGGGGTTCTCTCCTGCCCCTGGCCACAGCCCTGGTGGTCCCAAGATGCAGAGCACAAGAAGCTTCTGGAATTACTGGCAAGACAGACGCCTGGTTAGTTAGAAAAACATGTGGCTTACTCTTCCCCCTCCTGCCCCTCCAACCGCCACCACCTTCTAATTCAATTTCCCTTGAAAAACAATGGTTTCAATGAAGGGAGAAACAAGATTTTCTGAAACTTCATAAAGTTTTGCAAAATAATTACCCCCCAAACTGGTAGGCTCCCTCCCCCTTCCTCCTCAAATGAACGTCTCTGGGACATTTCCACAGGCTTTCGACCCCAGCTAGACATGGCCCTGTCCCCTGACCCCAGAGCCCCCTCCCCACAAGCACCTTCCCTCCTGGCGGTCCCTGCCTCTTCCATGGGGGACTGGCCAGGAGGAGAGGAGGGGAGAGGGGCCTGGCTGTCTCCCAGCCCAGGCCGAGACTGTCCAAGCCCCGGTGCAAGTCCCCTGAGCTGGCTCTGAGCTCACCTGCACGGTGCCGGCCACTCCACACCGACGGGAGCTGAGAACCGAGGGGTAGGGGATCCCGGACCCCAGACTTTCCATTCCAGCTGCTCTCCTGGCAGTGTCAGTTGGAGGCCTCCTGGGAATGTGGCCTCTTGGTTGTCACCACGCAGCCCACGTCCTCCTTACTTCTCTGTTCCCCAGGGGCCTGGTTGCTGTGGTTGGCTCTGCTGGCCCCAGGGGGGCTGGCAGAATCCCCTCCCCTCACTCAGATGGGCTGGCAGGCAGTGGGCACGTCCTCATGCCAGCCAGTCCCAGCCCCTGGGCTGAGGCTTCTCACTGTGTGCTCTGCCCTCCCCTCCCATGCTGTGGGCTACCAGGTGTCCTCTCCTGGGCACTTAATGATCCCAAGTCACCCACACTGCCTGCCTCCACCCCAGGGATGCCCCTCGGCTCCCTCGGTGTCACCTCTTAATGCTCCCTCCAAGGCTGTCCTGCTGCTGCTCTCCAGAGGCTCCTCCAGCTGCTCCCTTTTGAGGTTCCTACCAGGTCCCCCACTTGGCCTTCCTTCCCCACAACTTTGGCCCCCACCAATGTCCACCAGCCCCTGCCCCAAATCCCATTCCTTTTCTGTGGCCAGATGAACTAATTCATATAGAGGTGTGGCTGGCTGCCCACCCGGGATCTCCAAGAGAAGATCTGCCACGTGGCCCCTCTCCCACCAAAACCTCCTGGTGCCACTGGCCCAGCTGGGTTAAGAAAAGTTGCCCTAAATTTGGACACAGGCAGAGAAGACAAATTTCCCATTATCAACCTGGAGCCTAAACAGGTCCAGTAGTAGTACTTGCTATGGTCTGGATATTTGTGTCCCCAAAGATAAGTCGAAGTCTGATCACTAATGTGATGGTGTTAGGAAAATAGGCCCCTGGGAGGTGGTTAGGTCACAAGGATGGAGCCCTCTTGAGTAGGACTTAGTGCCCTTATAAAAGAGGCCCCAGGAGCTGGGCATGGTGGCACACACCTGTAATTCTAGTACTTTAGGAGCCTGAGGCAGGAGGATTGCAAGTTTGACCCCAGCCTGGGCATCTTAGAGACATAGTGAGACCCTGTCTCAAAATACAAAACAGAAAAATGGTTAGGGATATAGCTTAGTGTGAAGGCCCTGGGTACAGTCCCTCACCAGACTCAGAGTCCTTAGGCCCCTTGACCTTGGACTTCCCAGCCCCTAGAAGTGTGGGAAATTAATTTTTGTTGTTTCTGAGTTACCCAGTTTGTGGAGTTTTGAAGTAGCCCAGATTGACAATGTTTCACGATTCAGAGTTGCACATCTTTGACTTAGTACGTGCTATTAAAGGGCTAAATTTTAGAAGTTATAGATGTTAAGGTACAGATCTCTGTCCAGTAGAAGTTATTGATTTTTGATCTGTTAGGATATTAATCAGTTTTGCATCGCACTGAGCCGTTTTATTCCAGCATTTTTCCTTTGGGTGTCTGTTCCTGTAGCTCTCTTTTGAATCAGCTTTATCATCTTACTGGCTTCCTCATTCATGAGTTAAAAAATCAAAATTTGACCTGTGTTTGATCTATATTTTGGTGAGAGTTAAGCTTTTACTTGATTTTTTAAAAATTATACTTCAACAGCTTACATATCTCCAGGAATGGAGGGCTCATTACCTATCAAGGAATCTGGGAACAGCAAAAGCAGATATCTAATAATAAAAATGAGTGTGATCTACATTTTACTTTTGTTGAGGAAGAATGGATTCAAGGGGAACAGCTGTTAACTGATGCTGCTCTGTTCCCAAGGCTGTGCAGTTAGATGAGCTAGAGACAGGCAGGACCCACTCTGAGCCCCTACTGAATCCTTTCCCTCCAGGCTCTGGAGTCACCTCACTGGCCAAGGCTCCAGCCCTGCCCTGGCTTCCTTGGAGTCCTCCTGGCTCTTGGCATGAAGGACAAAGCCCAGCCATGACCCGTTTTGAGGCCCAGCCCTGGACCCTCCCTCATCCTTCCCATCTCAGGAGAGGCTCCCCTCCCTCTACGCCCCAGCAGCTGTCTCACTCCCTTGGGAGCAGCGTGACCCTCCTCACTCCACTGGCCTCTCTGCTCCTGCTGTTCTGACTCTGGACTGCACCTAGCATTTCCTGCAGTGCTCCCCCCTCCTGGAGCAGTCACCTCCTAGAACACTCCCCTCCTGGAGCACTTCACTTCCAGAGCACTCTCCTCTTGGAGCACTCCCCTAAGCACTCCTCTCCTGTCCTCCCCAGTGTACCCCAACAGGGCTCTCAGCCCCCACATTCCTTAGGTGCTTGCAGAATGGTTGGTAGCTCTGGCCTCCCCTGTAGGCTGCAGGTCAGAGGACAAAGTCCACTTGTGCCCATCCTGCATCTTGTCTGCAGGACTCAGCCCTGCATGGTGAGGCATGGATACCCTGAGTCCATGGGACCCACAGCTTGGCCCTGAGGAGCATGGGTGGGGGTAGTTTGCTGAGGGACTGAAGGCTGGTGTGGTGAGCAGAGTGCAAAGCCCACCCAGAGTCACTGGGGTCCAGGAACCCTCCCCGCCCCTAGCCTCAGCACCAAGTGCACAGTCCTGAGCTCCCTCTCAGACTGTGTGCAGGGCGATCAAATGCTTGCTGTGCTCTCCGAGGACAACTTGCTGCAGGAGAGGCCTCTTCACACTCACTCGACCCCTACTCAGTCAGACTGCTGCCTTGGTTAGAAATATGCATCACAATCAAGGTCAGAAACTAGAACATACTGCTGAAGTGCGTGATCCAGAAGCGGTGCCCCCGCGCCCCACCACTGATCATCTCACCCTGCCCCACACCTGCTCAGGGGACAGACTGTGATGACCACAGCCAGCCCTCTCTGGGGCTGACACGGGCTGGGCCACGTTATGCGTATATTGTCATGGCAGTCCCACAGGGTAGGTACTCAGTTTTTATTCCCATTTAATGGCTGGGGAAACAAGAACACAGAGAGATTGAATATGTTGCTTAAGGTCACACAACCTGTCTTAATCACTTTTCCTACCAATGGGACACAATACTGGACACCCACAGCTTAAAGGAGGGGAGGTTTATTTTGGCTCATGTTTCAGTCCATTGTGGGCCAGCTCCAAGTCAGGACAACATGGCAGAGGGGAGCTGCTCATAGCATGGCTTCAGGGAAGCAGAGAGAGAAGAGAGGACCATGGGAGGCAGGTGCACACTTCCAGGTCACATCCCCGTGAGCCGCCTCTGTGGAATAAGGCCCAGCTCTAATAGCAAGCCAGCTGTAGTGCTGAAATCCAATCACCTTCCAGTCTGCCTCTGCGTGTGTGAGGCGTATCCAGACATAAACCATCACACTGCCAGCAAGTGGCAGGGCTGGGACTTGAACCCAGATGGGGACCTCCTGCAGGCTCTGGGTGTCACCCCTGGTGCCATGGCCATCTGTGGTCCACAGGACAAAGCGGGCAGTGGGAAGAGTAGGGGAACCCTAGGGAGGCCAAGGACTTCTGACCTGGGTGTGGAATTGCAGCAGTGGACACTCATTCGGTTCGTAGGCATGGCTGGGCTGTGGCTCCTCTCTCCACCCAGCCCCCTACCACACAGGGAGCTGGCTGCCTGTGGCTCCCAACCACACGGGCTTGTGGGACCCCAGGAGGACACAGCAGCAGGGGCTGGGGCAGGTGGGAAAGCATCTGTGCCAGGAAAGCCTGGCCAAGCTTACTGCAGCCCCTTCTGACCCCAGGGCACATGGCCAGCAGAGGTCACTTCCTGACCATCCCCTTGGCCCCACAGCAGTGTGCCTAGTCCCTCCTCAGCATGTGGTGCAACTTTACACACCAGGCCATTCAGTCCTTGTGCAGGGAAGGCGTGGCTGGAGAAACTGAGGCACAGAGAAGCAAAGTGATGTGTCTAGGCATACACTGTAGGGAGCTAATTAAGCACACATTTAAAAAGATCCCCAGTGTACCCAAAGTTGAGAATCACTGATGGAGCCAGGTCTCATTTTATAGGTCAGTGATGATGGTCCAGAGGTGGCAAGGAACTTGTTCAAGGTCACACAGCAAGCCAGCAGGATCTCTCTGCCCCTCTGACACTCTTCAAGGTTGATGGTGAATGAATTAATGGCACTGAGTTCAGCAATGTGCTGCCCACCCGTACCCCTGGGCCCCAGTCACCCCAAGCCACACTGCCCAGTCCCCAGACTGATTTCCTTGCCAGACTGGCTCTGCATTCCGTGGCAGAGGGAAACTCCACCAGGGGAAACAGTGGCAGGTGTCCGGTTGCTTTGCTGGTGTCTGCGGTTTTTCTTCCTCTTACCTCTCGTGAGATAGCCGGCAGGGTGGAGAGCAGTGTTCCTTGTGGACCAAGCAGGGGCTGAACTTCTGCAAAGATGCAGGGGTGAGGACGACGGGGCACAGGGGCTGTCACATCCTGGAACCCAGCCTGGGCTGGTGCGAGCGAGTACCCACACTATGCCTGGCCTGGCACTGAGGTGCCGGGCTCAGGCCTTTCCTCTGCTCTGGGACAGCTGGGTGACGGCAGCCTAAACTGCTCCCCCCAGGACACCTCAGAAAGAGAGTTCAGGAGGGGCAGAGGTGAGGCATGCCGGGTGCTTCCTCCTCTCTGGGTGAGCATGTGTGCCTACAGCAGTGTAGGGACTGCTGTTCTAGAATGTTCCTGCTGTGCCGGATGGCCCTGCTGAGCCCCCAGCCTCAGACTTCTCTGTACAGTAGAAGAGCATGACTTCTGGGGCTCTTCATGGCCAGAAATTTGTGGTTGTTTTTCCTCTGTTTTTAGAGGCTGTGCGGCAGCAGGGTTAGGCAGCCCAGGTCAAGGGCGGCACCTGCTTATCTGACCCAATGCTGTTGGCCCAGTCAAGTCAGCCAACTGTCCCCCACTCAGGGCAGGCCTGGCACCTTCCCTGCGCACCTGTGCTGGCTTCTCATCCCAGCCGTGGTGTCTCCTTGACAGTCTTTGCCCTGTCTTTGTTCCCCTTGGTTGACCATCTGCTATGAGCCCAGGCCTAAGACGGGACATGACCTCCTCAATGCGGCCCCTGAGTCTCCTAGCACTGTCCCGACCTGCTGGCTTTGCTGAAATGAGGCCTGTGATCCTCCTAGGAGTTGGTGGCAAGGAGCCAGTTGGCCAGTCCTCAGCCCCCCACTCCCCACTGCAGAGTTGCTCCTCTGCTGGCCTCCAGACGCTTCCTCTTCCCCTGCTTGGGGAGACTGAGCTCGGGGCACAGGTGGAGCCCTCCTGGGGACAGATGCTCCTCTGGTCCCCGCCCGAGGAGGTGTCAGGAGAGGGCAGGCCTGACACCCGTGGCTTCTCCCCAGTGGAGACAGGTTGTCCTGGGGTGTGAGGGGCGGGCTGTGCCAGCTGTGCGTCCCCCTGTGCACACATGTGGAGCAGTGGTGGGCAAGAAGAGGAGACACCTGGGGCTGAGACGGCCCCTCTGCCTGCATAGATGGCGGAGCCCAGAGCCCACCTCTGTCTCTGTGTGTCAGGTTAACACCAGGCTGTGGGGTCATCCACAGTCAAGGCACTGCCTTCCACTCCTCAGTCCCGCCCTGGCCACAGACCAAGGCCTGGTTGCCGACAAGCAGCTCCGGCCACACCCTGGACTCCTGACCTTGGTCTCAGACAGACCCACAACCACAGCCAGAGCCGTAACCCAAGCAGCCATGTCAGAGAAGCCACATGGGAGGGGACCAGTGGCCAGGTGGGCTGGGGAGTGGGGTTCCCGGCAGGCAGAGGTCACCCGCATGTCATGAGCACAACTGCACAAAGCCCTCGCTGACCCTCAAGGGACCTGGGTGTGGCTGTGGGGGACACGGGCACGCCCCACCCCTTGGCCTGAGGTCCCTCTGCCACTTTCCGAGCTGGGGGGCTGGTGAGCCTGCTGGGAGTGGTTTCCACATTGTCCCAGCTCTTACCACCCTAGTCTCATCATCCCCTCGGGGCTCTCCTGGCCTCAGTCTCTCCCCAAGGGCCACAGTGACCTGGCCTTGACACCCGACTGCCACATCCCAGCCTGGGACTCTGGCGGATCTCATCCTCTCAGAGCCTCTGTTGGCTCATCTGTGAAATGGGACCGTTGGATGGGGTGTGGGATTCTCTCAGTGAGGAGCCCAGCGAGAGTCCAGGTCAGGAAGTCAGGGCCAAGCATGCTGGCCTTCCCTGAGCTTCCTGCTCTGGGGATGATTTCTCCCTTCTTCTCTTTGTCAATGGGGAAACTGAGGCCAAGCTCCTGGCCAACAGACAGGAAGCAGCAGAGATTCATGCCCCTCTCCTCAATTCCTTCCAGGTTCCTTGGATGCTAGTAAGATACGGTGGCTCCCAGCCGGCTCTGAGCCTCAGATTCCCCTTTTGTAAGAGGAGAGAGCGGGACCAGTGGGCTATCCGTGAGGCCCCTGCAAGAAGCCTCCTGCCCCCAAAGAAGTCGGGAGCTACTGGCCTAGGAGGTGACAGCAGGATGCAGCCCAGGGAGACCTCAGAAATGCGGCTTTGGAAGTGTGGGGCTGCTTTTGCGACAGGGCCCCTTCTCCTTCCTTTTATTTTCATGACACTTCACCAACTGTTTCTTCCCTTAATCCAAACCATTGTTTTTCCAGGGTGAAATTTAAATCAAAGCCACATGGTCTCCCAAACAGAGGCCCTCACCAAGTGGAGGCACGTCCCGGTGAAGAGTGACGACTCTGTGGACAGGGTGCTGATCTCTGTACAGGCCATGGGCCAGGCTGCCTGGCAACGGGCCAAAGGGGCTTCCTAGGCATGGAGGTTTCTTGGCCTAACTGTGGCTCAGGCTGGAGCAGGGCTGAATTGATGATCCCTATTAGGTGGGCAGCAGCCTTTTCCCCCAGCCTGGGTGTCCTCCAGTAAGATGGGAAGTGCCAGACCCGGAGGCCCCCCTGGGATGGGCCACAAGGTCAGCGCAGTGAAGCTTGTCTGCTTAGGTGACTTGAAACATGGAAGCAGTGTGGTCCGGTAGAAAGGGATCTGGCTTTGGAGTCTTGCTTGTGCCTGATCCTTACTCACTTACTGTTAACCTCCGGTGAGTTCTTCAACTTCTCTGAGCTTCAGTGTCCTTGTTGGTAGAATGGGGTTCTTTCCAGAACCTCTGTCTTGGGGCTTGGAGAGAATGATGCAGGCAAACAGCAGGGTGAGGCAGGTGGGGCGCTCACAAAAGCAGCTTGCAATGCCTGTGCAGGTGCAAAGAGGCCACTGCGCCACGGAAGGGGGCGGCTGAGTGCAGAGGAGGAGGGGAGGGCCAGCTGGGCCCAGCACATGTTTGGGAAGAGCAGGCTGCTTTCCTCAGGAGGTGACCGTAAAGGAGGGCCTGGATGTCCCCAACGGTTACTGTCCAGGGCCCTCTCCATGCCCGGCCTCTGTTTGCATAGTGTACCTCTTCAGGGGGTGGGGGGTGCCCTAATTTGGAGAGCAAGGGGTCACCTCCCATGGCCTCCAGACATGATGAGGTAAATGCCCGGGGCTCCAGGCTCTTGTCTACTAAGGCCAGGCTGCCATGGGTGTGCACAATCATGCCCACAAGTGCACACATGCAAGCACACAGAAACATCATGCAAATACACAGATGTCAGACACATGTACAAAGCACAGGCCCACTCGCCTTGCCCAGGAACACATTACAACAGGCCAGACCCAGATGCCAGATATGCAGGCACACACACGCGCATATAGGTAGATGCCCACTGAGCAAGGGCTGCAGAAGCCTCTACAGCACGTGCAGATGGGGATCCCCAGAGCAACAGCCTGGTCCCCACCCCTGGAGCTCATAGTCCAGCAGGGACACCAGGGATCCTGGCTGAAATCCTGATGGCTCCTCACTTGAGAATCCTTACTCTGACTGCCTGGAGTCGGGGTGTCTCCATACAGATGGAGAAAGGAGTTCTGAGTGGTGGCACCCCCTGCCTGAAGTCCCAGAGCCAGGAGCCGCAGCCACACCTGTAGGGCCAGGGCAGCTCCCAGGCTTCTCAGTGACCGCTGTCTGCCCAGCTGGCAGGGCTGGAGGGGCGGCTGTGGCGTGGGCCCCACTGGCAGCCCTCACTTGTGCAGTCTGCTCCCGGCTTCTCTGTCTATTAGATCCACAGGGCAGCCTCGTATGATGCCATGGCTCCTTTCCAGACGGTGGTCATCACCTGGGGCTGAAGGCCTAGACTCTGTACTTTTTCACATTCTAGAGGTCTGGACGAGACAGCACACAGGAAACCCCAGGCTTCATGCCCTGGCTCCAGCTGATCACATTTTTGTTCTGAGTCCCACTGTCAGATGCTGTCTTACTTAATCCCATGCCCCCACCCAAAGGATCCAGTAGGTGTGGAGCGAATGTTTGATGGTGATACCGGTGATGGCGGGGGTGTGGGCCCAGAGAGAGCCTCAGCTGGATTCCCATTGGCCTGCTGTGTAACACTGGGCGAGTCCCTGCCCTCTCTGGGCCTTGGCTTGGATGACCTTTAAAGGCTGACACTTGGTGAGCCACAGATGGTCCCTAGCACCTGGGAGGTGACCTGACTCCCAGATTGGGGTGTCTCTGGGACTCCCTCGTTTGCCCTCTGAACCCTGCAGCCAGGCCCCATGGCTGAGCTGAGCTGCCTGGATGTGGAGGGCATTTGTCCACACCCATGCGGAAGGACTTCCCAGCCCATGTCCTGCTGTGGGTGAGCAGCAGGTGCTCAGCTTCCATTTCTTAGAATCCCTGAGAGGCTGGGGCTGAGCTCATTTACGGGAAAGGGAGACGGGGGGCTCTCTTCACACCCTGCTCTGCTGGGAGGGCAGCGAGTGCGTCAGCAGCCCCAGCACCGGCCTGCCTCCGGAAACGTCACCCAGCATGCAGTCACGAACCCAATGGAGCAGGGGGGCAGCTAGAGTGCCGAGGGAGGTCAGGTGACCCTCGAGGAAGCTGGGCTGAGGCCCGAGGCTGCACCAGGGTGCACAATGAGGTCAACTTCCCCCTTCCCGGGCCTGCACCCCCACTCCCAGCTGCCCAGCTGGCTGTCTCTCCAGCTGACTGTTGGCCCTCTGCTGTCCCCAGGCCCACACCAGGCTCCAGGTCTCTGCAGGCTCCCCTGAGGCTAAGTTTCATCAATACCAGCTTCAAAGGGGCTCCTGTGCAAGGGTCCTGGGGCCGGTGGAGACCCCTGCAGGCCAGCGAGGAGAGCCTGAGCCTTGCCTCTTTCTCCCTCTCCTCCCTCCTCCACTTTTGCTGCAGCTATTTAAAGCCCATGGTGGCCGTGGGAAACTTCTTCAGTTGTGTGGTTTCGGCTCCTCCAGCAGGGACCCTGTCTGCCTGTTCTCGAGTCTGGTGACTCATTCAGAGTGAGAAAAGCCTTTGTGTTGTTTGACGCTCACTCGCTGGAGGCTCTGTGGCCTGAGAATGAAGCCTAATGGGGCCCTCCCTCACTGGGACTCCTGGAAAGACTCGGGAGTACCTAGAGCCACCATCTGACCCATCACCTCCCAGGGAGCTCGGGACCTACAGTGTCCCAGGGGCTTAAATGTTCTGCCCAGGGCCCTCAAAGCCCTCAGCCCCCTCCTCCCCCAGGAAGCTGCCCCTGACTGGCATGGGACCTGGGTCAACCTTCACCAGGGGGACTTAGTTGTCTGACCCTCAGTCTTCTCAATGAGAGACCGGCATTGGGTCCACACTTGCAGACCCGTGTGCAGAATGTGTCACAGGGTCTGGCACACAGTAAGTGCTGAACAGATCCTCTAACAGAGTGGCTATTTCACACCGAGCACTTCACATGATGGCCCCATTTTATCCTCCCAACAGCACTGTGAAGCAGTCACTAGGAATTTTCCATTTCACAGCTGAGGAAACTGATGCCTGAGGCGGAGGGAAGGAGCTTATGTATTATTTCACAGCAAGAAATTGGAGGAGCAAACTCGAACCAAGGCCGTGTAGTACCATAGCCGGTGCCACTAACCACAGTGCCAGCCTGTCCCCAGCCTGAGCAATAGCAGATCACAAAGGTCTGGGCTCTGAGGTAGGAAAAGCAGACCTGTTGCACACGGCCTCCGCCACACTGCTCCCTGGCCTGGGCCTCCTCGGGGCTGTTCCCACTGCTGAAGCTCTGCCCTCCCCCCTGCCCAGCTGTGTCCTCCCCAGGCCTCAGACCTCTGCCTGGTCACTTGCTCCTGACACCATCCAGTACGGGTCCTGTGCGGTGCCCTGGTGGCACATAGCACCTCTGTGTACTTACCACAGCATCAGGCAAATCACACTTTTCTACCTGTGTCCCCACCCAGGCCTCTGGTCCTCCTCACCGCCTCTTCCCCCTCAACCTTCACCCTAACCCAGGCAGCAAGGGGCCCGGGGTGGGAGCCAGCTCAAGGGAGCAGGGCTGTTCCAGGAAAGGGGCCACACTTTCTGCTCACATAAGGGACCACAAGAGCAGCCACCACACCAACAGGCCAATGCCATGGCCGGGGGCTGCAGCCATGTTGGCATAGGACAGAGGAGAAAAGGACAGATGGCCATAGAAGAGGCCACACCAGGCAGGAATCGGGCAGAGGACAATGCTATGCCAGCTAGAGGTTGGAAGCTGGCTTTTCAGGCCAGTGTCCCCTTTTGACGGCAAATGCTGTACACCTCATGAGGCTGTGGTGCCCAGCAGACACCATCGTTTCCCCTTTGAGAGGCTGTCCTGGCTGCCTCAGAGACCAAGTGAGGGGCAGTGCAGGCCAGAAGAGGAGCCAGAGCCTCAATCCCAGGGAAGTCATGGGCAGGAAGCCAGAGGATGGTAGGAAAGAGGCCTGGATGGCTGAACGGGCCCTGGATGAGTGGGCACTCTAGGGCCATCCTGGACCCCAGTGCTGTCCCTCGGTCCCCTAATCCTTCTCATGGCCTCTTCCCCAGGCCTCTGCCCCACAGCAGGCAGGCTCTGTGCTATCCCACGTCCATAGACAGGACACCGGCCCTTAAAGAAGCCGACAACTGGAAGTCAGAAAATTTGGAGGTCAGCTGAAGCTTCGGTTATGGCCTGTCACCGGGTGAGTGTCCCTGTCACTTCCTGCAGAGAGAAATAGCATGTGAGAAATGGGGACTGTGGCCCAGGAAGCCTTCTCCATCTGGGCCCTCAGTTTCCTTATCTGTGAAGCCTGACACTTGGCTTCCACCACCCCCAGGGCCCTGCAATTTTGGTGGTTCTACAAGGCGGGGACAATAGGTAGCATGAGGGAGGGCAGTGTGACCAGACAAGCCGATCCTCCTTTGCAACCCCGTTAACCCCATGGAGGCCAGAGAGGTAGAGTGATCTGACAAGCAAGGTGAGGAGGGGAGCTTCACTTGAGGGAGCTGGGCCCTGGGGGCTCAGGCTGGGTGGGGACAGAAGAAAGACTGCACAGCTGAGTCCCCACTTCTAGCCCATCTTCTCCCCCAAATGCTCAGACACAGGAAGAGTCATCTCTACCAAGCCACAGCTGCAGGCCTCAAAGCACAAAGCCACAAATTCTCAGAGCTCTTGGGGTCTTTTCTGGCCCCAGAGCCTCCCACTGTACAGAGGGGAAGGCTGAGGCCCAGCAAAGGTGGGGCCTGGGCCAAGGCCCTCAAGGGAGGCCACACCAGAACAGGGGCCAGAACCCAGGCACCCTGCCTCGGGGACCAGCACCACACACACAGACGTGGCCAGGCCTGGGTCCAGCTCCAGTCCGGCCATGACAACACGTGCCTGCCAGCCACATCTTCCTGCTGCAGCCCACCTGTGCCTTCAGGTTCAGCTTTGGCAGCCAGGGGACCAAGGACATGGCCCACTGCCACCTGGGAAAGTCCTAGAGAGTCTTGGAGGAAGAGCCCCAGCCAGGCCAGAGCTGAGCACCATGCTCTGTGAGACATTGGCAGGGTGCACGGCTGCTTCCAGAAGCTCCGGGCCTGAGGAGGAGCCGTGTGCAGCTCATCCTCAGTGCTTTGCAGTTGATAGAGCAAAAGTTTTTCCTTGGAGACCTCATGGCACCCTCCCACCAGGCCGGAGGGTAGACAAGCGAGAAGTCAGAGGCCCCTGGGCTGCTAAGAAAAGACAAAAAACAAAACATCCATTTGTCCTATTTATTTATGTTTGTATGAGGGCTGGGGATTTAGCTCAGTGGTTTCACTGCCTGTTGCGCAAGCACAGGGACCCGATTTCAACCCCCAGTACCCCCCACCAAAGAAAATAATATTTATGTTTGTATGTATATATGTATGTTTTCCTTTCGGTGTTGGGGTCAGGAGGCTGAGTCCTACAGGGGCAGAAATCTCCCTGGGATTCCAGGCAGAAGTCAAAAAGATGCTGAGACCATGGGGAGTGGAGACCAGAGAGGAGGAGGCACCTGCCCAGGGTCACACAGCGAGTTAGAGTTTGGACAGTGCCAGCCTGCCCATGACAGCCAGCATTTAGCTATGATTGGGTCTGACTTGCCTGTGGCCTCAGGGCTGTCCTTGCAGGTGAGTCTGGAGACTGTCCCTGCTGCAGAAGCTCTGAGCTGGTGAGGGGAATCCCGAGGCCGACAGCATGGGAACCGCATGCCCCCTCCCCACCTGCTTCCCACCCTGCCTTTGCAAATGATAGAATGTCTGCCCAGGGCCTGGCCGGAGTCTAGACCAGCCCAGACAAAAAATTTCCCCTGTGGTTTGGAATGGAGCTTGGCCATCATTTCCTGTGCCCTGTGAGGGGGTTGGGCAGGGTGGGGAGCTGGGAAGAGGCTGCACCTGCTGTGGGGGGTGGCTGGCATGAGAGGCTGCTTGCTGAGGGCCCCATCCTAGCCAGGACACAGGCCAGCAGTGTCACTTCTGGCCAGTTCCTCTCCTCTCCTGGCTTCTGAATTGTGTGTTACCGGAGGACCCAGCCCATCCAGGCATCTTCAATTATAAATACTTTGCCCTTCTGAAGGACCAGAGAGATACCTTTGAGGCTGGAACAGGTAGGTTAGGGGAGAGGTGGGGCTTTAACTTACACAGAGCTAAGATTAAATTCTAGCTCCATCACTGACTTGCTGTGTGGCCTTGGGCAAGTGACTTCACCTCTCTGAGCCTCTAGCTCTGCATCAGTGATACTAACAATCACATGATTTGAGGCTTTCCTTTGTGCCAGACATGGTTCCGATGATCCCTCCCAGACACTGCTCATCTACCCTCTGGGGTGGGGGCTCTTGTGATGATGCCTCGGGAGAAGAGGGAATGAGACTTAGAGTGATCCCTGGCTGTTGGGCTCCAGATTCTGTGGTCTTCAGTGGTTGGCTACAAAAGCGACCCCCATGAAGATTAAATGAGATAATCTGAGAAAAAGCTCACTGTGCTCAGCACATGGGTGTATGGTTTTGTTATTATTGCTGTTACTCATTTTCCTCCACTCTCCCACATCTGAGTGATGCTCCTCTGCTTCTGCATGGCTCGCCCACCCAGCCCCCTGTCCTCCAGCCCCCATGGCTGGACCCTTGCTGCAGAGCCGGGGCAGAGGCCACCTCCCAGGGCCACATGGCTCTCGGCACACAGGGCCCCGGCCGTCCTCTGGCTCCTTTCCCTGGGCCAGCTGCCTCTTGCCAGCAGGGAGCTGGAGCACTGGGGCCTTGGGGATGGGCAGGCTCCCTTTTTAACACACACCCAGGGTGGCCTGTCTCCTGGGGGGAGTTGTTGGTCACTGCCCAAATATCCTCTGCAGTGCCTTCCCTCTGTGGCAGGCAGCCCACCATGGTGAGCCTCGCAGATTAGCCATATCCAAGGTGCCCTGGAAGCTCCCTGAGAGAGGAGCAATGGGGATACCCAGGGGAAAGGTAGTGTCCCTCAGGGAACCAAGTGGCAGAGCCCAGGGCAGGGCAGCAGGGGGTGGCAGGGTAAGGTGACCACCGCAAGGTGGGCAGAGAAATGAAAGGAGCACCCCCACAACTTGCCTGTGGCTGCCTCTCAGCTGGCTGGCTGGCCCTAGGCGTCTGCTCATGGGCAGGCATTTACAAGGCACCTGCCAGAGGCCAGGTGTGCCAGGCACCTGCAAACACCTGCCTCAACAGCCCCCCGAATGCCGGCCTTCCACCGTCTGAGCCCACCCCATCTCCAACTTCTGCTTAGGGCCCTCTGTCCCGACTGTCCTATCTGCCCTCACCCCCAGAGATGGGTGGAGCCAGGCTGGTGGTCCTCAGCTGTGAAGCCGACTTGGGTTCTTTGGGTGAGAATCACACCCACATCAGCACCCCACAAGAAGAAAGAGTCTGTGTCTTCTGGAAGGTGTTTGAGCCCCTGGCCTCCAGCTGCCAGGTGTGATTTGAAATACGGGCTGTCATTAGGTGTCTCCTATGACCTGGGCCCAGCTCAGCTCCTGAGAGGTGCAGGAGGAATGCTCTTGGCCCAGGGCCCCGAGACTCGCCCCACATACCACTCAACATGCACGGAGCACAGACTATGCCTGGCTCTACTCGGCCACCGCTTTGATTCTCCAGCCCCCTTCTGTGCCAGGTGCTGGGGTGCTGTACAGACAGGAAGGCGAAACTCAGAGATGTCAAGTGGTACCCCTGTGGACACACAGCCAAGAGCCCAGATCTCCCCCGCCAAAGTTCTGTCCTGAACCTCTAGGCCACACAGCCCATGATCCCAGCACCCCTTCTCCTGACCTGTAGTGCATCGGTGCCCTTCCAGGTGGCAGGACCTGGATGTGAGGGGCAGGGGATGCCTGGCATCACTCCACTCCTGTGAGCACTCAGGAAATGCCTGTTAGCAAACAATACTGCTGTCATCAAAACAAAACTGCAGGTGCACAAAAAGAAGATGTGAAGGAGACACACCAAGGTTAATGCTGTGGTGAAGATTCAGAATGCTTTTTTTTTCTTTTTTCCCCCTGTACTTAACTGTGTTTTCAGACTTGGAAACAGAGGGTTTGGGGCAGGTCTTCCTTGGTGGGACTGGTCATTCAGGTTGAGAAGCAATAGGGGACAGAACTGGCAGCCTCAGCTTTGAGGACAAGTGGTCAATCATGAGGATCTTGAGGGGTGAAGACCTCAGGGATCCAGCTCCCCTGTTAACCTAGTATTTCCTGGGGGCCTCTGCTGCCTCATCTGCAGAATGGGGTTCTGCAGGGTCCTTGTGGGGCTTGAATGAGACCTCGTGTGCAAAACAATCCAGTGGTCCCTGGCACGACACAGTGGTGTCCAGGCAACACCAGCTCTGAGTCACTCCAGGATGGCAAGTTGGTTGGCAGGATGGGGACTGAGCCCCTTGCTGTAAGGGTCAGAAACTGCAGTTCTGGGAGGGAGGTGTACAGTCAGGGTCAGTCTCTGTGCTGCCCCACCACACCCAGCTGCTGCTTCCAGGCTCATGGTCCCCATGTAGAAACCATGCATGAGATGGGCCATGGAGACAAGCCTCCCTGTGAGGTGTTAACACCTTTCCAGACAGGGGCCCTGTCCCCCTAGGCCTAGCCCACCAACTCCACCCCGGCGGGCTCAGGCCCCCGGGAAACTGGAAGGCAGCCGAGTTCTCCTTCTCACTCTCTGTCTGAGTCAGCCTGCCGCACCGTGGAGGTGACTCAGATGAGGCAGAGCCCTGAGCCACACCCTGCTGATGGAGGGCCAGGAGCTTCACCCCAGGATAGGGTTCCCAGGCTCGGCCCTGCTCCACCCCAGGGAGAGGAGACCAAAGACTGGAGGGAAGAGGAGGACAGAAAAGAGCAAGCCAGGGCCTCAAGCGTCTGGCCAGGACTCCTTGGCTGGGAGCCCAGCTCCCAGAGTCCTGGAGAAACTTTGGCTGGTCCTAAAGCCACTCGAAGCCTGGACCTCATGGTGATCTGGTGGGTTCTCAGGGAGATGGGATGCCCCATCCTTCACATTGCCGGATTGCTCATTTGTCCAGCAAACCCGTGTGAAGTGCCTGCCTGCGCTAGGCGATGGGCCAGGCTGGGGGGCCAGAGATGAGTCAGGTCTGCTCCCTGGGGGGCTCCCAGTCAGTGCAGGAGACAGACACAGAGACAAATAATTAAAGGCATGAATGGAAGTCTCTGAGATTAAAAACACCTAGGGTTGCTACAGAGAGACCACTGAGACGATAAACTCAGCTGGGTGGGCCTTGAACTGGAGGGATGCTCATGGCTCTCCACAGAGTGGGGGGGCGGGGCTGGTGTAGCCCTGGGGATGCTGGAGACCCCACTCTTGGTCCATGATCGCCTTGACTGTCGCCTATCACCCACCTGGGAATATTACCTCCTCTAAATATGTGATAAAAGTTTGGGATTTGAGCATTCAGACAGCTTCACAGGTTGGCCTCGACCAGCAGCCCACTTTCTTCATGACCTTAAGCAATCTCTCCTCTGAGCTTCATTGGCTCACTGGGGATCCAGACTTGAAGACAATCACAGTAGTGAATACTCACTGGACATTGACTGTGTGCCAGGCATCCCTCCAAGCACTTTGCATACCTTACCTCCTCGTTCCATCTCTGCATCCGCCCTGTGAGGTAAATACTATTAATAGAAGAAACCTCTCGTCCAATGAGAGCAAAACCACTGGTTGGTTAATAGAAAAAAATATTTAAAGCAGGAAATCTTATGACACATAAAATGAGCATTTCATCGAACGTAAGCACAGTTTATTGAACGTTATTGAAACGTAACACGTGTACTTTTAGTAAATTATGTTTTGGTCCAGGGCCAAGGCTGTCTTTGTGACCAAGGCCTCTGGTAGAAGTTCTATCTTGTTTTTCTTGCATTAAACAAACCGGAGCAGCAGCACTTATGGTTCTTGATTGGTTTCTTTTTTTTTTCCTTTTCTCCTTCTTGGCAGTACTAAGGATTGAACCCAGTTTTTGTTCGTTTGTTCATCTTTCGAGACAGGGTCTCACTAAGTCACTAAGTTGCCCAGGCTGGGCTCAAACATGTGATCCTCCTGCCTCAGCCTCCCAGAAGACTAGGACTGCAGACATACATCACCACCATTTGGTTTCTTTAGGGTGAGTGAGACCTAAGAGAACCTCATGAGACAAACTGAATGCAAACTCCCTCTGGATTTTAAATAATTCTCCCAACTCTTAGCCTATGCCTAATTCAGCATAAGTTTCTGGAGGATTTTAACTACTGCCATGGGATACTGCCAGTGGATGCCTGAAACCACAGGTAGTACAAAACCCAGTAGATGCCATGTTTGTCCTGCGTGCCACTGCACTGCCACGTGGTGCCAGAGTTTGCCTGTCCCTCAAGCTTCACGTTCTGGTCTGTGCAACACTGCTCTTGCATTTGGGGGCCCTTTTAAAGGAGAACAAAGGTTACTCGGGACACCGAGATACTGTGGCAGTCACTCTGACCACTGATACGGCTGCCAAGCCATGAGCCAGAAGGCAGCCTAACAGCCTGGCACCCTGGGTGAGGGATCCTCATGTCCTCCCCAGGACAGAGCAGGAGCCTCCTCAGAGCAGTGCACAATGTAAGACTTACAAATTGTTTATTTCTAGAATTTTCCATTTAATATTTTGGGGCTATGGTTGACCTCAGGTAACTGAAACTGTGGTGAAACCAGCGATAAGGCAGCATGACTGTACTGTTTTCCCCAATCCCTGAGAGGTGTCTGGCTCACACCTAATTCAGCAGCATTTTTGTTTAGACACCTCACTTTTCTATGCTCCTCTCCAAGATGTCTTCTTAGTTTTCAGTGACATGACAACTCTCTTTCCTGATCTCTCGGAGTCTCAGTGGTTCAGTCTGTGGCCAGAGTCTGGAAAGAGACCTCACTGGGCAGCAGGAGCAGCTTCCCAGCTCTAGGACACACGCTGTCTGGCCTGCACAGGAAGGGAGCCAGCTGGATGGGGCCTGAACGGCACTTCTACTGTTTCACCCCCATTTTACAGGCAAGGAAAATGAGGTGGATGAATCCACTTCCCCTGAGCCACCCTTGGCCTGGCAGGGCTGGGATCTGAATTCAGGCTCTGGTTTTCTCCCTGCTCTCTGCTGCCCCCTTGGCTGGCAGCCTCTGGCTTGCTACTCTGCTAGGACTGAAGGAAGCCGAGAGAGCACTGAGAGAGCCCACTACTCGCCAGCCAGGTCAGTGTCTCCAAGCCCTGTCCTCCTCAGGTCCTTCTGAGCGTCTGTGAAGTTGGGTGGCACAGTCAGCTGTGTTCCCTGTGCATTTTTCCCCTACCTGCTCTGAGGCAAGTGTGGACAGTGTGGGAGGGGACAGGGAGAGGCTGATGCCACCCCTGTTCTCACCGTATCACCCTTGCCCCCAGGTTTTTTTGCTCCCTCTGGCTCACACACTGGGAACAATAAACGTGCACAAGATGCAGATTCTGGAGTCAGACACATCTGATTTCAAATTCCAGTTCTCAGTGGAGGTGTGTGTGACCCGGGCCAGCAGAGGCCCCTAGGAGACTCAGTAGGATGATAACTCCTCATTCCAGGCGCCCAGGACACAGACCCCCAGCGGGGCTGGGAAGGGAATACTCCCCAACCCCCTGGGAGACAAGGTCCCGGCCAGGAAGGGGCACAGCTATGGACAGGGGACCAGCCGGGCAGCTCTGAGCGGCTTCCGACGGTTGGTGGCTGTGGAGAGGGACGCGGTGAGCGGGGGAAATGAAAAGAGGACAGACGCCATCCAGGCCACAGCACGCAAGTGCCGCCTCATCCACCAGCCGTCCCCTCCCAGGCTGAGAAAGGGGAAGGCAGCCCAGACCGGGAAGTGGTTGGTTTCTGATGACCACCTCACGGGGACCGCGCCAGCCCGAGCAGGAAGCGGTTGGCCCCTTCCCACCCCCGGCAGCCAGGCCCAGCCTGAGCTCACACTGGGACCCAGCTGCCCCGAAAGTCCCTGCTCTGGGTCTGTCTGGGAGCAGCACTTTATTCTTAGAAACCCAGCTCTGGCCAGGGACCTGACTCTGGCCAGGGGTCTGCAGACCTGGGTCCTTGTCCAGGCCCTGCCACTTCTGGGAACCGAAGCCTTGGCCAAGTTCCTTCCTGGACTCAACCTGTCCTTCCTCTGCTCAGTGGTGCTAATCCCCACCTGCCACCACAGAAAGGCAGCAGAAATGGAGCGTCCTCAAAGGCCAGCATTGGAACGTCCTCCAGGGCTTTGTCCAAAGGTTGGAAAGGTTGGCAGCTCAGGGCCACCTGAGGCTTTGGGAAGGGCACCAGATTGGGAGGCAGAACTCAGTTCTAGGCCTCACTTGGCTCCTTCCTACCATGGGAACTTGGTCAAGTCAGCCAGCTTTTTGGGGGCTTTTCCTATGGCTGGAGAACAAGCTTATCTCCAAGAGGCTTCATGGGCCCTAAATCAATGCATGTAGGCATGCTTTGTGAACTCTACTGTGTTGTATACACAGAAGGCTTCTTAATGGAGCTGGCCTGGAACCCAGGTCCCATGGTTTGTGTCCTTTGCTCCCCCACCCCACCCCTAGCTCCACGTATGGAAGCTGCCTGGGGAGGACTTCTCTTGTGTGTCTCAGTCCTACCTCCCTTTTGGGAGGAGGTGACAAATCTCTTTCCTTGATTCCACAGAATCCCTGGGGGCTGCACCTCTGGAGCAGTTGGGTGTGAGGAATTCCTCTCACCCATGCCAAAAACCAGTGATGCTATTGCCACCCATACCTACCCCCTTGCACTTGGGGCTTCTGCCCACCCAAACCCACCTTTCCTGCAGATCAAGAGGACCCTCCTGGGACCTGAGAGCCCAGCAGCCTTGGTGGAATGGCTGGGTCAGGAGTGAGGCTGGACTGAACTGGAACCGCCCTTTCAGGACAGCCCCCCTAGATGCCACCAGACCACCTGTCTTGTCTCAGCTTGGGTTTGAGGAGCAGGGTCTTACACAGACCTGGATGGCAAAGCTGACAGAGTTAGAAGCTAGCCCACTGGGGCAGAACTGGAGTCTGCAGACCTGAGGAAGAGCTAGAAGCCTCCTAGTCACATAGTAATAGCATGTGCATGCAGGTGCGTGTGTGCTTCTGTTTTTCCTGAGCGGGAGGGTCCAGTTTTTAAAGGATTCTCAAAGATAAAAACAAAAAGTTCTGGGCCGGAGAATTAGGTCAGTGGTTCTACTGCCTGCCTCACAAGCGCAAGGTCCCAAGTACAATCCCCAGTACCACAAAAAAGCAAAACAAAACAAAAAGTTCAGCGCCAGTATCCTGTCTTCTCTTTCTCATTTTATAGACAAGGAAACTAAGGCATGGGAAGTTGAAGTATTTGCAGCCTTATGAGCAGGGTAGGAAGAGGATCTGGCATTCCAGTTAAGACCTCCTTTTCTGGCTCAAAAACGCTCCCTGGAAAGTGCAGAGGGAGCCACTATCCCATGACGCTGTCCTAGGACTTGGTGATGGCTGAAGTTGGAGGAGACTAGGCTCAGTCAGGAGGAAAGCTTAGGTCAGATCCCCTGAACCAAGCCCCAGAGCTCCTCTCAGTCCTTCCACCCTCAGCAGCACGACCAAAACCACTGCTACCACCACCATCACCTTTACCACCATCACCATCACCATCGATACCATCACCACCACCACCTCGCTATCACCATCACCAACCTAGTCAAGACCACCACCATTAGAATCACACTACCAGCACCATCAGCATGGAATCTGCCCTAGAGACCAGGCTGGCCCCTTTTCTCCCATCTTGCCCTGAGGAGCAAGGCCTCCCTGTCCTCACTGTGCCAGCTCATCCTGCTCAGCTCAGGTCTCTCCTTGACCCTGTGGGGTTAGCCCAGAGGTGAGGGTGAAATCCAGCCTCAAGGCTCTGAGGTGGCTGGGGCATTCAGAAATGAAAATGGCAATTGCAAAATGAACTCAACTGACCTCATTCTCTTGTAAGACTCCTCAAAGACTGACAGGACAGGGAAGTCTTACTTAAAATTGGAGGAATGTACATGTTGTTCTTTCCATCTTTTCACAAACATTCATTTATGGTTATTTTAGCTGACAACTACTCTGCATTGATTAGGTACTGTTCTAAGTACTTTAGATACATAAACTAACCCAGTCTGTACAGAAATCTTATAATGTAGGATGGATCATTATCCTAATTCTACAGACAGCGAAACAAAAGCACAGAAGTCAAAAGACTTGTCCAACATCAGGCACCTAGTAAGAGGTAAGGTCAAGATTTGAACCCAGGCATCCAGTACCCTATTCCATGCTCCTAACCACTGTGTCCCACTGTCAGGTTGGAGGATTGTGGGCCACCTCACAGTTCTGCAAGTGAATGTGATCCCCTTGATGCACAGGGCATGTCATTTGCACTGCTACATTCCCAGGGCCTACCACTAGGCCTAGTACACATTAGGGGCTTGACAAATGTTGTCTGAGTAAGTGGATTAATAGATAACCCTGCCCTTAACTCTTCCCCAGCTCATACTCCTTCCTCCCTGATCCCCACTGGAGGGCAGTCATAGAAGCTGTAGTTCTACAGCCAGCCAATGGAGGGCAGCATATACAATAGGGTAAAACCTTCCTCCAGCAGCCAGGAAGAAGGAAAGAGGAGGAAAAGGAGGCAATACTTTGTGGTAGGCATGAAAACCATTACTGATTCAAACAAGTTGAAACAAACCCTGATGGGACTCCATGGCTGATCTCTATTTCACAGCTGAGGCATCTGAGGTCCAGGGAGAAAAAGGCTCTTGCCCAAGGTTGCAGCCAGTGAACAGCAGACTCATGCTTAGAATCCAGATCTGCTGCTCTTTCTCCACTCAAATGCAAGGAACAGCGACAGGATGGAAGATAGACCAGGCCTCTCCCTATCTTCAGGATGAGGTCAGCCCTAAAGTTGCCAGCCAAGGGCAACACCCGCTTTGCTCATAGCCAGGCCGCCCTCTGGTGGCCACAACTGGCAGCGTTGAGGAACAGTCATGAGTTTGCCCATCCATCAGCCATTAGAAGGCATTTCTGTCTTCCAGGCCCAGGCATGGCCTTGACCTGCTGGGAAGACAGAGGACCAAGAACACCAGGTCCATACCTTCGGGGGTTTACAGTCCAATGGAGGATACAAGTGGCCCCGGGAATAGGACCCAGAGCTGTGCACCTGAGTCCCAGGGATTCCACCCAACAGTCAACCTGTGTGCCCAGGATTATGCCCAGCACTGCAGATGCTCCACCAGTCCCTGGCTACATCATCCTATGGGGTAGGTGCTCATATTTTTCCTTGATGATAACCAAGCACGTGGAAGCTCCAGGAGGGGCTGTAGTATTGTCATGAGCCCCACCTTGGCCAATGTCAAGTCTAGGTCAGGCCCGGGCAGTAACCACTGCAGCTCTGAGTGAGTGTGGTCAGCTTCACCTGGAACGGTCTTAGAAGGAAGACTCCTGGGAGGAGGTGGCTCCACCATGTCAGAGATGAGACCCATCTCCTTCCAGTTATGTCATCCATAGCCAACAACAGTCACTGCAACAGCAAATACCATTCTTTCAGTACTTGGTGATGGGTGCTGTGGTTTAACTACTTTACATGGATCACTTATTCATTCACTCACTTAACAAATATTTACTGAGCAACTCCTGGTTCACAATAATGAAGAAAAGAGACAAAAATTTCTGCCCTTGTGAAGCTTATGCTCTGGACAAGTGAGAAAGAGGGTGAGGAAAATAAAAAGTAAAACATACAGTGTGCCAGGTAGTGATAACTTCCAGAGAAAAATAAAGTAGGGAAGAGGTGTGGAGAGCACTTTGGGAAATGGATAGATTTTAAACTGTGGTCGGAGGAGATGCCCCTGAGGTGTCATTAGAGCAGATAACTGAAGGAGAAGCAAGCCAGGTGAGCATCCAGAGAGAGCATTCCACACAAAGGGAACAGCTGTGCAAAGGTTCTGAGGCAGCAGTCTCATTGGTTCAGCTCAATGAACTTTGGTTATAAACCTCCATGGTTCCCATTTCAAAGATGCTCAACTCAGGGAGTATTTCCTAAGTCTGGCAGGGTAGTGGTAGGGCAGATGGGGAAACTCAAGCCCAGAAAGTTGATGCTCCAGTTCACGAAGTGAATCAGTGACAGAGCTGGGCACCAACTCTGGTCTTCTTCCTCTCATGCCAGGGTTGTGTTGAAAATGACTTAAGGTTCTCTGGTTTCTACAGGTTGTCATCTCTGGTAACCCCAGAGATTGGGGACCCCCAAGAAGCGGGGCAGGATACAGGCTCAGAGGGGACAGGGGCCAATCCTCAGTCTGGTGGATGCATAGCATCAGTGGCTGTGCTCGGCCATGGGGCCAGCAGGGGTGGGAGCTTTCACTGCCTTGCTGGTGGCCAGATGAGAGTGAAGGGTGCTGGGTGTCATGCTACTGGCAGGGGAAAATTGCAAGGGGCATCCGTGACTGACCTTGGCTGAGCAGCCACTACCCAGGAAGCAGAGGTCAGCCTGTGGTCAGAGGGTCCAAGGTCAGCAGCCAGCCTGGGTCTGAGGTTTGTGGTGGCACCAGGGGTCAGTCTGAAGCTGGAATAAAAAATTCAGCCTGTAGCCAGGTCAAGAGTAGCATATGGTTTGGTTTAGGGATTATTCTGTGACAAGGGACAGCAGTCATTCTGTGCTCAAATCGGGACTTTATCTATAACCAAGGTCAATGACCAGATGGGCCAAGGTCAGGGATAATCATGGCCAGAGGAGAGTACCTGACTAGGTTAAAGCCAGCAACTGAGCTCCCTCAGGCCAAAGTCTGACTATCAAGCCAAGTGGGGATAAAGCATCAGGTACTGTAACTACTGGCCTCTTAGCTCTAACTGTGTGCTGGGCAGAGGGGACAAGTCAGTACCCCTCACCCCCCAACCTGCCTTAGCAAGTCTGGAGAACACAGCCCAAAATCTCCGCACTGACCCAACAGCTTAGGGGACTTAGCTGACCTAAAACCTGCCCACTCCCATCTAGAAGATGGATAAACTGAGCCCAGAGAGGGGCCAAGACTTGCCCAACTTCATGCTACAGATAAGGGCACAGCAAGGAGTAGGACCCGGTATTCCTGACATCCTGAGCTTTCCCCATCTGAGGTCAGAGGTGGGGGCACCACTGCCTCAGCCATTCCTGAGAAGGGGAAGATTTGAGGGAACCTTGTTATGGCTTGTATCTAGATATCCCCCCAAAGCCTCATGTGGTCATAGGAGGGGAGTTTTGAAGGTGGCTGGATTAGGGCGTATGAATGTAGATTAAGGATGTGATACTGGAATTAAGGGTGTGGATACAGAAAGCCCAACCCTGGGTATGGGTGGAACCAATCAGTAGACTTACAGCCTGGATGGAATATAAAGGGACAAAAAGAAGGCAGGCTGCTGTTGCTGCTTGCTGCTATAGCTGCTTGCTGCCTTCCTGCCTGCCACACCATGGACTGTTTCTCCTTGCGATGCCCCTCTGCCGTGCTGCCCTGCCTTGGAGCCAGATGACCATAGATTGAAACCTCTACAAACTATGAGCTGAAATAAACCTTTCCTCCTTTAACTTTCGGTGTTGAGTGTTTTGTCCTAGCAACGAGAAAAGTAATCAAGACAAGCCTCAACTAGTGATGGATAGGAGTTGCAGAATAAATGCTCAGTGCTGAGTGTGAGATGACTCGGGTGTGTTTTACACCATCCCCTTGCAAAAGTTAGGATTTTAAGTTGCCCTCAAAGTTCCATAGGTCAGGGGCTTTGTCCCCAGCTTGGGAGGTGGGGAGAAAGTTAAGAGGTTAGGACTCAGGAAAGGTCCTTAAGTCATCAGGGGTGTGCCCTACTCCACAAAATCAAGATTCAGAAAGATTAAGGTCCTTGTCCAGTCACATAGCAGGTCCCTCCCCAGGACAGTCTTCCCCAGAGCCAACACTTTCAGCTGTGTTATGTGCCCAACCCCACCCCCTTTCTCAGGATCCCTCCAATAGTGAAAGGAGAAGCAAGAACTTTGTCATGGACAGGTAAGCACTGGTGGCAGTGATGGCATGGCAACTACTGTAGTCATACAGGCAACAGTCCCTTAACAAGCCAAGGATGCTTCACTGGGGACACAAGACTATGTCTGGGTGTTGATTAATCCATAGGAGTTTTTAAAAGAGGGGGTAAATGGTGTTGTTAATGTAGTAAAAAAAGAGAAAGCACTCCAGGCAGAAGGAAGAGCATATGTAAAGACTCAGTCATGAAACAGGATGTCCAGTTTCAGGAATGCCAGAAAGCAGTAGGGGTGTTTGGACTGGGATACACTCAGGAGTGTAGTAGGCACTGTGGCTGCAGTGTTGGGGCTGCACACCAGGTAGTGGGCTGGCTATCACCATGATCATGGACACCAGAGAGCCAGCAGAGGCTGGGTCAGGAGCAGATGCTGTCCAATAGGTGGCCCTGGTGGCAATGTGGAGAGACAGTGCTTGATATGCGGTATATGTTCAACACAGATGAGGTCTTCACTATTGGTCTTTTATGATTTGAGCTTTTGCCCATCATTAAGAAAACCTCAACCACAATATCATGTACAACCATTTTCTTCTAAAAACTTTAAATATTTTTTTTCACTCAGTACTTTAAATCATCTGACATTTGTAGCGTATTTGGTGTGAGGTAGGGATCTCATTTCATCTTTTCTAAGTATAGTAAATAACCAGTTGACCTAGCATCATCTTTAATTACATGGGCTGCTCTGGAAATGGTGATTTCTGCTGCATGATAAGTCCCCATTTATTAGGGGATGTATTTATAGGCTCTCTCTTCCACTCTTTGATCATCCACCTTTAGGTATTAAAGCCTTCTAATTTATAGTGTCTAAAAGAACAAGTCCTTCTTTAAAGCTATGTTGGGATATTAGTTTTCTATTGCTAGTATAACAAAATAGCACAAATATAGTAACTTTAAAACAACACAGAATTATGGGAATAAATTTAGAGCCACCTACAAATTTATAGGTCAGAAATCTCAAATCAGTTTCACTGACCTATAGATAACATGTCAGCAGGGCTGCATTCCTTGGGGCTCTGAGGAAGAACCACATCTTTGTCATTTTCCAGACACTCAAGGCTGCCTGCTTTCCTGGGCTCGTGGCCCCTTCCTCCACCTTCAAAGTGTACCACTCCGATTTCTGCTTCTGTTATCACATCCCCTTTTCCTCTCACTTCCACTCCTGTACCCTCTAGAAGGATAGTCCAGAATAACCTCTCCATCTAGGGGTGGGTTCAACTCAGGTAAAGTTTTCTCTGTCTGTGGACTTCTAAAACTAGAAAACAAGTTATCGACCACCAAAACACAACAGAAGTACAAGCACGAGAGGCCAGTTATAGACATTTCCATTCAAAATGAGGGAAAATGGAGGAAGAAGAGCCACCAGTCCCAAGCAACTTCAAAATTCAATCAAGCAAACTCCACTAGCCTTCAAGGCCTGGAAAAATTCCTCTGTTATTTGCGGCTCCACCATCCGTAAGCAAAATAACAATGGCAAAACAACTTGACACTTTACCTCACACCATATAGTGCTATGATTTTTTTAATCTGGAAGGTCCTCCAGAAGCCACATGAGTTCAGAGGTGGGTCTTTTGGAAGGTGACTGCATCATAGGCCCAGCTGACTTGCACAGCTGACTTGCTGTTAGGCCATGGGTCCCTGTTGGAGGTGGGTCACTGGACTGCACTGGACTGGACTGGACTGGATGGGTGCATTCAGGCCCCCATCTCCTCCTCTCTCTGCTTCCTGGCTGCTGTACTTTCTTCCCACCATGCTACTCTCTCTGCCATCCTGTTTCCACCTTGGAACCAGCCAGCTATGAACTGAAACTGTTCACCAAAATATACCTCTTGTCCTTTAAACTGTGAGTGTTGGGTATTTTGCCCCAGAAAAGGAAAAGTGACTAAAAACTATATAAACATGACTGCAAATGAATGATGGGTCTTAACATGCATTATGCTAAGTGAAAAAGGCAGACACAGAAAAGCGTATAGTCTATGATTCAGTATGTAAAAATTCTAGGAAAGACAAAGCTATAGTGACAGAAAGTGGATTAATGATTGTCAGTGGCCAGGAAGTAAGAGGAAGAAATTGAACTACAAAGCCATGTGAGGTGTCTTTTAGGGGTAAGGAAATGTTCTTTGCCTTGATTGTGGTGGTGACTCACAATTATAATCATTTTCAAATATCATCCACCCGAAGGAGTGACTTTATCAATTGTAAAATATATCTCAATATGATTTTTAAAAAGCATCTTAGCTTTTCCTGGTGGGAGGGAGGGAGGGAGAGAGAGAGAGAGAGAGCAAGAAGAAGGAGGAGGAAGAGGAGGATGGGGTGGAGGATGAAGACAAGGAGCAGCAGGAAGAGGAGAGGAGAAGGGAGGAGGGAGGAGGGAATACAGAGGAAGAGCTGAGACCGACAGGCCTAGGATCCGGGGTGGCCTCCCTCAGGAGAGGCCTTCTGAAGCACTGGCCACTGACCCACTGGGGCAGACATCTCCTGCCCTACCTTTCTGGAAAAGAAAAGTGACCAGAACACCTGGATTTCTGTCCCGGGTCTCCCATCAAGCAGTCCCATCCTCTTAGCAAGCTCTTCCCTCTTTGCTGTGCCTGACAGCAGAAATTAGAGCCTCCAACCTGCTAAAGGGAAAGAGGGAGCCCATGCAGCTTACACAGCAGAGGGACAGAGCCAGGATCCCATCCAGCATCCCAGCTCCATGCTCTTTGGGTGCTTATTCCCTGGCACAGGGCTCCAGGAGATGGGTTCTGCCTCCTGCTATGGGGCCCAGCTTGGTGGCACTAATCCATAGCAGCACAGTGCTTTTGGTTCTCCCCAGTCCAGAACACACTGGGCCTTGTTTCCCTCAAAGGAGGCACCAGTAGCTCAGGCTCAGCAGCAGATGGCCAGGGTTCAAATACTGTCTCTGCCTGGCTGTGTGGCTGGGGCGTGGTCCCATGGAGAATGGTCTCACTGTCTGTCCTCCTGGAATCAAGAGGCTGAAATGCTGCTGTGGGGCTCAGAAAGTGCTGGCCTTTGTCACCACTGTCAACCTGGATCACTGGTTGGCCTAGTGCTTCTCAAGCTCAGGTCCTGCCAGCCCACCCCAGGGTTACCAGAGGCCTCAGTCAAGAGAGTCACCAGCCTGGTCCAGATCACAGGTCCAGCTGGCCTGGGAGCCTGAGGACGTGAGAGCAGATGAGGAGTGAGCCAGGCTCCCAGCCACTGCTGCAGGTACAGGGGCTGTATGCTGCTGGCACCAACCTGGGAGGTGACACTAAGCAGGTTGGGCTGAGAAAGGCAAAGACAGTGGCCCATCTCAGCTATGCCAATGCCTTGTTAGTGATCTCTGCTAAGCCACATCTCTCCGAGCCTCATTTCCTTCTTTGACCCTTTGCCTCAGACACTCCCTGCCATTTGGGGCTCCTCATGCTGGGGCTTTACCTGCCTTGGCTTCACAGCCCTTGCGACAACCCTGAGGCGCATCCTGGGATTTTCTCCACTTTGCAGACCAGGAACCGAGACTCAAGCATGCCAACATACTCTCTCTGCAGGGAGGACAGGCTGGCTGGGCGGTTCATTCCCTACATGGGGAAACCAAGACTCAGAGAAGTGACCAGCCTGCCTAGAACAATTGGGGACCTCCTGAAGGAGGCCAGGCCCAGTGGAAGGAACAATCCTCTCCTGACCAGGGCCATACCTTGGCAGAGAGCCCCATCTACCCCTCCCAGGCTCCTGTGTTCACCTGGAAGTCAACATGGGTGACATCTCCCGCTTTCTGTGATTTTTCTCCCATTTTCTGTTTCTCAAGACTGATCCTACAGGGGCAGCCCAGGACGTGTGTTAGCTCCCTCTATCCCCCCACTTCGCAGGCTTCAGGGTGGTGTTGATACAAGCACTCGTCCAGCCCCCATCCTGGCCATCGCCCAGGGCAGCTGTGGCCCTGGCAGACATTGGAGGAAGGGGCTGTGGAGTCCCTGACCCTGGGCAGAGGAGGAGAGTCAGATATTCTAGCCTTGGCCCTGCAGTCACCTCCTGCAGCCTGGTCCCCAAGACACCTGACTGTGTCACCGGTGACCTGCCCAGCCTTGTCCAGCCCAGCAGTGCCCAGACCAAGGCTCACAACAGTGTGACTTCCTGGGGAGACAGTGCCGTATGGATCCAGCTCTCTAGAGGACACTTTCAAAGTCCCCATCCCGTCCCCTCCCAGCATGAAATCCTGGCCTTGGAGACATCCAGCCTGACCTCAACAACATATTACCAGTGTGAACAGGGAGGTCGCGAGGAGAATGGCAGTTGTGTTTAAACCTGAGTGAATGTCAGGTGGGGCATGAGACACTTTAAGACACCGACTCATTTTCTCCCAAACAAGCCAGTGAGGCGGGTGCTAAGATTGTTCCCATTTTGCAGATGATGGGGACCGGGGCTCTGAGAGGTTAAGTAACTTACCTAGGGTTGCTCAGTTAGAAAGTGGAGGGGCCAGGATTAGAACCTCTTGCTACACAAGATCCCGAGGCCTCCAGCACAGCCCTCACCCCAGCCCCTTTCTGTTGTCTTCCTGGACACAGCCCATCCCGCCTGCCTACACTGCCCTGAGTAGCCAGGTGGAACCCGGCCACACATGGCAAGAGCGCTGCCCAGCCAGCCCTGCGAATTCCCCCTTGCTCTTCTGCGCTGCCTGGACCAGGCCTCCCCTCCCCATGGCAGGGCTGTCAGGGTCCCCCTTGCCCTTCACCCCCAGCAGCCATCTTTCTGTGCAGAGCTGGGCATCAGCCCAAGCACCCCGTGGGGTTCTCTTTGCTCCCAGTTCCCCAGGCAACCAGCATCTCAGTTACTCCTCTCACTTCTGCTGCTCATGTGTTCATTTGGGGCAGAGGAGCTGCCAGGAGGCCCTGGAGACCCAGGAGGGCCATGTCAGCCTCTGCAGGGGGACACTGATACGTTATCAGTGCTCTGGAGCTCAGGATCATGGAGGCCTTGGGCTGCACATGCATCTGCTGTGGTCAGTCCTGGGGCAGGAGCCAGTTGAGGCCATACTCACTGCCCTGCCATTAGACCCTGCTCATCAGAAAAGCCTGGGAGGAGGGGGGCGTGCGAGCAGGCAACTCCTTGGGGGCACCCCAGCTACCCAGCAACCTCAGGGACAGGAAGGTCCAACCCTCTGTCCAAGCCCCCAGGCTCATCAAGTCCCTGAATGTGAAGGTCAAATATGAAGGGTCAGGCCCGCCACGCATCAGCAACCCCAGGATCTGGGGGCACCCACACCCCTCCTCACTGTCCAGGGTCACCACTGCCACTTGTGGTTGCCCTTTCTCAGGTCCCTGTGTCTCAATGGTATCATCAGGCCGGTTCACCCCCTGGTCCCTTTCCTGCAAGTCCTGATCTCTCCTTGCTGGTAAGCCCTGCTAACAGCTTGGTGTCTGCTCCTCCAATCCCCTGTGATTAAAAATAAAACCCCACACAGATGTGATCCAGAACCTGTAGGTAGGATTTATTTTATGTGAACAGGACCACACCACACATGCTTTGCTCTGACCTGCCTTTTTCTTTCTTTTTTCTATAGTAGTGTATAAATATTTCCATATTTGTGTGTACAGATCTATCATAATTATTAGCTACTGCAGATTTTATACTGAAAACACCACAGAAAGGCTAAATCATCCATATGCACATAGCTTTTTTATGCACATAAATTAAGAAGTAAAAGCCCCAACACCCTGACCAAGTCAGATTTATCCCAGGGATGCAAGGATGGTTCAACATTTGTAAATCAATAAATGTAATACACTATATTAACAGAGTCAAGGACAAAAACCATATGATCATCTCAATAGACACAGAAAAGGCACTTGACAAAATTTTTTCTTACAGAAAATTGGAATAGAAGGTCTTTATCTCAACCTGACTGAGGCTATCTATGAAAAACCAACAGCCAACATCATACTAAATGGTCAAAAACTGAAAACTTTCA
>NW_004624764.1:9316459-9416483 GCF_000247695.1 Heterocephalus glaber
AGAAGGAGAAATAAAAGCCCCAAATGTGGTGTGTCTCTCTCAAGTTGTTTTCCTGAGACTACAGAGACAAAACTGTAAGCAGCTCATTTGGACGTACACGAACGGGGCTGTTCGCACGGCTCTGTAATGAGCTGTTCTATTTAGCAGTCTGTCCCAGAGACTTCTCCAAATTAGAGCCTTCTGATGTTATCTGCTCTTGTTTGGCCACTGGGTATCATTCTCTTGGATGGATGTACCGTGGCGAATCCCCTATTCCCCTTTGGATGGGACTTCAGGTGTTTGCAGCTGTGGACCTGAGCACCCATTCATCTATGTCTTTGCCCTCCCACTGAGGTCTGAGGTCTGAGAGACTGGGCACAGTTTGGTGGTGGGAGTGACGGTGAGAGGGTAAGACCACACCTCCCACCCTGTGCACGCCCATAGCACTGCCTCCTCCCAGCAGCAAAAGTGCAAAACCTGCCAGGAACTCAGCAGGCAGTCAAGCACTAAAAATAGGCAGGTGAGCACCTCTGTCCACATTTAGCAAGCACAGTACAGAATTACATTGTGCAGGGTGACCACAGGCCCTGGCCGCTGGGGTGGGAGGAGGCACGAAGCAGCTTCCCAGCTGTCTCTCATCATCCCTTTGCTTTACCCTACCCTGCCCTTCCTCCAGCAGGGTGATCACCTGGGCAGGAGGGGACTAGAAACCCCCAGATACCCCGACAGGCCTCAGAGGCCAGCCTAGGAGAGGAGGACTTTTGGGTTCATTTCCAGATGAGCAGGGGTTCCTAGCATGATCTCTGGGGTCTGAACATCCACTTGACTGCTTTTCTGTCTAATTGTGTCAAACCAACGTGACCCTAAAATACTCTGATATTGAAACAGGAACGTTGGTTCTGCTATTGATCCCCCACTTGTGTGACTTCTGAGATCTGTGTTAGCCCAGCTGAGAGCAAATGCCCTGAAAATGGAGAGAGAGAGAGAGAGAGAGAGAGAGAGAGAGAGAGAGAGAGTCATCAGATGGAGAGGTGAGGAGAATCTGGGGTCCCACCTGCTTAGCCCAGAAAAGAATGTGAAGACAAAGCCAGAGGAAGGGGTGGGGCCACCCTTCTGACTCTCCAGAAATCCAGAAGAAAAAGAGTTGCTAGCAGGAAAAAAGCAGTTAAAGAGCAGCTACTGGGACTGGTGAATGGCCCTTCCCACAGTCTGCGGAGACACCTCAGGCCCTTTTTTTTTTGAATGGTAATGAGGATTGAACTCAGGGCCCTCACATTAAGCTACATCCTCAGCCCTTTCTTAGTTTTTGAGTCCAGGTCTTGCCATGATGCTAAATTGCCCAGATTGGGCTTAAATTTGCAATCTTCCTGCTTTAGCCTCCTGGAGTAGTGGGATTTCAGGCATGCACCACCACATCTGGTTGTCCTTGGCTGTGTCCTGGCAACCTGCCTACAGGGTGCACGGCATGGGGTGCTCCTCAAAATATACAGCATCCCAGGCAAGGTAAACACCCATGTTACAGAAGCAGAATCTGAGGGGCAGGAGTGGGGCCTGGGAGGGTAATGGGCCAGCAGCCCCCAAGCCTGGCTGCACATCAGGTTCCTGGGTCACCTGAAGGGACCTGAGGGTGAATTTGGCAGGGCCTGACCATCGGTGTTTCGAAGACGTGTCCAAGCTCAGTACCCTTACTGCCCAACCTACCTGTTCTTCCTGGAGTCTTGGGGGGTGAGAAAGGACCCAGGGCTTCCACACGGTGAAGGGAGCTGCACAGGTGGGACCCCATGCTCCTCCCCTCCTCAGCTGCAGCGCACCCACACTGGCCTGGTCCACCTGCTGGGGAAGACAGCTTCAATTGACCATAAGGCACACTGTAGTTTTCTGGACCTCTAAGAAAAAGCTTGCCTGCTAAACTAAGACGATCCATAGATTTGGAGACGCATCCCAACTTCAGAGATGTGAAAGGTGAAGCATGTATTTTAGTGTATTGAGGCACCATCCTTCCACGATGTCCTGCGATTCTCGGGGTAAGTCTTCTCCCTTCCTCCATGTGACCCCAAGACCCTGGGTGCTCTGGCCCCTACTCACCTCTGCAGCCACTTCCCAACCCATTCTTCTCGTCTTTGTGCTCTGCCCTTTGGCTGCCTTTTTTCAGGCTCTTGCCTCCTCTTCCGTCACAGGGCCTTTGCACAGGCTATACACATGTCCCTTTCCTTCCTAACCCACTCATTCTCTGGAGCACACTCCACTGCTACTCCTCATGAAGGCTTCCCTGTTTATCTTTGCTAGGTCACCCCCCCACCACCATCACTGTTGTGTTGTCTCGTGGCAGCTGCAATCTCAATTAGGTAATGAGTGTCAGACTTCCTTCTGGTTGATGGTAAGCCCTGTGCAAACAGGGGCTGCCCTGGTTTGACTTGCTATTGAATCCCTTGCACATAGTAGGTCCCCCACAGTCTATACTTGGGTGGCACTTGTCCCACCAGCACGGGACTCCAGATGTCAGTGTCTTGAAGGGGCCAAGTCACAGGTGCAGTCTGGAAGGGAGGGCTTTGTGGCCCCACGCTGGCCTCACCGGCTTGGTCACAAAGAAGGGAAATGGCAGGAAATGGTAGGCCTGCACTGTGCCCCACCCCTCCTGCCAGACTTCAGCACTGGGCCTGGGTTCCAGCGCCACCCATTTGCTCAATCCTGCTTTCCTGTCCCCTCCACTGGCAGCTGCCTGCCTACCTGCCTTTCACTCAGGAACCAAACCCAAGATGGTCAAAGGAGAGGGGCAAAGACCCCTTGCAGTCTGTCCACCCAGCCAGCAGGAGTACAAGGTACCCAAGGAGAGATGGTCCTGGGAAAATGTATTATCAAGGTCTGGAATTTGTATGTGTATTGTGGCACTGTGCATAATGGTCAAGATATATGGAGTCAATCTAGCTTCCCATGGACAAATGAATGGATTAAAAAAAATGCGGTACATACACACAAGGGATACTATGCAGCCACGGCATGAAATCCTGTCATCTGTGACCACCTGGATGTGTCTGGAGGATGTTAAGTGAAACAAGTCAGGCCCAGAAGGACCAATACTGCACGATCTCACATGTGAAAGCTAAAAAGTTTGATCTAAGGGAAGAAGAGAATGGAATAGTTTTCACTAGAGGCTGGGGAGCAAAGGAGGAGCAGGCAGAAAAGGAAATCAGATATCAAGTACCCCCGAAAAAGGAAAGTTAAATAAGAGGAGTAGGATCTAGTGCTCTGCTGCACAGTAGGGTGACTATGGTTGACAACAATTTATTATTTTATAAGGAGCTAGAGGAGAGGAATTTAAGGATTCCCAACACAAAGAAAAGAGAAATGTTCAAGAACACATTTGAGAAATGCTAGTTACCCTGATTTGATCATTTACATTGCATACATGGCACACATGACCACCCTGCACCCCATAGGTATGTACAATTATTATGTATCGATTTCAACAAAATGAGGCTGGGATTTGGAGTTAGGCTGTCTGGGTTTGAATACCAGGCAAATTTCTTCCTTCTCTCCAAGCCTCAGCTTGTCCCTCTGTAAATTGGGATTATGCCAGCCACTTGGCAGGGTGGTCTGAGGGACACATGTGGCAATGGATATGATTGAGTGCCTCCTCAGCAGCCCCAGTGCTCTGGGAAGTGCTTGGCACGTCGTGGCCTGCCGTGATGGAGGGAGAGCTGTCATTATTCCCCTGCCTGGGGGTCGGGGTCTCATCCCCAGGGCATGCTGAACTTGCATCGACCCAGCTGCCCTCATTGATCTGGCCAGGACACCCTTGGGAGCCCCTTCTGCACGGACAGGCCACCCTCTGCCCCAGGTGACTGCCCTTTGCCAAGTTCATGGTCTGGAGTAGCCGGCCAGCTGGGGCTCCTGCTAATGAGCCCCTCACCCGCCCAGACACTGACTCTCCATCAATCTGGCTTTCCCAGGAAAGCTCCCTCCACTATGCCTGCCTCTCCAGGGCTGTGGAGATTGCTACTCACTCTGGGCCCTTTTGGCCTCTGGCTGGCCCTCATCTGTGGCCCCTTAGTCCCAGCCACTGCCTCCAACATGTGTGTTCAGGGCCCAGGCTGTGGACAGGCAATTTGGGTCCAAATTTTAACTTGGTCCCTTACTAGCTGCTACACAGACTGAATGTGTGTTCCTCAAATTTGTATTCCATAACCCCCACAGTGGCCATATTTCCAGATGGGAGCTCTAAGAAAGTAGTATTAAATGAGGTAGAGCCCGTTCCCACAGGATTAGGGTTGTTGTAAGTAAGAGATGTGCTCCTTCTCTACACAAGGCACAAGAAGAGCTCAGGGAAGCACACACCTCAGGTGAAAAAGCTCACACCAAGGAAACCTACCTTGCTGGCATGGTGACCTTCAACTCCCCAGCCTCCAGAATTGTGAGAAATAAATGGCCAATAATCCATCTGGATTAGCCAGGTGACTGGCCATGGGCAAGCTTCTTGGCCCCTCTGTGCCTCCATATCCTCAGGACTAAATGCCCTGGAGCTGTGAGTGGCAGAGCTCACCCTGGATGAGCCCTGGCCCTGACGGTAAGTGACCCATGGCTGTCCCCTGTGTACATGCTGCTGAGTGATGGCTTCTCCCCTCCTCTCGGCACCGAGTCCCTCCTTCCTTCCAGGTTCATCCTGGGACCATGTGGCCTCCTTCTCTGTCTCTCTGGCCCCAGAACTCCTCGAGCCCCTTCTGAATGTATCCCATCCTGGACACTTGGCCATGAGGCCCTGGAGGTCCCTCTTCCCTCCCTTACATAGATTCTGAGCATGCCCAAGGCCGTGTCTCTGTGCCTCAGTTTACTCCTGCCAGGGAAAACATGGTCAGGGCAGATACATGGGAAGTACTGAAGACCATGGTGTCTGAGATCTCACCCTGAGAAATGAGCTCGGGCCTTCTCATCTCATACTCCAGTGCACCTTTTGCTGTCTCTACTTCCCAGTGAGAGCCATCGGGCACCAGACATCATGATGGCATCTAAGGAGTGGTGACATTGAAGAGACTGTCCCTGGTGAGTAGCACACTGCCTTCCTGAATCCTCCCAACCTTCTGCGAAGGGTGGTCCTCAGAGACTCCTCACTCGCAAAGGAGGGAGGGGTGGACAGTGTCAGAGGAAAGGCTGGTGGGAGATGGCAGAGCTGGCCCAGGCTACTCTGAGGAGCCTCTGAGAGCCAAGCTTGCAAAGCCAGGCATGGACCTGGGCCCCAGGCTGGAAGGACAGCTCTCTGCCCACCTGGCCCTCTGGGCCAGCCTGGGCCACTGCCCTGGCTTTCTGCAGAAGCACAGTTACAGCACTGGCCCAGCTGCTTTTCCTCTCGGGGTTTGCCCACAGATGGCATGAGAAGCTGCCTCGGGAAACCCAGGAGTGCACAGAGGGAGGGAGGGAAGGAGAGTGGGAGGCCGAGGACACCGCCATCATGACGGGGTACCCTCCTGCACAGCTGGACTGCCACCAAGGAGCCTGTGGGCTTCTTCCTCTCCCTGCTCCATGGCAGTGCCTCTCCTGGGTGATTTCTTCCTGAGGACAGAAAAAGAAGATGGTGTTGGGGAGGCAGGTCAATGCCTTGAAGGCTACGAGGCTTTGCTGAAAGGAGCAAAGGGATTGAGGAAAACACTAGCACAGCTCTGACTCGAGTAGTCCCTTTACCCCTCCTGGCCTCAGTTTCCCTCTCTGAGGAGGAGAGCAGCAGGGGCTGCCAGCCAATGCTTTATGCCTTGATCATAAAAGGCGGGGCTGGTCAGGCAGAGCTGCCCCTCCCAAAGGGCCACCCTGCCAAGTCCAAGATCAGGTTCCCCAGAGCACATCCACCTCCCCATGATGGAGCCCCCAGCCCTGACCTGTCCTCCCCAGAAGTGGGGAATGGCGACAGAGAGTCGTTCCTAACCCATTAGGGCCTGGCGTCCCTGCCCCAGTGGCCACCCTCCCCCGCACTGCATCACAGAGGTAATGATGCTGTATTGCACTAAAAGCCAGGGCTGACTGCTCTCGGGTCCCTGGAGAGAAGCCTGACAGACCCCAGCAGGGGCCCTGATGGGAACAGGCCCTGAGCACCACTGGAGGGGGGCAGTTGCCCCCAGAGAAAAGTTGTCCAGAGAAGCCCTGTGGGCAGGATGCCTCTCTTGTCCAACCTCAGCTCCTGCCTGATCTCTCAAGCTGTGAGACAAGGTCAGAATCTCTTCTGAGGTCAAATACTTCCAGTGTCAGCCTTACTCCCAGGGAGGGAGGTCGCCCTGGCATTTGGTCCTAACATTGGATCAAGGGGGTGAAGCGGTGGGAGATAGTGATGGAGAGAAAGGAATCTGAGTTCCGCTCCTGGGTCTGGCTGCAATTTGGTGTGTGGCTTTGGGTAAGTCTGACGCAAGCCTCAGTGTTTCCAGCAGGAAGATGGGTGTATCCGTTTGATCCCTGTGAGATGCAGCCCTCAGGGTGAGGTTAGGCATGAGGAGTTGGACTGGAGAAGATGTCTGGGAAGGGTGACGGTGAGTCGGAGCTGTAGAGGTGGGGAGGCCCTGGCCTGGGTGCAGATCTGGTGCTCAGCTGTGCTCAGGAGCAGGCAGGAGGAGCATGGGGAGGTGGGCCTCCAGTAGGCCCAGTGAGGGGCCGGGTCTGATGGGAGGATCTGCGGCCCCACACTGCTTTGCTGCCACACTGGGAAGGCCATGGGTAAGCTGAGGGCAGACTGAGGCAGGCCTGGAGGTCAAGGTGAGGAGTTGGGGCTGGGAACACTGGGAAGCCCTGAGGCCTAACTGGCAGAGTGACAGCCTGGCAGGCTGGGCCTCTGGAAGTCTATGCCAGCCTTCAGGGCCTGGCAGGTCCTGACTGAGAGAGGCTGGGGCCCAGGCAGTGGCCATGAAGCCTGGGGGTGCAGGGAGCCAGCCTGTGGCCAGCACTTCCCTCCTCACAGGCCACTGGCCAGAGGGTTTTTCCACTCCACACCAGGCCTGTCTGCCCCCTACCACCAACCAGGCCCAGCTCTTACTTCTCCATTCCCAGCACCCCAGCTCACATGTGGTGGGACAGCAGCCCCCAGGTGCAGGCTCTGGGACTCACCAGGGCGGCCACAGTCCCCCTGCCAAACCCCAGCCCGCTTCCCCTTCTCAAAGTCACGGCAGAAAGAAGCCCAGGTTCCCAAGTGTTTGCCCTCCTCTTGGGTGGTGGCTCCCAGGCACACCCTCTACCCCCATGCGGGCCTCTAACCCCTGGGCAGCTTCTTGCTCTCTCTTCCTACTCAAGACAACCATTTATTAAGCATTTACTGGGTATCAGGAAAAATATTGAATGCTTTCCTGAACTAGCTCACTGAATTTCTAGTCCAACCCTGGAAATTATCTGCTTTTATTTCTATTTTTCACATGAAGAAACCAAGATCACAGAGCTTTACCACCTTGTCCACAGCTAGCCAGTAAAACTAGAATTCCAACCCAGATTCTCTGACCCAAAGGGTTACAATTAAAAATGATAGTTATCCGGGCCAGAGATTTAGCTCAATAGTTCTGCCGCCTGCCTCGAAAGTGCAAGGTCCTGAGTTCAATCCCTAGTACCAAAAAAAAAAAAGATAGTTATCCAGTTATCCCTCAAATCTTCCCCTTCTTGACAGATCTCAAGTGCATTTTATTTCACCTTTAGATGTGATCCCCAATTTGCCAGTGAGAAAACTGAGGCTGGAGGAAAGCAAGAGTCCCAAGCTCCCACAAGTGCCCAGGGTTGAGCAGGAGGGAACACAAGAAGGGATGGCTGGGTCAAGGGGGTGGTGAGCAGGAGCCCTCTGCCACAGACGGCTGGCAGCCAAAGACAGGACACCAAAACCTGAGCCCCTTGGCTGTCCCACACCAAAGGGTGAGCTGAGGAAAAAAAACAAAACAAAAGACAAGAGAAGATCTTCTCTGTGACATGTCCCTCCCTCCATTCTGCCTAAGGACAGACCTGAGACAGCCAAGAAGAGGCCTCCCCAAGGAGTCTGGGAGCTAAACTTTAGAAAGGGGGTCCTCAAGACACTTTTTAGGCTTCTTTTGTGTCCTTTCTCAAAAAAATAAAACAAAAAAACGCCACACAAAACATGTGTCCTGTTTAGTTACAAAATTAACAATGCTCCTTAGAACAGATAGCCACTCTTCCCAAGGCTGCTCCCCCAGCCCTCCCTCAGCCCTCCTGCAAAGCGGACCTGTTATACCAGCACAGAGATCTGCTTGGTCATTATCTGATCCTTCAGCCCTTGCAATGTGGAATGGGCCCTGTGTCACTCTGTTTTCGTCTCGTAAAGTTGGGATCCTGCTGTATGTCGTGATGCTGAGGAGGCTGAAGCAGGAAAACTACAAGTTCAAGGATATTGTTTAGAATTGTTTGGAGTGCTGGTTTGGTATTCATGACGTTTCTCAGGTGTTCTGTCCTGGAAGTATCTTATTTCCCCATCAATTTTGAAAGATAATTTTGCAGGATACATCAATCTAGGTTGGAGATTATTTTCTTTTAGGACTTGAAATCCTTCACTCCAGGCTCTCTTTGACTTGAGGGTTTGTATTGAAAAGTCTGCTGTGATTCTGATGGGTTTTCCTTTGTATGTGATTTGTTTCTTTTCTCTAACTGCTTGTAGGATTTTGTTCTTCTCTTGGGTTTCTGGGATCTTGACTATTATATGTCTAGGTGTAGATTTTTTTTTGATCATGGCTAATTGGAGTCCTATATGCCTCAATTATTTGTATGTCAAATTCTTTTCCTCTGCTTGGGAAGTTTTCTGCCATTACTTTCGTGAAGTTTTTTTAAATGTCATTTGTACTTTCTCCTGCTTTTTCATGGACTCCTATCAGTTTTATGTTATCCTTCTTTGCAACATCTAGCAGCTGCTGGATTGATTACTCATGGTCCCTTACTATTTTTAAGAAATTTCTCTTTTCATGGTCCCTAACTACAATCCTGTCTTCTATATCTGATATTCTGTCTCCCCATTGGATCATTCTGCTGTGAATACTTTCAATGGAGTTTTTAATCTCCTGGATATCTGTTTGAATCTGTTTCATGGATTCCATTTCTTTCCTATTCTGGGCATTCATGGCTTCCATCATGCTCCTGAGCTCATCTATTTTTTTGTCTGTTTCTCTTCTAGAGTCTCTAATCATGTTTTTCATTCTGCTCACCATACTGTAGTTATCCGGGAAATTATTTCTGTTTTGAATTTTTCTAGAGCCTCATTCATTTTGTTACTTCCTGTGCTATCAGTTCAGGGTGTCCAGGTGGTTGATTATCAGATTTTTCCACTTTGTTGCCCCCAGAATTTGCCTGTGGTGAGCTGAAAGTCTGGGTTTGTGCCTTGTTTAGGTGTCTTCTCATTTTTTGTTGTTGTTGTTGGTGCTGTTTTTGGTTTAATTCCTGGGTTGATACTTCAATATTGCTTATTGTGAGTATCTTCATTGCTTGTATTTAGAACTCTTATGGAATGATTGCTTCTCAGAGGTGTCTTCCAGGTATTGCTGGTCTTCAGGCTTTGAGTCTCTAATGACTCTTAGGCAATCTTGTTTTTGGTACACTAGGGAGGACAACTGATTAGATCAATGACAACACCTTAGCCCAGGTGATACAATCAGCAACAACAATAGCATCAAACACAGATTAGAAAATGACAATTTATGGTAGCTATTAATTTGTCACCTCTAACAGAGTGAACTAGATCAAAATTGAGGACCAGCCCAAAATATGTAGTAAATAAACCCTTCAATATAGCAAATTTACTCTTCAGGATTGGGACTTAGAAGGAGTTGGGGAGGGAGGGATAGAGAGATAGAAGGAGAGGGAAAGGTTAGAAGTGAGGCTAGAGAACACAGGAATATCATGCAAACTGTGGAAAACTGTTGAAGACAAGAGGAAAAGACAAAGCAAAGGAACAAAGACAAGAACAGAACAAACTAACAGCAATAGGGAAGCTAGAAACTGTATTCACCTTCCTATAAGAATAATGACAATCAAGAGAAGAAAAGAGAGAGAAAAAAATCCAAAAAGGGACAGGAACAGGAATAAAAAGGGAGAGAAATGAAGGACAAGAAGGGAGAGAGGAAAAAAAAAAAGAAAAAAATACATATGTATCAATTTTTTTTTTTAAAAAGGGGACCTCCTTCAGGGTGTGTCTCTGCTGTCTCAGTAGACAATGTGGACAGCAGTGTGCAGATCTAAGTTGATTAGTCTCAGCAAGCCAGCTATAGTCCACTGAGATTCAGTCTGATTTCTGGCTGCAAGGCCCAAGCTGAGGTCCCTAACCTTCTGCAGGATTGAACTCTGCAAGGTTCTACTGCAGGTTCTAGACGCCTTTTCCCTGAAGTGAGTCCAGGTTCTGATGCGAGGTGCTGATCCCACCAATTTACCAAGCACAGTGGTCCGGTGTGCCTTTACTGCAGAGATTTTCTCCACTTTCCCAGTAGGCTTTAATTTTCATTAAGAAGCCTCAGAGAGGCCCTCTCTCTGTTGTTCACTTCTGCTCTATCTTCCGGAGCTAATAACCATGGGCTTTGTGGTCCCAAGTGCCTCTGCAGTGCAGATCCAAGTACCACTTGGCCGTGCAGTGTGGTCTGGGGTGCCGCACTGGCTGAGGTGGTCCTGGGCCTCAGTAATAGTGCCTGAGGACTACAAGTTCAAGACCAGCCTGAGCTATAAAGTGAGTTCAAGGATAGACTGGACTACACAGTAAGACCCTGTCTCACAGAAAGGGAGGATATTGAGGGGATCCTGGGCAAAGCAGCAAATTACTTTTCAGTTACTATATAGTAATACAGGTGGTACTCAACTTACGATATTTCACCTATTCTTCAACTTTATGATGTTGTGAAGTGATGATCATTCCATAGAAACCATAGTTTGAATTTTGACCTTTTCCTGGGGTAGTGATACTCTGTACAATTCTCTCTCATGATTATGGGCTGCACACCCCTCAGTCACAAGGGGAAAGGGCCAGTGCTCTGCAAGTGGGGTATGGCTTGGCTCTGATGCTCATTGGTATCAGGTCCCCATAAACCACTGAAAGTCGAAAAGGTCGAAAGGTTGAAAATGCACTTGATGAAAACAAAAAAGAAAATGCACTTGATGGACCAAGAGAGGGTGTGTGTGTGTGCATGTGTGTGTGTGTGTGTGTGTGTGTGTGTGTGCGCGCGCGCGCGCAGCAGGGGCAGATAGCATGCTGATTACAGGTAAAAGATTTGCTTAATACTTCCAAGGGCTCCTATGCCCCTCATGCCTGGGAAAGCAGCACCCTTTGGACAGAAAGATTCTGCAGCAATCACAGGCCCCTAGGATTTATGTGGGTTGAAGCCTAAGGCAGGTGAGTGAGGGAAGAGGTTGGGAGTGCACCCCCAGGCTGTGGCAGGGTCAGACTCGAGGTCAGAGTAGAAAGACAGGGACAAGCAGGGGAGCCTGTGTAGGGTGAGGAGCTCACTTACCCTTCTCCGGCCCAATTTTCCTGATGCTCCCCAACAAGCCAAGGAAGTCAGTTCCATTTTCAAGATGAGGAAACGGTCTAGAGGAGGAAGGACCTGGCTCAAGGACCATGGGAATCTCACCCCATGGCCTCCCTGAGGCTGGGCAGGCAGAAGATTTGTATTTGACCTTTCAGGGAGAGAGGGGGCAACCTGGCCTCCCTCTCAGCCCCAGAACCCTCCTGTGCTGACTTCGGCAGACATGTCCCCAAGGGTCACTCTGCTCAGGCTGGTCCTGGAGGGCTGGGCGGATGCTGGGCACACCAGGCTGTGATCTCCTCATCTGCTGCCCCTCCCCTCAGGGTCCCTCCACCAGTGACAGCTGGACCCGGCCCATTAGCACCATTTTCCCTAACAGCTGAGGTCTGGGCTGGTGTGATGGGCTCCCACTGGGGCCAGGCAACCCTCTTTGCTGCACAGACTCCACCATCCCTGCCACAGAGGCCCCAGACCCCTGCCCCTCCCACCCTGAGCCCTCAAGTCAACCCTTGAGGCCCTCTGGGACAGCCAGACTCCCACAGCAAAACTGCCCAATGTCTGGGTACTGCGGCACACACCTGTAATCCCAGCACTCAGGAGGCTGAGGTAGAAGGATCGCTGCAAGTTCGAGGCCAGCCTGGGCTACATAGTGAGTCCCTGTCTTAAAACAAAACAAAACGAAATTGCTCGATGGCCCTGGGCTTCAGCCAATACTACAACATCCTCAATGATCTTCACTATAACAGAAGTGCCCACAACCAAGGAAAGGCCCTCAGTGTGCTGGGCACTTTTAGGGCAATTCTGAAGCCATATTCACTGTACCCATTTGACAACTGAGTAAACTGAGGTTCTTTTTTTGCCTCCCCCTCCCAAGCAGAGCTTAGACGAAGGTTTACTTTGTTTGGGAGATGATAGCAGGAAACACTGGTAAGGAAGTGGGGAAATGAGACAGGGAGAGAAAAAGTCATAAAAAGGTGAGTCACTGAGCAGATTACTGCCGTGGGCAACTTTGGCCCAGTCTGTGGGGAGGCTGGGAACAGGTGTGGGATGCACTTCAGAGTCATCAGCCCAGGCTGAGGGGCTGCGACATTTGTCCACCAGCACCCTGTGCTCCACTGTTTGAGGGCCACTGCAGAGGGCACCTGATACACCCCTGCCAGTGAGCTCCTACCTTGCTCACCTGGCCAGCAAGGCCCTTGGCAGAGTCCTGGGTTGGCAGGCAGCAGCCCTGAGTGTGAAGAATAAGGGCTAGGAGGTCACAGGCCAGGCATCCGCAGTGTCTTTTTCTGGGCTCAGAGAGGAGTAGCCACTTGCTCAGGGTCACTCAGCTTATCAGCGGCAGAACCTAGATTTCAGCCCAGGTCTATCCAATCCCAAATTTTAACCCACAAGGCAGGAATGGGACCAGGGCTAGGGGTTGGGTGTGTCTGAAGTGGGCCCTGCAGCTCAGCTCCGCTCTCCACCATGCCAAGGAAGCCTGTGATCCTCATCCAGGAAGAGGCCAGGAGAGGCACCAGCAGGCTCCTGTGTTCTCTGGAAACCCTCCCTGGCCTGTGGGCTGTTGGGACATTCTGCCAAGAGAAGCCAGAATTCCCCTGGACCAAGAGGAGGGACAAGAAGCCCAGGCCAGGACATGAAGGAGTAAAGGGACAAATGAATGAGTGAATGCAATCAGCTAGAAGAGGCTCAAAGCCCAAACTCTGCTCACAGCACTCTGCCCTGCCCCCTCCCCCAACAGCTCCACCCACCATGCCCAGGACCACCACCTGCAGCCCACGGGTGACAAATGTGTCGTTTTTCTCTGCATGTCACTGTGGTTTTAAATTTTGGGGGCTTTGTCAACATTTAACAATTATAAAAGTTCACATCCCATAAAAGCCCAGCTTTTCAGCTTTGCTTACAAAAAGCAGAAGCTCTGACCAAAGGCCCCTGAAAAGCCCCGCCCTCTGCACCAGACTGGAACTCTCCAGTTTGCCACAGTCTGCAGCACTCCCTCTTGCCTCCTGGACACTGAGGCCAACGTCAGCTGCCACTCTGTACCTTGCACATGAGCCCTGGAAGCATGAAGTCGGAGAGGAAAGTACCTGGAGCTGGAAACCTGGAGACCCAGGTTCTTTCTTGCTGTGTGGCCTTAACCAAGTCCCTTCCCCTCTCTGTGCTTCAACTACTTTCTTTATGAGTCAAAACCCAGACAGGTAACCTAAAAGCCCTTCTTGCCTACAGGAGAGAGGCTTACTGAGCTGATCAGGCCTTCCCTGGTGCAGGCCTCTGTCCAGGTGTGCGTCACAGCTACAAAGAGATTGCCTACTCCTGACCCCAAACTCCAGGTGCATCCAGGAGCTCATGAGACCCTGAGAAGCACCTGCTGCCCCTCCACAGCCTCATGCTATTTCCCGAGCACACCGGGATGCCCCTGTCCTGACGGATGGCTCACAGTTCTAGGATTGTGGCAGCCCAGCATGCAGGCAACAAGAGAGAGAGCTATCTCCATTCCCACCAACCATGAGTAAGACGAAGAAATGACCAGTAGCCACAGCAGAGAGTAAGCCACTGGGCATGGTAAAACATTAGTATCCACTGTCGGCATGGACACCCAGGAACAGAATATGAAGGTTGGATCTGCTGCCCAGCTCCTGTGGCCAGCCGCCCAGAAGTCATCAGGCGAGAGGGGAGGCTTAGCTGGCCCAAGTGCCACTGTTGCAGTGCAGATCTTCTTAGAGTAAATTCCACTCAGACGTTTCAAGGCCGCCTCTGTGCTGGGCACCGCACTGGGAGGGCAACCAGTCACTTCCTAAATGTGAGCTAATAGACTCCTTGTCCTGTTGCTGCCACCATGGTGGGAACCAGCCCCAGTGACCTGCTGAGACTCTCTGAGCTCCTGGTGCCTCCTTCATGGAATCATCTCTTTTTTGTAGCCTTCAGGAGAACGAGCTGATAGTAATACTGATTAACAGGTATGTGCTAAGGTTTTCTGACCCCAGCACAACTGGACCTCTTTTCCCGCAACACTGCCTGTGACAGGGTCCAGAGCTGGCTCACATCCACCAGGGCTCCCACATCCAATTACACACTAACACCCACCCTGCTCTTGCACAAAAGTACCTCCCCCATCGAGCCCCACAAGCTCGGCCCTCCTGGGCCCAGGAGGCCCTGCCCCCACTCTCCTCCTCTTCCTCCTCCTCCTTCCCTGCCCTGTGGCAGCTCCCAGCATGCCCTGCACTGGCCCCATGGCGCTGTCGGCTCCCCGAAGCCACAGCCTGCCCTGACTCCCACAGCCAGATCAAGTCAAAGACCAATTAATATTCTGATACCTGTGGCCAGCTGAAGTGATGTAGAGCTGATGATTTCTTTTTCCATTTTACTCCAACTGTGGTTTCACTTTTTTCCCAGCCCTCCTTTGGTCAGTGGTTTTAGGGGCACTAAAGTTCACTTTTGTGGGTAACCTGCACTGTTAGCTGTTGATTTAATTAACTCAGCCTTTCTCTTCCTTGACCAGAACAAGGCCAGCGGGCTACCTCGCAGACACCCGTTTGGACCACTGTCGGCAGACGCTCCTGGCAGCAGGAGCCCATGTGGTCTTGGCAGGCACTTACCAGCCCCTGCCATGGGTGGCCCTAGATGGCCTCTGAAGCACTTCAGAGCCACCTGTGCATGAGACTCCACATGGTTTCCTCTCATTGGTGGGTGGGAAACTGAGGCCCTAGGGTGAGAACTGAGTCTCCTAGGATCATAAAGCCACAAGGAGTGGAACTGGGCTTTCAGGCCAGGTCTACAGGTGCCCAGGGTCCTCTGCCTCCAAAGATGTCCTTTGATGGAGAGCCAGGAGGAATCAGAAGGCAAGCAGGGCTGGAAAGGTGGAATGATGGGATTTTGAGGGAGGTGGTAGTAGAATCTCACTGGCAGGGTCTTCCTCATGACAGAGCAAGCCAGAGTCTTTCTTTCTCTCAGAAGTTTCCAGAATCCTTGTGGCCTTCAACCGAAAGGCAAAGGCCTCTGCCCAGCGGAATTTTCCAGCCACAGAAGACCCTGAAGGTGGAGAGGCCCCAGGGAGAAAGAAAAAGGAGAGCCTGAGGCACACCAGGAGGGAGCAGGGGCCAGGGAGGTGGCAGAAGTGTAGGGAGACACGCTGTGTGGCTTGGGCAGGTGTCTCCCCCTCTCTGGACCTACAGGACATCCGGGGAAGCTCTCCATGAACTGCCATGATCATTCCAGTCTGAGCATCCTGTGTCTTACAGAACTTGGGCTGGGGTTAGAGAAGCTGGCATAGGAAAGGGTCACAGGAGGGTCCTCAGCCCGGGCTGCCCTCTCCCCTCCCCTTCCTCCACTCCTCTCCCTTTCTCCTCTACCTCCTCCAGGAAGCTCCTCACCCCTCACCTATGCTCATTCCCCAGCTCTGTGTCCAGGGCTCTGTGGATTTTTTTTTTCTCGCCACCAGGGTGAATTGTCAATTGATTTGTTATTTATCCCACTGACAACAAAGAGAGTGAAAAGGTAATAATTCTGGGCCCTGGGGTAATTCAATTCCTGTAGCATCGTCAGCTACATTAACTTACTTCCTGGATCTCAATTCAATTAGAGCAACATTCCCCAGCATTAATAAATCAATACTCATGCCATTTGGATAGATTTTGAATGTCTTTCATTATCCATTGCAGGTCGGGGATGGCTGTTGAATTGGGAGTTAATGGGACGGGACAAGGCAGGTGGGGCTGCCGGGAGAAGCTGATCCAGCCTCTACCTCTAATTGCCTCTACTGCAAACCAGGACGTTGGTAAAACAGAGGCCTGGTTAACTGAGCTGAGCCCTGGGGAGTTACGGCAGGTTGCAGCTCCTGTCTGGAAGGCAGGAGCTCTCGCTTGTTCGCCCATGAAATGATTACACATACTCATTTCCTCCTTTGTCCTCCCTACCCTCCTTTGGCCCATCTCCTCACTCCTGTCCAGTCCTTCTTCACACCCCCCACAAGCCTTCCTTCCATCCTCCTGCCCCTTATTTCCATCTTCCTTCTCTTCCTCCCATCTTCTTCCTATCCTCTCTTCTCCTTTCTTCTAATTTTCTTCCCATCCTTCTATTCATCCAGAACATTTTACTGAGCACCTACTAAGCACTAAGGCTCAGACTGGCATCTGAGCTCCTCTAGGTGTGTGGCGTAAGTGTTCTCCAACCTCAGAGCCAGGCATCTAAATGAGTGCTTACCATGCACCGTTTAGGCATGACAACACAGCCATCGAAGATATCTCTCTGTGCAAGAGAAGCCAGAGCAGGGTCCCAGATGATCGGGGCAGAAAGTCTGACTCTCAGACTGGAAAGAGCAAGGGAAGAACGCTTCTCAGAGCGGGATGAGAAGGTCTTGGCCAGGAGGCCTAAGGGGCATCAGGACTGGCAGAGAACTTCAGACCAGGGCCATCCTGCATGGGTGTTAATCCAAATCACCCAACATCAAGCAAAACATTGGAACCTAGGTTCCTCCTCCGAAGTCTGACCCAGAAAGTCTGAGGAGTCGGAAATCAGGGGCAGTGGTGGCAGCATTAAAGACACCTCCTTAGCAGGGCATCTTCCATCGCAGGCAGCCACAACCTAGGGAGCAGAGCGAGTCCCTACTCTTCTGAGCCTTCCTGGGTGTGTCACGGGATTTCTCATCTAATACTCACCCTTGAGCGGGGTGAGAGAGGGGCTGTGTTCTCCTTTGGAGGATAAATGGGCTGAACCCCAGGTGGGGCTCGGGGCTTCTGCACCTGTTGCCCCCCTCTACTGTCACTCTCCCCCAGGACCCAGGCAGTCAGCACCTCCCCTTCTGTATTTGTATCCATTGCTGCATAACAAATCACCGTAGCATTTATCAGCTTAAAACAACAGATATTATCACAGTCTGTGAGTCCAGAATGCAGATGTGCCAGGCCCTGACTTGGCTTCCTGACAGGTTGCTGTCAGATGTAGATGGGGCCACAGTGGTCTGAGGCTGGCCTGGGCCCCTCTGTGGCTGTTGGCAAGAGCTCCTCACTAGCCCTAGGAAGAAGGGGAGGCTTCCTCATTTTGGGCATCTTCACAGAGCGGCCTGAGAGTCCTCACAGTTCAGCAGCTGCTATCTGTAGAGAAAGGACCTGAGAGAGGAGGTGAGCCCGGACCTGCAGCACAGTTTATAACCTGCTCCACAAGCTTATGCCACTGTGTCTGGCACACTACTTCTTTGAAGTGAGTCACTAAGTCCAATCTACACTAAAAGGAAGGGAAGTTAGGCTCCATCTCTTGAAGGGAGGAGTGTTGATGTGTGGAGGTGCTCTGGAGCTGCCATGTCATCCCCTGGGCTTTTCCCAGTGTGGCCTTCCCAGAGATACTCTTGCTGTCTGTCCACAGCCCTGTTGTCCTCTCTCCCTTCTGGCTCTGCTGGGTTCCCTCAGTGGTGTCTCTCATCACCTGACATCCTGTTTTAATTATTTATCTTGTTTATCATCTGCCTCTCCCCACTAGAACAGGCTCCATGAAATCAGACACTGTCACTTTGGTTCACTGCTTTGTCCCCTCCACTAGAATGGCCTCTGGCATATAGTGGGTACCTAATAAATAATTGTTCAATGAAAGGACGAAGATGGAGCTGAAGGACGAGCTCAGCCAGGGGTGGCTCTGGCCCCTTTGATGGGAGGTTAGATGGTCCTAGCACAGCCTCAGTTTCTCCACCGGGATAAGAGGGTGCTGGATTCCTTTTTCCATTCAATAAGTAGGTCCCACGCACCTGTTGGGTGTCACGAAGTACTCTGGGTCCCAGACAGACCTAGCACCTGCCCTCATGAGGCCGACCCTCTGGAACAGTCTTTGTGGTGCTAGGGACCAGTTTTGTGGAAGACAATCTTTCCACAGACCAGAGTGAGAGGTATTTTTCTAAGTTTCCTTTTTTCATTAGTATGTGTTTGTGATACATAATAATTACATTCCCCAGCACTAGCATCACTGTCTCAGCTCCACCTCAAATCATCAGGCATTAGATTGTCAGGGGAATGCACCACCTAGATCTCTCACATGCACAGTTCACTGTAGGGTTCGTTCTCCTATGAGAATTTAATGTTGACCTGTCAGGAGGCGGAGCTCAGGCAGTAGTCCAAGCCTGAAAGTAGCTGTAAATACAGATGAAGCCCAAATTGCTCCTCTCCCATCTACCTCCTTGTAGCATCTCCTGTGATCACTCAAGGCCAGGACCCCACAAAGGCATCCTCAGGGTTGGCCCAGATGCATCAAGGTTAAGGTATTTGCCAAGATCACCCCACTGGTGATTCTCTGAGCTGTGGCACAAACCCAGGCTCATCAGGCTCCCTGTTGTGAGCTTCTTGTCTCTTCTCAAGAGGCAGGCTCTGCTGTGTTTTCCCGAATGGTCTCTAAAGTACCTTCATGACCAATCTGTTGCTGCTGTGAGCAAAGGCACATTCAAGGGCCAGAATCCAGGTCTTGTGCTGCTCAGGCCAGGGCTGAGCCCCTGGTAGGAGCAGCCCCAGGACACCCCGGAATGTGCTCCCCCACACACCCCCATTCTCCAGTCCCATCACTGCCACCACAGAGGACGTACCTCAGCCCCATGCCGTGGGCTCCAGCACATGTGCTGGGGTCCTATCTGCAGGCTCTGTCCACTCATCTCACCCCCCTGGGAGAAAGCTGTTCTCAGTTCCATTTCCCAGGAGAAGAAACAGAGTCCCCAGGATTCGAGGTCACTGGTTTACTATCATCACCAGCTAGTGAGTGGCAAAGCAAGGATTTGAACCCAGGTCTGTTGGCCCTCAACCACCATGTCCCAGGTCACTTCAAAGCTCTGAGTGGAGTCAGAGCTCGCTCATCCCCTCTTCATTTGCTTAATCAATAATAAATACGAGGTCCCCAGGGAGAGATGGATAATGCACAAATAAACCCATGGAAAGGTGACTTCAGAGAGGTCAGTGCCTTAAAGGGGACAGAGCAGGGTGATGTGACAGAGAGGGCAAGGACAGTTCTTTCGGGGGTGCTGCCCTCCAGGGAGGTGGACTGAGGTTCCCCCAGTGAAGTCAGGCTGGGCCCTGAAACACAGCCTGTGCCTCTCCCCACTGACTGCCGGAGCTGAGGCAGGGACAGAGGCTGCTGGCACATGGCTCCTACATGGGTCCTCTCCTAGCCACAACCTCCCTCCAGATCTTTGGACCAAGGCAGAGCAATGGCTTCCCTAGGGAAGCCCAATCACTCAGGCCCACCAGGTCACTTTATGACTTGACATAAGTTGTTTGTTTGTCTGTCTGTGGTACTGGGGATTGAACCCAGGAACTTCAAACTGAATGACATCCAAGTCTTTTTTTTTTTTTTTAATTTTATGAGACAGGGTCTCACTAAGTCTAGAAGTTGCCCAGGTTGGGCTTGAACTTGTGATCCTCCTGCCACCAACTCCCAGAGTGCTGGGATTATAGGCATGTTCTATCACACCTGGCTGACTGACACAGGCTTTAATGGGTCATGGGTGGTGGCCAGAAATGCTGGACAGAGCCAGCTGCAAGACCCCATGGAAACCTTGGAGGGGGCAGCTGTCATGTCTGAGTCCAAACTGTCCTTCAAGACCCCCGAGGGGACAGCCCGGGACAGTGGGAGGCACACAGGCTTTGAAATGTAAAAAAAAAAAACACTGAGTTCAAAACTGGGGTTCCCTTGTGTGATCTTGGGCAAGTTACCTCACCTCTAGCCCTGTTTCCTTGTCTGCAAAACAAGAGTGACACAGGGTACCACTGAGGCTGCCTAGAGAATAACAGGAAGACCAGTCCTGGTGCTCAGTGAACTCGCCTCCCCATACCACCCATTTCCATTCACCTTAAGTTTGTTTTGTGCCCCTCTTCCCTATGCCAGTAACACCGTGTGTGACCTGACACGAGACTCTCTGGTCATTACAGTGTTGGGGAGCTGAGGGAACTTCACGTTTTAGGTCCTGTACATGTCTTCAGGTAGTGACAAACTAAGGCCCAAGGCCAAAAGCAAAGCCGAGCTTTGGTCTCCATGAGGCCCCAGCTGGGTTGTAAGATCCCAGCCAGGGCTCATCCCTGGCTCCTGGCTGTGGAAACCTGAGCTTTTCCTTTCCTTTTCTGGACCTGAGGGGCTGAGTCCCACGTTTTCGGAGGGCCTGTGTTATCCTGCTGTTTGCCAGCATTGAGCTTCAGTGACTGGATCAGCAGAATTGCAGCTTTGGTCACCTTGGAAGCCACCCAGGTTGATCATTTAAGAAGTCAAATGGATGGCTCCCCTTGCCCCTAGCTGGGTCACACCTCCACGCCCTTGCTGTGCCACTGTCTGCTGGGAATCTGCTTGACTTCCTTCACAACACACACACTTATCGCATGTCACTAAAATGTCCCCTCTGACAGGAAGTGTTTCCTGACTGCCATCCCTGCATATGAAACTAACCTTCCCTTCTTCATGCCACATGGGCCCTGGGTGTCAAGCACTCCACAGTCTGCATCCATGCCTGCGTCGTGGGGCTCCTCGAGAACAGTGTCTGGGTCTGATCCATTTCTGTGTCCAGCGTTGGGTCATGCACACAACAGGCAGAGTAAGAAACTATTGAACAGATGAATGAATGAATTTGCGAGTGAATGAATGACTGCTAAGCCACAGTCCAAGACAGATGGAAGCCCATAGGTCTTGCCCCATCGCTTGCTGAAAGCCAGTCCCCAGTGTAGTCCACCTACCCAACCCAGCATGCAGTCCAGGCCCACCTGGGCCCTGGAATCACTAATGAGCATTGACTGCAATAGGCCCCACCCGTTACACCGCTTGAGCTCCTTTCCTTAAAGAACATTAGGGAGCAAATGTATCATCGGTGACTGGAGGCCCAATAAAGCAGGCACCTCGAGAAATTTAGTGTTCGACTCATAAAGGCCTTAAAAGCATTTTTCAATTATGAATGGCCTAGGGGGAGTAGTTCTTTCTTCGCCGGGGGATGAATAAAGATGGAAAATAATAGCATATCAATATTGTTGCAACTTAGCAGGATTAATCAGGAAGAGTTAAAGTCATTGCTTCTCATGCTGCCCAGGTACACGGGGAAGGACTTGGCCAAGGTGATCTTCACCAGGACCCTTGTGGGCAGTCTGCTTCCCAGTAGGTCAGCACCTCAAGCACCCTGACCCTCTCTTTACCTCCCCTGCAGCCTAACCCCAAAACATTCCCTGGCTCTCAGCATTTCTTCTCACCTACATGAGGCCTCCAGCGACCTCATTAGTGATCACTAAGATTTGTACCACACTTAGTGCCTAAAGGGGTCTTTATTTTCACCACAGTGATGGTTACTCAAATCTATACACGTGATAACATGTTGTAGAACTATACACCCCCTAAAAAAGTACATGCAAAATCTGGGTAAGTGTATAAGGCATGATCAAAAATACGAAGAATATTTACATTTTTTTAAAAATGTATTACAGTAAAAAATATTATTCCCCCTCAAAATTCTCACACTTTGAACACACTTATCCCATTGTTCTTGCCAGTTTCTAAAGCAGTTCTATAAGTTTGTTTCGTGGGTGCCTTTCGTGGCTGCTTCAATGACCTGAATTGATTCAAAACATTTGCCTTTCATGGTCATTTCATTGGGCAAGAGCCAGAAGTCACAGAGCCAGATTCAGTGAATAAGGTGGATGAGGACACACAGTAATGTTTTATTTTAACAGAAATTGCTGTAAATGTTTTGAATCAATTGAGAACATCAAGGCAGCCACAAAAAGACACTCATGAAAGAGGACTTTCAGAACTGCTTCAGAAAGTGGCAAGAATGATATAATAAGCATGTTTGGAGGAAGGGGGAGTATTTGGGGAGGTAGTAGCAATGTATCTTTTTCAGTAATAAATTTGTTTTTTTATTTAAACGTGCATCATATTTTTATCACAACTCGTACATTTCAATACTACTTGTACAACTTGCAAATTTTAAACTATTTCAAAAGAAGATATCACAATAGAGACTACAAAGAATAAATGACCAATTTTAAAATGCAGTTCTTGTGCTAGCAAAGGCCGTGGGCTTCTCCCATGAAGGTATGGACAGGCAAAACACCTCTTTACCAGCTTTGCATTCCCTAGTGTGGTAGGCAGAGTAAGGCCATCACAACCACCAAAGATGCTTGTACCCTAATGTCTAGAACCTATGAATGTGTCAGGTCACGTGCCCAAAGGGAATTAAGGTTGCTAATCAGCTGACCTGGAGCTGGGGAGATTCTGTTGGATGATCTGGGTGGGTCTAAAATAATTACAAGTTCTTACTAAGTGGAAGAGGAAAGCAGAAGAGTCAGCCAGGGACAATTTGGAGTCCAAACAGGCAAGAAAACAGTTTCTTCCCTACAGCCTTCAACATGAACACAGCCCTGTTGACACCTTATTTTAGCCCTGTGAGACCCATTTCACACTACTGCCTCTGGAACTATACATTAATATATATTTTCTAAGCCACTAAGTTTGTGATAGTTTGTTACAGGACCGACGGGAAATTAATGTATCTAGTAAATATTATTTCTGAATTATATACCCACCACCCTTAGACTCACAAATTTCACTCCTAAACAAAATCTTCGGTCTGTGTTACAACACAGCTGTGGTGTGTGATAGGTACAAGAACATTCACGGTAATGTTCACAAGTAATTTTTTAAATAATCCAACTGAAGTCACCCAAGTTTCCATCAACATAAGGATAAGTTCACTATGGTATGTTCCTATGGCACAAGACAGGTATGAAAGTGAATGAGTTTATAGCTACACACAGGCACATGGGCAGATTTCATAACACAATGCTGAGTAAGAGAAGCCAATCATGTAACAAGGCATAGAGTAAGATTTATACAAAGCTCAAATGTGGACAAATCTAAAGTACATTATTAAAGGCTTCTTAAGAGGTAAAACTAGAAGAAAAAAGATAACACAAATAGATAAGGTGGGGTTGAGACCCACCAGGAGCCTCCAAGTTACTGATTTCTTGATTTGGATGGCAAGACATAGCGTTTATTATATCATCACCATTACTATAAATGTTATATTAATAATTATATATTACTACAATTATTTTTGCTTAAACCGTACATGTGGGTTTATAGGTCCCTTTGAATGGATAGTATAGTTCACAATAAAATAAATGCTCACAATAAAATAAACAAGGGCCTTGCTGTGAGCCTTCATTTGATCCTTCATTACACTGCAGCAAGGCAGGAGAGGATCCTTTACCTTCATTTAATACCCAAGGAAATTGGGGATCTGAGGAATTAAGTGATTTATTCAAACTCACACGCCAGCTCCCCAGGCTCATCTCTAGCCACCCACCCACCCCATCTCTCTCTCCTCTGGCCTCAAGGAGTCCAAGGTAGCAGTGAGGCCAGGCATAGTGCCTGTAATCCCAACACTCTGGAGGCTGAGGTAGAAAATGGCAAACTCAAAGCCAGCCTGAGCGTTAGCAGCTTCGCAAGACCTTGTCTCAAAATAAAAAATATAATTTTTTATAAAGGACTGGGGATGGAGTTCAGTGTGAAGGCCCTGGAACTTTTTTTAATTGTAGGTACTGGAATCAAACCCCAGTACCTAAAATTAAAAAAAGAGGAAGAAAAAGAAGAGGAGGAAGGGGAGAAGGAGGGGAAGGCAATGAGAAAACAGTCTCTTCCTGGCTTTTGAATTTCAAAAAGGGGAGTCAAAATCTCAGGTCTGTCGGGAGCAAGGCTGCATAATTTCAGGGTAAAATCATTTGGTTAGCCTAGTTCTCCTGCCTACAGCTCAGCTATGGAATTCCGAGACATAATTCCATTTTGGCCTCCGGTCCCAACTGAGACCTCAATGATCCGGTGATGCTGTGATTCTCCAGGACGAGATTACACCAGTTGAAGATATCCTGGGAGGAACAAATATCTATTCAGTTCCTCTTTGTTCTTGGATTGTTACATCTTGTTTATGCAGGATGTACTGAACTCTCTGCAAGTCATTTGTTACATTTGTTTCTCCCGATGTACTGAATAAAAGGTGCGGTAAACTGGGGGCTTTGTCTTTGCCGCCCAGAGCAGCACTGAGCAGACCCAAAGCTCAGCTTCTTCTCAGTCTCATTTTTCTATCTTTCCTGTAATTCGCCGTGTGCTGCCGTGGCTCACAGGAGACTAGGACTTACTCCAGAGGTTCTGGTAACGTCCCCTTTCCCTGTTCCCTACACAGGTCATGGAAAAATTTGGGAGATTAGGTAAGAAGTGAGATCAAAATTTCTCATCCCTCAGTTTATATAGAAACTCTTGTCCTGAGGTGTAAAATGGGCCAGCATATGGGATCTGGGGAGAGTCAGACATATAGTAGTGAAGAATAGTGTAAAGATTGTGGCTCCCTGAGAAAGGTGAGCCCTACATTGCATTTTCCCCAGGTCAGGTACTAGGGAAAAACAACAGAACATCAGATAGTTTTGTGGAACTTGAGGGGGAAAATAATCCATAAATCTCACTTCCAGAGAGTACCCAGGGAGGCAGCAAGACCTCAAAATATACATGCTGTGTCAGATACTAGGATCTTGGATAGTTTCATCAAGCTTCTTAGAGCTGGTTTTGTGGAGAAGACACAAATAACCAAAAGATGGAATTTTAAAAAATCATTACAGGGGTCAATTACAAATATTTAATTAATAAAAAGATATTTTATAAAGTTTTACACTAATAAATATGATAATTTAGATGAACTAGAAAATTCCTCAAACAACTGAATTAAATAAACCAACAGACGAAGAAATAGAAAATCTAGACAGTTCTATATGTTTTACAGAAAACATACCCATCATTGAAGTCCCCACAAAGAAAAATTTTGGCACAGATGGCTTCATTGGCAAATTCTTACAAATATATAAGTAAGAAATGATACCAATCTTATAAAAACTCCCGAAGAATGTATTTAAAGATAACATTTTCCAACCCCCCCTTTTTTTTTTGCTACTGGGGATCGAACTCAGGACCTCAGGCTTGCCAGGCACGTGCAGTGCAGCTGAGCTACATCCCTGGCTCCAACATTTTTGAGGCCAACATAACCTTGATACTAAAACATTGCAAAAAAGGAAAATTGCAGACCAATCTTTCTCATGATCCATTAATCCTTCTGAGGCTGTGATCAGTGGTTCATTTGTAAGATGACGATAATAGTAGTTATTTTCCATGGGGAGTTTTTGTATGGAATATATATATATATACTATGGGATATATATGTGTGTTTATATATTATGGAATATATATTATGGAATATATATAGTATGGGATATATATGTGTATATATATAGTATGGAATATATATATATATTGTATGGAATATATATATATCCTAACAAATTAAGTTCCCATGGAAATCAATTATTATAGCTGACCATATTAATAGAATAAAGAAATAAAAGACAAAATCATACAATCATTTCAACAAATAAAAATCATTTGATAAAATTAAACTCTTAAAAATAAAAAAGGAAGGAAATTTCCTTAACCCAACTAAAAGAGTATCTTTATAAAACCAGGACAAACATTATAAAAAATGCTAAAATAAGCCATCATGGCAGTGCCCACCTGTAATCCTAGCACTCAGGAGGCTAAGGCAGGAGGATGGCTGAGAGTTCAAGGCCAGCTTGGGCCACATAGTGAGTTCAAGGCCAACCTGAACTACATTGCAAGACCCTGTCTCCAAAAAAAGAAGCACTTTTTGCTCAGTATCATACTGGCAATTCTAGCCAGAGCAATAAGACAAGAAAAAGAAATAAAAGACCTAAGGACTATAAGGGAAGAAGCAGGAAACAATGTATGTCCATAAGAAATCTGAAAGAATTTACAGATAATTGAAATTAATTGGCAAACATAGCAACAATTGTATTTTTATGCATTAGTAACAATAATTAGAAAATAAAATGTAAAAATATACAATTTACAACAGAACCAAAAAAATCAAACAACAAAAATAAATCTAAAATGAGATGTATAAGACCTCTAAACAGAAAATTTTAAAACATTATTTAGAGTAATTAAGGACTTAAATCAATGGGAAGGTATACCATTTTCATGGATTAGGAGCTTTGAATTGTTAAACCATCTTTTCTCCATAAATTGATCTGTAGATTTGATACAATCCAAATCCAAATTCCAGCAGGTTATTTTGGTTGGAAATGGACAAGTCCAAAAATTTTTATTAAAATGTAAGGGTCAGGGCTGGGGCCTTAGCTCAGTGGTTCCACTGCCTGCCTTGCAAGTGTGAGGTCCCAAGTTCGATCCCTGGTACCAATAAATAAATAAATAAATAAATAAATAAATAAATAATAAAAAAATACAATGTAAGGGTCAAAAAAAAGAGTAAGTATCAAGAACATCCAAGATATCCAGCCATGGTAGTACACATCTATAATCCCAGCACTCAGGAGGCAGATGCAGGAGGACTGCCACAAGTTCAAGGCCAGCCTGGGCTACATAGTGAGTTCCAGACCAACCTGAATTACAGACCAAGATCCTGTTTCAACCCCTGCCAAAAGAATATGCAAGATAATTTTTTTTTTTCTCAAGAAAAAAAGCCATTTCCAAAACTAGGGTAAATGACCACCAGGTTAATTTCCCCCCAAAATGGTAGTAAACAAATGCAATTCAAACCGAGAAAAAAAAGCCATTTATAAAACTGGGGTAAGCAGAGACCAGTTAATTTTTCAAAAAAAAGGTACTTGAGGGCTAGGGATTTAGCTCAGTGGTTCCGCTGCCTGGCCCACAAGCTCAAGGACCCGAGTTTGATCCCTGGTACCAAAAAAAAAAAAAAAAAGTACTCATGCCTGGCCATGCCAAAATGTACTCTCCTAGCTCAGATGGTTATTTTTTGGCTGGCCATCCCAAAATGTGGTCTCTTGGCTGGGATCACCAAGATGTTATCAAGTAGCTTGTTTCTAAAAAGTGACTCACTAAATAAACATTAGCAGGTTTGGGACTGCTCACCTCTCCTTCCAGAGTTGGATTCCAGGTTTTTCTAGTCTTGAAAAAAATACCTGAACGAACTGAGCAAAAAGCGGTGGCAAAGTTTATTCAAGAAAGGAAAAATGAGGAGTGGGAGAGAAACTGGCTCTGCAGAGCGAGCTTGGGCCCAGTAAAAAGAAAAAGAGGGTAAGAGCTACAATGAAATTATACACTGCATCTGGGAAACACAGCGTGGGCTACCATGGAAAGCTATGATAGCAAGATAAGCTTGAAGAAGAACAAAGGTTTTTTTTCTTTTTTTTTTTTGGTACTGGGGATCGAACTTAGGACCTTGTGCTTGTGAGGCAGGCAGTGGAACCACTGAGCTAAATCCCTGGGCCAAGAAGAACAAAGTTAAGGAACTTAAACCTCTGTATATCAAGACCTATTATAAACCTAAAGTAATTATGATGATGTGGTATTAGTGCAAAGAAAGACAAATAGATTGATGGAACCTAAAAATATGGAATATTACATTTCTCATACACCTAAGTTTGTGGAATGAAGTTTTCACCCATGACACAAGCCTAAGTGCCTGAAGGATATTTAATGAGTAGTCCTTGCCTTTGTCATTAGGAATACTTCCTTGAGGAAATAATGACAGACCTGAGATCTGAAGGAAAAAAACAGGAGGAACAGGTGCAAAGGCGCTGTGGGTACAGGAACCTAGCCCATCCAAGAAGCTGAAAGAAGATTTATGAAGTTGAGATACTGACAGGGAAGGGGTCAGGGTTGAAACTATGGCCCAAGAGGTCAAAGGTCAGCATGGCCTTGAGGATCACAGTAAGATAACCTCATTTTCACATTTATAAGGTTTTCTCTCACCTGTTCAAACTTGTGCTTCCCAGAAGACTGTGAACTCCATCAGGATAGAGACTGGTCTGTGTCACTGGTATAGTTTAGAACGATACTGTCCTCCAAAGGCCCATATGTTAAAGGGTTAGTCCCCAGGGAGGTACTCCTGAGAGGTGGTAAAACCTTAAAGAGATGGGGCCTTATGTGAGGTCTTCAGGTCATTGAGAGCATACTAAGGGAATTGTAGGATCCCCGTTCCTTCCTCTTCTTCTCTTCTGCGTCCTGACCATTAGGTGAGTGGTTTTGTTCCACCATGTACTCCCCCATGATGTGCGGCCTCCCCACAGGCCCAAAGCAACAGGGCCAACTGATCAAGGACTGAGACCTCCAAAGCTATGAGCCAAAAGAAACCTTTTCTCTTTATAAGTTTGATTACCACAATGTTTCATTTTAGTGATAGGATGCTGGTTAACACAGTCACCTCAGTGATAGGGGAAGGTGTGCAGAGTATGTAATCAATGCCTGTGATGCAGAATGGTGACAAGAGCCAAGGGTAGTGACCTAGTGACTCCTTGTTCAAGGCACTTTTTGTTGAAGACTTTGCTTGAGACCCCTGCATCTCTCTTCCCTTAAGCACAAGAAAAGGAAAACCCTTTGCTTTCCTCACAGTCCTGCCTTGTCCCCTTGTCCTTCCTGAGAATCCAGGCACAAGAGGCCAGAGGCCTACATCTGTCCCTGCTTTTGCCACAGGCCCACAAACGCAGGACAACCGGCGGATACCTGAGGAAACACTGTAACGACTGTCCTCCAATCCCAGCTCTGCCTCTTTCCTCCTTTGAGAGCCTGGGCCATTCAACTGGACCTCAGGGACTCAGCTCCCATGTGTCACTTTCTTCCATGGATTCCTGTGAGGGGGGCATGAAATGATGTAAAATGTCTGGTGAAGTCTGATGCGTCTTAAATGCTCAAGAAATATTAGCTGCCATTCTTACCATTACTCTGGGTTTCTGGTTTCTCATCTATAAAATGGACAAACAAAGACATAAATATGTGAATGGTATTAGTAGATCTACCTTATACACTTCAGTCATGGTTAAAATTACCCATTAGACTTTTATTTTGACACTTTAATACCAATAATTCTTGTCTCCTGCCATAGTCATAAAGGTTAAATCAGGCAGTGTATTTAAAGCACTTAGCACAGTATCCGGCTTGTAATAATGATTCATACCACATCTTCTGTTGCTCTTCAGCTTTCACACTGGCTCCATCTACACTGGGCTTATGAATGTGCAAGCTCCTTTCCACCACAGGCCCTTTGCACATGCTGTCCCTAAGGCCCACGTCAATGCTTTAATTCAACTCTTCCCACCCATGACTTTTTCAGTTTTTAGGGCTTAGCTTCCTTGACCACCCATTAGTCCCTCACAAATCACTCTGTCTATGCCCTTCCCAGTTTTACACACTGGAATTTACAGCCATGTAATGGTACCATGGTTTATTGGGTGTTCCTTTCCCCTCTCCACACAGAACCCAGGCTTCCTAGGAGTGGACATGTCCATCCCCTTCCTGCTGTGCCTTCCCTCCCTCAGTGGGGCTCTGCAAATGCTGTGGCAAGAATGAAAACCTGATGGAGACATTAGGCTTGGGCCTAACCCCAACAGCCCAAAGCATGTGAGATCCCAAGCCCTTCCGGCCCATGCCCCTGTCCCCCCTGATGGCCCTGTAGAGGGCAGCATGGACCCCAGACCTCATCTCTGCTGTCCTCACACATCCACTGTGGTCTGCTTAGAGCCAGGTGCCACTGAACAATGAAAGCAGCTGGGCTGGGTGCTGCACCAGCACCCCACCCTAGGATCCCAAGTGCTCTCTGTAAGCCTACGAGGTGGGTGTCACAACCCCCACAGGGAAACTGAGGCACAGAGCTTTTGGCAGGTGCCCTCCACAGCTGGGCAGCTCACAGCTGAAGAACTGGATTTTTTTTTTTGGTACCAGGGCTCGAATTCAGGACCTTGTGCCTGCAAGGCAGGTGGCGGAACCACTGAGCTAAATCCCCTGCCCTGAAGAACTGGATTTTTGAATTGGAGGCCAGCTCTAAGCTCTAAGCAATGCCTGGGTAGGTCTTCTGTGCCCCTGATCGTCCCAGAAGCAGTGATGACTTGACACCTTGGTAGCCAGGATGATGGTCTCCAAAGATGCCCGTATGGTGCTCCCTAAACCCCCTGAATAAGTTACTCACCTAGCAAAGGGCTGCTGCAGGTGTGGATAGATACATCTCCTGAGATGGGAAGAGAAGCCTGTATGGCCCCGTGATGCCTCGGGCCTGCCTGGAGGAGGGCAGCATGGGCTGGAGTCAGCAGGAGAACCAAAGGCAGCTTCAGACACACAGGGAGCAGGTCACAAGCCCAGGAGGCCAGGCAGCCTCTGGAAGACCCTGGCAGAGCAGCCCCAGTGCCCAGCCCAGGGTGCTGCAGAAAACCCAGTCCTGCTGTTGGAATAGTCCCCAACCCAGGCCAGGCATTTCTATTCCACACGTGCAAATTCAGGTCCAGAGAGCAAGGGTCCGGACCAAGGTCACCAAGCAAGCTGGTAGCCAAGATAGGATGAGAAATGTCATTGCCTGATACCTGGTCACTCTTGCTGCTATGATTTTGGTCAGCATGGCCCACCTGTCTGGTGAGGTCATCCCTTATCCGGGAACCTGGAGTGACAAAACCCGACAGGCAGGGGGCTGGACGTCAGGAGCAGGAGGGCTGTGGGGGCTGTAGAGCTGAGCAAGCCCCCTCCAGAGGAGGCCAAGGTACACAGGGAACCAGAGTCCCAACTCCGCCGACCTGGAACTTCAGCAAGCTCTTCTCTCTGCGCCTCCCTCCCCATCAAGGGGCTGCACTAGGCCTGCAAGGCCAATGCTAGCTCTCACTGGCAGGCTTACCCTCGGGCCTGCCCAGTCGCGTCCTGTCCTGAGCTGGGCCCCCGGCTTCCCAACAAGCTCAGTTCCTCTGAGGCTCTGGCTTGACAAGGGGCCACAGTGGCCCACCCCAAGTCCCAAGGCTCAGTGACCAGTGAGTCCCCACCTGTCCTGACCCTTGCCCCACCCTCCTTACCAGCCAGCACACTTGAGCCTCCAGCCTACCTTCCTGGGGTCCCAACAACAGAATTGGGACCACAACCTGGGCGTGGGGCTCAAATTACTCCCAGCAGAAAGGAACCTGGCCTGGATGCCTGAGTCTCTCCCACCCTCAGTTCCTCATCGCTGCCCATCTGGGCGCTCCTCTCTGACCCTCTGTAACCGCCCCTCCTGGGACCTCAACCTTGGGGCCTAGTGCCCTGCACTCTTCTCTAGACTTTCTGCTCAGATCCCAGAAGCCTTCACATTCCTCTCTACCCCAACATCTTGGTACCCTTGAACTACAGACTGTCCAGCTCCCCAAATTGCTCCAATTTCACCCCATAGAGAAGCCTACAGAGAAGTAAATCCTAATACAAAAACCAAAGTGCAGAGAGGGCCAGCTATTGCCTGGAGGTCACACAGCAAAGGCATAGAATCCTAAAATTCAATATCTTCACCTGGGAGCCTTCCCCAGTATCCCTACCACCACCTGCCAACTTCTTCCAACAGTTTGAAGGGCAGGGAGAACAGCCAGGCCTGCTGACCGATGTCCAAGACCACAGTGATGCTATTCTTTCCTCGAGTGAGCTCCGCCCAACCTGCACCAGATTTAGCCATTTAATGCAGCGGGGCCTGCTCCAGCCCTGCCTCTGAGATTAGCTCTGGAACAGGGCTTTGAACGCCTGCCCAGAGACACTCAGTTTAAAACACCGGGAACCAGAAAAAAAAAAAATCGACCACATTTAATGGAGCCGTCAGCAGGCGGGTCTGAACCGTCCATTATGTGGCCCTGCCTGCCTAGGGAGCCCAGCCACGTGGCTGCCTGACCACAGCATTAAGGCGACATTAGCCCACAGGCCAGGCTGGGGGAGGAGCTGCCTCCCCTGCCTCCCCCAGGGCCTAAGGCCCAGACAAGACTCTTGGTGCCCCTCCCCCAGCACAGGGCAGCAGGCTCCCAGCATGAGTCCAAGCCCTTCCAGTGTCAGGAGCCACAAGCCCTGCTGGTCTCCAAGGCCCCCAGGACCTGCGAACACTAAACCTGTCTGACCCCACCGCAAGCAGAGCCGGAATCCGAGGTACCATGGCACTGCTTTCTTTTTAACTATTTCAAAATTGCAACTCCTTAACATCTAAGTTGCTCTACATGCTGTCTCCCCCAATGTGTTCCAGGAACATTCTCAAGATGCACCCTAGGGAACAAAAATGGGAAGAGGAGGTTCATAAGTCAGGAAGGCTGGGGAGCTCCAGCTGCTGGTGCTGGGTCCTCATGGAGAGGTTGGGGCCAGTAAACGCTCTAAGAAGTCCTGCTCCAAGCTGGGTTTTCTTTCAGTCACTGCCTAGGCTTACTGGATCCCAGAGCCCTACCCTTCTGTTGGTTGAACACCCACGACTATGCTGGGCGACTAGTGTCCTGGGGAACACCCTTTGGGAAATGACACTTTGGGAATCTGATTCCCGCCCCTTCCCCCAAGTCCCATCTATGGTCAGAGGCTCCAGTTACCAGGCTGGTTGGAGACTGGGCCTTTGGTTACAGGGGGACCTAAGGGTCAGAGTGACAGGCTCACCCACAATCAGGGGAGGCAGACGCCACCTGGTGAGATGAGTATCCTCACCCCACTTGGGTGGGGCAGGGGCTTGGCATGGAGGGAAGGGTTGACACCTTTGTTAGGGCTGTTGCTCAGAGCATAGAGCCCAAACCCCAGCTCCCCAGAGATCACCTCCACCAGGAAGCCCAGGCCAGTTACTGAGAGACCCAACTTGTGCTCCTGCCTTCCCTTTGGTCACCTGGGGAAGCCCTTTATCCCCTGTGTTGGTGGCCATGGTCTGAGCCTGAAAGTCTTTTGCAGGGACACGCGCTTCCTCCTGCCCTCCCAGGAATGGGGGCTGATGGTGACAAGTGTTCTGAGACCCTACCAGGCAAGGTCTAGCAAACACTTTCTCTGGGCTGGCCTTGTGTGAGGTGCCAGAGCCTCAGTTTACTCCCCACACCATCACAATTGTCTTCCCAAGGCCCTGCAGCCAGGAGAAACCGGTGAACCTGGATCTGCCTGATACAGGAGAAGCAGCTCGTGAGGCTGCCCAGATCCTGCTGCATGAACTTCCCTGGGCCTGGGACTCATCTGGTGGCAGTCTGTGCTTTCCAAAGGTGGCCACCACCAGAACTCCCACTTGACATGTTCTTCTCACACTGTGACGGTGACCTCCACTCTCCCTCCCTCCCTCGATCCTGGGCGGGCCTGAGGTGATAGAAAGTGACACTCTGGGACTTTGGCATCTCAGTCATCAAAAGTGATGCAGCTTCCTTGTGGCCCTTCAGAGATGTGCTCTCTTGAACCAGACACCTGCTCTGCAGAATTCCAGGCCACATGGAGAGACCACACGTCCAGGCCCAGTTGTCCGGCAGACACCGGCCTTGACTATCATAGATGTAAGATTCAGGAAGCCTCCACAGTGACTCTGTCCTGCTGCAATCTGACCACAGCTGAGGAGAAGCCTCAGCACAAACCATCCAGCTGAGCCCAGAGATGGCCTCGAAATGGTTTGTGGTACCCTAAGTCCCTGGGTTTGGAATGATACCTTATATAGTCGCAGACCACCAGAACATGAGGCAAGCAGCTTCTGCAGGGCCCTGACACACCCAGGTGGGCCACCCCTCTCCCTCCTGGCCTTCACTAAACCAGTGACGCTCCCAGCTCCCTGTCACATGACCGTGACTCACGAACCGGCTGAGACCTTGGGTCTGGGGACAGAGGGATGCTCTTAGTTGTGGACCTGACACCTCCTGTCAGGGCCTGTCTCCTGAAGACTGAGGAAGTGAATATGAATGTATAGATGCTGGTTCATGAATTATGACAGTTGTTCCATACTAATATGTCATCATAATAATAAGGGAAACTGAATAATTTTCAAAATAATTCTGTAATTCTAAAACTCTTCTTCAATAAGGAGTTTGGAAAAGTAATCTATTTCTATGTCATTAGAGCTATTCTCCATATGGAAACACTGCCAGTGTTTGATGTATAGTCCCATAACGTTAGCTGGCCTGTGCTGTTTTACAGATAAGGAAACAAGCTCAGAGAGGTGGGTGGCTTGCCCAAGGCTGCACAGCCAGTGTGGGAGGGCCATGATCTAAGGTGATCTCATGGGTTTCTCTCTCCTGGGGGAGGCTCAGCAGGGAGGAAAATGGCCCATGCTGGGCACCTAGGCCTCAACTTGGCTCTGCCCTTGCATAGCTGTGTCCCTTGGCAATGTTGTTTTCCTCTCTCAGCCTCAATTTCCTCATCTGAGAAATGGGGCAGAGAAAGGTGGTGAAGGGTGGAGAAGGCAGGTAGCATGGCGCCCTGATGATGGTGTAATGGATGTCTCCTCAAGGAGAGGAGCTGGAGCTGGAGGTGCAGTGACTGAAGCCAGCCTGTGTCCTTCAGCTCTCTCAGGCTGTGATGCTGCAAGTCTGTCTCTATGTTCAGCTCAAGGCCCTGACAAGTTCAAGGGCCTTGAGGAAGGGCAGGAGAGGGGGAGCATAGGAAATGGGAAAGAAGACATTATCAGAATCCCTGCAGTGGGTCCTGATCTCCTGTGAGCCATGACAGCACAAGGCTAATTAAAGAACAAAGACATGAAACGAGACAGAGAAAAAGCTGGGTTTTGTGCCTGATCAGTACTGTTCTGGACGGCAAAGACAAAGATACTCTGAGCTTGCCACTATTCATTGGGTTCATAGGGAGTATCAGATGACTCAGAGGGCAGTGATAATCCTAAATTGATGAGGATCTTATAATGAAGGAAGTATCAGATGACTCAGAGGGTGGGGGTAATCCTATGATGATGAGGACCTTATGCTGATGAGGCCTTAGGTTGATGAGGAGCTTATATTGATTAGTATGGTAAAATGAGCAAAAACATTCTTACAACAGTAGGCAGGGTGAGTAAAGCTGATAAAGAATTTGTCTCTCCCCAGGTGAAACCTCTCTTTGTATTACTACTTGATTCTCAAAGAACCAGGATGTCTTCAGCTGATACAATCTTGCCCTTGGGTGTCACAGCACCACTGGACCTTTGAGGCCTCAACTGTGACCTGAGGCAAAATGGAGTAATGTTTTGGCATGCCATAGCTGGCCTGCAGGCAAGAAGACTAGGCTTCATACAACCCTAATCATAATTTAATTGTGACATGATTTTCTTCCCTTGTAAAACGGCTCCTGACAGGGGAGGAGATCTGTGTCCTGGTCCCTCCCCTGTACCTTCAGTGGGCCACCTCCGGAGGTGCCTTAGTAGGTACTAGAAATCCACACCGCTGGAGTCCTCTCTGTCCCCATCTGCTTCCCAAGCCCAGAGCCCCATCGTGATGCCACGTGTTTCTGGGCCAGGACACAGCTGTATCAAGCCAGCACCCATTTGTTGAGCTCCTATTGTATTCAGGTCCTGCTGTGAGCAGTGAGGAGACCTCAGAGAATACAGCACGGATGGAGAGACAGACAAGAGGACAGACAGAGGTAACCCCACAGTGGGTGCCAGAATATGGTCTCATGGGGCTGAGGAAGCACAGAGAGCAGGGAGAGGACAGCTTAGCCTTCCATGGAGGTGGGATGGCCACACAAAGACATAAAGGATGCCTTGAAATTAAGCAGATTTTCCTAATCCTTTAGTTGACTGACACTAACTGAGCACACACTATGAGCTGGTCCAATGGATGAGGTTCTGGGCTGGCATCCTGGTGAGGGAGACAGTGAGTCAGCCTGTAGGGAGATCAAGGGCAGGCGCTGGTGCAGGAAGACGGAGCAGAGCAAGGCGGGTGGAGGAGGGGCAGTGGTGTCCCTGGCATGAGAGGGCACTGGGTTGAGAGGTCATTGGTACAGCTGTGGTGTGGCGTGGGGAGCAGAGGGGTGAGGCAGGAAGGAGGGAGGGAGAAGGGAGCAGGTGCCGGATGGCGAAAGCCTTTCCAAGGCAAGGAGAAGACTACATGTTTTCCCCTGGGGGCAGCAGGGAGTAGTGGAAGGGTTTAGTGAACACTCATGCTTATGACTCCTTTCTTTTTTTTTAAAGGTTTTTTTCTTTAGTAGTACATGTTTGCAATACATCATGAATACATCCATCAATCTTAGTCCTGTTTACGTCCCCTTCCCTCTCCTGCCTCCCTCTCCCTCTATCCCTGGCTCTCACGATTCACCTGTTAATGCCAGAGACCCACATCCCCAGCCTGCCACCCCTCATAGGGGCACCCTTGCCTACCCATCCCCAGTGAAATGCCAGCCTGAGCCCAAACCTTACCTGGAAACACCAACCTCTCTACCTGCCTGCAGTGCAGCCCAGGGCTCTGGAATTGGACAGGGCCAGGTGCCAGCCACACTGGGACATCTCTCCCGGAGGGCAGCAGAGTCGGGCACACCCAGAGGCCCGGCCCTGCCCCAACATGTCAGAGCAGACCTGACTAGACTCAGGGGCCCTGAGTCCTAGAGTGATCCTGCCACTGGGTCACCGTGTCAGCCTCGGGAGCCCCATCCCCTCTTCAGGCCACAGTTTCCCTGTGAGCTGCCATTAGCTCTTCACTGTACAAACTCCACCTCACTGTCAGCCTTAGGGCTGGACTTGCCTCTTGGTCTGAGGTCCCCAGCCTGGTGCCCAGTGCTCCACGCCTGGAGCCCCCAGAGCATACACTGAGAGCCCAGACCTCTTCTAAAGAGCCACATACCAAAGGCAGACCCTGCCCCCACTGCCATCCCCCCCCCATGTCTCTCTGTCCTCGCTGCAGCTGCCAGCAGGGGTGCGTGTTCATCCCACCAAGGCTGACCCCACGCTCGCTTATTTCAGACATGACCTTTGATTTCTCGGGTAGAGTGTAAATTACATGTCGCCAGCATAAAATATTAAATCCAATTTATACTTAATTATTGATGCTATTATGTATTCCATAGTAATGGCACCAGAAATCTCAGCCCCCCCCCTCCTGTGCCCAGTAAATAGCTTTCCTGCATTAGAGGATCCTTGAGGTAAGAAACCTTGCCCCGCGCCTTCTCAACCGTGTGATTGATGATTATGGGGAAGTTCGTAAATAGTCTTCCAGAAATATTTCTCTGGTCATGCGGAGCTCTGAAGGAAGGGGGGCTGCGCTAATTATCAGGCAGGGGACGGATGCAGCCTCCACCGCCCTTGAGAGCCAGTGGGCTGAGGGCTGGCGGGGCGGGGACGGTTTAAGCGAAACCTCGCGCACTGGCTAAGGCAGGGCCAGGAGGACAGGTGGTTTGCTGGAGGTTTTAAGTCACATGGAATCTTCACATGGACATTGGGGTTTGGGTTTTTATTGAAACATTAATAATTCCGATTTCTTGTAAAATATTCATGGTTCCTGTTGCTGCCTTTAAACCCACTCTCGGCCGCTGCTTTTAATTTCCAGCTCTGCCCGCGCAGGCCTCAGCCGTTGACCACCCATGGTTCCCGTGCAATTTATTAAGCGGAGGGAGTGGTGGCCATTGGTGGTCAGAAAAATCGAGCTCAGGGTTTCTCTGCAGCAACTGGTCTTGAGACAGGAAGGCCTTGGAGCAGCCAGGGCAGCTGCTGGGCAGGCGAGCGAGTGAGCATCTCTCCAGCTAAGTGGACATCGGAGGTGGCAGTGTTGCTGAACATCAGGGAAGATGGAGCCAGGATGAGGGGACAACAAGGGATAAGGAGGGAGAAAAAAGTGCTGGGAGAGCATCATGACACCCCAGGGCAGGGGACAGTAGAGCAGGCTCTGGGGGGAGATCAGGGTTCCGCTTCCATTCTGCCTCCAGCTAGCTGAGTGACCCCAGTGTGTGACTTCCCTCTGTGAGCCTGTTTCTCTCCAGGGCCCTGCCCATGTGGGGACTGCCGCAACAATCACTACAGTTGCTGGGTCAGCATTGCATGCAGGGCCTAAGGGTGCCAGAGATGGAGGGACCTTGTGAGACCTAAAACTCAGCCATTCTTAGAGAGGATGAGGGGCAGGGCCCAGAGAGGGGAACCAACTTGCTCCTGGTCCCACCCTACTCCGGTGAGTGACAGTCTACCCACCTGAGCTGTGACATTCAGAGATTCAAAACCAGAGTCCACATCCTGGGGACGCAACTGCAGGCATCCACCCCAAGAGTCCTGCCCCAAGGCCAACCTCACCACTCCGAAGAGCTTCGGTGAAAGAGACTACAGCTGGGGACCTGCCCCTCCCTGCCTCCCCTCAGGCTCTGCCCATAGGTCGCTACCAACACTCCTATATCCCTCTGTGGCCCACAGAGGCCAAACTGAAGATGTCAGCCTAGGAAGTGCTCCCAGCCCTGGGCTTCCTCTGCTCACAGCCTTGTGGGTAAGGAAGCTGAGGCCCAGAGAGGTTAAGTGACTTGCAAAGGGTCACACAGACATAAACAGAACCACAGCCCCTTTAGCCTGCAGACCTCCCTGTCGACACTGCCTGGTGCTGTGGGGTGGGGAGAACTAGCACTGAGATTTTAGCACTGAGAAGGCCACACACATCTGGGTGGTAGAGCCCTCATCTGCTCCAACCAGAGGTGGCCAGCCACTTATGTGTGCCTCCTGAGCCAGATTCCACAGTTTGTAATCAGGACTGTATCTATCCACAGCTGAGCATACCAGGGTCACACAGCCAGATGGTCGATACCCAAATCCCACAAGCAAAGCCCCTGCACCCCCAACCCCAAGCATCAGCACCTTGGCCCAGGAGTCTGTAGGTGCCAGTGTCCCCAGGAGGTAGGGTCTGCCCAGAGCTCTAGGAGACAGATGGGGACATGGCTGTCTGGTACATCTGTTCCAAAGGCAGGATGACCCTCAGGCAGCCACAGAGCAGGAGGCAGGCGCAAAGTCTCAGCAGCAAGAGCCCACAACTCCCATGTGGGCTGTGGGGATGAATTTTTCTCCTCTTGGCCCCAAGTTCAAATGTAACTTGTTATTAGACATATAGGAAAAAACTCAGAACAAAGAAACAAAACCCACTGTAGCACCACCACCAGACACGTCACCAAAGGGAAACCCACTCCCAGCACTCATTCTGTGCATTGACCCTCAAGTTCCTTCAGCCTGGTTTCCCCTGTGAGCAGCAGTGCAGGCAGAATTCGCCCTCCCTCCACCCCACACAGCTTACTGTTAGCCACAGCGCTGGCCTTTCGAAATGAAACACATTGTAATTGATGAGCTAAGCTTGGCTTTTCCTCACTCTGGGCCTCAGTTTCCCCTCTGGGCTTGGGTGACCTCCACGTACCCCTCACCCCCACAAGGATGTGGCAGGGAAGCTTCCAAACTGTGAACATGGTGGGAACTCCTGGACTTCTCTTTGAAGTTCCTGGTCCAAACTTCAGAGGGATGTGTCCCTCTGTGGGGCCAGTGGCAGGCCTTGATCCTGGCCGGTGCAGATGAGGAGCCCAGGGTCTGGGTTGCAGGCCTGCTGGGGCCTCAGAGGAGGACCCAGGGCTGAGGCTGCAGCCTACAGCAGCTTGCAGGTCCCAGAAGAGGCATCAGCAGGCCTGAGGTCCACTTCAGGTTTTGCTGGTCACCAGCTCTTTCACTGGTTGGCCAGTTGTTTCTCCTTCTGGCCCCACTTGGGAGATTCTGATTCTATAGGTCTGAAAAGAAACTGCTCTCAACCTGCTAGCCCCAAGCAGGGTTGGCTTCGATAGTGGGACAGACCCTTTCTAGGAATTTGATCTGAGACAAATAAAAGGAAAAGTATAATTTTTTGCCAGGCCACATATGGACAAAGACAGGAAGAAAGTAGCTCTGGATGAAGGTGGCTCAGGGCCCAGGTGATTTGGATGGGAGAGTAACTAGAACTGGAAGACCATTGGCTAGCAGCTAGCGAAGAAGAGAAACAGAGAGAACACAACATCAAGTCTACATTCCGAGTATGAAGAAGGAAATAGAGAAAGGGTACCAATGGCATGTTCCAGGTGTCAGTACTGTGATTAATAGCTTTTCAAATAGTCCCATGCACCGATTTCCACTGGGCCACAGATTTAGTCACATGGTCACATTAAGTTGCAAGACAGAGTTGAAAATGTGATCTGTTAACAGACACAGGATTTTACTAAATAAAATTAGGGTTCTGTCATTAAAGAAGGGGTAGATAACCAGCGGTTTCCGACAGAGATGGGCGTCACTTAAAGGAAGCAAAAATCTGATTCCTCTCTGACTCCTAGGTACCTGTGGGTCCTGGTTCTGCCCTTGAGAACAAGTCCGTAACTGCATAGTCTCTTCTAAACAAGTCTTTCTCCAGACCGTCTGTTCTCTAGATGAGTGTCCCGGGCCCTCCAACTACAAGATCAATTCTGAGACTCCCTTTAAGTCATCCCCCAAATGCTCACAGTACGCCTGCCATTTGCCTCCACCCAAAGAGACACATGGAACAGACACTCAGGCACATGGGCCACGTGGCCACAGCACAAGCCCCTACCCGGGTGCCACATGTTGACATGGGAGGAAGTAGAACCCTGCTGAAGAAGTCCTGTTTCAACTGGGCCTGGAGGTATGAGGGGTCCCTAGGACCCAAGCAAGGGAAAGAGTACTCCAAGTGAAGGGAACAGCAGCGAGGAAGGGGCAGAATCAGCAGGAGGGGTGGGGAGTTGCTCAAGGAACTAAAACACACTAGGTACAGCTAGAGCTTCATGGTTCAAAAGGAGGGGGTTGTGGTAAGGACCTGCATGCTAGGTATACTCTTTGGGAGATTATTCAGCCAGCAATGTCCCACCTGCCTTTGCCAACACCTAGCCTGACTATCATATCAAAAGGAAAATGAAGTTACTTTGTCGAGATGTTGTTCCCAGCAGTCATCACTTTCAGTGCTGTGGACTGTTCCAGAATGTTCCATCAGTGCAAGGCTGTTCCTCATGGTTGGTCAGTGATTTCCCAGAATGCAACCATTCCTCTTTTTGGAAATGATACAAAAGCTCCAGTGTCCTTTGACAGTCGTCTAGTGTCCCCCATTTGTTATTCCTCAGGGTGACAATGGGTGCTATGAAATCCTTTGGGAGATTCTTATGAGGCTTGAAGATCTGAACTCAAACAGAGCACCCTCATATTCTCTGTGGTGTCCTCACCTATTTTGAGCTGCCGTTTCTTCTTAACCGTGTTTGGTCTCTAAGTTGCCAAGAAACCATGTAGTGAAAACCAATGTGGTTTAAGTTCAGCCCCAAGAGGGTGCAGACAGTAGCCAAACTTCTTCCTTTTTCCTCTAAGATTTCTGCTGCTGTCTCAGCTCAGAGAAAGTCTGAAGACAGGTCTCTCTGCAGCCCCCGATTGCACCAACCCACCCCTGGCCCTCACCTGAAACCACTCCCTGACGCTGGGCAGTGGGCTCTTCCGGTGGGAAATCAGCCAAGCAGCAACCATAGAGACTATAGGAGAGAAGCAAGCAAGAGAGCCCCCCACCCCGGAAAGGCAGTAAGAAGCCGCTAGAAAACAGAGCAGAGAGACTGTTGCGGGGGACACACGCGCGAGCCTCACAGATAGCAAGAAAGGCCCTTCCATCTTGGGAGGCTAAACATATTAAAAGATAGGAGAAAATGCCAACACAAAAGTGGAAGTCTTAAAGTCTATCTCAAATATTTATATATAGGTAATTTAACACCCTAAAAATTACTCTGCAGTTTAACCATGAGATCCCCAAGACTACTCTGAGATTAATGTTAATAAATGCAAATTTTCAGTGTCCTCCATCTTAAAGGGAATAGGGAGACAGATTTTCTTCCCAGTCCAGGCCCCTGTGGGATGCGCATGTAATCTTGTTTGAGGAGAACATCCAAAGACAACAGGACACTTCTCCCTGATATGTCTAAGTGAGGACCACAGCTACAGCAATGGTCCTAAACCAGGAGTGAGTCTGTTCTCATGGGAACATGTGACAGGGTCTGCAGACATTTTTATTGTTATGACTGTGGAGTTGCTATTGGTACCTAGTGGGTAGAGGCCAGGGATGCTGCTAAACATCCTACAAGGCTCACAACAGCCCTCACCACAAAGAATTCCCCATCCTAAAATACCAACAACGCCAATATGGAGAACCCTGCCTTTGAGTGAGGCTCCTCCAGGACCCCTCTGATAATGCCTATAATCAAGCTTTGGCAAGAGCCCCAGAGAAGAAGAAATCAGAGGCTGAGTCACACCAAGGCAGAAGTACTTTGAAAAAACTGGGTTTTTCGTAAGTGTACACTAATGAAGCATAAAGCTAAGCCCACAAATGACCAAGGTGACTGGCCAATAATGGAGCCACCGAATCAAACCAACAACTTTCAGAAAGAGAATCAAGAGTCACAACCGTGAATTATCTGTGATACACAGGCAAGAATTAACCGATGTGCAAAGAAACAGGAAAACATAACCCAGTCTCCACAGAGAAATGGCGGCTATTTTTGAAAGAGCCACATGCAAGTTCTAGAGCTGAAAGTGTAATAACTGAAATAAAAAATTCCCTGGAGAGGCTCAGTATCAGATTAGAGATGGAAGAGGAAAGAGTTAGTGAACTTGAAGATAGGTCAATAGAAATGTAGCAATGTGACAGAGAAAAAATGATTGAAGGAAAGTGAACAGAAGCTCAAGGGCTTTTGACAAGGCCAAAGCTGTCTAATATGTGTGAGCCAAGTCTCAGCAGTAGGTGAGGGAGACAGCAGAAAAGAATGCTAAGACACAATGGCAATGGTTTCCCCATTGAGGAACCATACTTAGCCTTCCAGACAAAGAGAGATGGGCATGGAATATGGTTCCTACAGCTCTGAGGGTGGGCTGTGTACCCTATTGCATGTCCTACAGGTGACACTAAGGTTCTCTCTATACCCCAAAGCTAGCAGTCTTATGAGTCTCTTGGAGAAGGGGCAGCCTCTGAGACTAATCTGAGGCTCTGCCATATTTTCTGACATGATCACCTCAGTTCCAGGCACTCCTCTTCTTCTTCTAGCCTTGTCAGGGTTTCTAGTGGCAACATACCCTTGTCCTTTCTAGATCAGGGTGAGTAAAGTCGGTTGATAAATCTATATTTCCACAGCCCAGCAAAGGACATTCTCTTCCCAGTTCAAACAAGAAGGCTGTCACTTACAGACTGACTCCATCCCTGTCTTGAACCTGACCTGAGCCCTATGCTCTGGGGATGGGGGCTACAATGGCCCATCACCCAACACACATACAGAGCTTAGGGTGCAGGTGGAAGTGAAGCCATGTGGGCCACTAGAGGAAGTCAACACACTAGAGGAAGGGGAATATGGGTGAATATGGGTGACCAGAAGGGGCAGAGAGCCCCACAAGGCATGTGGAGGGCAATTTGGTCTCTTCATTCCTTTGGACATCCTCACTTTCATCTCAGACCTTTACTGAGCACTGCTGCAGAGCAGGCTCTGAGGCACAGGCAGACTTTGGGCAAAGGGAGAGGAAGACCACAGAAAAACAGAACCTGCCTTTCAAGGGTAATGTAAAGAACGAGCTGCCTGGCTGGAAGTCAGGTGTTCATTCATTCACTCATCCTGCTGATATTTATAGAGCACTATTCTAGAGGACACAGCTGGAGGGTTCTGGGGCCATAGTCTAGGACCTGGGGAGCTCAAAGTTCTGAGGAACTGTGGAACAGCAGGACCAGCAGACTGGCCTGGGGCGTAGCCTGAACAGGATGCCTTCCCCGGGCACTCATGGGGGTCCACCTTAGGCTTGCCCTACCAGGCCGTGCTCCCCAAAAGCCCAGCCCCTCTCCAGTGCCCTGGTGTCCTGGGGAACAGACTAGTGGGCTCCCTCCCCTCCAGTGGGATCATCTTTGTCTTTTCATTCATTGCTTCGATGAACCTGGGCTGGTGGGAGCTGCCTCTCGTTTCTGTCTGTTCCTGTCCAACTCTGTGTGTTGAGCTAGAGGGACAGCATGGCAGGGCCTTGAGAGCATCTGAGGGGTTGGGGCTGGAGCATTTGGGGAGAGCACTGAAACAGGCCCTGGGGAGACCTGGGGAGACGACTCTGAAACCTGGTGCTCAGGTCAGCAAGGACAAAGGTGGTGGATGAACAGCAGCATTCCAGGCTGGATGTTTTCTGAGATACCAATAAGCCCATCTTCTCCCTCTACACAAAGGGGAAAAACCAGAAGAAAGCAGTAACAACTCAAGGTGAAGGCTGGCAGGGACACGCAAAAGGCATTTCATTGGCTACTTCTTTCTCCTTGGTTTGCACAGGCAGAGTGTGGCTCCCTCTCTGCCTCCCAGCATGGCAGGGACCATCAGCCCTGGGAGGTCTGACTCCTTGCCCAAGTCCCTGTCTATTGATGCCGTCACATTCACCACTGGCTTCCTGCCCTGCGAGGACCGGTGCAGGGAAGGTGAGACGGGAAAGAGCACCGTGATCCCTCCCGTCTACATGCAGTCCCAGGTCAGGGATGCCTCTGATCCCCACCTCCCATCACTGGCCTAGCTCAAAGGGCACCTCACAAAACAAGCCCCTGGTGTGCGCCCAGATGTGCTTGTGTACCAGATGTCCATGGAAGCATGGCTTTGGAAGATTAATTAGAACATGAGATTGTCAAAGAATATTTATGACAGAGGAAAGTTGCTCCTAGTACATCAAGTCAGCAGTTCCCAAACTCAAGTGAGTGTCAGAACGCCCCCAAGTGAGGGTTTGCCACTCACAGTGGGACCCGGCCACAGAGTCTCTGACTCAGTAGGTTGGGAAGGGAGCGAGAATCTGCAGTTCTAACAAGCTTCCTGGTGACTGATATTGTGCTTATGGGCCATTTCATTAAGTAATAAAAGAAAATTCAAAGCTATGTGGAGCATAGTATCATTTCGGCTATGCAGAAATATACGATTATGGTGCTAATAGTAATTGTCTCTGTGTCATGAGATTGAGTACCAGCTTTGTGGAATTTTGGTTTTTATATTTTATTGTTTTCCAAATTGTCCTCAATAAGCACAACTTATTTTTGTAATCAGAGCAAAACATTTAAGCACTTCATCCAAGGGGCTCCCCTGGCCTCCCCCAGTGAGAGCTAACCGGCACTGTCTTCCACTGTTGCCCATGCCTCCACTCAGCACTTTCTCTCTGCTGTCCCCATGCCTGATGCCATCCACAGGCCGTGCATGGTTCACATGGAACTGTCTCAGGCACCTCCATCTCCTCCAGGGCACTGGGCAGGGCTCCCTCCACCCACTTGAAGCCACTGGGGACTCATAAGGCATGAGGTGCCATGGAAGAGCTGTGGGCTCCCCAGTCCAGACTGAGGTCAAGACTAAGCCTTACCACTGGTTGGTTGCTGTTTGGTCTTCCTTATAGGCTGTCACATGACCTACTCTGACCCCAGTGGCCACAGCTGGTTCTTCATCAAGTGGTTATCGTGACTGGTGATGGCACCATTGTCTAGGAAGTCCTTACTGGTCCTAAGGATGCAATTTCTTCATGTCCAAGGACATCTTAGTCAACTGTACAATTGCTTTAATCCTCCCACGTCCCAGTGCCAAGCCATTGTACAAATAAACTTGGCATCTCTACATCTCCATTTGCTCACTTGTCCAATAATGAGCTTGCCTTAGAGAAGACACTGCACATACCGGAGCTGCAGCCCCTCCCCTCCCTTACCCCAACAGACATTGCTAATCAATCAGCATCCTGTCCTACTGATCCAAGATGTAACCTCAGAATTTATCCTAACACTATGCTCCAGGCCTAGTGCTTCATGCAAAGCAAACATTAAAGGTAAAAGCTATTACAATTAATGAACTAATTAATGTTTTTAAAAATTAAAGGTAAACACTATTTCCCATTCCTGCTAAATTATTTCCTATTTCCCTGAAACCTAAAACATGCTCAGCACAGAGTAGCCATAGTGAATATTTATTACACGAATCTGCATGGACACCTGTTACTGTGCAAGTGAAATCTTTGGTAGCCACTAACCATCATTTTCCAACTCCAGACCAACTACTTCCTCCTTCCCAGGATTCCTGACCATTCAGTTGGTGCCCTCTGCTGTCCATCAGCCTGTACTGCAAGGGCTTTCACTCCGGCCCCTAGCTGTGCTAGTGCCCTGACAGCTGGGCCCAGCCTTCCCCCTCCTGGAACCTCCTGGGCAGCTTTGGATGTGAACAACTGCAGCCCAGCCAGCCCCAGGCACATGCGTCATGCAGTCACCTGGAGCTTGTTTGTCTCCTCCTTTCTTCCTCTCCCTTCTCCTGTGCCCTCCACCGAACTGAGAGTGCTCTGGTCCAATACACTCACTTCTCAGCTGATAAGATTGAGGCCAAGAGGGGAGGAGGGGCTGGTACAAGGCCACACAACCAGGCGGAGCAGAGCCCAGCCCCACACTACCAGCTCTGAGCTTTTTGATGTTCCTGGCTGCCTTCCCCTTCTCCAAAAAATGAGCCAGAAGAGAGACTGCCCTGGGCTATGGAGCCCTGGGGTTCCTCCAAGGGCCTCATCCATCTGGGGGATCTGCCTGGAGCTGCAGAGTTGTGGGGTCCCAGTGTAAACTCTCTGGGATATTCCTGCCATCCCGTACCGAGACTACCCGCCCACTTCTCTGAGCTCATCTCCTCACCACTCATCTCAACCTCAGGGTCTTCGCACTTGCGGTGACCATTTGTGGAACCTCCTGCCCCTAGATCCTCACATGGCTGGTTCCATTCTACTGCCCCTCACACATCACCCCTGCTCAGAGGCCTTCCCCACCACCTGAAGGCAGCTTCACATGCTCCCCACAGGGGCTCCTGTGTGCAATAGCTTCCAGCACAGAGGGAACACACAGGAGGCGCTTAGTAAATACTTGTTGACTAATTTAACAAATTATGTGCTCCAAAAGAAGACATGAAGAGAGTCCTGGACAGGAAATCAAAGCTTCAAGGATCTAGGTTTGAGATCACCTCTGCTGCTGAGTGTCCTTGGGCAAGTCATGTCTCTGAGCCTCGAGTTTCCTGATTCTGCGATCCCACCGTGCCTGGACAGCCAGGAGGACCTCAGATCCACCCCAGCAGCTCTGTCCCTGCGACAGTGCGGGAAAGCTGTGTTGCTCCATTCTCTTTCTCTGGGGCTCCCCCACTGGGGAGCAGGGTGGGCCTAGCTGAGCAGGCAGCCCCACGCCCCAGGGCGATGGACCCCCACCCTGGCCCTCCAGGATAAGTGCTGCGCCCCAACCCCAAGCTCTGGCTCCAGGAAGCTGCAGAATCTCAGCCGCTGCCCACATGTGGCTGTTTGATCACGGGTGGGAGAGGGAGCCAGCAGCTGCCTGGTGCCAGCTGGAGCCTGCCTCATGGCCTCGCTTGAGTCCAGATGTCCCAGGAGGGCCAGGCGCACTCTAGGGTCGGGTGCCCCGGCCACCTTCCGAGCCTAGGGGGACCCGCAGGCCACAGCCTCACTCCCTTCCACATGTGGCTGAGGGCTGTGGCAGGGAGATCCCTGCGCAGTCTGAAACAGTGTGGAAAGGGACCTGCCACTCAGGCAGGGAGCAGGAGAGAGCTGCTGACATTTGACGCCCATGTGCCCTGGGGCTGGCAACAAAACCAGAAGCCCGGTGGGGACTCCATGGCTCAGGAGCGGCTTGGCCATCTGGCCTGGGAGCCAGAGCTACAGTGGCTGCTCTGTGCCCACGGGGAAGGGGGTGTCAAGATGAAGCCGGCTGGCTCCTCCTTGGACAGGGCACCATGTTCTTAGAAGACCCCACAAAGAAACTGCATCCATCAGGAGCCAAACTGGACAGCCACTGAGTCACCAAGTCACTCGAGGGCATCCTTGACTGAGGGCAGATGAACAGAGTTCTGGACAGGGCAGAGCTGTTTTGCTCAGACCTTCTGTAACAGTCCCAGCAAAACCAAGCAGGAAGTGGGATGAATGAGTTTAATTTCTAGGTCCTCTGCCTGGATCCATGCTGACTCCATTCAGAATCTACAGCTGCACTCCGTGATACCCCAGAAAATAGCCCTTCCCCACCTCGAGGCCCTGACCACTTCTCTTCTGAGGGCTCATGGCCATGGTTTTCCCACCTGACCAAGTTCGTGCTTCTGTGTTCTTCAGGCCATGCCTCAAGTGTTGCCTCCACTCAGCTGTCTTCCAGGATTCCCCTGCCTGGCTCTGTCTCCCTCCTGATACCAACTCTCCCAGCCCTGCATCCCTCTCTCCCTTGGAGCGCTTGAGTGGCAACTGGGCATTTGTAGTGTGGGGACAGGATTAATGACTCTTCCTCTGCTAATTTCAGGATTCGGTGCCATCAGACACTTGTTTATCTTTGCACTGCAGCCAGGCACAAACATTCCCAGCTGACATTTGTGAAGTGTGACCCCAGCATATGCCTTGCTCTAAACATTTTCCATGCACTGTCCCATACAGCCCTTTGGACAACACTGTGAAGTAAATGTTGCTATTAGCTCCATTTTGCTGATGGAGAAACTGAGCCACAAAGAAGCACAGAAGCTTGTTGAAGTCACATTGGTAAGCGGCAGGGCTGGCCTTCAGCCCAGGAAGCTCTCCATGCCTGCTGCCTTGCCCCCCGGCATTGGCCCCCACTGCACAAGCTCCGTGTGTGTTTTCAAAGGCACCAAAAGACACACACACACACATACACACACACACACACACACACACACACACACACAATATCTGGAAGGACATGCACCAGAATGAGAACAGATGTTGTTTCTGCTTGTTGGGATTATCGGTTTGTTTTCATCTTTCACTTATTTGTTCCAGTTTTTCTCTGCTAAACAAGTATTTGTTGATGCCTTTAAATTAAGAAAGAAAAACTTAACACCTCTTTAGCTCTTAAAAAGAAGAAAGAATGGATCAAAATCGAGGTGTCCAAAGAGACAGTATGCCATTCCCTTCCTTCCCACCCAAAGCCCTAGCTCAGGAGAAGATGCAGAGTGACTTCCAGATGTAAAGGCCTCATGCTGCGACAGTTAGAACAGAGGCACTGGCTTCAAACAGACCAGGGTCTGGCTTCTGGCACTCGCTGTGTGGCTTTGAGCCAGAGACTTACTGTCTCTGACTTCAGGTGCCTCCCTATAAAACTGGGCACTACTGCTTACTTTGCAGGATGACCATGAAGAACAGAGAGAAGGGATGTGTGTGATCCAGCGTGGGGCTTGGCACATAACAAATGCTCAATAAACAGTGGCCACTGACTTTAGGCCAATATTCATGGACAGACAGGAGGCAGCATGGATGCCCCACAGAGCCCAAGTTCCCACACTCACAGGCAGTCACCTCCAGCCTCTCAGTGGGGCCCCTTGAGGGCCATGTTCCCCCCTCTGCCCTCAGCAATGGGTTCTCATGGAGAAGTGTCTGACTGAGGACACCGGGCAGCCTGAGATGACCTAGGACAAGTCGCCAGTGGGAACCGAGAACACAGGCCACCCTGGCTGCTGTTTTCATGCCTGCAGGCACCCTGTGGGGGTAGAAGGCATGCCCCCCACACAGATGCAGCACATCCCCACTGTCCCTCAGGACCACAAAGGGACATTTTCCACCCAGTGAAAATGCCAGATCAGCTTCTGGGCTGCAGCTGGTCAGCCAGGAGTTTGTCAGCAGGGTTCTCTTCTGAGGCCTCAGGAAGAAACACAGGGGAGGCTGAGGAAAGGAGAGCAAGGTGGAGAGGGGCTGTCTGCGGGCCCCCAGGCTCCTCTGGTATTTACCTTCTGCATCAGCCTCGAATACCATCCGCTCAGAAGGAATGGCTGAGGAGATGGAAATTTGAGGAAATCAAAGTGTAATTAGTCACAGCTGCTGTAATGTAGTCCAGGTGATGGCGGACATGGCCGCATCTCCCCTCCCAGGCCCCTGACGCCTTTCACTCTCCACAGGGCCAGCAAGAAGTGGGGTGTCTGCATTGGGAGCCCTTCCCTAAGGGAGCCCAGCGGCCCTGGGAGGGCCACAGGCCAACTCTGGTCAGCTAGGCAGCCAGCGGGAAGGAAGAAGAGGGAGTGTGAGTGCAGCAGGGGTTCTCCTGGTGTCTTGGCAAGTGACAGCAGAGGACAGGAGCCAGGGAGTCAGGTCTCAGCCCACTCATTTCCACTGCAGCCTTGGACATTTAACTTAGTCGTTAAGTCACTTAACTTGGAGACTTGCAAAACATGCAGGGGTCAGATGCCTGGATTTCCATTCCATCTATGCCACTCCACTCTGTGGTCTTGGGAAAGCTACTGAACCTCTGAATCTCAGATGTCCCACGTAGAGAATGAAATTAGGAGCAGCATTGGTGTGAGACCCAAAGGAAGTAACATACATGAAGGACATGAACCCAGGGCTGAGACACCATGAGAAATCAGTGGGTAACTGTAACAGGCCTCAGTTTCCCTATTGTCAAACTGGAATGGAGTTCAATACTATGCTTGATGAATAAGCACTTGCAGCTCCCCTCAAAAGCCCACCCTACATACACATAAGGATTCACCCATCAGAGTATCATCCCCACAGGGGCTCTACTGAGCTGCCCAAAACACAGGCAGGTGACACCGGGCACAAGGTCTTGCTCCAGGGCTGAGGGAGGGAGGAGACACATCAGAGTTGAGGTAGGTCCATGTGACCACCTTCTGAGTCTGTTTCCAGCCTGAACCGTGCTAGTGTGGCCACCCATGGGAGCCTTGCTGGCTGGCCGACACCAGCACTCCTTTGTCCTTTTTATCAGAGAGGTGGAGTTGCTATGTTCCCAGCTCAGGGCTGGTCACAAACTGATTCTGTTCTGTTCCAACCAAGTTTGGAAACAGGGACAGGCTGGGGCTTGCCTTTCACCTGTTCCAGTTCCCACTAAGCCCTAGCCTTGCCCTGTGTCTTGGAGCTTGGGTGTCCTGGGATGTCAAAAGGGACCATCCCCAAGAGCACAGATGGCACTGTGCTCCTGTCACCATTTATGGGGAGACCCCACGGGACACCAACCCAGCCCCACATGGGCTCTCGGAGACTAACCTGCCTGCAGGTAAGAGGCCACCTGCACGCAGCACTCTGGTGTCTGCAGAGATATTTTCCTCAAGAGTGGACCTGACTCCTCCCATGTCCCCATGGTCTTTACAGGGCTGCTCCCTGTTACCCTCCCCACCAACCTCTCTCCCTGTTTCTCTCCATTCCCATCCCCAGGAGTCATTTCTGATCTAAGCCTTTGAAACTCAAGGCCAAGAATTCATTCCTTTTCTCTCTGCATTTCTGCAGTGTCACCCCTTCCCAAGGCAACCAGCAGAGAAGTCCAGCACTCTAAGGGAGGGTTGGGGTGGGAGGAAATAGCAGAAGCCAAAACTTTCCAGATAACAGTTCAAATATAGGACCTTGCTCCAAAAGAAAGCCAAGCACAGCCACCAGACCTTGCATAGGCAGCCATGTTGCATGTGGAGTATTTTCCTTGAGTAAATGTATGACTTATGAAAATTGTCATTTGTACAGCAAATATCTTCCTCTCACCTGTAGTGGTGACTAGGAAGTGAAGGTGTGGCAGACACCACTCATTGCCTGTTTGTAACCAACCTACCTCTGCCATAGAGGCTGAAAATGGCAGCTTGTCACTTTCCTAGGCTCCTTTGAAAGTAGAAATGGTCATGTGACTCATTCTAGCCAACAGAGCCTGAGAAGAAGTTGGCTGAGATTATTTCTGAGAAAAACTTTCCTCTCTGATTTAAAAAAAAAAAAAAAAAATGTGAAGAAGGCTTGCTTCCTGCTTTTGGAGGGTGTGTGGGGATTGCAGCTGTAGCAAACATCTTGTGACCACAAGAGAACTAGCCTGGGGACAAAAGCCAACATTTGAAGAGCACCAGGCTCCTTGGTGATGTCATTGTGCCTTGTAGAATCAACCTCCAGACTTCCTGTTAAATGAGAGGAGTGTTCTCAATGTGAAACCCCTTTAAGTTTTAGTTCAGTTACTTGCAGCCAAAAGCCAACCAAACAACTTACACTGAGAAAATATGGAATGCTTTTGGGTCTGGGCAATTAGGGCTCTCTTTCATTGTAAATAGCCCCAGGAACCCAACTTAAATTTGTTTAGCCGAACAGGACTATTTTTAAAAAATGAATACTAAAATAAAAAGAATAAATATGAGTGTCTTATGAAATCCAGCAGAAAAATGACCAGGCCTCAGAACAGTTGGAACCAGGGACCTAAGACTCTGTAAAGATTTTCTCTTTGATCCTCATATTATATCTTTTTGTTTTGAAATAATGAATCTTTGGTAGTTTTTTTTAATCACAAAAAGTCTGGTTGTCTGAAATTAATTCTTTTAGATTTAATTTTAATATGCCTTGAGACAAAAATGAAGAACTTCCAAGCTTCAAAACCATATTTATATTGCAGAAAGACTTTTCTCTTAACCAATTCATACTGTAAATAATTTACCTGAGACTGTTAGATGTGAGATCTCAAGAGTCTACAAAAGTACTTTCCTTTTTTTTTCTTTTTTGGTTGTTTTTGTTCTGTTTTATTGTGGGGATCTAACTCAGAGCCTCACACACATTAGGCAAGGGCTCCAACACTGAGCTACATTCTGAGTGCTTCTTTTAGTTAAAGAAGATGGAGTCTAGCTAAATTCCCCAGGCTGGCCTCAAATTTGCAATTCTCCTGCCCCAGCCACCAGTGTGGCTGAGATTACAGGCAGGGGCCACCACCTGCAGCTCCTGCTCCCATTTCTGAGGCCTTACCATGCCACATTCTGGGTGCACCAAGTGTGGCTAATGCTGCAGAAGCTTCCTGCAGTGACACATGGGGGAAAGAACTGGGCCTGAAGTCTGTGTGAGGCAACCAACGTATCAGGGATGTGCCTCGCTTCCCTTATGGGAACTTTGTCTTGGGATACGTAGAAACCTCTCCGTAGAGAACCTACGGCCCCACTTTTTGACAGTCATTCAAACCTTCAGTCCAATGTCAGCACAAAAAGAACCTCAAATGGCACAGGAACTGTGTGAACCTATCAACACAACATTTTGCGTGTTGTCAGAGTTGTGATATAACATCTGTGGGATATTTTTTAAGCCTTCCTTTTACATGTTTAACAGCAGAAGATCAACTTTTGAAAACTAACAATTTGGTGAGAATTGCACAATGTAAAATGAAATATAAGAGAAAAGATGAGTGGACAGCCAATGCCACACGTATGTGGTTTGGGTACTTTCGTGTTTAAAAGCTTCTTTGGCGATTCTGGGACAGAGGGAGCCACAGCACAGGGTGTGAGTCTCCTGAGGATGGCCCATGTCTTCTGCGTTACTGGCTCTCTGACCCCAGCGTATTTGTGACTGGCACTTGGAAGGCTTAATCAGTGTCCCCTCAATCAAAGAATAAGGAAGAAGAAAGGTGGGAATGTAAAAGTTGGGAAAGGTTTTTCTATAGATTGTTTCCAATCCTAAAAGCCTGGGGAGGCAGCATCTGCTTGACTTTGGGAATAGTTCCTCCAGCTGGGGAGGGGGACAAGGAGGTGGGGCACCCAGGTGTTCACGGGGTGCCAGGACCCTACCTAGAGGGCTGACCTGAAGCCAGGCTCAGCCCAGACAAAGTGCTTCTTGGAACCTGCCCCCTGCCCACGGGGAGGCTCATGGCCCCCACCAGGCCCTGAGGAGCAAACGCATTTGTTTACTTGACCTGAGTGACACATTCATTGATTTCTCTGGAGCAGTTCATTCATAAAGGCAAATTGAGCCCCCCTCCTGGGGATGCCAAGGGCCTTTTAACAAGCTCCCGAGGGAGTGGCTTCTGAAAATGAGTGGCTGATGAGCCAGAAATGGAATCTGTCTGATCCTGCTGGCCCAGGGCTGCTCAGCAGCCAGTCAGGAGGTGCCATCCTGTGGCTCAGGGACCTGCGTCTGGCCCGACAGGCAGGGCGCAGGGATGTGTGCAGCAATTTCACGCTCAGGAGCATCTGGACAATTAAGGCAAAGGGGCTGGCAGCTCCAGTTTTCTGGATCAGTCTTCCACTGCTGTTAGCTCGAGCAGATGAAAGCAGGAGGGAAACTGGTGGAGGGAGTTTCTTGAACAGAACACAATTTTCTTTTTCTGTGGTCTTAACAATTTCAGTTCTTCCCCAACATCATCTGCTCATGGAATGTTGTTGCTCATTTGGTTCAACTCTCTGTTTATAGTTGACGAAGCAACGGCCCAGAGAGGAGAACTGACTTGCCTGAGGTCACACAGCCTGGTGTCTTCCACAGAAATTTTACAAACAGATGTGTTTACATCTTCGCTCTCACTCAGCCCTTTCGACAGACATGAAATAGATGTTGGTTTTCCATCATCTTATTTTATTATAAAAGGACTTGCCGCTATTTTTGTCCTTGCCCTTTTTTAGTCAACATTCTGTTTTAGGGGCTAGCTTCTTTCCTTTGATCTTGCGAGATGATACTGTTCTGGCTGCTGCTCACGTGGGTTTGGAATCCACTCATCTAGAGAATTCTCACTTTCTTCACTCTTGTTCATTCTTTCCCTTTGCTTCTTCATTTTCCTCTCTTATCCTTTCCTTTGCCTTCACATCTGTTTTTTCTCTCCCTTTCCTCCTCCACTTTTTTCCTTGGGGGCAGCCCAAATAGTGGCCCCAGAATGAAGAAATACATGCTGTAGCTCCCACATAGCCACCAGCTTGCCCAGTGACCTTGGACAACTCCCTCTCCCTGACTTTGGCCTCTTCATCTGCCCAAGAGAGGCTGGGCTTTTGCTCTTTGAAATTGCTTCCAGCTCAGAGAGCCTGATACAGCTAGGACTCTCTGGTTTCCTGCTGATTCGCTACTGAAGCAAATGCATTTTCAGCTTTCTGATCTGCTGGCTGAACTCTTATTAACCAGAGAAATTGGGGTGCATTAGCCTGGAGAGGTCACCCCCCTATTATTCATTCATTCCCCCTGGAGAGGCCACCTCCCTATCTCACTGATGATTTTACTGTGATGAATTACCAGCTTGTTCCCACTGGTGAGAGGGCACCTCTGTGCACTCTCATTCAGAATTATGGGCCATCTCACTTTGTTCTCTGTTTATTGTGAGTGACATGGCTGTCACTATTGATTCAGCATTATTGAGAGAGAAGCTTCTTATTTCCTCTCAGGGACTTTGCTGGCAATTAAGATATGCTGCCAGCAGGTGAGCAATGGGAATTTGGTAATGGAAGCCTTTTATACTCCATTATTCTTTTGAAACAAAAATTAAGGCTGCTATTAAAACTATTAAATAACTATTAAAGAGTTAAATAATCCTAAAAGATCAAGATATTCATGAACACAACATGGTCATGAACATAACATGGTACTTTTCTCATAACATCCATGCAACTTTATTCATTCTGATGCTGGTTTTATGTGCAGATTTTTCAAAACACTTTTTCCAATTTCCCCTTGAGTAGGTTTTAAGAAGAGAGCATTCTCAGGGAGAATTGATATTCTAGGGTCTGAGGACTATAGGGAGTGAGTATTTAAAAGCCCTTGGCTTTGGTATCTCTAATCAAAAAGATGTGATTGCCTGCTTTTGACTAATCACAAAACAGATACTATTGGTCTTGAGAAAAAAAAGTCATGAGGCTATAAGATCTATTAGCTTCTGTTGTTGCTATAACAAATTACCACAAACTTAGTAGAATAAACAATATAAATGTATTATCTTACAGTTCTGGAGGTCAGAAATTTCACTGGGCTAAAATCAAGGTGTAAATAGGGCTGTGGTCCTTGAGGGCTCTAGGGGTGAACATGTTCCTTGTTTTTTCCTGCTCCTAGAGGCTTCCTATACTTCTTAGCTCATAGAGGCTTCCTATACTTCTTAGCTCATAGACTTTTCCATCTTCAAACCCAGCGGTCACATCACTCTGCCCTGTTTCCATCACTACATCTCCTTGTGTGACTATGACAGTCAACTCCTGCAATTACATTGGGTCCACCTGGATAATATAGGATGACGTCCCCATTCAGAGATCCTTGGCTTGATGACATCTAAAAAGTTCCCCTTGCTGTGTATGGTAACATATCTGTCAATTACAGGACTACATCATCTTTGGGGAGAGGTGCATCATTCTGCTTAAACAGGTATCTTTTGACTTCAGCAAAACCAAAGGAATGGGTGCAAAAGTAAGCCATGTATTCCTCCCATCCCTGTGTTCACACCTCTTTTCACTATGATTTTTGCAAATTCTTCCATCAAGAGGTTGAGTCTGTTTTTCTACTTTTTGAATTAGGGAGTGCCATGTGACTTTTTTGACCAATGGAACATTAGCAAATGTGATGCAAGCAAAGACCTTTAGGTTTGCCTACACATCCTGCTCTTGGGAGCCTTGTGACCACAGCCTGACAGGCAAGCCCCTAGTGCTTATTGCCTACAGTAAGGTTACAACCTCTGATGATGACAGACACAACTCAGTTACCTCTGCCAAACACTAAACAGTCAACCTTTACCAGACATGGAAAACTTCTACCAGCTGACATGAATGAATTCAGCTGAAAACAATAGAACAGCTCAGCTGATCCCATCTCAAATCAGCAAATTATAAAATCTGAGCAAACACATGCCACTACATTTTTGGTGTGGTTTGTTATGCAGCAAATGCTAGCTGATACAACTAGGGACCCAATTTGTCCAGTCAGATAAAAATGTTTTAATTGTGATATCTTCAAATATTTCCTCCCAGTTCTAATGGATAACTCTAGAGGAATCCTATGAAATAAAAGTTATACACTACTATTTTTACAGAAAGGCAGATACTTTTCCATTGATCGCTACAAAAGATAACAATTACGTCCTAAACAAATGTCTTAGATGAAAGTCTTATTTCCTCAAGCCAGACATGGTGGTACATGCTTGTAATTCCAGGACTCAGGAGGCTGAGGCAGGAGGATCACTGCAAGTTCAAGGCCAGCCTGGACAACATAGGCAGTTCAAGGCCAGCCTGGACTACATAGCAAGACCTGTCTCAAAACAAACAAACAAAAAAGTCTTATTTCCTCTGTTAAATTCAGCTTCTTTGAAGACAGAAACAACATCCTCTGGCTCAGGTCTTTCTTATAGAACAGGGACTGGAGAAGACATAAAGTTTAAGAACATGAGCTCCAGAGTCAGAAAGACCTGAGTTCAAATTCTATATTTACTTGACAGTTACATGAACTTAGGCAAGTTACTTAACCTCATTGTGACTCATTTTTCTCACCTGTAAAATGGGGATAATGAAAGTCCCCACCATGTAGGATTGTTATGAGAATTATATACAACAATATGAGTGTGAGCACCTCAAAGAATGTTAGGTACAAACACTCAAAAGTATTAGCAATTTTTATTACACAAGGCAGGGCAAATAGTAGGTGCAGAGTAAAGACTTGTCTATTTGAGTTAAATTTGGGAAGTTGGGTCTGGAAGAATCAGAAAGTAAAATTTTCAGAACCTAAGTTGAGGCAAATTTCTGTTCTTTTAGAAACTGAGGAAGTCTGAGATATTTTGGGCCAAAGAAATGTCAGTTTTCCCCGTTCAGTTCATATCCTTTTCAACATTTGACCCTTGGCTCCTGACTAGATTTCAACCCGCAGCCGTGCCAAAATGACAATAGCCCTCGGATCCCTCATGATTCAACACCACTTTCATGGTAATCTTTCTCTAAAACTGCCTTTGAACCACCAATGAACAAAATAAGCACAGCTCCCAGTACTTAATGCAACAAGATGGTGGCATGCAACTTCAGAGGCTGTCATGTGACTTCCAAGGCTCTATCTGGGGCCTCATGGGACACTTGCCCTGAGGGAAGCCAGACACTGTGTAAGAAGTACAACTAGCTCAAGTCCACCATGCTGTCAGGAAGCTCAATCAGCCACAGGAAGAGTACATGTGGCAAGAGAGTCGGCCAACCAGCCTTTGGCTGTTTTAGCCATCCCACTGTGGTGCCAGCCACATGGGCAAGGTGGCCATCTCATATGTCCAGCCCAGGGAGGTCTTCAGATAACTCCAGCACCAGTTGCCATCTGACTGTTTCCCAAGGAGAAGCCTCAAGCCAGAATCACCCCACTAAGTCTTGTCAATCCACAAAGCCAATCTCAAAATCATAACAGTTAATAATAAACCTTTGCTTTAAGTCACTAGATTTTAGAATGGTGTTTTATAAAGCAGTAGGTCACCAGGAAAATTCCCAAAACTTACTATGAGCTCATTCCATCAACTCTGTTTTCATCAATTCAATCAACACTTATGGAAACTAAGTACAAAGTTCAATATCAGTCCCCATGGGGAATTCACACCCAAACAACATTTGAGAATCTGTGGCTGTGGACCAGGCACTGCTCCAGACACTGCCACACAATTTTACACAATCATCTAAAAATAGCTGTGATGGTTTGGACTCTGGTCCAAGTTCAGACTTTAGCCCTCACTAGCTAGTAGCTTTGGACAATTTGCTTAACCTCTGTTTGCTTCAGTTCTTTTATCTATAAAATGTGAAGCATGACCACACCAACCTCACAGGGTTTTGTGAAGATTCAGAGATATCTGTATCCATTGTCATGAGCAGGTTACCAAGGAATCACTCAGCAAATGGAAGCTATGATTGTCAGCAGACTGCGTCTGCTGTTGAGGAACTTTGAGAAGAGAAGGGAAGGGGAGGGGAGGGGAGGGGAGGGGAGGGGAGAGGAAGGGGAAAAGGAAAGGGAAGGGGACGGGAGGGGAGGGGAGGGAAAGGAAGAGGCAGAGACCACTAAACTTGCCAGAAGGGAAGCAAGGCCCCATAAGGGACCTGAATGAATGCCGGACTCACTCATAAGGCAAAACATACCCCAGAACTGAGAAAGAGGGAGAGCACGTGTTGAGGGTGATGGAAAGTAGGGGGATGACTTCTAGCGGAGATGCCCAAGGAAGGGCCCTGGAGGATGTGGCTTTGGAGGGACGGAGATGACTTTGACCTCTGTGATGGGACTGCGCCCCCGCAGGTGGTGGTGGGCACAGAGCATTCAGTGCATATGGGAAGAGGGGAAGAAAGGCAGATGCAGCCGGGTCTTGATTTGGCGATTTCCAGTGGTTTGTACTCACTGGAGCCTCCTGGGAGAGCCAAGTGTGAAGACCGAGGCAGATCCAAGGGGGCTGCTCACGTAGGGAATGAGTGGCAGGAATCTGGACCTGGCCCCAGCCCGGCTCAGCCCTCCAAGGACCACTGAGTCCCCAGCCAGCCAGCGGCTGACTCCTTCCTTCTCCTGGCACTTGAGCCATGGAGAGGGTGTTGCAAAGTCACCTCTGGGTGTCCACTCAGTCCAGCTCCTGGGGACGGGCCCATTCCCAGCTCCTGCCACATATTCCTCAGCCTTCCTCAGTACCCCTACTTCTTTCTGGGAGTCCACGTTCAAAGCCTAGCCACTGCTCCTCCACCCCCAAGCCCTCCTTACACCCCCACATCAGCTAAAACAGATATGTGACCCTGATTAAAAGGGACCCCAATCCCACCTTCTACCCCAGTTCTGACAGAAATGGAAGACATGGTGCTCTGTCCCTCAGTGAGTTTGTCCAACATCCTTAACTTAGCCCTGCAATTAGATCACAGCTCTGCTCTGTTGCTCTGGGTCTCAGTTTCCTGATCCAGAAAATGGGCGGAACAGTCTCCCTAGTTTTTCCACTAGGATTTTCCACTGGATTTGAGTGAGCACCGAGGACATAATAGCACAATAAACACCAGGGATTATGAACATCAATATGCTTCCCTCTCCCCTGATTTTCTGAGACCCCTGCCACCTCCTGCTTGTCCAGAAGCCCCAGGGTCCCCCCTGGTCTCCTGCCTGGCCACCCCATCACTTCTGGGCTGCCTGGCCAAGAGGCCCACTTCTTGCCTGGTTGCCAGAGAGGCCTTGAGTGTTGAAATCCTTCCATTCTACAAGGCCAGAAATTTGATTATGTTATTAATTAAAGCAAGATGCCGGGCCTGAGAGATTTATTTTCTTTTCCGTATCTGTGGCTGTAAATGCCACTCAGGGAGCTCAAGGGTCCATGTCAGCCTGAATCAGGCTCCTGAACAGTCGTTTTGTTCCCAATCTGGTCTGCTCAGCCCCTCCTTCTCTGTGCCAGGAAGGAAGTGGATGTTGTGACACACGCCCCTCACCCTAATTTCCTCGCTCCATCTGCAGGAGGCAGAAAGGGGGGAAATACCTGGGCAGTGTGGGACTCGGAAGGAATTTTCCAAGAAATTTATTTTAAGTTTCTGCCTCATCATTATAGAACTTTTCATGTTTCTATTTTTAGGTGCACAAACGAGCCAGGCCCTCATTCTCCTCATCTCCCCCTGCTTCAGCCTTTGTTTATACAAAGCACATGCTGAAATCATTATTTTAAAACCTCCAAGCCCATAATTGCTCAGGTAGGTGAAGAATGTGGTCTTTATGGATGTTGCTCAGAGGGAACTATGGCTTATTCATATTTGGATCCCCTTCTACCCAGTCCCTGAACCCCTGGGAGGCCCAGAAGAATCAAGTAACTTAGAGCAAGAAGAGGTGTGGGCGAAAATGTAGCTGAGCACTGTGTTTTAGAAGGGGAAACAGAGCTAGGTCCCAGATGAAATTGGCTCATGGCCTGTGGGATATCAGTATCCTTGCTGGGATTTGAACCCAGAGGTCCCACTTCCAGTGGGGCACTTTTCATTCTACCCTACTATGAAAACAATTCCAAAGCTGGCTGCCGGTTATTAGCTGTGAGATCTTAAGCAGGTTATTAAGCCCCTCTGAGCCTCAGTTTCCTCAACTGTAAAATGGGGATATCAAAAATACCTACCTCATGGCACTGGGTAAGATTTAGAAGAAAGGAAGCTCTATGTCTTAGTTCCGGTTTCCCCAGAAAACAGAGCCAAACCATTCACCCTGCCTCAGAGTGCACCTAACCCCACACCTCTCTGTGCAATGCGGGCCAGGGAGCACATCCCATTTCTGCCTATCCAGAAAGGTTTCCCTCCATCGTCATCTCTTAGGGTTACCCTTGAGTGGGCAGCAACAGCTCGTGCTTGGCCAGTACCAAACAACTGGCCCTTCGTGGTTCTGCACCCACAGATTCAACCAATCACAGATCAAAAATATTGCCCCCCCACAATCTGTGTCTGTGTTGAACAGAATGTGATCATTCTTGTCATGATTCCTAAACCATAGAGAAGAAGAGCTATCTACATGGCATTTATATTGTGTTAGGCATTATAAGAAATCTAGGAATGATTGAAAGTATGCAAGAAGGTTATGTGGGTTTTATGAAAATATTACACCAGTTATATAAGGGACTCGGAGCATCCTGACATTTTGATACCTGGTGGGGTCCCAGTACATATTCCCCATGGGCCCAGAGGAATGACCATGTACTGCGCCAACCTGTTGGTGAACCAGGCCCAGTTTTTTCCCTCAGGTGGACCTAAAGGAGCCCCGGAGGCCACACACTTGTGAGCTGAGCTAGAGGTGTCAGTTCGGAAAGGACAGTTCCATGGGGTTCTGCTCTGTTACATGTTTGTATAATTTACATTATGACTTTAATGGGCATTAGGCATTCTTGCCTTTGTGGTCTCCTTCTTTCATTAACAAACATTAAAAATTACATTTTATGACTGTTTTTAATGGATTCATTATTTTTCTATTTGGTTTTTCTTTTGATTTTAAAATAAGTTAAAAATCTTTTGTGGGTCCCTGAAGTTACTGTGGGCCCTCTGCACTATGCCTCGTAGATATGCAGGAGGCCCTGCTTCACCTCAGCCTGCACCATGGCAAAGCCCTCTCTTGTTCTCTACCACTTTTATCTAGTAAGTAAGTCAGCACAATATTGGTGAGTGGGCTACATGTTGCCTCCAAAATCCACAGAGATCCTTCAGGCATATGTCTATTTCATAGACGTGTAAGAGCCAATAACTTGTCCTTTACTTTAGAGGAGATGTACTAGCATTCCCACGATACAGTATCCCTACAAACTTCACCAGTGTGGCAGGGCCCCAAATCTTTGTGGGGTTTACCTCTCACTTTGTGATATAGGTCTATCTAGGGTACAGTGGCACCTCAGTTCACAAACTTAATTTGTTCTAAAATTTTTTTAAAAGCCATGTTTGCGTTTGTGTGGGGAAAATGGCCACAGTTGTGTTGGCCACCCAATGCAGAGTTTGCAAACAAAAACAAAATTTTGCCAAATGCTTCTGTTTGTGAAAAAGTGTTCATGAACTGAAGCACCACTGTATTTAGGGTACCCATCATTTCCTGTTCACTAGGACCATTGGTATAATATCATTAATATCATGGACAAATGAGATGGTCTGCAGAATGCCTAGATCATCAAGATCCCTATGGATTATATTACATCGGAAAGAAGGAGGGTTGATATGGCCCTGGCACAAGACAGTAAATGTACACTGCTATACCTGCTATGTGAAAGCAAATAGCTTTGACCTTCTCTACTAATGGAACCAGAAAAAATACATTTACCAGATTAAAATCACATACTAAGCTCCAGAGGCTGTTAATCTGCTCCAGCAGATAAATCACATCCAACAAAGCAGTGAGTTCCAGACTCCCCTTTGTAGGTTTATGGCATGTCCACATCCATCCAGGACAGATAACTGCACTGAGTGGGGACATGGTAGCAATACCACCCATGCATCCTTCAAGTCTTTTTTTGGTGGTACTGATCTTTGCAATTCCTCCTGAAATACATTATTGCTTTTGATTTATCATCTTGCCAAATGAGGATTCTGCTTGGCACCTCTTACCAAAATGGCTCTTATTTACAGCTCAGGAGGCCATTTGAACGTTCTCCCAGCTGCCAAGTCTGTCTTTCCTGATATACACCCAAGGACCCGGGAAATAACTTCAGAGCAGGTCTACAGACACATTACAACCCCAGTGAGATGTACTTGGGCCCAAACTCCAGTTATTCTCTGACTCCCTTATACCATACTCTAAGTGAAGGATCAATAATGGTATTCCAGGTCCCTGGTGCCAGTGTCAGCTTATCTAATATGACCCAAAGTCTAGATACTCCCCTTTCCTAAGTACAGAGTTACCATGGCAAATGACCACAAGTTTCCCTGGGGAAAAATCAGGGGACTCTCCTCACCATGCTGTGGAGCCCATTCCATGATAGCACCTTCCATAGTCCTCTCCAACCCATGGAGACAGCAACCATGAGCTCCTCATCAGTGCTGACACACCCATCAGCTTATAGCCTTACTCAGGTAGGGTCCTCTGGATCTTCTTGGGAAAGACAGGCAGCTGGTGGATTCTCAGATCTTATATACCAAATCCATTATAACAGTACTACTGCCCTGAGTCTTTGGACCCCTTGATTAATCCTCTACCAAAGAAGTGCTGGCACATACATTCCATTATTCTAGACCATCAATATGCAAATTTGTGTAAAATTTTTTTGGAGTGCTGGTTTGGTATTCATGAAGTTCCTAAGGTGCTCTTTGTCATGAAAGTATCTTATTTCTCCATCCATTTTGAAAGATAGTTTTGCAGGGTACATCAATCTAGGTTGGAGGCTGTTTTCTTTTAGGGCTTGGAATATGTCACTCCAAGCTCTTCTTGCCTTGATGGTTTGGGTTGAGAAGTCTGCTGTGATTCTGATTGGCTTTCCTTTGTATGTGATTTGTTTCTTTTCTCTAACTGCTTGTAGAACTTTGTTCTTCTGTTGAGTTTCTGGAATCTTAACAATTATATGCCCATGTATAGATTTTTTTTTGATCAAGGCTATTTGGAGTCCTATATGCCTCACTTATCTGTATGTCAAGCTCTTTCCCCCTGCTTGGGAAGTTTTCTGCCATCACTTCTGTGAAGAGTTTTTTTTATGTCATCTGCACTCTCTCCTGTTTCTTCATTGACTCCAATCAGTCTTATGTTATTCTTCTTTGCATCGTCTAGCAGCTGCTAGATTGATTTCTCGTGGTCCCGTACAATTTTGAAGCAATTTTTCTTTTCCTGGTCATTAATTGCAATCTTTTCTTCTATATCTGAAGTTCTGTCCTCACATTGGTTCATTCTGCTGTGTAGACTTTTAATGGAGTTTTTCATCTCCTGGAAATCTATTTTCATCTGTTTTATGGATTCCATTTGTTTCCTATGTTGGGATTCCATCATGTTCCTCAGCTCCTCTCTAGATTTATTAATCATGTCTTGCACTAGGAGCACAATTTCTCCTGTTATCTGAGAAATTATTTCTGATTTCATTTTTTCCAGATCCCCTTTTGTTGCCGGTTCAGTGGGTCCAGGCGGTTGAGTATCAGAGTGTTCCATCTCATTTCCCTTTGGGGTTGCTGTAGGTGATCTGGAAGCCTGGTTTTGAGACTTATTTACATGTCTTCTCATTTTGATGGGGGAGGGGGTGGTGCTGTTGGTGCCCGCGTGGCTCACCTCCTCTGGGCTGGGAGAGGTGGGACAGGGGCCGGGAGCGGTGGGACATACAGTGGCCCACAAGCCCCTTCCTCTGGGCTGGGAGTGGTAGGATGCCAGCATGCAAATTTGAAAGAGACACTTCCTTCTTCTGTCTCCTCCTTTTCCACTGAGAAAGACAGTAGTCTATTTGCCCATACATCTGGCACCCCCAATAGGGCACTTGTGCTATAAAGAAATTACCTTATATACTCCCTCTCAAAGATAGTCTTGTCCCCTTTCTAGGGTTATCCACATGGAGCAGAAAGGAGGACATTTTCTGCCTCATCTGAACTGCATAATTGGACCTCACTCTCACCTCAGCCAATTGGTTTGGGAATGCACACTTAACCCAGGACAATCAGATTCTCTGACCTGGGTATCTCAAACTTAGAAGCAACCTAACAACTGAGTCCCCAGCATGGTCAATGAGAGAACACACACTCCTAACACATCTTGGCAACATTCTGGAATTTCAGTGAGAAAGAGAAAATCCTGAAGGCTTCCCAAGAGAGAAAAGAAATCACCTACAGAGAAACAAGAATCCAGCTGATGGTGGACTTCTCAATGAGCATGCTGGATGCTAGAAGTCAATGGGGTGATGCCATAAAAGCCCTGCAGGAGAATGGCTTCCAGCCTTGAATCTGGTATCCAGCCAAACTGATATTTGACTTTTAAGGAAAAATAAAGACTTTTTTTGATATTGAAGAATATAGAAAATTTATTTCTTGTGTACCCTACTTGAAAGAATTATTAGAGAATATACTTTAGCAACCTGGGGTGGCTGCAACAAGTGACACAATATGCTTTCCTCCCTCCAACATAATCTAAAAAGTCAACGAGTAAAACATCGTATCTCTACCCAGAAGGGTGGACCACCAACAGCTCATCTGGGGATGAGGAGTAGGAAGCATTATTACCTAGATATTGTTAAAATTAAAGGATATATTTTTTAAAAATGTAATGGTGACCACTAAAGCTTGTATAGAAGTTTTTATTTGTTTTGTCTTTTCTTGTTTTGTTTTTACAGAACTGTGAACCTAAGGCTTTCACACTGAGCTACATCTCCAGGCTTTTTATTTTTTATTATATTTTGAGATGGGTCTCACTAAGTTACCCAGGCTGGGCTTGAACTTGCAATCTTCCTGCCTCAGCCCCACAAAGTGCTGGGATTACAAACAGGTGGTAACCATGCCTCACTAGGTGTAAACTTTATACAACTGATTGTATAAATTCCTTTTGAGAGGGCAAAAGGAATCTGTCCACAGGTGGGAAAAGGGGAGAGAAAAGTAGCAGAAGTGGACAGGAAACATGGCAAGATAAGCCAGCATAGGAAAGAGGTAGGAGTTGAATGTGTCAGGCAAAGGACTCTCCTCCAGAGCTGGAGATTGAACCTAGGACCTATGATAATTCTAAGCTACATCCTCAGTCCTTATTTTTATTTTGAGCCAGGGTCTTGTTGAGTTGTCCAGGCTGGGCTTGAACTTATGATCCTCCTGTTTTAGCCTCCTGAGTAGATGGGATCCCAGGCATGCACCACTGTGCCTGGCTCAAGAGGAGAATGTGTTATCATTTGTCACATCGGGAATCTACATTAAAGCATTTTCACTAAAAAAAAAAGAAAGAAAGAAATTAAACTGAGAAAGTTTTAAAACATTTATTTTAAATAATGATAATAAATCCATTATATAGTAACATAACTTTTTTTTAAAACAAAAACATTGGTGAGAAGAGTGTGTTGCTTTATTTGGTAAATCTCTTTAATGTCTAGCTTAATAGAAGACAGGTAGATTTCTATATCTGCTCTGCATTCAATGTTTCAGGGTGTTGTTTTGGTTGAAGTATATGAAGAAAATCTGGCCTTTACAATATGTAGCTGTGAAGAGGAAGAGTGTTTTAATAGCCTGTGGGTAATTGTGCATCTTCTTTGTTGCTATACCAAATGCAACAGTGGTGGTTTCTTCAAGGTCACTTACAGTGTGAAACTATATCCATGAACTTTTTGTATTCACTTACATTAAAATGCATTAGTTTGTCTGACCCTTTGAAAGGGCCTTTTAGCCACACAAGATTTGGTAATATCCCATGTTACAGATTGGATTTTGTCCTCCCAAGAATTCGTATGTTGAAGTCCTAAGCCCTAGCACTACAGAGGGTGACTTTTTTGGAAACAGGGTCACTGCAGATGTAATTAGTTTGGTTAAGATAACATTATACCAAAGCAGAGTGGGCCCTTAATCCAAAATGACTGGTGTCATTATAAGAAGGGAAAAGTTAGACACAGACATACACAGGGAGAATGCCATGTAAAGATGAGGGCAGATATCAGGCCATGCATCTACAAGCCAAGAAATGTCAAGCTCAGCAGCAAACTGCCGGCTGCTAGGGAGGAGCCAGAGAACAAATCCTCCCTCACATCCCTTGGGAGGACCAAATGCTGCCAAAACCCTGATCTTGAACTTCCAGCCTCTAGGACTGTGAGAGAATACATTTCCATTGTTTCAGCCTCCAGTTTGTCATACTTTTTCTGGCAGCCTTCTGAAATGAGTACACCGTGCATTAGTCATTTTGAACATAGTGATTCATTGCATTATGCAGATCTTCCAAATATTGATACAGCTCCTTCCATAATACCTGAAACCACATTTATTAATACCATTGCAGATCTTATCAGAAAAGTCTTCAAGTAATGGGAAGCTGTCAAGCTCACAGTGACAGATACAAGTCTTCCAAAATTCTGATTCCCACTTGAAGCTCAAATTTTATCATTGGCAGCAAATAGGATCTGTTATTTTTTTAGAAGCAGCAGCCTCACTTGGTTTATTTTCAAGAAAATAGCTCCCAGACACCTACATTTGAATAACCCATAGTTCATCGAGCATCCTTTCAAATACTAAATCTGGCAATTCATGAAAAAAGTAACTTGTTCAGTGCACTGGTCCCATGGCTGCATCAGCGTTTTTCCTCAAGGCCCCATCAGCTTTCAGTACACAGCAGGGGCTGTGTGTGCATCACCCATTTCCTCCCAGGATACTAAAGAGATGATACTCAAAGTGGAGACTGACTGCCATTATTTACTAGATGATCCTGGCACCTTTGGGAGCACAGTCTTGTTCCAGTTAAGGCACTGGAAGTTTTACACATTGTTGCTTCCACAGTGAAAATGGCAAATCACATCTTGTTGTTATTTTCTGGCACTAGGCATTGAACCCAGGGCCTTCACACTGAGCTACACTTCCAGCTCTTTTGTTATTTGGAAACCTCCTGCCTCAGCCTCCCGGACTGCTGAGAGTACAAGCTCGCACCACCACCCCACCCCTATGTTATTATTAAAAGATTTTCGACGTCACGGGTCTCCTGCAAGGGACTCAGAAACACACCTCACAGGGGTCATAGACCACACTGGGAGAACCACTAACCTCCTCACATAGAGGGGAGAGCTACACAAATTTTTCTTGCATGATCAAATAAATGAAAAAAAGAGTAGAGAAGGAGAAATGGAAGGCCTAGTTTGTTGTGTCCTGAGCTTTCTCTATTATCAGAAAGCCTGGGTCTGTATCAGCTGAACAGAGCTCCGAGAAAACGTGAGCCCTGCAGCCCACTGTGGAGTCTGGACATGCCCAGTGAGCCATGTCTTCAACGCACCCCCAAGAAACTCAGCCCATGGAGCTCTGGAGTCTTGTGCCATTATTCTAACAAAAAGAAGAAAGAAGGGAGGATTGTGTTAGTCACCAATATATGAAGGAGCCTGGCATGTTGATGAATGCCTGTAATCCCAGCACTCAGGAGGCTGAGACAGGAGGATCGCTATGAGTTCAATGCCAGCCTGGGCTACATAGTGAGACCCTGTCTCAAAAAAAAATGCATATATATATATACACATATGAAAAAATATATGTGTATGAAGGAAAATAATCATTATCATACACCCTCTAGGATCAATAGGCCAGTTTTAGATATGTTAAGTCCTTTTTTGAAAAATTTATCAAAATAAGAATAAAGAGAGAGTGAAGACCAACTGTATTAAATATTCTAGTAAGAATGTAAGCACACCAAAGTTTTTGTTTCATATTATCCTGGTTTTGAAGGTATATGTATTTGAAATGGCCAACATTCTCTGAATACAACTAAATTCTCATCAACTGTCATAACTGAGCCACAAACATTTGTGTCTTGTAAATATTGGTTTCAGATTCAGAATGCATCTCTGCTGGAGTCTAGTTTCTCATCATTTCTGACTTCCTTCTAGCACTTGCAAATTCAGAATGCAATACTTAAAGATATTTTTGAAACCTTTAATAGCTCATAATTATGTTGAAGACAGGACAGACAGTCACCTCTACTCCATATTTGCAAAAGAACTGTACTTTTAGATTTATAAATGCTCAATAGAATGAACAATCCAGTAATGTTTTCTTCATTTCCAGCTCATATATTTCCTTCCAGTCACCTATAATTGACACCTGTCTTTGCACATATCCATTTATACACTAAATTAAGTAAGTTTTGGTGCACAAGCCTCATAGAAGATGAAAGAATACTGCTGCACATCCTTTGGTAAAACAAAATACCTAGGTTCTCATCCCTAAATATTGCATGATGAAGTCCTTCCTCATGAATGACTGATTAGATGAGAACATCACATTTCCTTTTGTTTCTTAAAAATACTTGTTTACTCATTGATTCTTGAGCTTGAGAAAATTCATCTTGGATATTGTCATCTGAAGACTCATAGTCTGAGATTTCACTTATGTGATCAATTTCCCCATTCTCACTAACTCAAGTCTAGAGTGATGCTATCTGTCTCTCCGCATTCATCTTTTGAATCATCTAATAATTATGAAACATCTTTCTTTGTTAATTGTCTTTTCTTGTCATTGTGGGAGGAAAAGGAAAAAATCTGATTTCTCTTGTGCTTGTCAAAAGCAAAAATCAGATTACAAGATGGTGTCTCCAGTATTTCTTTTTATAACTTCAGACAACACAGTATTTTGGGCAACTGGATTAGTTTCATATTGTTGCTGTAAAAAGTCACCACAAAGTTGGTGACTTTAAACAACACAAGAGTATTACTTCATCGTTCTGGAGGTCAGAAGTCTGAAGTGGGGTCTCAATGGGCCAAAATCAAGCTGTCAGTAGAATGGTGCTCCTGGAGGCTCTAGGACAGGGGCTCCCAATCCCTGGGCCATGGACCAGTATGGTCTGTGGCCTGGTAGGAGCCAAACCTCATAGCAAGAAGTGAGTGATGGGTGAGAAAATAAAGCTTCATCTGTATTTACAGCTGCTCCCCATGCCTCACATGACCACCTGAGCTCTGCCTCCTGTCAGACTAACAGTGAAATTAGATTCTCATAGGAGCTTGAATCCTACTATGAACTGCACATGTGAGGGATCTAAGTTTCACACTCCTTTGAAGCATCCCAAAAATATTACCTCCCAACTCCCTTCCCAACCATTCATCTATGCAAAAATTATCTTCCATGAAACTGGTTCTAGGTGCCAAAAACTTGGGGACCATTGCTGTAGGGGACAATTGTTTCAGTGTCTCTTCTTGCTCTGAGAGGCTACTAACATTGCTTGGCTTATGGTCTTATTTTTTTGTCTTCAAAGCCAGCTATGGTCAGGCAAGTCTTTCTCATGTCACATCTCTCTGGTCTCTGCTTTCATAGTCACACCTCCTCTTGTGGATTTTTAAGGGCACTTATGATTACACCAAGGCACCCAGATCATCTAGAATAATCTCCCATCTCAAAGTCCTTAACTTAATCACATCTCCAAGGTCTCTTTTGCCACATACAGGAACATAGCCACAGGTTCTAAGGGTGAGGATATGGACATCTTTGAGAGTCCATTATTTTGCCCATCACAACAACATGATCAGAATGTAGGATGAGACAACAGTGGTGATTTATGTCATTATTAATTCTTTCTCCTAGGTGAATCCATTATTGCTTCATTTTCTTCTTACCTTAGGCCTTTAGCATCAACATTGAGAAGCAATGATGAAATAATTTCTAGGAGGAAAAAACAGCAAGGTTTTTCAAGGGAAAGGAAAAATAAAATCAATGAAATCCCATAATTTATCTTGGCTTTATGAAACTATCCAATGAGCCCATGTGACCACTGCAAGAGGAAGTCTTGTTTTTCTATTTTAAAATAACAAGTACAATTTCTCTTTGTTCTTTGGAAGACCTCTGAGGAAGAATAAAAGCTATGAAATATCAGTCCTTACAAACAGAACTGTTCAAACAAGAGACTGAACTAGAGTCAGGTCCAGGGAAGCCTGAGTCTATCCTGAAGCTCAGGCTATGTAAGCAAAATCTTGTCCACTCCCAAACAACGCCAGTGCAGGGGTAGAGGCTTAAAACCAGGACAGGGGTAGAAGGCACCCCTATAATCTACTCATCTTCTGAACACATGAGGCTTTGGGGACCATTTTAGATCTTAAACCATAGCAAATCTGATCCTTTGGTTACTGCTGATGAGGCCATTGCAGCTCCAGAAGGATGAAAAATCACAGAACTACAGTACACAGCAGTAATTCTTAGCAGGTCAGAATGGAGAATCAGAATTACCATGGAAGTTTTTCTAACTTAACCCTACTGAATCAGACACCCTGTGGGGGCTTCCAGGCAAACACTTTTTGAATAAAGTCCCCCAGCGATCACCTTTACTTAGTAGCTACTGGTAATAAAGTGTGAGCAGATAAGCCCAAGTCTAAGGAGTCTGGCTCTGTAGTAGGAGGCCTTTGTAGGGATCTCCCTGCTGTGGTCTGGGTCCCCATGGGCTTCCTGGGGCAGCATCATGCCCAGGTCTGGATCCCCAGGTCTGGCCTTCAACAGGCCCTGAGTCAGTGTTGCTGAATTTATTCTTTTTACTCTCCCTCCCATCAGAAAGGGTAGACTGGGGAGTCCTTTGAAATACCATTAAACCAACATATGAAAACTCCATGTGTCATGTGACTCCATCTGGCTCCAAAAGCAAGCACAAATAACCCACCTCAGAGGAAAAGACTTCTCCAAAGTGTCCCCGCCATGAAGTGAACTGATAGCCAAGACAACAACCAACATCTCAGAGCTGGGTGGTATGAAACCATCCTGCTACTCTTTGTGGACAGCAATGTCCCACCACCCACTCCCCACCAGGCAGGCCCTTGGGCACAGCTTCCAGGCTAAGCTGCAGGTTCTCCTCCACAATGTGTGTGGGCTGCCTGAGGTGCTGCATCCCCAACAAGCTCCCGGGCCTGCCCAGTGCCTCTGGTCCATGAACCAGGCTCTGAGGACTGAAGCTCCAGAGGCCAAAGGAGCAGGCAAAGGCAGAACCTCCTGGAGTAAATGCAGAGACCCCACCCTGGCAGCTGAATCCACAGTCAGCTTCCACTTGGATTCTCTTTGCTCCCTAGTCCCAGCCTCTTGCCCTTTTGGGAGGAGACAGATTCCCCCATTCCAAACTTGAGGGTCTAATGGCACCCAAAGCTGTGACCTGGGTAAAAGGTGAAACCTGGACCTTGGAGTCCCCTTCCCTGCACAGCATGATCTTCAAATATCCTTTAGATAGAGCAGAGACCCGATGAAGGCTTTTCTCCATCATCTGAGGCCCAGCATCTCAGAACAGGAAGGAGATTGCTCTCCTCAGTGTAAAAAAAAGGAACTAGAGCCAAGGGATGGATTTGCTGGGTCCTGTTCATGTGTGGCTTTTAACACACTTTGTCTGGACCATGCATATCCCCAAGTTCATGCTGGATTGCTCAGGTAGGAAGGGCCTTGATGTCCTTGTTCAAGAATCTGTTTTCCCAACTGAAGTAAACGGGCAAAAAATAACCTGCCCAAGGCCACAAAGTCAATACTGCTTCCATGTTTCTGGGCTTCCAGCCTGGGCCTAAAGGTCTCCCAAGAAGTCACACTACCTCCCAGACTTGTAGGACTGGAGGACAATCTGCAGACCCAGCCCAGCAGCCAGGCAAAAAGGACCGCTGGCCACAGGCCATCTTGGGTCACCTGACTTCCCCCCCACCCCAAGCTGCTTGCATTGCAGAATGCCTGTTTAATGTTTTATTCCTCCTACTGTTTCATTATTGATTCAGGCTCTCGCTGCTGGGTCTGACCAAGTAAGCCGTGAGCGTTTGTGTAATGTCAACTTCATCAAAAATGCAGGAGTTCATGTTTTACTCGTCTGCGCACTGCCTAGACAGTTTAAGTCGATGGTTGGTGGTTTCTGTGAGCCAAGGAGGGCACTGGCAGCCACGGGCTGGCTTCTGGCTTCTCTGAAGTGATCCTGTGGCTCTGAGGCTCTGGGGGACCCAGGACCCCTATGTCAGGGAGAAGACAAAGACTGGGAGGGACAGAGTGACCGAGGAGCACAACAGGTGGGGAGCAGCTTGTTAGAACAAGCACCAGCCGCAAAGTTAGGAAGAAACTCACAGTGCGTTATTATGCTGCCGTTGAATATTACAGATGAAAATCTACTGGAGATAAAGGAATGTTTGTTTATTCATCCATATGTTCAAACAACATTTACTAAGCACCTGTAATGTGCTAACAAAATCAACATTTTGGTGCCCATGGAGATGAAATTCTATTTGAGAAATAAAATAAGGCTATAAAATGGAAAAATAATAAATAATAATAGTAAAAGAATCTATTGAGTACTTACTGTGTACTAGGTACTTTTTTTTTCTTTTCTTTTTCTTTCTTTCTTGTTTGTTTGAGGCAGAATTTCACTATGTCACCCAGGCTGACCTCAAACTCCAGGGCTCAAGCGATCCTCCTGCTTCAGCCTCCTGAGTAGCTGGAATTACAAACATGCACCTTTACAGTCAGCTTGTATACTTGGTACTATTCTAAGCATGTCACATAGACAATGTTTCCATTTTGGGGAGTTTATTTTTTCAACCTATGTGTATCTCTGCTCGTAGGAAAAAAGACAGGAAAGAAAAATACATTAGCAGACATCATCCCCAGATTGTAAATTTAGGGAGAGCTTTTATTTTCTTCTTTTTGCTACCCTGGATTATCTATATTTTCTTTCTGTCTAGTGCAACAAGGAATGGAAAATGGCATGTGCTTATGTTCCACTCTCAAAGAAATCAGGCAGAGAGCTGCAAAATGCTTCTCACTTGCAGGCCTGCTCCAGCCACTGTGGCTTCTGTCCCGTCTGGGAGATTCACTGCCTCTTCCTCCCTGGAGAATCAAGTTGCCACAGAAGCCTGAGGCTGTGGCCCAGCACCATTTGGCTTGTGGTCAGGGCTGAGGGAGAGCAGACGAATCTGAAGACTGAAACTTTGGAAAGGAAACCTTGCACGCAGTGTCCCTGATGGCTGTCAGGAGCCACCCTCCTTCTGGCCAGGTGTGCGGACGCCACAGTCCAGCCTTCCCCTGCTATGAAACTCCAGTGTGATGCTGGCCCTGCCCCCAGGGAAATGGAGGGCCACAGCCCATCCATGGAGAGTCTTCATCCCCTGAGGGCCCTCCTGGGCTGTACACTGGCTCTGAGGACCCTCCTGGGGCATAGTAGATGGCCTAGCCAGGGTGCTGACAGTAAAACAACAAGAAATTTACACCTGGGGAGCTTAGATTCTGAGGCCTGACACTGAACACTTCACATTTCTTAATTCATTTAATCTTTACTGTCATCATTATTATTTTATTTGAAAGGAAACAGGCCCAGAAAGGTCAAGTCACTTGCCCAAAGCCACATAGCCAGGGAGTGTCAGGCTGGCAGGCTGATCCCAGATCCCACACCCTAAATACTGCTACACTGTCTCCCACTCTGTAGCTGGGATCTCTGGCAGCACTGCCTTAGAAGATTCACCCAGCTGCCAGGACTAGACTCAGAAGGGTACAGCAGCTCCGGGCACTGGAGAAGCAGCAGCACACTGAACAAAGGGACCAGGCGGGGTCTCAGCCAGTTCTAGCTTTGAGGTCTGGTGGCCACCTACTCACTGTGTGGCTGTGGACCAGTCTTTTGATCTCTCTGGACTCGGTTCTCTCATCTCTGTGGTGGAAATACAATGCCTGACTTCATGGATCACAGAAGTCATTTTTTAAACAATTGGCAGTGTTAATGGAACACTTGCTAAGTGTGCCAGATGGGGCCAAGCATATCACACGCATTGTTCAATCCTTTAACACCCTAGGACAGTGATGGTGAACCTTTTAGAGCTTCCAGTGACACAAACAGCCTGCTTCGGCACGCATACCATAGATTCACCATCAGCTCCCTAGGACATCATGGCCATCACCTTACAGATGGAGAAACGAGGCTTAAATAGTTAAAATGACTTTCTAAAGCTACAAGAAAACAGCAAAGCCAAAATTTGAACCCATGTCCTATAAGTGTCTACCTGCCATATGTGCCACATCTGTATCAAACAATGACGCCTATCAGAGGCTGGCACCGTGCCCTCCTCACACAAGCCCTCAGGTCCCCAGGGCCATCATCACTGTCGCTATGGTGAAGAGAGAAAGAATGTCTGCACCCAGCATGGCCTGGCACACTGGGAGCCTCTGACAGCCACGTGTGTCACTGACTATTACTGTCTCGGGTCACTTGCAGCAGCCAATACCTCCTTCCCGCTCTGCTCAGCCTAGAGAGGCCCCAAGGAAAGTAAGGTCTCTCTTCCCCAGGACTCCACAGCATGCTTGGGAAGTGACTAAGACAGCCAGGCAGTGAGGACAGGCGGAGGCCCGCAGGCTCCCACCGGCCCTCACACACCTCCTGTCCTGCTCGTGACCAGCACAGGGGACCACTTCGCCATTCGGCTCACGTGCAGCTTCACCAGTCTTTCCAGGGCCCAGGCTACCCACAGCAAAGTCACTCTCATACCAGCATTGCCAGCCACTACATCCACCACCCGGGACAGAAGCAGAGCCTTAGCCATCTCTAGATCCAGGGCACCAACTTTGTTAGAAGTGTGAGTCTCTGCTTTCCATCCATCCTAAATTGACCCTAGGTTTGAAGGCCAGTTGCTCCTCTGTGTGCCCCAAGGGCCTCAGTAGCTCCTGTGTGATTCTGGATGGACTAGAGCCACTGTCAAGTTCTCCCAGCCCCCAGGCCTGTGTGAAATACAGACTTGTTACAATTGGAAGGGACCCTACCAAGCTCCCATTGTGATCCACCTACTTTACAGATGAGCAGGGCTCTCAGAGAGGTGACTTGCCCAAGGTCACATAGCCAGTAAAGTACATCAAGGGATGAGAACTCTTATCTCTCGGCACGCTACTCAGTGCTTCTTCTGCTGCCCACCTGCTTCCTAGGCACCCAAGAAATGTCACCTGATAAGTGATGACTCCAGACTCAGGAGTCCAGGTGGTCTTGGCCTTGACCCTGAATCCTGAATCCCTGAATCCTGTCCTACACAGAGGGACTCCTGGGAGATACTATTGCACAAAGCAGATGGGCAGCTTCCCACATCTCTCACCCCCACTGCAGGATAGAGTGAGATGCAATGCATTCAAACATGGCTCAAGTTGTGACCCTGTCATCTTGTGGTGGTCCCATCCCTGCTGTGAGCCCCAGTGCATCTGAACGATGGGGATGATCCCTTCTGTGTAGACTTTGGGGGAAGAACATAGAAGGGAAATAATATGTAAAGTGTCAAGCACAGGGCCAGGCTCAGGAGATGGAAAACAGACGCCATCAAATCTAAGGCAACGTCAATCATTAAACTCACCATGAACTGATATACCACCAAGAATGGAAAATGCCACAGGACACACTATGACTTGAAGTTTCCTGATCACTTAGAATTGTGATTTCATGTTTCGAGAAAGCTTATTCATCTTCAGATTTAATCATCCATCACTCATGTGTGCATAAAAAGTTAAAATAAAGAACAGAAATTGGTTAAAGTCTCCCTAAATCATCTTCACATTCATTCCCTTTAACTTGGAGCCATTGAAATTCACATCTTACCATGACACTGTCATCTTCCCTTCAAGAGTGCTGCGATGGACTACTTCAGCCTAATGGATTGGTTGAGAAGCTTGGAAAGAGGAGGGGAAATGTGGGCTGAGCTGAGCTGCAACCATTCCTTCAGAATTGATACCACAAAGCTCCAGCATAGGTACCAGCAACTACAGCGTCTTGTCCATCCAGATTTCTTCAGCCAGAGGTCTCAGATCGAAAAGGAATTATCAGAGAAGCATTCAACCTTGGTGAATGATGCCTATAAGACTGTTCTGGCCCCCCTGAGCAGGGGACTATACCTACTAAGGCTCCATGGAATAGAGATTCCTGAAGGGACAGATTATGAAATGGACAATCAGTTCCTCATGGAAATAATGGAAATTAATGAAAAACTTGCAGAAGCTCAAAATGAAGCTGCCATAGAAGAGATTGAATCCACTGTCAGAGCTAAGCAGAATGAATTTACTGAACATGTGAGCAAACCTTTTGAACAAGATGACTTTGAAAAAGCCAAGGAAATTTTAACAAAGATGAGATACTTTTCAAATGTAGAAGAAAAGATCAAGTTAAAGAAGACCCCCCTCTAATTAACTGCTAAAGTATTAAAAGTAAAGTGTCCCCCGCAAATACAACAAAAACAAAACAAAAAATAAAAAAGTTCCAAAAAAAAAAAAAAAGAGTGCTGTGATGGGGCGTTTTCAAGAGAACACATGGCAGAAGTAAAAGCCAGGGGTGCTGGGAGCTCACCCTGCCTTGTCATCCTGTGGCACCAGCTCACCTGTGGCTCCCGTGTGGGTGATGACACTAAACATATCGGTTTCACCATTCAGATACTAAAGCTCAGAGAGGTAAAAAAAAAATCTGCTCAAGGTCACAGAGCTAGCCAGTGACAAATCCAGGGTCTGAACTAAATCTCTTTGATCTTATCACTGCAGAAAAGATGGACCCTTTCCTGGATACTTCTGGTGAACTGACTTCTGAATCCAACAACAACAACAATAATAGTAGTACTCCATGCAGGGTACTGTTCTAGCCACTACCTATGTCTTAGCACTTACAATATTCCCAACTGTAGGTTCTATCATTTGCCCATTTCACAGATGAGGAAACTGAGCACAGAAAGGTAATGCCACCTTCTCAGGATCACACAGCCAGGAAGAGAGGGCTAGGACTCAAAGGCAGGCAATTTGGCTCCAAACCTCCTTCTTTTTTCTCTAACCCACTCCACCCATCTCAACAAGTGGGCACAGGCAGCCTCAGGCCATTCCAAGTTTCTTATTGACTTTAGAGGTGGCCCAGCTTCTCTCCTGCTGGGAGTGGGATCCAGGCTCTCAGGCTCAGTCAGATGGATGACCTTCCCCTGGCAAGCCTAGCTTCCAGCTTTCTTCAAGCTGGACCCAAACACAACACAATCTAGAGGGCCTGGCTGCTCTTCAGAAAAAAAACAACAACGGAAAAAAAACCAGTAAGGCGGGTGTGGAATGAAATCTAATTAGAATCCCTCTGAGCCCCAGCTCTTCCTCTTATTAAATAGCCCCCTTTGATGTGAAACTCGACTCATTAGAATAATTTGAATGCCAACAAATTGTCTTGGTCCTGATCTCAGAGAAATGGCTTTCACAATTGCATTTACCCCTGTCCTAGTCTCTTCCCACTGGGACAAAGGACATGGCCATGCCAAATTGGGGAAGGTCTCGGGAGCCACTTCCCTGGGGCTGGTGCTGCCGAGATGAAGTAATGGGGAGCCACAGCAGTGTGGGGAGGGGGATGCTCAGGTTTCCTACCATGGCACCCCATGGGCCCAAATCAGAGGCCATACCAGGATGAAGATGTGGTGGAGAAACTCAGCAAGGCCAGGCCAAATGCTACAAATGAATCAAATCGCCCAGAAAAGGGACCCCCAAACACAGACCCTGTGAGCCACTTCAGAGTTACCCGGGTGCGGCTGCGGAGCCCAGGGTCTCACCAGAGTCGGGATTTTCCAGTCTGCCAAGGGTCCTAGAATCTATAGTCTTCAAAGCTCCCGGAGTGATTTTGAGGCATAGTCAAGTTTGAGCCCCTCAGGCCTGGAGAGACTGGGGGCCTTGCTTGGGACCATGATCTCATGTCCACCCCACACCCCCTGAATCTCTGAAGTGGGGCACCAGGCAAAATAATATTGAATTCTGTTGCCAAAGGGGATTCAAGCCCCACAAGGAGAGCAGGATGCTGCAGGGTCAGCTCTGGTGACTGCAGCCCTTTGGTTCCCTGGAGTGGAAGAGATCAGTCTCCTGCCTGCCACTGAGCTGCTTCCACACACCTCTGATCTGGGGTCTGGGGGCAACTTCATGCCCTAGGTACTGAGGACATAAAGGTAACGTTGCCCTGAGAATCTGAAGAGGAAAGTGGTTTGGGGATCATGGCATCTGCCCACCCTTCCTGACCTCATCCCTGAAAAGCCTTTGCCAAGCCTCACAGGTCCCTCAGCCTCCAGGCCCCATTCAAACAGGCTCCTGATCCCCGCTGTCTCTCTCTCCCCAGGTTACTGGTGTGGTGAGGACTCCCGACAGCGATTTAATTCTCTTTTGTACACCAGGTACAGTGAATGGCTTTTGGTTCCCCAGGCCAGGCCAGGCTCATGATCAGAGTCTGACTGTCATCCTCAAAGCCCAGGGCTCAGGGAGATGAAGAGCCCTGAGGCCCAGCCAGGATCATGAAGCCCGAAGTCTCCCCTCCTGACCTCAACATACCCAGAAGGTCAGGCCCTTGACCCACTGACATGTGAGATAACCTTGGGCACCCTTTCTCCGGAACACTGTCTTGCCCCACCCCGACCCTTCCAGAGCCTCCGCTGGCCCTGCTTCTGCAGAGGAAGGAGTTATGGAGCCCAGACAGACCCCGAGAGGGGGCCGGCTGCATCTCTGTGAACTGGTAGGTCTTAAGAGATCTGTGGTCAGAAAACTGCCCTGGTCTCAGTGGTCCTCTTTACTCAGCAGGGCTTCTCTAAGGTGTCTCCAGGTCACATTCCCTGGCCTTCCTGACCAAGGACAAGGCTCATAGCCGGGGGTGGGCTGAGCCACCAGCAGCAATCTTTTTCCAGTGGCTTTTTAATCCCTTACCTCCCCCTTTCCAAGATCCTAAAAAGAAGAACATATCCAAGTACCTGATTCCCAGAACATGTTTCTTACCAATGCCATTAACCTAACTGAAATGGAGTAAGTCTAAGCCTTGCATTAGCTTGCAAAGAAGGCTCCTGCTGCGACATTCCAGATGATTTCAAAGCCTGGCAAACCCAACGGCTTGCAGCACAACAACCACAGGGCGCAACCTCTCAGACTGCTCTGCTTACCTCTTCCAGCTACTCATTCGTACTCAGTCAATATCTATCCATACTGTGCTGTTCTGTGGGACACAGCACTTCAACGCCAGAGATTCAAGATCTGGAACTGCATTTCCAGTCTTCTGTATCCCTTCCATTGGGCTTTTTCTGTAGGGTCCCCAAAACATGCACGTTATTTGTGACCCCCTCATCCTTGCCACAATCCTACAGGCGATATCCTAGGAGATCACCTAGACCTGGGGCCAAGTGCCAGCTCTCCCACTTTGTGACTTTGGCTAAATCCTATCATCCCTAAGCCTCAGTTTCAGAGTCTATAAAATGGGAATGATGATGCCAGCAGATCTTGTCAGCATTCACTGGGATCTGGATATGGGAGGCTTCTGCACTCTGGGCCCTTTTTGTCCAACATCGCTGCAGAGTTCAGCCTGTAGGGTGAGTTTGGAAACAAAGGCTTAGGCTGGGGGCTCAGAGAAGATCACAGCCACTTATCATGGCAAGAAGATGCACAAGGAGCCAGGTGACAGGGAGAATCTGCTGGCTCCTGCCAACCTCCTTATTGACACAAAAACATAAAGGAGCATTAGAAAAGAAAACCCAGGAGTAGAGAGAGAGGAGCCTCCAAATCTGAGGAAGGGGCTGGCATACCATACCCATGGGCCACCTCCCTGTCCCCTAAGTTGGGGAGCACCCAGAGCTGGCCCCATTCAGGACAGAGAAGGCTGGTGACATGGAGCACTTGGCTCTGCTGCCAGTGACAACCAGCCCCAGGGACAGCAGAGGGTTCCAAATTCCTGGCCTCCAATTTTGCTTCGGAACATTCTCTGGCCAAAACAAACGTGGGGACCCCATGGCGGAGTCTTGGCACAGGAAAGAAGTCTGAGATGTCATCCAGTGTGACCTAGGCCTTCCAGGCAAAGCCACTCCAAAGCCATTCCCGACAGATGCTAATTAGATGAGCAGTTTTAAATTAAATAATGGGGATGGGCAGGGCAAAGGATGCCAAGGATAATTGGAACAGAAATGCTGTCCAGAGAAAATAGTGCTAAAGACCAGAATTACTGAAGTGCACACCAAGGAAGCCGGGACACAGATCGAGACTTGTTTCTACCCCAGGATCTGAGAGTGGGAAATAGCTCTGGATCCTCACACAGCTAGGTGAGGTCTGCGGCCTGGTCCCCTCCATCTCCCAGCTGGTGGCTGGTCCCTCTTGCTGTGCAGCCAACTGTAGGCCTGACCCTAGGGGCTACCTCTCCAGCTCCACCTCCCTCCTTACCTACCCTTCCCTCTAATGCATGAAGAGCGGCTCTCCAGTCTTGGGATTCACCGTTTTCCTCTCCCTCCCTTTATAGCTGCTGTTCCCTGCATCCAGAACACTGTTCCCTCATGATTCCCACCCCATCCTGTTACTAATTCCTGCACTTCCAGGAGGTCTGGACTTCAGACACTTACCACTTCAGCCACTTACCACCCCAAAAGGGCCTGGGGGGTTCCCTGTATCCCACTCCAGCTCAGAGCTTGTCAAAGCTGCATGCCGCTTGGCCATCCTGTCTCAGCTGCATCTCCCAGACTGCCCACTGAGCAGTGGACACTTTATACAAACTTGGCAGATAAAAGAGGAGGTGAGCAGTAAACTGTCACAGCATGGCTCCCTGTTTCCATTTTTGAGGCTGAAAATAATGAGAAGTGGGTATCTAATGAGCCCTTAAGGACTTTAAATAGTAATCAAATAGACATTAATGAAGTGAGTCTGAAGTGCTGCCCACTGCACTAAGGGCAGGAGGTTCTGGCGTTAGCCTTTCTCAGGTATAAGGAAACACAGGTCAGAGAGGTTGAGTAACTTGCCTGAGATCACGGAGCCTTAGTTTGAGTGTGGGCCTGGCTGCTCCCCAGTGTCCCAGCAGCAGCCAGTGCCAGTCTGTCTCTAGAAACCCCCTCATGTCTAACTCTAACCCATACCTGTGCCAAGTCAGCTCATTTCTTCTTCTCATATCTCAAACCCACATGGGTCTTAGGGATACTTGTATCAACCCCTGTCACTGAGCTGGAGGTCAGCAGAGCCCTGGGGACACAGAACTCTCCATGGACAGAAGGCAGGAAGAATGGCTGCTGGCCCAAAGGGGGCTTGGGTCCCTGGGTCCAAAGATGCCATCAGGCCTTTGCTGCCACAGGCCTCACATCAGCAAAGCAGAAGTCACAGGGCCAGGGCCAGAGCCAGCAGCAAGCAGACCGTCACCCTAGGTGAGTGTCCTCCTGTTCTTCCTCCTGACTCCACACTGGTGACCTCACATTGCTGGCACCTGTGCAGCAGTCCTTGCGATGCCTCAGGGGCCTCCGGTGTAAAATGTTCACTTTTTCTTTTTTTTTTTTTGTGCCAGGGATCGAACTCAGGACCTTGAGCTTGCGAGGCAGGCGCCAGAACCACTGAGCTAAATCCCCGGGCCTCTCCGGTGTAAAATGAAGATGTGAACAGCAGTCACTGATAGGGCATGGGAGGGACTGTGTGTAACACATTCATGTTCAGAGGAATATGGAGTCTGTGTACGTGTGTGCATGTGTGCCTTTAGAACAGTTTCCAACAAGTAGTAAGTGCTTCACAAATATTGCCTGCTCTGATTACACTCAGTGTGATCATAACAATCTGCAAGGGAGGGGTAGCGAAATGATGAGATAATCAGTACCTTCTACAAAACTAAGTTGAGGTTCCCCCAAACTGCTCCATAAAACAGCCTCCAGGGAAGCTTCCGGGGGTGTTTGTTAGGGTCCCTAGGTCCTACCCAGACCTACAGATTTGGGGCTCTGAGATGGAACTCAATTAATCTTTCAACCTGGCTGCAGGTTGGGCCCCGTGGGCCAGTCCAGAGGTTTCCCCAGCAAATGAGGGTTTGGAATTTGCTGTGATTCCCAAGGGGGAAGCAAATTCAGGGGCTGCTTGGGAAGGACATGCTTCTGGCCTTTTCTGCCTTCCCTTCTTCCTTCCTTCCTTCCCTCTTTCCCTCCTCCTTCCTTCTTCTCTTCCTCCCTTCCTTTTTTCAGCAGCATCTTGAGCTTCCTCTTGCAGCTCCTTCTCCAGGAAGCACCCCCTCCTGCCCCTAAGCACCCTGAATATACTGTCTTATTCTTCACCCATGAAATGTCCTTGACCAGGTGTCTTATACAAATAAAGGTTTCCTACAGATGTGACTTGCACACATGTGATTGCAGGAGCCATCTCTGATCTACCAGAAATATGCCTTAGAGACCGTGTTTTCCAAGCTATCTCCTTACAGCTGAAGAAACTCTGGCTCAGAAAGGGTAAGGGATTTGTCCAAGATCACACAGCAAATAACCAGAGTGGAGGCTGCAGCTCGAGTCTCTGACTTCTTAGCTGCTGACCTTTCCATTATAGCAGGATCCTGTTCCAAATGCCCTGGAACCACTCATTTATACATCACTTGTATGAGTTACAAAATTATTTATTGGCTACTCTACATGCCAGGCTCAGGGCTAACTGCGTCACATGTGTTCTCCCATTTAAGCTCCTTGAACAGTGCTCCACTGAGGGCATGATTATCCTCATTTCATCTCTGGAAACTTCAGAGAGGCAAAGTGACCTGCTCAAAACCACACAGCTGGAAAGAGCCAGAATTGCATCCAGGCCTCCGAGATTCCAGAGCCTAGAGACTTAGTTGCTGTGTCACCACCGCTGCGCTCTTGTCCCTCATCCCTCCCTTCCCTTCTGTACCTGCCTCTGCCTTGCTCACCACCCTGGACTGGGCCCTGTCTCTTGGGGAGATTTGCAAGTTGCAAGCTCCTTCCTGCTTTCCCCCTGTGTGATGGTTAATCTTGGCTGTCAACTTGACTGGCTTGAGAGATGTCTAGGAGATTAGTGAAGCACGGTTTGGGGTGGGCCTGGATGGCTCATGGCAGTGTGACCCTGGGGACTATATCTGCTCCCCAGCCCCTTCCTCTCTGGCGCTTCCCCTGTGCTGCTCTTCTTCCTGTCTGCAGTGAGGTGAGCAGCTTTCCCCCATCAGGCCCCACACAGAGCCCAGCATGGGCTCCATTACACCTTTCCCCTGAAGGCGTGGGGCCTGCGCCCACAGGGCCTCTCTCTGAGCCCCCAAACACCAACCCCCACAGGGTCTGTGTTCTGGCTCCTCAGGAAAGCCTCGAAATTTCTAAGTCTCAACCATTCCCACCTCTTCCTCTCTGTCCCCCATCTCTGTGACTCCTCAGCCTTCTATTTTTTACCCTTTCAGTGACTCAATGAACAACTTGACACTGAGTTCACAGTTCCTTCTATTAAATTCTGTCTTCTTCACACTGGCAGCAGCAGGGTCTTCTTGGACCAACAAGTGAGTCCAGTTTGCAGATTGTCCAACCATCACAGTACAGACCCATCCCCCCACCTGGCACCCAGCCAGCCAGCACTTCCTCCTCAGAGGTCTGGGTCCCAGTCTCCAGGGGCGCCAGCATCAGCCATGTGCAACTGAGGGACACAACCATTATGTGCATAGCATAGCTTAGGTCACGAGAGAGGTTGCCAATACCAGAAAGAGCTGTGTTAATGGGCAGAGGGTTTGATCCCAAGGCATCAGTCTGACTTAAGCAGGCCGAGAAGAAAGCTCGGCCCTCAGTGTGAGAAGGGAACTAAGTCCAATGGGGTGACCAAGCCTGGGGTAAGACCAGCACCACCCACCAACACCGCCTGGGACTTCACCCAAGGGGACACACAAATACAAATCACACCTGAAAAGCAATGCCTAATACCACTTCAACCATAAGGAAATGTTACCGTGTGCCTTTCAGAATGGCTAGCATCAAAAATAGTGACAAGAAATGTGAATACAGAGGATACAGAGAAACAGAATCATTCAGATATTGCTGGTGGGAAGGTAAAATGGTGCATCTGCTGAGGTTTTGTTAAGAATTAAACATGGTCCAGCACTTTGGGAGGATGAGGCAAGAGGATCACCACAAGTTCAAAGCCAGCCTGGGCCACATAGTAAGATCAAGGCCAGCCTGTGATATATAGAGAGACCCTGTCTTAAAAAACAAAAACAAAAACAAAAAAAAAGAACTAAACATAAGACTATCATATGACCCAGTAATTGTATTCCTGGGCATTTATCCCACAGAAGTGAAAATGTATGTTCACACACAAAAAAGATTGTAAAGGATAATTACAGCTATTTTATTTGTAATAGACAAAAAACTGGAAACCATACAGATGTCTATCCATGGGCAAATGGCTTAAAAACCTGTGGTGTATCCATACAATGGAATACAACTTAGCAACTAAAAAAAAGCAAACTATTGAAACACAGAATAGCCTGATTTAATCTCCAAAGAATTACTTATATGGTCAATGAAACAAGTCAATCTCAAAAGTTCAAATACTGCATGATGCAGGACCAGGGACATAGCTCAAGGACAGAGCAGTTGAGTAGCATACAAGAGGCCCACCTTGGGTTCAGTTCCCAGCACTACAAAATAATTACAATGTTGTGTAATATTCTTGCAGTGACAAAACTAGAAATAGAAATGGAGACAGACCCCAGGTTGCCAGGGGTTAAAGAGGGAATGGGGGGCAGGAGAAAATTGGGGTGACTTGAGACCAAGGGACCTTTGTGCACTTGAGATTGCTCTGCATCTTGACTGTGTTGTTGTCAGTTATCCTAGTTGTGATGCTGCACTGTAGTTGTGGAAGAGTTACCATAGGAGAAAATCAGGTTAAAGGGGACATAAGATCTCTGCATTACTTCTTACAACTGCACATGAATCTATAATTATCCCAAAATTAAAATTTTGATTTATAAAAAACAAAAGCCACTGAGAGCCATTTTCAAAACGCTCACCCAGGTAGGGAGACCAAGTCAGTAGGTCTGGGGTGGGATTTGGATATAGTATCTTTTGGAAGTCTCCCCAAGAGTTGAAAACCACACAATTAAATTATTTCTCAAGTTCTTTTGCCTAAACATTAGACTTTTTATGTGAAAATATGTCAAAATCCAGACATCTCATGGATTCAAGCTGGAACTACTCCCCCCACCCCGCACCCCCAAAGGGAGAAGAAACTCTCAAAGATGGAATCAGGACACCAGAGAGGTGGCAGGGAGGTGGCAGCTCTCAGTTGTAGTCCAGGGCCATCAGCCAAGAGACGCAGTGAAGCAGAGCTGAAGGCCAAATTGGCCCCAGGCGGGTCACAATTGGCTCTCTGCTGGCTCTGCCTTCCACAGCAAGTCCCAACTGGGCAGCCCCCTGTGAGATCTGGGCAGCAAGGGTTCCAATTAGGACCAGGAAGCTTTCTAGCATGTGGGTGGAAAGGAACACAATCCATGAATCGGAATTGGCTGCCACAATCACCCCCATCAAGCGTTCTCAGCCTGCTTTTGAGGGTGATAAATGGAGCACACAGCATACAGATAGGACCCCTGATTACATGGGTCGGAAGTCTCTGGAGCACAAACAAGGGTGGCAAATGTATTGGGAAGGCAAGTGGCCAGTGTATCCCTGGGTTCTCTAAGGAACTGCATGTATGTAACTGGATAGTGTGAGGTTCTTTCCCCTTCTCTCCTCTTAATTAGCCCACTAATTAACGTCTTCTCCATGCTAATGAATCACTGCTCCCTCCTCCTGCACCCTCCCTGGGCTCGGGCCTCCAGACAGGCTCCTTTGCCATCTGGAGCAGAGAGCTGTGAACTTGTGATCCAGAGCCAGTTAACTTCACACCTAATGTGCCGTGCAGTGTTCTAGGCAACTTCTGGAGCCAGAGCAGGGAGGTAGGTGGGCCCCAGGAGTTCAAGGTCTGGAAAGCCAAGTGCCAAACTGAGGGAAGGTCCAGTTTCTCCTCCCGGGAGGGATGGCTGCATCACAGCAGCAGCCCGACCACAGGCACTGCCTCAGCTGTGCCTATTTCCTTCATTCTGCCTGTTCAGCAGCAAGCGCCACTGCAGGCCACCATGTAAACACAATCTTCAGGAGGCCTGGGCATAGGCCTCTTCACATGCCATGGGCTGGCTGTGCCTCTGAGGCTGCCCGAGGTCCTGTCCCTGCAGAACCTCCTCACAGAGCCATGGGAGCCATAGGTGAGGCACCGCATTGGACCTGGGAACACAGCGGGTGCTCCGTGAGTGACAGCCGCAGGGGAGAAGGAGAAGTCCATGCCCAAACCCCAAGAATCCCACAGCCTCTGAATAGGAGCTTGGATTCTTGTGTAGCTCAGTTCTTCTCTGCTCAGACCTCCATCGTTTTGTTTTTTGTTTTTTGTTTTGGTACCGGGGATTGAACTCAGGCCCTTGCTCTTGCGAGGCAGGCGGTGGAACCACTGAGCTAAATCCCTGGCCCTCCATCGTTTTGAAACACACCGTGATACCATGTTCTCCCAGAATTATTTAAAGGTATGGGAAGAGCCTCCCCCAAACTCCTGAATGATTAGCACAGAGAAGCCATCTCTGCAGCCATTACTATCACATGCAGAAAAAAGTTTGGGATAAAACCCCTAAAACAACATCAAATCTGCTCCTGGGGTGATCAGGCTGTGGGGGAGAGGGAGGAGTTCTGGTTATCATTACATTTTCCTAACATTTAGGAAACTTCTACCATGAATGTTGTTTTTTTTGGAGGGGGATTGAGGCAGGGTCTTGCTATGTAGTTCAGGCTGGCCTTGAACTGACTATAAAGCCCAGGCTGGCCTCAAACTCATGGCAATCTTCCTGCCTCATCCTCCCAAGTGCTGGGATTGCAGGTGTGTGCTACCAGGTCCAGTTTACCATGAATGTTAAAACCCATAGAAATGCTACTCTATGTGTATATGCTATATAGTATAAAATGTTTTTATATTATACATAGTGTTGTAAAGCTGCTTATTTTTAAATCTTGGCCTTTCAATACTAGTGTTAGTACAAAAGAGCTGGATTTTCTTTTATGGGTGCACTCAACTGGCATTGCTCTGGCAGCTGTGAGAAACATGGGAATGCCAGAGACCCTGACTTGATCCTCAGGAAATTATGGGAAAAGTACAGGCAAAGTATTCTGGGAATGCCGAGGTCAGAGGGCACTGCAAGTCACTACACTGTAGCCTGAAGAGGGCAGGGTGGGGAACAGTCTACCTTGTTCAACCTGAATCCCAGGACCTACAAAAAAGCTCAGCCTTTACCAAAAGCTCAATAAAAGAGAACGGTTGAATGACTGAAGTCCAAAATGAAGATTCAGTGCTATGATTACACCTTACAGTGTCCCCTGTTTGCATATGCAAAAACAAGCTAAGAAGAGAAAAACACACCTAAAAACTGATTTCACAGATTTTTACTAAAGAATTGCTAGCATTGGGGAAGGGGTGACTATGTTTTCAGTAGGATGCTGCACTAAACACTCTTTAGACCCTTCAACCAAAAATAACCAAATATATCAGCTTAAAACCTAAAAATTCCATCAGTTTACTCCCAGGAACGGGAGGCACATTGAGAAGCAAACACTACGTGAAGACCAGAACTCAGAGATGCCCCTGGTTCTCTGGAGCTGCATAGAATGGAGGCTGGAGACCGCCCAAGGCCCACCCAGGGTAAGGACCCTAACAGGAAACTCCTCTGCACAAAACCAAGACCCCCAAAGTCACACACTGGTGGCAAGGTGAGCTAGAACAAAACCACTCTCCTCTCTGCTCCCTGAAGACTACAAGACTACAAATTGCTTAGACCGAGCCTTGGCAAGGAACAGCATGGGGAAAACCCTCCCTTAGAACGTGTGGCTAGAGCCAACCCTAATAAGAGGGTTTGCAGCCTGAATTCATTCCATTTGGGTGGTCGCAAATTACCAAGCCAAGAATTTAGTCTTAAGTGGTCCCCAGTCAGCAACGACCACAAGCTCCTGGCAGAAGTCAGTGCAAATCCCCTCTGTAGGAATCCACCTTCAACCAGTCTCAAAGATTGCCCCAAGGTAAAGCTTTGATACATGACCTCAGTCATGATTACAAAACACAAGGTAGGCAGGCCTCCTGAGCGAGTCAGCAGAAGCTACAGATAATAGATTCAGACCCAGGAAGACCTCAAACACTAGACTCATCAAACAAAGAATTCAAAATACCTCTAACACAGTCAATGATATTTTAAATGCTAGAGTAAGCATCTGTAAAATGACTTCATGGATTAAAAAAAAAGAAAAACTAGCAATGAAACATAATAACTAAAATTTAAAACTTAGTAGATGTAAGGCTGGAGCATGTAGCTCAGTGGTACAGCACTGCCTACCACGCATAAAGCCCTGGATTCAATCCATAGCACTGAAAATAAAAAATGTAAACTCAGTAGTTGAGTTAAATAGTGAATGAAACACAGAAATCATAGAGGGAGAAAATGAAAAAGACATTAAGATACATGAAGAACTGTATAAAAATTATATTATATACCTAATAAGGAGAGAAAGAAGGAGTAAGACAGAGGCAAGGTATGAAGACATAATGGGCACTGAATCAGCCAATATCTCTGAGCAATGTTCATAAATTTCATAAATACTACATAAACAATAAAAATAATCACCATTTGTTTTTGTTTTGGGTGTTTTGTTATTGGTTGGCTCATTTTGTGGTGTTTTGATTTTTTGTTTGTTTGTTTATTTGTTTTGTGATACTGGGGATTGAACACAGAGCCTCATATATACATGTCAGGCAAGTGCTCTACCACTGGGCTATATCCTCACCCTAGTCACAGATTTAAGAAATAAATGAAGCCCAAGCCCCATGCAATATTTGGAGCATACTGATATGAAAATGTATTTGTCATTGATCTGAAATTCAAATTTAACTGCGTATCTGTACTTTTCCCTGGCAATACTAACAACTAGACACATTTAAGTGAAACTATGAAACACTAGAGAGAAGAAAGACATTCACAAAAGCAGTGCTGGAGATAAGACAGATGGCCTCTAAGTCAGTGACATTTAGACTGACAGGTGACTTCTCAAGACAAGAGATGCCAGAGCTCAATGGAATAATGGCTTCAATGTGTTAGAAATAAGCATAACTAGTACTGTGTATCTAGAGAAGTTATCTTTTAAAATAAGAGTAAAACAAAAACATGCTCAAACAAATAAAAATTGAATACATTTACCACAAACTGATCCTCCTTTAAAAAGAAATTGCTAAAAGACTTCTTTAGCAGGAAAAGAGCGATGCCAGATGGAAGTTCGAGAAGAAGGAGTGGGAAATCAAGGAAGAGCATGCTATCATAAAGCACTTGCCTAGCAAGTGTGAGGCTCTAGGTTCCATCCCCAAAACTGGGGTGGGGTGGGGGATACAAGGAAGAATTAAATTCATAACAATAAAATGGAAGCAAAATGATGGAATTTTAGAAGTTTCTTGTATTTGAGAGAAAAGGACAATGGTTAATTTTAGAATTTGAATAAGCATGTGGGCATAGTTACAGTTCTAGAGTACTAACTAAAAGAACAGCAATAACAAAATGGTTAAAAAAGAGAAAAAACAGAAAAAGCACAATAAAAAGCAATAAACAAGGGCCGGTGATTTAGCTCAGTTGTGCCACCGGCTGCCTCACAAGCACAAGGTCCCACGTTTGATCCTCAGTATCAAAAAGAAAAGCAATAAATAAATAAGGAATGCCTAAAATCCCATTTATCAGGGTGGATATTTTTAAACAAGGTGAGTATTATTTATAAGAGTCACAACACAAGCATAAGTACCCAGAAGGGTTAAAAGTAAAAGAATAGAAAATTGTATTCTAGACAAACACTAATAAAACGAAAAAGATAGAGTAATTGTATTAACATCAGAAAAAGAGACTTTAGTATAAATGGTATTAGGATAAAAAGGGTCACTAAATAGTGATAAAGGGTCTATTTCAAGAAAAATATGATAATTTAAATCTATGTGCAAGTAATAACATAACCTAAAAACATTTTCTAAAAAACTGACAGAAATACAAGGAGAAATTGACAAATCCACCATCATCACCAGACATAAGAAAATCAGTTGAAGTGTACAGAAAATTTGACGCAATAAGTTTAATTTGACGGACATTTATAGAATATTGCACTAAACATCTGCTCGAGCACACATGAAATGATTTTCATGAACTTTCAAAGATTTGGTGTCATGTAAATCACATTCTAAAAACACAATGCAAATAAGAAAATCTGTAACAAAAATTTAACTGGAGAAACCCCATACACAATAAAAATTAGAAAATATTTAAAATCAAATATTAATAAAATATTTCATATCAAAACGTGAGATGCAGCTATAGCAGCACCAAGAAAGGAATTCATAGTTGTAAATAGTTATAATGTCAACAATGAAGGACAAAAATTAATGCATTAAATATCTACTTAAGTAACTTCAAAGAAAGTAGGATGCAGGAAACAACATATAGTAGAAATTAATAAAATAAAGAATATATATTAAAGAGAATCAAAATAAAAGCTGATTATTTGAAACAATCAATAAACCTGAATTTAATCATGAAGAAGTAACCAAATCCAAATTTAAAGATATATTAATTTTCTTTTGCTGCTGTAACAAACGACCAACATATTTAGTGACTTAAAACATCACACATTTACAGCTCTGCAGTTCTGTAGTCTCATACAGGTCTGAAAGCAGGGTGTAGGCAGGGCTGTCTTCCTCTCTGTAAACCCTAAGCGCCGCTTTGTCGGGTTGCTGGCAGAACTCAGCTCATTGTGGTTCCCCATTTCCCTGTTGGCTGTCAACTTAGGGCTATTTCTAACCTCAAGAGGTCATTCATAGTGCTTGGCTTATATTCTCTCCCTTCATCTTCAAAGCCAATAACAGCAGGTTGAATCCCTCTCAAACTTTGAATCTCTCCTTCTCCTTCTTCCATCTCATCTCTCTCTGACTCAACCCACAAAGGTTGTCCACTCTTAAGAACTTGTGTGACTAGACGGAGCCCTCCATGGTTAATCAAGAATGCTCTCACCTTCTCAACGTCCCTCAACTGTATCCCTTTTGCCATAGGAAGAAATATATTCACAGGTTCCACAGATTAGGGCATGGGCATCTTTGGAAGCCATTATTTTGCCTACAGAGGCACATTCTGTAACTGTTTTAGACAATTCCAAAATGTCAATGTCATAACAGATTTTTTAAAAGATTAGTGAGCTATTACAAATTAAAGGAAAGTAGAAACATGACAAATAAATGCAATGAAAATTGCTTCATTGAATCCTGGATTAAAAGAGATAAAACAGCTGTACTGTTTCTCATTGTGACAATGGAAACATTTGAATATAGGCTAAGCATTAGATAATGGTATTTTATTGATGTTAAATTTCCAAAGTGTGATCATTGTACTGTGCTTATATAGAAGAACATCATTTCTTTTTATCCTAAAATTGTTCAAATAAAAAAAGAGGGAGAGTATGCACCACAAAAGTGCTTAGATATAGCAAAATATTAAGATTTAGTGAATCTAAATAAATGATGAAGTTTTTGTTGCACTATTTTGCAACTTTTAGTACATTTGAAAGTTTTAAAAATAGGAAGTTGTTGCAAAATTAATGCTGAGAGAGATAAAACTTAAAATTGACATATTCTGGCAAAACATATAAAAAAGAATGTGCAAATAACAAGAAGAATAAAAAGGGGCATTAGTATCGAAGTTGTGGAGATTAAAAACATAATAAGCAGATATCATAAATAATTATATGCCAGGAAACTTGAAAGCTCAGGTGAATTGGACAAATTTCAAGAAAAAAAAGTATAAATTACAAAACCTGATTCAAGAAAGAAGAGAAACTCTGATTAATCCTAAAACTATTAAAGAATTTTTCTTCATAAAAACCTTCCCATGAAGAAAAGATTAACATGGATAATTTTTATCAACAAACTATGGACTATGGGGAATAAATATTTCCAACCTTACACAAACTATTCCAGAGTAACAAACTCTCCAACTGATTTTGACATAACATTAATCTATTAAGGACAATATGAAAAAGAAAAACCACATGCAAATCTCACTCATGATCATAGAGGCAGAAGTCCTAAATAAAATACTACAAAATTAATCTGGCAATCAGTAGTAAAAAGAGTAATAAATCCATCACAACCAAGTTGTATTTGTTTTAGGAATCCAAAGCTGGTTTAATATTAGAAAATCATTTAATGTATTTCACCAAATCTATAGATCTAAGATGAAAAAATAATAGGATCATTTTAGTAAGAAAAATCACTTGGTATAATTCAACACCTATTCATGATAACAAGGGCCAGAGATTTAGCTCAGTGGCCCCCCCACCTGCCTGGCAAGCAAGGTCCTGAGTTTTATCCCTGGTACTAGAAAAAAAAAGTGCTAACAACAAAAAAAACCAAACTAGAAGTACAAAGGGAAGTTCTCAATTTGCTAAAAGGAGGAAGAGGAAATAAATTCATCTTACATCAAACATCATATTCAATTACACAAACATTTTCTTTAAGATCATGAGCTGGGACTGGGGATGTGCTTCAGTGATAGAGCACTTGCTTAGCATTTGTGACACCTGGTTTTGATTCTTAGCATTGCAATAAATAAATACGTAAAATCATGAGATGGATAAGTTCTCATTACTGTCCCTTTATTCATCACACTCTTGGACTCCCAGCCAGTGAATTTACACAATACATGGGAACAAAAGATATCTAAACCAGAAAAGAAGAAAAAGGATGCTAATATTAAATATAGAAACAAATTTGCATATAAATTATTAAATTAACAAAAATATTAAGTATGATTACTGGATCAGAAACATCTACAGTAGTTTACAGCAATCAGTTGCATTCTAAACACCCACAATAAATGTAAGTTTAAAAATACATAATATAATTTGTAATACATCAACAAATAAAATACCAAGATTAAATCAAACAGAAACTGTGCAAGTTTTTTTAGAGAGAAAATAAAAAAGACTTAAGTAAGTGGAGAGAAACTATGGATAGAAAGACATAATAAAATAAGTGTATCAGTTTTCTCTCAATTGATGTACAAATTCAACTTAATTCAATTCAATTCCATCCAAACTAGGACTGGGTCTTTTTTAGCAGGATTCTTTTTGTGAAACATATGCAGAAGTGCAAAATGTGAAAATACTTTAAAAGAAGAACAAAATGGGGATTTGTCTTTAAATATATCAAAGATTATTTAAAAGCCATTCATTAAAACAACAAAGTGCTGGCATGAGCATAGAAAAACTAATCAGAATACAGAGCCCAGAAGTAGACCAAAATAGATGTATATTGACATAAGAGTTATGACAACCTTGGCATCATGGATCAGTAAGAAAAAATGGACTCTTCCCCAGTTGCTACTGGATTACTTGGTTATGCTTATGGGGCAGTCAGTGATGACAGTGGATCCTTACCTCACACCATACACAGAAATCAGTCCCAGATAGATTAAAGGCTTTGGAAGCTCTTCAGCAAAAAAAGGAGAATAATTTTTTATGACCTTGGGACCATGGAAGGACTTCTTAAACAAGACATAAAAGAATTTACCACAAAGGAAAAGAATGATACATTTAATTAAATTAAAATAATAACTTCTTTTGTCAATACACATCATACATAAACAGAGTAGACAAACCATGAACTAGAAAAGAACTTTGCTATCCACGGTCAAAAATAACATGAAAAACTGCTATAAACCAAGAAGTAACAGATAAAAATAATCCAATTTTTAAAAAAGACTTAAAGCAAGCACCTCACAAAAGAAGAAATACAAATGATTGATAAATAAGTAAAGATATCTAACTCCAGTAAAATTCAAGAAACACAAATTAAAGCTGTAATGTATTACATTTGCAAAATTAAAAAGTCTAATCATATCAAGTGTAGCTAAGGATGGTGGAACAGGGCAAAGCTGAACAAAAGGACCAGAGTAGAAACTTTTGCTTGGTTCCTAATCTTAAAGGGAATACCTATACCACTGGCTGAAGTACAAATTGGCACAAGTCTTTTGAAAAGCAAGTTTGCATTGTATGGCTAAACAGTCACTGTGCATTCTCTTTGAAGCAGCAAGTCCCACTACCTACTCTAGAAAAAAAAATCTATACTCACACATCAAAAGACATGGACAAAATGATCATAGCAGCACTTTTGTAACAGCAAAAACTGGAAACAATTAGGAAGTTGACCAACTGTAGAATGCATAAAATAAATGGGGTGTATAAATAAATGCATGTAGAATGTGGGGTATCCATATGGCAGAGAGAATAAATGAATTAGAACTACGTGCAGCACCACAGATGTATCTCAGGAATCTAATGCTGAATACTAAAAGTAAGTCAGAGAAGAATAAATGATTCTATTTTTATAAACTTCAAAATTACAAAACATACAATATTCATTAGAAACACATTCATCTGGTTAAACTACTTCTAGGGGAAAAGTTAGAATGTAGAATTCAAAGAGGACATACAAAGGACTTCAAAGGTAATGATAAAGATGTATTTCTTTAAAAGGGTGGAAGGTAGGGGAGGGGGAAGGGAAGTCAATGCCAACTTATTGAGGGGGGTTTTCCAAGCCAGTCTTCACTGGGAGGAAGAAAGATGGGTCAGGGGTACATTTTACGAGTGTGTTGGGAAGCAGAGATGAGGACATTTGGGAGAGACTAGCAAGCAAAAGAGACAAGAGAGTCCAGGAACAATGGAAAGTCAGGTGACAAGTTTTGGGGGCAGGGGATAGAAAGGTCAACATTATATGAACTGCTTGTCGTAATTTATTTTTTGCTGCCTTAGAGCTTATCACAGACTGTGTAATTTATAATGAACATAAATGCATTAGCTCACAGCTTTGGAGACTCAGAAGTCCATGATCAAGGTGTTGGCGTATGACCAGGACCTTCTTGCTACATCATCAACATGGAGGAAAGTAAGAGGGTGAGAAAGAGAACAGGGGACAGAATTTTCCTTTTATAATGGCACCCATCCCCCCACAAGAGAGTGGTCCTCATAGAAGAATCACCTCGTTAAGGAACCACCTCTTAATACTGTTACAGTGGCATTGAATCTCAACATGAATTTTGGAGGGGACAAACATTCCAACCATAGCACCTCCCACTAGTGTTTAACATATATCCACTCCTTAATCCTTATGAGCCAATAAGAAAGGTATTACACCTACTTCACAGCTGAGGTATCTGACATCTTCAGGATACTTTGCTGACTCCTCTTTCAACTCTCCAATGTCCCAAGGCTTATCTCTTAGACCTCACCTCTACCTACGCTAACATCTGGGGGATCTCATTCAATTCACAGCTTTAAATGTCATCTGTCCACCAGTGACCCTCAAACTAACATCTCCAACTGGCCCTCTCCCAGGAACTATTGTGCAGTAGCTCCTCAGCCTCCATACTCAGATGCAGAATCAGCAACTCATAACAACCCTGTACACAGAAGGATGCTTGATCATCTCAGGAAGAGGAAGGATTTCTCCGAGTCTCCCCATCCTTCTTTCTTCAGATCTCAGTTCTAAATTTTGGAGCCCTCTTTGATCCTGTCTTCCTTTGTGCTCCACACCCAACCCAGGAACAAATCCTTTAAGCTCTCCTTTTGCTTTACCTCCTTTCTGTCCTTTTCCCACACAGCAGCCAATGATTCCTTAGTTTGTAAACCATCCATATGGATCCATGTGGTGGTTACAAGCATGTATAAAAATTCACTGATCTGCTGCTGAATCATCTGGCCACTGTTCTGTATGAATTTTATGTCACAATGAAAAGTCCACTTCCATTTCACCTTTCTCTTCCTCTACTTCAATAGTCACTAGGTGACATGGGGCCAGGCAAAGGCAGAAGTGGAGAGCCACAATAGCGGTGGCCTGCAGGGAGTGTCAGTGCTGGAGTGGAATGAGCAGGCATCTCTGAGCAAAGTTTTGAAGCCTGTTTAGAGAATCTTTCATACAGAAGAGCAGAGATGTCAAAACATGAATGGGTGAGGAAGGCATTTCTGCAGGGATGTGGCCAGGAGCAGAGCATCAGAATCCAAGCATAGTGAAGAGGACATCAGCCTTGAGTAGGGTGAAATAAATAGGGATGTAATGAGGTACCTGGGAGCAGCCACCACCACCACTACCTGCCCTAGTGCCCAGATCCTGATTTTTAAATGCATTCTCCACTAAAAAGATTCAGAGATCTTTTGAGAAATAAAAAGTGGGTTCCAGGGCTGACACATAGAAAGAACATGATGAGCCTGGAACATCTCATTGTAAGGAAGTGCTGGTGTTTCAAGAGAACCAAAACAGCTGGTGGAGGGCTCTGGTTAAGTCAGGAACAATTTGAATATCAAAATAAACAATGATATTAATGTAATCCATCACATCAATGGCTAAAGAAAAGTCATATAACATCAATAGATGCAAGCAAAACATTTGACAAAATCCAACACCCGTTTGTGATTAAAAACTATCAACAATAAAGAAAGAATGAAGAAGAATTTCCTCAACTTGAAGAGCATCTATTTTTTAACAAAACATAGCTAACATTATACTTAACGGTAAAAAACTGGGAACTTTCCTACTAAGATTAGAAACAAGGCAAGGATGTCCCCTCTCACCACTCCATTCAGTATCAAATATCATACTAGAAGTCCTAGATAATGCAATAAGGTAAGAAAAGGAAATAAAACACAAACAGATTGAGAATGAAGAAATAAAATTGTCTTTATTTATAGATGAAATTATTTTCTATGTAGAAAATCTAAAAGAATCAATTTCTACTCCTAGGATTAATAAGTATTCCTGGAACAATTATAGCAAGGTTGCTGGATACAAGATTAATACACAAAAGTCTAACACTTTAGTATGAACAAGTAGAACTTGGATTAAAAACACAGTACTGTCAGGTGTGGTGGTACACACCTGTAATCCCAGCACTCAGGAGGCTGATTCAGGAGGACCAGAGTTTGAGGCCAGCCTGGGCTACATAGTGAATTCAGTGTTAGCTTGAACTACATAGTGAGTCTCTGCCTCAAAAAAATTAATTAATTAACTAAAAACTCAGTACTACTTACATTAGCACACCCCAAAATGAAATAGAGGCTTTGCGTACTATCAGTTTTTAGAGTAAAGTACATTTTCTGAGATAGTCTGTGCATGTGCAAACACATATACATTCTACATGAACGTGTGTGTGTGTGTGTGTGTGTGTGTGTGTGTGTGTTTAAGCAAATGGTAGCAGTCCCAGTCACAATTCTCTTCCTTGTTTTTTTAAATAATTTTTTTCTGCTTTGGAATTCCTGGTCTAGATTTACAGAAGAGTTGCAAAAATAGTATAGAAGGTCCATTCACCCTATTTCCCCATTGTTAACATTTCACAGCAGATTGGTTTATTTTTCACTAATAAGGGACCAACATTGGTACATTACTATGAACTAAACTTCATGACTTATTCTAATTTCACTGGTTTTCCCTAATGTTTATTTTCTGTTCTAGCATCATCAGAACACCGTATCATGTTTGTCATGTTTTCTTATCCTCCTATGGTCTGTGACAGTTTATCTGTGTTTGAAGGACAGAGAAGGAAAAATATTATGTATCCTTTACTACCATTTGAATTTTGACTACCAATGGTATAAAAAGCAGTCTTCAGAAGCAAAGGTAACAAAATGTTAACATCTATTCTGATATAGAAACAGATAATTGTTCTTCAGTTGTCTGTATGTTTAAAAATTTTAAATCTCAGACAAAGGATTATGCATGTGCAAAGGCCCTGGGGGAGGAAAAAGCATAGCCAGGGTGAGCTGGCCAGCAAGGAGTAATGGACAAGGTGGCACAGGATGACAGAAGTGGGTGGGACTCAACCCCAAAGCCACAGAATACAACACCCAACCCACACATTCCAGAAGTTCTCATCCTTGCCAGCCTAAAAGCCATTCCTTTCTCAAGAAACTAACAGGACTCTCAAGTCTGTCTCCTAAATCCCCAATGCCAGACCCAGGCTGGGCCCTGTTTCCTCCTAAGTATGACAAGCTCTTTGTTCCCCTTGTCCTGAAGGCTACTTTTTTCCTACAAGGCAGTTTTGAGCCAACAAGTTTCTGTGGGCAGATGCCCCAAGGTGGCTCACAAAGACACAATTGTCTGGCATGCCCTCCTGGGCCAGCAGAGCAGGATCCTCGCCTGATCCTCCAGCCCCCACATCAAAGAGGGGAATCAAAGCTCCTGCCAGCCACCCACTGCACACAGCCAAGCCTGGTGCAAAGGTGGCTCTCATGTGGCACATTTCATCCCTCAGAGATGAGGACAGAGGTAGAGGCAGTGATTAGCTGAAGCTGGTAGGTGCTCCCTGGAAACCCACAGTGGGAAGGCTGCATATGCTCCAGACAGGTAGGGAAACGGAATTCGAGTGTGCCGACCTCACCCAGATCCTCAAGTTCCCTGCACTGTATCTTTCCCAGGAGCATAGGACCCTTCCATGCCCCAACTGCTGTCTGACTAATACAGACCAGGGTTGAGGCCCTACTTAGCAGCTGGATCTTTGAACAATGACCTCCCTGACCATGACCTTCAGCCCAAGGGTGCTGAGTCCAGTGTCTGATATGTGGCAAAACTCAATAAATTCTAGCTCTTCCGACCATGATGACCAAGAAACAACCCACTGAAGAGTTGCTACCAAAGTGCAAACTCACCTGCACCAGGGAGCATGGGCTGAAACACAAGGAGGTGGGGGGTGCAGAGGGCAGAGCACCGCTGGGGAGCCCTGAGAGAGCCAGGCTGCCGGAGCTTCAGAGAAGACCCCCTTGGACAGACACGAAGCTGTCCCTGGGGTCCCCAGCTCTGCTGGGATTGATGCAATTGGAGCCTCAGAACAGGTGGTGGGAGGCAGGAGGTGGATCCAGCCTGTTCTGTCCTTGTGTGAGCCATGTGACCCTGGGTGAATCATTCTGCTCGCTGAGCTTCAGTTCTGTTTCATCAGTAAAATGAAGAGTCTGGACTCTGAAATCAAAAAGCCCTCCAAAACCAAAGCCTGTGAATGTATTTCACATCCAAATTCCTTACAAAAAGAAGATAAATGGGTGGAAAGAATTAGATGGACAGGTAGATGAGTGAGATAGATGATAATAGATAGGTAGATAGGTAGGTATATAGACAGGATATTCTCTTCTTGGAAGGAAGAGAGAAAGGAAGGGAGGAAGGGGAGGGAAGAGAAAGAAGATAAAAAGAAAGAAGGGGGGAAACGCCGAATCAGCCCGCTGCAGACAGGCAGGTCTGTGTACGCCCTACAGAGGTCCTGAGTCACGCAGAAGACACTGAATCACCCCGGTGCAGACAGGCAG
>NW_004624764.1:9422353-9459108 GCF_000247695.1 Heterocephalus glaber
TGCAAGAATCAGGATAATCTCAGAGACTCAGCCCTCAGAAAGGCCTGGAAGAGAGGCCCAGAAGGAAACTATATCGCACCCTCCAACAAGGACCAGCCCTCCCTGAGCCTGTGAGAGGGTACCTCTCCTGCCCTTCCACAGGCAGCCAGCCCAGCATCTCTTAGGACATCTTGGCCTGGTCCCGTGTCTGACTAGGCTCTTTTTACCACCAGGCCTAAGGGAGAAAGTGACACAGAGGAAGTAGGTGTTGCCTCACTAAGAGAGGACATAATTTAGAAGGTGAAATGCAAGGCTTGAGATACTACACAGCTCTGGGGACCTCGAGAGCTCACACTTTCAGAGGAGCAAAGTCATGCCTGTCCCCATGTTGCTATTTAACCTCTACTGAGACTCACCAACTGGTCAACCTGCCACCTCTTGGCACCTCCACCTCCACCTAGGTAACAACAGCCATGTCCAACTTGCCTGGAAGTCTCCTCCATGGTGCCACCCTGTGCTTCCAGGTATTAGAGCTAAAACCTCCCTCAGCACCATCCCTGACTCTTTTCCTAGCCCACTTACCATCAGCAAAGGCTGTGGCACAAAGGTCCCCTCCAAAATTCATGCTGAACTTTAAATGCCATTGTAGCAGAATTAAAAAGGACTCTTTTTTTTTTTTTTTTCAGTACTGGGGATTGAACGCAGGGCCTTCACACTGAGCTACATCCCTGGCCCTTTAAAATTTTTTTATTTGAAAAGAGAGTCATACTAAGTCACTAAGTTGCCTAGGATGGGCACAAATTTGTGACCTTCCTGCCTCAGCCTCCAAGAGTTTTTTTTACTATGGGAGTCAGCTCCTGATTAACAGGATGAGTTCAGCCCAGTTTTCAGCATCTCTTGCCTACACCCGGATAAGTGATGACTTTCACCATGTTTCAAGGCAGCAAGAAGGCCCTCAGCAGATTCGCCCCCTTGATCTTGGACTTCCAGCCTCCAAAGCCATGAGCCAAATAAATGTTCATTCTTTACACATTGCCTGGTGTCAAGTGCACTATTATAGTAGCAGAAAATGGACTGAGACAGCAAAACTTGCAGCTCCACCTCTGCCTAGGAAACCCACATAAGATGCACTGTGCACCAGGCGCTGTGCTAAGCACCTTCCAGGTTGAGTCACCCGATCTTCGAAATGGCTCTGTGAAGTGGGCACTCTTCCGGCATTGCACAGATAAGGAAATTAAGGCACAAAGAGGCTAAGTAGCTATGCCATGATGGGGCAGATCCGAAGACAGTCAAGGACTCCTCGAGGCTCCATCATCTTGGCTGTGGCACCTCCTCCCACCAGTCTCCCTCGCTGCATTCCTTCCAGTTCCTTCTCAGTGGGGCAGCAGAGAGCTGCCTTCAGAGAAAGCCGGGTACACCTGTGCACAAAGCCTCCAGTGGTCCCCACTTTCCCCAGAGCCTGAGCCAAACACTCACCCTAACCTTCCAGGCCACATGTGCTCCATGCTGGCCTCACTGCTCAGCACACCCAGCGGCCTCTGGATCTGCTAGTCCATCACCTCCACCAAAATATCTACCCATGTCTTGGTACATTTTCTGGGCTCAGGTGATACACAAAGAAGAGAAGGTTATTCAGCTCATGGTTCTGGAGCCTGGGAGTCCAAGAGCCTGATGCCAGCAGCTGCTCAACATGGTAGTGAGGGCCTGGTGCTGCTCCCTGGTATGCGAGGGCATCATGCGGTGAACAGAGTGTCTAGATCAGCTCTCCCTTCTTTCTCTTATAAACCACTAATGCTATCGTGGGGGCCCCACTCACATGGCTTCTTGTACTCTTAGTCACCTCCCAGAAGGCCCTACCTCTGACACCATCAACAGAAGAATGTGGCGATTAAGTTTCCAACACACAAAATTTGGGGGGACACATTCAAACCAAAGCACCGCAGTTGTCCTCTGGGCTCACACTATCACTTCTCAGTGAGGGCTTTCCTGGTGGCTTTCTTTAAAATACCAACTGCCCCGGCACCCCACTCTCCCTGGCCCCTTCAGGCTTCTCTTGGCACCATGCTTGCCGTCTGAGTTGTGACATATCTGCTCTCTTTCCCTCCACCAGGAAAAACCTTCCATGCATGCAGCCCAGGTTTGTTCTATTCACTGCTTTGTCCCCTGTGTTTAGGGTTAGTCCTGAACAGGTGCTGAACAAGAAACAAATGAACCCATGATTAAGGATGCTCCTCCATGTACAACCACAGCCCTGGGGAGCTCAGAGGGGCAGATTAGCCCCAGGAGGGGTGGGACGTGCTGTTGCTGGAAGGGACGTCTTGAAGGCTTCCTGGAGAAGTCAGCTTCTGAACTGGGCAGCTGGCTTTGTTGAGAAGGATGAGCAGAGCCTCACAGCACGTCTGCACCCCAAAGAAGGGAGCAAATCTGGGGGGTCAGCAAAGGCTGTGGGTGGTGGGCACTGTCCCTAGCTGACTGACTCTGCAGGTCAGCTCTGCAGAACTGGCTCCGGGTTGTCCTTCAGCCAGATTGCAAATGGTCAAAAGCGTGAGATGAGTATTCTCGGATACCCAGGAAGGGTCCAAACCATGAGGTTGAATCACAAAGCCTCAGCTCTGCTGCCCTGAGCCACGTGAGCAGATTCAGTGATGCTCTAGAAGAGGGGAAAGTGAGGCAGAGATGGTGTAAATGAGACAGCAGGGTGGTGTAAATGAAGACATGATTAACAAGGGCAGCACACAGGCTGCAGGAGGTCAAAGCGGAGGAGTGGCCCAGCTAGCCTGGAGCACTTACGGAAGGCTCCGAGGAAAAGGTGTCACATGACCTAGGTCTGGAAGAACATTATGAATTCTGTATTACAAGGATTTTGGCTTCAAGCTATAGAAAAGCTGACTAAAAGTGGCTTAAGCCACAAGAAGGTTTCTCTTAACAAGCAAAGTAAAAAAAAAAAAAAGAAGAAGAAGAAGAAGAAGAAGCAGTCCCAAGGTTGGTTTAATGGCTCCAAGAAAATTATGCCCCTTTTCCTTTCTTCTCTGCCTTCCTGGGTTGGTCAGTTACGAGCTTTGATGTGTATATTTATTGCTTCAAAGTAACAACGTGGTTGCCACAGCTCCAGGCATTATATCCACCCACAATAGTGTCCAAAGCAGAAAAGAATACCCACATGACCATCAAAAGTAATATGAATAGGGCCGGGGATTTAGCTCAGTGGTGCTGCCACCTGCCTTGCAAGTGCAAGGTCCTGAGTTCAATACCTGGTACCAAAACAAATGAATTCTAAAAAGCAACATGAATAAATACATTGTGGTATATGTATAAAATGGAAAGCCCACCATGATTAAAAAGAAAAGCATGAAGCATTGCTACAAGTAACAACATGGATGAATCCCATAGTCATAATGTTCAACAAAAGAAGTGAGGCATAAAAGATATACTGGGTGATTCCATTCACATGAAGTTCAAAAGCAAGCAAAACAAAACTGTGACAATAAAAGTCAAAAGAATGATGACCTCTGATAGGGGCTGTTGACAAGGACGGGACATTCAATCTGGGTAACATACGTGCATGGGTACAATGGTTACATGGGTACACATACATGCACTAGGGTCTCAGGTGGTGGAAACGCCATGACTGGTCAAGACCAATGGTGATGCAGTCCCTGGGGCTGGGCAAAAACAGGTTCAACTAGATATGAAGAAGGCAGAGGGCCACAGATGCAGAGAGCTCCAAGGAGAAGCAAGAGTGATTCCAGGCAGGCAGTGTAGACATGGAACTGGCTAATGCTCCCGGGCACTTGCCACATGCTGGGCTTTGAGCAAAGCACTGAGATGGAATTCTGCTGCCTCTTCAAGATGGCAGCAAGTAAAGAAGGTGCTAAGACATGATGAGCGGGGAGGTCGAATAGTTATTGCCAGAAACCAGCTGTTTCAGTCAGGATTCTCCAGAACAAGAGGACCAATAGGAAAAATGGATGGATGGATGGATGGATGGATGGATGGATAGATAGAAATAAAAGATAGATAGATAGATAGATAGATAGATAGATAGATAGATAGATAGATTTTAAGGAATTCACTCTCATGATTATGGGGACTAATACATCTAAAGTCTGCAGGACAGGACAGCAGCCTAGAAACTCAGGCAGGAGTTGAAGCTACAGTCTTGAGGAAGAATTTCTTCCTCGCTAGAGAACCTCGGTTTTGGCTCTTAAGCTCTTCAATTGATTGAATGAGGCCTACCTGCCTTCTGGAGGGTAAACTCCTTTTCTTACAGTCAACTGCAGATGTGAACCTTGCACAAGACTGTGTTTGCTACAGGCTGTGTCCTATAGCCTAGCTAACCAAGCATCCACACACAGACTGGTCTTCCACATTCTTCCAGCGTGAGCTCTCCCATTGCCCTGACTAACCCACACAAACCCCCTTCCTCAGCTAGGATGACCTCTAAATGGAGACATTTATACCTCCAAGATGTCCTGAGGCTCCACACGTTGGAATGGGAGCTGATGGAGCCAGAAAGTGTTTCTATTAGGAACCTGGGACAAGAGACCTGAACTTGGCCAGATGAGCCACAAAAACCCCAAAAAGCAAAACCTGCTCCCCAGATCACCTGATCTTTCTCTAGGTTCTTGGCTTTTTCTGCTCTGTGAATTCCGTGGTACTCGCTGTCTCTCATAAACATATTTCTGTGATGTATACTGTAAATCTGCTTCATTTGAAATTCATCGTTAATGACCTATTCCCTCGTATTCAGGAAACAGAGTAAGGTTCCGGCTTTTAAAGGCCAGGAGTTTACTAGCCAGAATATGACAAGTATTACAAAGTATAGGCTTGCTCTAAAAGCACTTAAGAAACAGTCTCCATCAGAAATTTCAAGAATACCTTCAAATAACATCATTTATCTGCCAAGTGGCCAAGGGGATGGGGAGAGGTGGTGGGCAGAGAGTAAATGAGTATTTGATCAAATCCATACTTTCAGCTCCTGGGGGAGGGAGATATTTACTAACCCTTCTCATTCTGGAAAGGTTTGTTTGCATGGTTGTTTGGGGCGGGGGGGTGGGACCTGCATGGGCGCAAGTGTGCACAAGCCTATCTCTGTCTACCAGCCCCCGTGGCTAACACATAAACTCTACCAGAATCTGAACTCTGTGATCCAAGGGGTAATTGAATAAACCAGTGTCCCTGATTTCGGGCGGGCCCACTTAACTGAAATCCAAAGCCAGCCCTGGAGTAATTGGGCTGCAAATGAATCGATTAGGCCCATCCGCACTTTCTCGTTTTCAATAGAGTCAGAGCTTAACCAGGTTAAATTTTGTTAAGCACATTCCCCAGGTACACTCTCCTCACCAGCCCAATGATTTTGTGTCGGGCCTGAAGGATTGTAATTGCAATCCAGCAAGACGCCAGCTGAACTGGGTGATTTACTGAGGGCCCCGGAGCCCAGGCCGGCCTCCTACCTGCTGGCTGCAGGATGGGAATTTCTCCCTTGAACCTGTCATGATTAACAGTCAAGGGTCCTGAGCAAGACATCACCTGAGAGGCTGGCTCTGGGGCGAACAGGGTGCTCCTTCTTTTGGGCACCCACTCTGGTTCTTTCCAAGCCCAGGGGAGTGAGGGCCTCTTTCCAAGTTCCGAGGAGCAGAACTCAGGAGGGGCTGGACTTCCAGGCCCCAGGATGGGAGTTCCTGCTCCTTCCCCGGGGCCCTCCTACGTATTGTACAAAGAACATCCCAGCCTTCCTTTCCCAGTCTCCTCCTCACCCCAGCCTCAGGCTCCCCTGGGCTGCCCCAGAGCCCCATCCTCAGACCCACCTCCTGCTCCGCTCTGCTGCCACACTCTGGTTTCCATCCTGCTCAGCAGTCGCCTGGCATCACCTTATCCCAGTCCCCTCATGGGCTGGGTGGGTATGACAAGGTGGTCTACTTGCCAGGATCTGGAAGACAGTAAGAGCTATGGTTTGGGTGTGTCCCTGGGAATTGTGTCAGAAATTTAACCCCAAAGTCATCTGTTAAAGGTATTTGAGAAATGATTAATCCCTTCATGGATTAGTGGGTTGATGGGTTACCAGGGAGTGGCTTTGTCACAAGAGCAGAGCTCTTTGGTGCACTTGCTCAATCTCACCACACAGTCTCCTCTGCCATGTTTCCATGCAGCCAGAAGACCCTCACCAGATGCTAAGCAGATGCCGCCACCATGTTCCTGGACTTTGTAGCCTCCAGAGGCCTGGAAAGACATAAACTTCCATTCTTTATAAATTACTCAGTCTGGAGTATTTTATACAGCAAGAGAAAACAGATGAAGACAGTAAAGGTCAACTATAGCCACAGATCTTCAAAAGAGAATCTGGCAAGGACATAAAATAACCAGTGTTAGTGAGGACAGGGAGAAATTGCAACTCTGATACACTGCTGGTGGGAATGTAAAATGGTGCAGACTCTTTGAAAACAGTTTGGCAGTTTCTGAAAAAGTTAAATATGCATCTACTAAAAACTCAGCAACTTCATTTCTAGATATTTATCCAAGAGAAATGAAGGCATATGTCCACACAAAGACTTGTACACAAATGTTCATAACAGTTTTATTCATAAAACCCCAAAACTGGAAACAACTCAGATGCCTGTCAACAGGTGAGTGGATAAATAAAGTATGGTATGGCCCATAGAATGGAATAGTATGTAGTCATAAAAAGGAATGATCTACTGATTCCGGCTACAACATGACTGAACCTCGAAACGATTACACTAAGTAAAAAAAGCAAGACACAAAAGGCCACATTCATTTGATTCCATGTTTACGAAGTGTTCAGAAAAGACAAATCAATAGACAGAAAGTAAATTGGTGGTTGCCTGGGGCTGAGATTAACCAAGATTAACTATAAATAGGCACAAGGGATCTCATTGATGTGATGAAAATGTCCCCAAACTAGATTGTGGTGATGGTCACATGGCTCACTAAAAAGTGTTGAACTGTACACTTACAGTGGGTAAATCTGATTGAATGCAAATAGTATTTCAATAAAGTTGTTTTGAGAAAACAAGAGAGGATGGACCCAGCCTCCGAGTGTTGGCTGCCTTGGTTGGATCTAAGTCTATTTGTGAGTTTATTTTCTAAAGTAAGGTCACAAGTTTTCAGTGGGACTGAAAAAGTTCACATCTGTGTTATTAAATGAGTCACTAGTGTAAGTAGCACGGGGCCCAGCAAGATGCTGGGGTTTCAGGCAGTGGACACAGCTCATAACCCCTTGGCCCTTCTTCTCTGGGAAAGGTGCCCTGGAGGAGGAAAGATTGAAGGGGGCCTGATGAGCCTTCTGCAATCCCTACCTGCCCCTACCTGTTTGGTGTTCGCATGTGAACCACCAAACAGAAAAATTCGGTATCCTGGGAACCGGTTAAGTGCAGGTTGTTTCTGAACATCTTTCTCGTGTGTGACATTTGCCAGCTGATGAGGGAGATGGAAAGACCTAGAAGACATTGGCTCTGCCCTCAAGGAGCTTTCTGCCTCCAACCCAGGAAGAGACCCAGGCCTCCTGGGAATTCTCCAGTGTGCTCCATCTCTGCCTGTGACAGCCACCCTCTCCTCCTGCCATGATAACTATACTTCTTAGTTTCCCAGATCAGTCTCTGTCTTCTCTGTCACCCAGACACCTTCACTCCCTGGACAGGAACTGGGGCCAGCACTCAGGCTCTCTGTGTTTGCTTCTGAGCTCTGCTATTTGCCAACCATGTGAGCTTGAACGAGTTGCTGAATTTGGGCCTTGGTTTCCTCATCCATAAAATGGGAGTGACATAATCAGTGACCTCATAGGCTGCGTGTAGGGGTAACACAAGTTCATGTATGGAAACTGCTCGGAGCAAGTGTCGGCCTCCATCATTGTGCTGTAAACCAGGGCCTCCTCCCCAGCTAAGCTTCAGAGCAGCCTGGCCGCTGCTGCCCACTTCCAAGCCATGTGCCTTGCAGCTGCAGGAAGTGGAGAGCAGAAGGCCACTCTCACAGGCCCCACTCCTGTCCTGTGCAGCTGCGATGTCACTGTCACTGTGTGATGATCAGAGCCGCAGCCCTCTCCCCCAGGATACAGCCACACTGGGGCAGGGCAGGCCAGCTTCTGCTGACCACTGTGCCCCGGGGCCCAACACAGGGCCTCCCAAAGCTCTTGGTAAATGTTAATGGAAGAAGAGCAGGAGGTAGAAGGGGACAGCCCCGCCCCACTCGCCCAAGATAAACGTCACTGTCACCGAACAAACCTCCAATCCTACTACCAGGCTTCACATCAGTAAGCACTGAGGGAAATGGGAATTTTAGTTATAATGGGGCAAAGGACCCACCTACTGGTACCATACTGGTCTGTATTTCAGCTTTCTCAGAAAGTAGATAAGCTGACATGCGTCACTCTTAAATACTGCCAGACCCTACTCTGAGCACGTCAAACATCTTATTTCATCTCCAGAGGCAGGAACTTTTATTATCCCCGCTTCACAGATGGGAAGATGAGGCCCAGTGGGCTTCTTTAACTCCACCAGCCAATAAATGGCAGAGAAGGGTCTGGGCTCACCTAGTTTGAGCCTGTACCCTTCACTCCCATGTGATGTGTCTAGAAGACAGGAAAACGCTTAAGGAATCATAAGCAGCAGATCTTTTCTGACAGTAGGGAGCTGGGGAACTGGCCCTCAGAAAAGAACCACCCCAAACCACTGGCACTGGTATCATAAGGCTGGCAGGTCCCTAGAAGACTATCATTCATCCAACAAATATTATTGATCCCCTAACCTCTGTGCCTCAGTTTCCACATCTGTACTGTGGGAATAATAACAACAGACCATGCCTTGTAGGCTAAGGTGTTTGGGACACAATCTGGCCCACAGCAGAGGCTTAGTAAGTGTTATTGTCAATTGTGGCAGGCCCTGCCTAATTTAAGGAAACAGAAGACACCACTTCCCAGGAAGTTGTTGGCTCACTAGTAGGGGAAATGGACAAATAAACCAACATAACCCAGGAATTCTTAAGAAATTGAAGTAGCAAATAAGGAAAAATTGAGTCATTTGTAGGAAAATGGATGCACCTTGAGACAGTAATATTAAGTGAAATAAATCAGACTCATAAGCTTAAACATTGCATAGTTTCTCTTATATGAAAAACCCAAAGTATAAATCAGTCTAAGAACAAAATAAAAGATGGTAGGAAACAGTGACTTATCTTTTGCAAATGGGAAGAGGAAGCAAGCAATGGAGGGAAGGGAGAAGGAAGGGAGGGCAAGGGGATGTAAAAAGAATTACGCTGTGATATGTCCCTGTACCAACTTCCCACCATGAGCTAATCACTATGTGCCACAAAAACGTACTAATAAACATTAAAGAAAAAGGAAACCACAGCGCAGAGCATGGAGGGGGAGGCCACATGATGGTGGGACAGTGTGCCACTTTCCGGTCACTCCAGCCTATCAAAAGGCTTCGAGAAGGAGCAGAGGAAGAAACAAGCCAAGCGCTGGGTGACGAGAAAGCTGAGCTGGGAACATCAGGATGACACTGCCACCTGGAAAGACAGAGAGGACAAAACTTTCCACTAGGGAGAAATGAAAGGCTGTTCATGAAGTGATCAAACCCTTGAAGACACCACAGCTTGTCATTCGGCTCGATGGCTAAATGTCCCAAAGGGCAGTGATCTTCTGTGGCCCGGTGCATAACCTTTCCCTCCGCCTGCTTGAGAACGAAGTCACTTGCTCCATAAAAACTTGTTACTTGCTCTGTAAAAGCAACTTCCAGGGTAAACCATGAGTGTAACCAACAGGCAGACCACAACTGTCTTCCACATGCATCCCATCCGAACTAGGACTAAACAACACTTACAGGTCACCAAGGAGGGAGTTGGTGCTGTTCAGTCCAAGAATTTTAGAAATATCTAGAAACAGTAGAAATAAATTTTAGAAACTATACTCATGTAAGCCAGGAGCAATGCCTGTAATCACACCTGTGATCCTAGAACTCTGAGAGGCTGAGGCAGGAGGATCACAAATTAGAGCCCCGCCTGGGCAGTTCAGTGACTTAGCCCGAACTTGTCTCCAAACAAACAAATAAATAAATGGCTGGGGATGTAGCTCAGTGTGAAGGCCCTGGATTCAATCCCCAGTGCCACCAGAAAGGAAGACAGAGAGGAAGGAAGAAAGAAAGGAAAGAAGGGAAGGAGGAAAGAAAGGGAGAGAAAGAAACTATAATTTTCTAAATTATACTCAGTACATAATACCAAATGTGTCCGTATTACATTCTTGACCCAAAAATCATTTTGGAAGAGAAAGACCCCTCTGTGTCACTCCTGTCCTTTGGCGGCTGTGTGGGACAAAGGCCAGCGACTGTCGCATTAGTGGCATAGGGCCCAGCAGCTCCCAGAAGTGACCTATGACCTTGGTACAAGGAGAGAGGGAGCCCTGGCCCAGAGCCCATAAGGGCCATTGTCAGGGACCAGGTCCTGGTGCTGGACCCAGCCCACCACAACATTCTAGCCTCTCTCCGGGGCTGTTCCTCAGTGGTCTCTGAAATTCTACTGAGATTTTCATCTCCTTCTGTGGCACAAAAGCAGCATTGGGATGAATCATCTTCATGAACCTCGGCACTGTGTCTATTGAAGGAATGTGTGGTTCGTGGAGAGGGCTGGTTAGGAACATTATGAATTTTTAAGTACCGCTGAGATCAGCCCAGGGCCGTTTGGCGTAAGATGCATTCGGCTGCCCACCCTTCCCTCTGCAAGCCGAGCTCACTGGCAGGAGGAAACAGGCCCTCAGGCCCTCACCGCATTTCCGGAAGGCGGTAGAATATGCCATCTAATGAGAAGGTGACAGGAGCAAGATATATGGGCACCTACTCAAGCCAAAGAGCCAATTCCAGCTGATTCTCTATCTCATGCCTTCCTAAAGACAAGAGCCCCTGACAATGGAGGCGAAGAAGCTGGGTGACTGAGCACAGTGGGCAGCCGTGCAGGCCCTGGCCTAGATGGTACTGAGAAAGTTGTCAGTGCCTCAGTTTCCCTGTATGCAAAACATGGATGATGCTAGTTCTACCATTGTCCCTGGGCTGGTGTGATTGATTCCCCAGGCTTGGGGTTCTTCACAGGGCACACAGCAAAGACTCCAGGCACAGGAGGGAAGTAAAAGCCCACCGGCTGCTTCTAGAACCCCAGTCAGACTTGCCAGCACTGTTTCCCTGAGCCCCACCACACCCTGTGAGGTAGGTATTTTATCTTCTTGTTTCAGAGAGGAGAAAACTGAGGTCCAGCAAGGGGCAGCAGCTCTGACCATGGCTACATGGCCTCGAGGCCTTGTGGACCCCTGAGAGCCACCCCCAAGGTGTGCACAGGGCCCTCCTCCCTCTTTCACTTCCCCGCCCAGCACAGCCCTTCCTGACCTGCCTGGCCCCCCAAGACAGGTCTCCATGGAGCTCAACAGGAGATCTGCTCTACTGGAGGTGGCTTCCAGGCAGGGCCCTCCCTAGGGCTCTCTGCATGCAGGGGCTCCCCAGCCCAGCCCCAGGCCTCTGCCCCAACCTCCTCCCAGCTGCAGATAGGCAAGCTCTGTCCTTGACCCTATGTGTGGGGCTCACTTAGGGAGACAGGCCCAGGAATGGGACTCCTCTCCCTAAGCTGCCAAGCAGGCACCAATGTTTCCTGCGGACCAGGAGGGGGCAGGCAGTATGAGTTTGTGTGTGAGTATAGCACATGTGTGTTGTGTGAGTGTGTGCATGTGCATGCATGCACGTGTGTTTGTGCATTTCCTACGGCCTCCTGGGGCTGCACCCAGAGAAGTCTGAGCAGAAGGATGAAGCAGGGTAGCCAGGGCTGCTGCCACACTGCTCTAGGAAGGATCCAGGGCTACATGGGAGGCTGGCAACAGCTCCCTCTCACCCAGCATGCCACAGTGTTTGCTGGAAAAGGGCAGAACGGAGCAGCATCCTCACTTGGTACATGGAGCCCCTGGGAATGGTGTGTGGGTTACCATCCGCCTCTCTCTCTGTACCCACCACTGTTAGGCAACATGCACCAGGCCAGGGCACCTGCCCTCACTGCCTGGACCTGGCCAGGTGCTGCTGTGTTGTGTGGCCTGGAGAGAGGCCTCCCCCTCTCTGCCTCTTACTCTCGGTACCAGGCAACCGCTGATAGTGCCAGGCACTGTCGTCTTCCTGACAACTCTTGGCAGAGGCAGATGGAGAAACAAGCACTCCCACTTTATAGACAAGGAGGCTGAGGCTCGGAGAATTTAAGACAAGGCTTCTTTAGGATAAATTCATGGATTGGGAATGGCTGAGGCAAAGGGCAGCTGAAATGAAGGCTCTGGCACATCTTAGCAGCAGCCATTCAGAACTAGGGGCCACCTTGTGCTCCCAGCAGAAATTTCCCAGTGTGTTTGAAAACTCTCATTCCCACATCCTGAGGCCCTGACTTTCAGCCCAATGTCAGTCCCTTCCCCAATCTGTCCAAGGTCTCAAGGGTTCCTAGAGACCATCTAGTGTCTCTCCAGGTGGCAGCAGGCCAGGCCCACCCTATACTACACACACACACACACACACACACACACACACACACACACAGCAGGTGTGTGAACAGGAGGCCTGCAGGCAAACCCAGCAGACGTGTGAAAAGGAGGCCTGTTGAGACTGCCCGGCAGGTGAGGGCTGAGGGGAGGGCCAAGGGGGCGTGAAGTAAGTTCAGTAACTTCTGTTCAGGAGGGGAGGGAGGGAGGGAGAGGGGCACCTCTGAAGGATGAGACAGGTGGGGTTTTCCAAGAGAGGGAGGCTAAGGATTCCTTCCCTGTCTCTAAAGCGACTTATCCAAGGGGACAGCTCCCAGGCCCCTCTCCCACGCTTCCAACAGCAGCTCAGCTCCTCCCAGAGAACCCCTGGGCTGGTGGGAAAAGGACTGCAGAACATTTCTCAAACTCACTGGCCCTGCCAAACTCCTGCTTTGCTTTCGAACTTTCCCCTGAGCCTACCAGCGCTCCCTGAAATTGCTCCCCCTTCCATCCCATCCACCCCCCAGGTCCCACCAAGCGTTTACTGCCTACAGCAAGATCTGGAGCTGGAGTTTGGAGCCAGTGTGAGACGGGAAGAAGGAACCAGGCAGAGTTAGCAAAAGCCTAGTCCTGCATCCAGCCTGACTTCGCCGGCTTAGCCAGCTTCTGTTTCCTTTCAGGTCTTGTACCTGGGACAGTGTCCCCATCTACAGCCCAGTGCCAGGACATGCCTGCCTGGCTCTGAGTCTCTCCTAAGTTCCTGGCTCCCAGAGCAGACACTAAGCCAGCAGCAGCCCAGAGCAGCGCCTTGATTTACAGTCAAGTGTAAGAGCTGCAAATTCTATTTGATTACCCCAGAAACACATGAAAAACTTGGCTCTTTCGTTTTGCTGACACGAATCTTTTTCTTTTCTTTTTTCCGTTATTCCTCCCTCCATGGTGACTTCCTTCACCACCCCCTTCCTCCCCAATCACCAGCACATACATGAAACACGGCAGTGGAGGCAGAGAGATGGGACAGACTGACTCATCTAGAAAATAATGTTCCCTCTGAAGCTGCCTCAGCCCAGAACTCACATCTGCCCTCCAGCGCCATGGGCTGGGCGAGGCCTCCTGCTCCCTCCCTCGAGGTCTCTGCTGTGCACCCAGCAAGGCCACCAGCGCTGAGAGGCCTGCAGAGCCGGACAGAAGCCGCAGCCCCTGCCCTCTCCCTACTCCATCTCTGGCCTGTGTCCCCGTTTGGTTCACAATGAGAAAGAAAGTGCCCCTCCTCCTCCCCACAGACTCCCTGAGGCCCCAACCATCAATCTCAGCAGAGAAACCTGGAAAGCAGGAGACCTGCAGGGTCCCCAGAGCAGGAAAGTCCCCACCTTTTGTCCCAACCCCCTGCTGACGAGCTACGTGGTGAAGCCAGTAGTTTAAATATAGGAGTTGATGTGTTGGAGAGATGGATGCCATTTCAGGTCACCTGTGGCCTTTAGGTCTGGGAACAAGGGTCACCAGCTGGCTTTGGGGTACAGAAGCTAGTTAGGCTGCTCTGCACCTCAAAGGACAACTGTCACCTTAACCAGGCTATGTCTACTGGCAGGTGCCCCCAGGGACCCTAAAGGCTGTGGCAGGTATGACAGCAGCAGCACTGTGCAGATGCTGGGGATGGCTGGGAGGTGTAACATCAGGCAAAGCTTTGAAGGCCCCCACCCGACCCCAGCAGCCTCCTCATGCTACCAAATGGAAGAGTTTCAACAGTGTGTTAAGCATGGCTCTTTGGGTCCCTTTCCTCCTGACATCCCGGTACATTTTTATTTTTTTGGTACCGGGGATCAAACTCGGGACCTTGTGCTTTCAAGGCAGGCGGCGGAACCACTGAGCTAAATCCCCAGCCCAGCCCAGTACATTTTTGCAAAGACTGTCTTCTTTGTCCTACAGTTCATGAGGGTTGAATGCGTTTCTTGAGTTCTGTACCAAAATTGAAGTCCAGAGATGTTAAGTCGTTTGTCCAAGGCCACACAGCATAGTTAATATAAAGAAATAAATAAGCTGTCTTCCTGTATCATGGTGCCAAAGTGTACATGATGAGTGGATTTCCCAGAGTCCCCAGCTAACTAGAAAAACTTTTTCTGTATTTTCTACTGGCTGTGAGCCACATTCAAAGAAATAAGTAAGTTGAAATTGGCAGTTTTTCAAAAAGTTAAACATACATCTGACGTGTAACCCAGCCATTTCATTCCTATATGTTTACCCAAGAAAAAAATGAATGCATACATCCAATAAAGACTTGTACCCAAATATTTGTAGCAGTTTTTATTTATAATAGTCCCAATCTGGAAATTAGCCTAGTATCTGTCAATAAATGAATAGCTAAACAAATTGCAGTCTCTCCCCACAAAGGAATATTACCCAGCAATAAAAATAAACAATTTATATATGAGGAATGTCAAAACATTGCAAAGTGAAAGAAGCCAGATTCAAAAAGATTTTTTTAAAGTATCCTACAGATTCTGTTTATACAAAATTCTAGAAAACACAAACTGATTGATAGAAATCAAAAGCAAATCACGGCAGCCTGGGAGTAGGAGGGATGGATTACACAGAGCATGAGAAATTTGGCTGTGGTGATGAATTAACACGTACATATGAGGTGGGATCAAAACTACAGTGAATGTTGAAGGTTTTTGAAATGTATTACAGTAAAAGACACATCACTGGTAAATCCTCCTCAAAGTACTCCCCTCCATTTCAAATGCATTTGTCCCATTGTTTTGCCACGTTCTGAAGCAGTTCTGGAAGTCTTCTTTCCTGAGTGTCTTTAGTTGCACTCTTATGGCTTCCTTGATGTCCTGAATCGATTCAAAACGTTGACCTTTTATGGTCATTTTCACTTTGAGGAAGAGCCAGACATCACACAGTGCTGGGCCCAGTGAATAAGGTGGATGAAGACGCACTGTCATGTTTTTACATGCCTGCCTCTCTGTTGGATGGCACTCGGTAGCTGTGTTCACCATATTTTTTTTTAACCACACTTCATAGACACTCACAAAAGAGAACTTCCAGAACTGTTTCAGAAAGTGGCAAGGATTATGTGTTCAAAGTAAAAGGAAGAACTTATAGGGAGATTCATAGCAATGTGTCCTTTCCTGTAATACACTTTTGTGATTTCAACATTCACCATATATTTTGATCAGACCCCATACATCTATCAAAACTCATCTAATTATACACTTACACATGTGCAGTTTATTATGTGTTAAATTAGACCTTAGTACATAAAGCTGTACAATTTTTTAAATGTAAAAAGGAAGGAGCAACAAGGCCAAGCCAAAGTCCTAGTAGGAAAAGAAGTGGGAAGTTTTAAATATTCCTTCTCTATTTACATCTAATTATAAGATTAATTTGATTTTTAATGATCTTGGCTCATAGAAATGAATCAGTGTGCAGAGTGTCAGCTCTGCTACTTGCAAGAGACAAACTAATTTCTGAACTTTTCTAGCAGTGAAGGCAAAGAAGATAAAATGATGTTAACACAATTCATAGTATCCAGGAGCTAGAAATGAAATCAGTAGTTTAAGAAAGCCAGAGAGTTCCAGTGCTGAGCACACAAGGGTGCTGGTTTCTTGACTTCTCTGGAATAAAGTTAGGCACATGCAGTGTCAGTATGAACCCTACAAGTGAGGGTGGCAGAAGCTCCAGTGTGCTGGGAAATGTTTAACCATGAGCTCCTGAGTGGGGAGAGTTCTGACTTGAGGAGCCTGCCAATTTCTGTGGTGTAAATACTTTCTGCCACAGCCAATTCCAAGCTACTTGTGTGAAGTCACCAAACACAGAGTTGCCACCACACAGACACAATAAATATAAATACCCCTGAGAGCATAAATAATACAAAATCCAGAGAAATTATTAGGAAGTGGTGAGTTTTGAATACTTATTGTCTTTTTAAATCTAATCTAATTGTAAGCTTATTTGAGTTTTAATGATGCTGGCTCACAAGACTCTAGAAGGTTTAGTAATTGGATCCAGTGACCCACACTAACTGGCCACAGCAGACTGGGCAGAAGCAAGAGATTGTGACTGAAGCCATGTGTGCCAACGTCCTGTGGTTGGATGTGGTGAGCATGGCTGGATGACAGAGGAGAGTGACAGAAGCCACCTGCAGACACAGATGTAGATGGGGCTCTGGGTAGTAGTGAGGTTGGGTCCCTGGCTTTCCGGGAACAAGGAGCTGATAAGCTGTGCCCTGAAGAACTTGGAGAGGGACAGTAGAGCAACCTCTGAGTACCAAGTCAGAGGCTCCTCACTGGATATCACCAGAAATGCCTCAGTCAGGGACTGAGAGAACCCAGGATGACAAGGGACTCCATGAGATAGGCCCAATGGGTCCCTGATACATGAATGCTGTCTTTTTTTTTTCTTTCCAGTACTGAGGATGGAACCCAGGGGCGCTTTACCACTGAGCTACAGACCCAGCCCTTTTTATTTTTTCCATTTTGAGACAGGGTCTCGCTAAGTTACCAAGTTGCCCAGGTTGAGCTCAAACTTGTAATCGCCCTGCCTCAGCTTCCTGAGCACTTTGGATTACGAGTGTGTGGCACCACCTCCAGCCATGTGTGGTATCTTTGAGAGCCCTTCACTGGAAAACTTCCAGCAGCAGGGGGCTCACTACTTCCCCTCACCCTCAGGAGAAGATATTATCATGATGCAAATGAAAAACGAAGCCCCAGAAAGGTTGAGTAACTTCTCAAAGGGACACAACTAGTCTCTAAATGGCAGCCCCCGGACCTATGCAGGGGAAGCACATGCCAGCCCGAGAGCCTCCTCCTGAGATGGTCTCAGGGGCCACAGACTGGTGTCCCTCCACTTCCCACAGCTCCCCAAACAGAAGTCATTGCTTCCAGTGAGGTCCTGACACCCAAGGTGAGAGAACCGGGTTTACTGTCCCTCCCTGAGGCTAGGCTCACCCTGCTGTGGCTCCGACCCTCCACCCCCAGAACCCTTTCCCTGGTCCACCCCAAAAAGAAGTGTTCTAGGGAAGTCACCAACTGTTCTTTCTTAGAAATACTGTTCTCTAACCTGAGATATGTCACTTCCTTTTTTATTAATATCCTTTTAAGGACATACAAGTGCTAGTCATTCTTTGTTCATAAGATTTTAATATCCTCAACTGATAAATCAGCTTATTATACAAAGCAGCCCCAAGATTAAAGATTTTACTAATCCACAAAAGCCCAAAGGCAGTAGGAGAGGGGGTCTCAGCTGCCCCCTTGGCCTGGGACACTTCCTACAAAGCCCTGGGGTTCTGGTGCCACCTGGGTGGAGCACTCTCACAGGGGACACAGCCTCTTCTACTGTGAGGTGCCTCAGACTCACCCCCCGGCTGGAGCCTCAGAGAGAACCCCCGACCCCAGCACCACCCACCCACTTACAGACAAGTTCTGATGGCCTCACCCGCTACCCAGAGATGAGCCCCGTCTCCTCAGGGATGCTTTGAGGGCCCGAGTCTCAGGCTGTGCCTGGCGGGGCAGGAGCACTGTAGTTTCACCAGGGAGTGGTGCGGCAGAGCCCGAGCAGCGGCCAGGGTTCTGGTCCGAGGACCCGCAGGAGTCAGGGATAAGTCCAGAGGGGACAACTCCTGCCCCTGAGAGTCCAACCAGACTCCTCTCTTCTCCTGCCAAGCCCCTCACACCCTCATGTGTGTGCACACAGCACACTCACTCTCCACACCCCTCACCCCCACTCGCACACTCTGATACTTGTTTACACTCATACCCACATACACACGCTCACACTCTACCCACAGGTAATCACTGGGGTCAGTCCCCAGCCAAGCTGTCCCCATATGCCTGACTCCCTCAGCTAAAATGCCCCAGTTCCTCCCTGCCCAAGCCTCGCTTGGAGTAGGGAATTGGCCTCCCTGCACACACCCAGACACAGGGTAATACAGAGATCCTGTACAATTTGGCGTTTCTAATAATTTACCTCACATCAGCTCTGGTAGAGATGAAGGGAAATCAGCACGAGTCAGTCACGACCTCTGCTGTCCCTGTATCACCACATACTGGCCTCTTCATGGGGTACACCACCCTCTTTTTAAAATATAATTTGCTTTATTTATCTTTTTAATTGACAGATATAAGTTCAGTATATTTATGGGGTCCTATGGTAATGTTTTAGTCTATGTATATATTGCAGAAAGATTCAATCAAGATAGTTACCGTTCTGTCACCTTGTGAATTTATCATTTTCTTATTGTGAGGATGTTAAAAATCTGTATGTTTAGCCAGGCCTGTTGGCACGTGCCTATAATCGCAGCTACTTGGGAGACTGAGGCAGGAAGATTGAAAGTTTGAGCCCACCCTGGGCAACTTAGTGAGTGAGGCCCTGTCTCAAAACAAAAAAAAATAAAGTAAAATAGGGCTGAAGATAAAGTTCAGTGCTCCCTGGGTTTAATCTTCAGTACCTCAAAAATAAGAATGAAAAACTATACTTTGAGCCATTTTGAAATATGTAATACATTCTTATTAACTGTGGTCACCAGGTAGTACAACAAATGACTACAACTTGTCCCTCCAGTTTAACTTTGTACCTTTGGCTCAGCAGCTATCCTTTCTCCATCCCCTCTTCTCCCCCCCAGCCTCTGGTCGCCTCCCTTCTGCTGTCTCCATGAATCAGCTCTTTCAGATTTCACTTACAAGGGAGATCATGCAACAGGCACCTTCCTGAACCTGGCTTACTTCATTCAGCATAGCATCCCGGTTGTTGGGCACTGACAGCACCTTCTTGGGCCAGGCTGTGTCATGCCCCTGTGTGCACACACCTCCTCTCCTTGGCCCACTCCTCCACTCAGCACTCAGGAGGTTCTGTATCCTGGCTTGTGTGAATCGTGCTGCCATGAATATGGGAGGGCAGATTCTCTGACCAATTTCATTTCCTCTGGATCCTTTTCAACATCTCCTGCAAGACTCATGTGGAAATTTAATTGCCATCGTGATGGTATTAAGAGGTGGGATCATTAAGAGTCAATAACGAGGGCTCTGGATGGATTAATTAATCTACTGGCTCATTAATCTGAATAAATTAACACCTTATTGTGGATGAGCTGTCACGGAAGCAGGTTCCCGATGGAAAAGGTGCACTCAGAGGCCCCGCTCCTGTCCTCCGCCTGCCGCCTGGGATAACACAGCAAGAAGGCCCTTGCCAGGTGCTGGGCCTTGACCTTGGACTGCCCAGCCTCCAGAACTTGAAAAATAAGTTTCCTTTCTTTATGAACTACCCAGTCTGCAGAATTCTGCTATCGCAGCACAAAATGGACCTAGACAGATATAGACCCAGAAATGGATGGCTAGATCATATGATAATCTTATTTTTAGTTTTTAGGGCACCTGCACACTGCTTTCCAAAGTGGTGGTAGTTGTTTACATGCCCACAGCCATGCACAGGAAGGAGAGGGAGATGCTGAGATCAGTGGGCAAATACCTATGGCCACAGGCCAACTCCTTCTGCGAACAGGGGAAATGCCAAGGCCGGGGTTTCCTTAGGTCTTGGTGCATCAGCAACGCTGAGCAAATGCTGGATTCCACAAGGTGAAAGAGTTAAGCTCTGCAGAAACATGACTTCCATTCTTCAGAATGAGAAACTGAGGTAGGAGCTGTGGCCTCAGCACCTATCTGCTGCTCATCCCTGCCATTGCCCAGAGTCCCGGGCATCTGTCCTCACTCTGCTGTGGCCCCCGCAACAACCTGAGGAAGCGAGTGAACTGAGTCACAGACATGACCCCATCTCCCACTGGACCCTGGCAGCAGCCCCAGGAGTGGGGCTGTGATCACACACATCTTGCACATGAGAAAACTGAGGCTTGGGAAGATCAGGTCACTTGTCCAGTGACCAGAGCCTCAGCGCGGGGGAGCCAAGAGCTGAGCCCACACCAGGCTGCCCTCAACCCCTAGCTGCTGAACAACATGCCTAGAAACAAAATGGTAGCCACTCATTTAAGATTTTTAGGATGAGCCAGGTATGGAAGCACACACCTGTAATCCCAGCACTCTGGGAGCCTGAGGCAGGCGGATCACAAGTACAAACCCAACTTGGGCAATTTAGCCATTTAGTGAGACCTATCTCAAAATAATTTATTTTAAAATAGGGCTGGGGATGTAGCTCAGTGGGAAGGACCTGTGTTCCCTCTCCAGTACCAGCACCATCAAATAGAAATATATATAATATTTATATAAACATATATAATATTTAAATATATATATGGTGTGTATACATATAAAATCTGTGGGATAATTTTATTTTTAGGTTCCCTGGGTGATTCTGAAGAACACTCATGTTTGGAAATCTTCATCCCAGAAAGCAAATACTTCTCCTCAAATTCCCAATAGACACTGGACTTTTGTACCCAAACTCTGACTGGTTCCTGCTCAAACAGCAAACTGGGTCTGCACTGATCTGGGTGCAGGACATGAGAGGACTCACTGGATCCTTCTGACAGCCTGTGGTATAGTAATTGTTATTATCCCCTCATTTGACAGGTGAAGAAACCGAGGCATCACGCACTTAAGTAGCACATCCAGAAAGAGGCACTTCCGGACTTCACGCCAGGCAGAGCTCACTTCACCCTGGCGACACCATTGGCACCATCCCCTGGCACATCTTTGAAACTGGCAGTGGCCAGGGCACCAGCACTGTCGAGCAGTGTGATTTTTATCTTGACAAGTGGCCCTTTCACAACTGATATTTTCCCTCCACAGCCCAAAGCGGAAATGAGACGGGGAGAAAAAGGAAGAGAGGGGCCACAGAGCCTGATGGATGTGCTGGGCTGGATCACACCTTGAAACCAAAACCTCATTCTCTTTTGTCTACACAAACAATGTTCGAGAGGGGGCCGGAAACAAAGTCACACCCAAGCCCACCCTGGTTAAGGGGAGTGTGGCAAACCCCCAGGCGCCCGTGAGGCACCTCCTCCCCCAGGGACAGGGAAGGAGAGCCGGAGGGAGGCCCTCCTGACGACCAGACCCACACCCTCCCACCTGTAAACCACCCTGCAAGAGTTTCAGGAAAAATATTTCCTGTGTGGGCTCAAATCTCGAGAAACCCAGAACACAACCCAACACCCAGGCTGTGAGACTTGGGGCTGACACCCTGTCAGTGTGACTCAGGGCCTTATCTGTGCTCCCATGCCCAATGCCTGTCTAGGGAACATGGGGCAGGGGGACAGCCAGACACACATGCCTCCGAACAAGGACAGGCAGGCAGGGTGGGACAACTTGGCACAGTGATGAAGATAATATTCACAGAGGCTCACACTCATCAACCGTTTACTATGGCCAGCCACACGAACAGCATATCCCAAAGCCCTCCCACCTCCCTGTGAATCCCCATTTTTCAGAGGAAATGCTAAGACCCAGGGTAATCAAGCAGTGTGTCCAAGATCACACAGCAGATAAGCCACAGAGCAAGGGTTCATAGGCAGCAGTCTGGCTCCACAAGCTGAATGGATCCTGGCATGGATGGGGATTGGGAAGGCCAGGGATGAGGATCAGCCGGGGAGCCCTGGGAGGCTGTGCAGAGCAGATTGGATCTGTGTGGAGAGGTGGTGCCCCCGGACCTGCCCTTTAGGTGCCCTAGGGACCTAGCTCTCTGGTGATATTAGCAGCCAGAGGTGGTCCTAAGTGACAAAGCCACCCAGGGGGAAATGGAAGCCACCGTGGGAGTGAAGGAGCTGGGGACAGAGGCTGTGGGAGCCTGAAGATTCTCTCCACCCTGCTGGGGAGACGTGGCCAGATTCAGCTGAGACTGTGTCCTGACTTGGGCCACCAACATGGTGCACAGAGACCCCATCGCCCAGCACCCCAATAAATGTGAGCCACCACCGCTTCATAATGGATCATCCGCCCCCTGTCCTGCTGACAAAGCATCACTGCTTGAGCTACCATTTGGCAATTTAACATCCTTTAGAGCCTCCACCAGTAGCCTGTGGCTGCCCCAAAACCCTAGCTCGGACCCTAAATCCTCTCTGGTACCTCTAAGGTGTTGGCCAGCCTGGGAAACCTGCCGGATTTCTGAGCTCCAAAGTCCAGATTCACTCTGAATGCGAAAGAGAGGGACCGTGTGGCCCATCCGGGCCCTGGTGCTCAGAAGCCATAAACCTCGCTGGTGACAGCACCACGGCAGGTCGAGGGTCCTTGGCGGGTCATTTGTGCTCTGGTTAATGGCCATGATGATGAGGCAGCAGCTGCTTGAGAGCCCCTTGTGGGCCACTCCTGAAGCTTTAAATCTGTCACAGCAATGAGGAGGGAGGTGCCTGCTTTCATCTCCTTTTGGGTGCCTAATCCAAGCCTTTTTTCTTTTTCTGTCTGATCTTTTTTGTTTATTTTGCCTTAGCAGGAAAGCTCTGACCGAGGCCTTCTGAACACACATCGAATTCTAACTTGAGATGCAAGGAGTGACAGCCACTGTGTTCCAGGCACACAGCTCCTCCGGGAGGGGACAAGGCAGGAGGAATGGGGAAGGGGAGCAGCAAGGCAGCAGCAGGGAGAAGGCTGTCCAAGTGGTCATCCATCTCAAGATGGCTATAAAAAGTCAGGAGTTTTCATGTCCCTCCAGCCCTGCCAGCCACCACATGGTCTGAGCCACTAGCCCCTGACTCTTTTCTCCCTAGAGCCCAGCCTCAAGCCCATCGAGTGCCCCTCCAAGGGACGAACCTGGACCAATCCTCTGTCTTGTGCTGATGCTGGAACTCTCCGTGTCCTAACCAATGAGTAATCTCCAATTATCCACAGTTAGTGCTCTTATGTGATCCAAGCTTGCAGATGCGTGTGTCTGAGAAATGGACAGAGACAGAGAGGAGAAAGGGCAAAGGGGGCACTTTATGAACCATCCATTGGCACAGAGAAGGAAGACCTAGCAATTCCTGGCAGGTGTGAGTGCCCTTTGACTGAGTGATACATTCGGACCGGGGAAATGGGCCTCAGCAGAGACATGCTCGTCTAATCGGCCATTCATGCACTTGGCTCTGCCAGGCGTGCTGTGCACTCTGCCAAAACACAGCAGCACCAGCACGCGTACCCTTGGGGCCAAGGCCACCCGGCACACATACCCCGCTGCTTCCAGCTCTTTCTGTGTTAAGAGACACGGAGGCAGGGAGCCCGCGACAGCTCGGAGCAACAGCCGTAATTCCATCAAAGGGATCTGGTGACTGTATACCACCAGATGCGGCCAGAGTGGTTTGTCACCAGAGCCCCGGTGGAATTCTCTCAGAGGCATTGTTGCAGATTTTTCCAGTGTAAGGCCAAAATAAAGAGGCTGAGCTGGTTGGAACTGCGGTTCCCCGCTGTCTGGAGCCCAACATTAGGGCTAGGAACACAACCCAGCAAGACTGACCTCGAGTTCCAATCTGAGCCAGGCAGGCTATCTGCCCTTCCAGCAGGGATTCAGAGTCCTGCCAGAAGTAGAACGGGTCCCTGGTTGGAGCAGGCTGGAGATCCAGAGCCAAAGCCCAGAGCATCAGGGTTCTGTTTCTACATTAGCAGCCCAGCTGAAAGACCTGGGCTCTGGGCTTAATTACAGAGCTGGGGCTCCTGGGTCAGCATGGCAGACCAGACCCTTCCAAGGTCAGGAGTGAGGAGGTGAAGAACTCAGGAAGAGCTGAGAGCAAGGACAGACCCTGGTCACCGAATCACAAGCCTCAGGCAGTCAGTGGCTTTGAGCCCTGGAGCATTTCTAGGATTCAAGAAAAAACACAAACCAAAGAGGCTTGGGGGACAAAGGATCTGAAACTAGAAAGGGTCCTCTGTGACACCGAAGAGTCCCAGAGTATCCCCTCACCATGGGGATCCCCAGCCCCTGACACATGTTTCCCAGGCTTCCTGCCTCCTGCACCTGTAAGTAGTCCTCGCTCACCAGTCAACCCAGGGATGTATCGAGAGCTAATGAATCTCAAGCAACAAAGGTCACCTTCAAAATATGCTTGACTTTAAAATAAAGGCAAAGTGGGCGGGGGATTTAGCTCAGTGGTTCCGGCGCCTGCCTCACAAGCACAAGGTCACGAGTTTGATCCCCGGTACCCAAAAAATATATAAATAAATAAATATATATATATATAAAGGCAAAGAAAGCCTTTGGCAAAGGACTTTTCCAGTTTGGCCAAATCCAGGGCTTTGGAAAAATAGCTTTTGACATTTCACCAAATCCAGAGTGAAGTCGGCAGCATGCGGCTCTGGTTATTAGGAGTTATTTGCAGCTTGTTTCTTTCAGAAGCAATTTCCTTCTACCTGCAAACTGAGCCCTTCTGACCCAGCCTGAGTTCTGCAGCTGTTAGGTGCAGCTCCCAGCCTTGCCTTTCCACCTGGCAGGTGTTCAGAGCCAGCTCCGCAGGCAGCAGGAATGTGAGGCCTGGGCTCTAGACCAAGCCCCAAGGACCCTGGCTGGCTCTCAGCATGCTTCTGTGGCATCCAGAGCAGCGCCAAGGGGCAGCATTCAGGACAGAGCGAGGCAACAGTCACCGCAGCAGCCTCTAGTGGAGAAGCCTCTGAGAAGGCCTCAGTGCGGAGGCAAAGCAGATTTGGAAGTGTGACTCAGTGAACCAGCGGCATCCAAATCCCAGCCCCGCTGCTCTCAGCAGTGTGACCTGGGCCAGGAGCACCCCACACCGAGATTCCAGGGAGCTCCGGGTGCACAGCTCTCTCCACATCAGCGAGGGGAGTCGTTAAGCCCCTACTCCCAGGCCATTGCTCTTTAAGTTTCTGATCTGCCCGCCCCACCTCAGCCATCTGCTGTCAGCTCTACCTCTGGATTTGCTGCTACTGTGCATCACCAGGTGTCCCACAGACCTGCCCGCCCACGGACACACTGCCCCTCCCCACCCCACACCAGCTTCCGGTCACTCTTCACCCAGACTGCTGGAAGTCACCTGTTGGGGACAGGCTCTCTGTGGCCTTGCAAAAGATCGATTCAACAGGCAAATAAATCCCTGGGGACTGTGTCCTGTGAACACATGGCCTCCCCCTAGGTAACAACCCCAGAGGACTTGTGACACATTGCTTGTTCTCCAAAGTTGTGGCCGGCCAACTGGAAAGGAGAGAGGAGGAGTTTAGGCAGTCGAAAGGTCTTATCCCACCACTTCACACTATCTAAGCAATGTCCCCTCACCAACAGTGCCTGCTTTCTCTGCAAAGGAAGGTGGGGGACATTGAGACCCTGGGGGAGCCTTTTTCCAGGAGCACCCAGATGCTCTTTCCTCAGTATTTCTGCTTTGGTCGACCCTGCCAACACTTCCCAAGACCACAAACCTGAAACTCCAAGGAATCAGAGAGCAGGTGCCGGGCCCCAGCACCTCTATTTCCAGGTGCCCTGGTATGACTCTCTGATCCGGGAAGGGACCTCTCCCAGCTGCTGAAGCCAGGCAAGGGTGGGATGCACAAGCTCACTCCTGGGCCAGGGGAACCTGCTCCACCACAGGCCAAGCCTAAGCCTGAGATCTAGCACAGGGTCTCCAAGCCCTTGGAGCTTGCTTTTGCCAGTGGCAGCAAGCTGCAGGTACCTCGGTTCCAACTCATGACCTTTGCCTTTGATCCTTCTGTCCCGTGTCTCGAAAACGTTTGGTCAGAGCCCACAGCCTAGAACTGCCATGCCTTGTTCACACCTACCAGCTCCTCTCACTGAACACCTCAGTTAAACTTAATGGACTAACCAGGGAACCATTTCTATATGATTAATTAATTAGGATCTTAGTAGGAAGGATAATAATATAATAACTTAAGTAAGACTGCAAGGCCTAGCTGCCAGGCTATAAAAAGAGTACCAAGAATAGCACAAATAGGAAGAGATTCAAGATGAGGGAACTTGGAGGAGTAGGCGCAGCTCTGACTAGCACCAGGCTTATTTCAGAGGGCTTCAGGTCCAACGTCCAACTGTCAACCTAGAAGAGTTACCTGACTTCTCGGAATTGCTTTCTCCTTCATGTAGGTGGAAGGATTGATGTCTATTTGTCAGACCTTTGTGGAAAGTAACAGGTACAATACATATGAATTGTGCAGGCTTTAGAATAGATGGAAAATACTGCTCAAAAAGTTCCAGTCCAAATGCTGGTATTGAGGAGAGAACCAATGGAAAATGCTTTGTTGAATGGGGCCCATTCTGGTTTTGTTGTTGTTTGTGATACCAGGAATTAAACCCAGGGCCTTCCTACTAGGCTACATCTCCAGCTCTTCTTCAATTTTTTCAATTTAGAGAGAAGGTCATACCAAGTTTCTAAGCTGCCCAGGATGGGCTCAAACTTGCAATCCTCCTGCCTCAGCTACCCAGAGTGCTGGGATTACAGGTGTGCAGCACCAAGCCTGGCTCCCACTCTGTTTCACTGGCAAATGTCTTTTCTCTGCACTTTTAATCTGCACCCTCATCTCAAGTCCTTCAAAAGAAAGTGAATGGGCCGGGGATTTAGCTCAGTGGTTTCACCACCTGCTGAGCAAGCGCAAGGACTTGAGTTGGATCCCCGGTACCAAAAAAAAAAAAAAAAAAGTGGATGAAGATTTTAAATAAATGTAGTTGAAGCTCTAGCAAGCATCATCTTAATTGATTATACATAAATGAATAATTATTTGCAGGTGCGTAGAGGTGCTTGTCGATGTGCTGGCTGCTGGTTATGTCTGTAGGCGTGAGCATGTTAATCCATGGGTGTGAACACCTCCATGCCTCTCCCTCTCTCGCCCAGGCCTCTCATCTCCTCCACACTGCTCTTTCTCTCTTCCCTCTCCCGAAAGACTCCAGGCAGCAATGACGGACCTTTTAGAGCTTTCAGTGAGCCTGCTATGGCACCCATGCTGTAGGTTTGCCACCATTACTCTAGGTCATTTCACTGCTCTAGGTCTCCCAACCTGAGTCCTTCAACTGTCCCAAGCCAAGTGATTCAATCCCTCAAGTCCTGGCTAATCATCTCTCCATCTATAGCTACATGTTTTTCTATAAAGGGCCAGGAAATAGCTATACAGCCCCACTTTCTCTGTCAAACTACTCAACTTGCTGGTAATGAGTAATATGAAAATGAGTGTGGCTGTGTACCAATAAAACTTTATTTATAATAACATGAGATGATCTAGATTTGGCCCAAGAGCCTGTTCGCTCTCAGTGTTGATGGCTCATAAAGTGAATCTATTTATTGGGTCTAGAGCTCACTTCCTGTTCTGACTATGCCTTCTAGCCCTGATTTGTGATTCATTTTAGATCTGCTGTCTCTTAGTGTCTCTCAATCACAACACATGCCCCTAAAGTCTGCCACACCTTGCTGCCCATAGTGCTGGCATTTTCAGATGGCAGCAAGTCCTTAAGTATTGACTAGCTCAGTATCTCTCAAGCTTGGGATTGCAGCAGAATCACTCACGGGGCTTATAAAAATGAGATGCTAAGCCCCACTCCCAGAGTTTGATTCAGGCCATCTGAAGTGAAGCCAGAAGATTCACATTTCTAACAAATCCCCAGGTGGTACTAAAACTGTGGCTTCAGGACCACACTTTGAGAATCACTGGGCTGCGTGTTAAAAACCTAAAGGTATGTCGCCACCTAGTGGATAGGTTCTGGCAGTACCCCATGCCAAGGATTCCTTTGATTATGTAGTTTTTTCTGGGTTTTTTGTTTGTTTGTTTTGGGTGGGGTTTTTTTAATTACACATCTTTTGTCATGGAGAAGCATCAAATTCACAAAGAAAATTTGTCATCTGTATACTTAGGCTTCCATACCCATATTCTAAGCTTTAAAGCAATGAGGTGTCACATTATTTACAATAACATGGCAGTGATTTTAAGCCAACTTAAACCAGAAACAGATTATTTTCCACCAGGGGGAAAAAACACTTTAAATATCTAAATAGGATAAAACTGCTGCTGGGTGTTCTCTGGCCACTCTCACTGCCAGATGCACATACCTCTTCTGAAAGGCCAGCCACACCCTACCCCTCCAGCCGCCACTGGCCCAGCACCCTGACCAATGCAGTCGATGAGATGCGGCAGGAGACAGGCCAAAATGAGCTCATGTCAGATCCTTCAGTTTGTGATCTTTGCACACATAGCACTGTAGCAGTGGCAAATGACCCTGTTAATAGGCAACTGTGTAAATATTTGCCACTCGTGGTAGGGAAAAAGAAAAGGCTCTTATTAACCTTAAGATCTGGCCACCTCTAGTTTTCATTTCTGTGGCATATTTACATTTACCCAAATTTGTCTCTGGTTTCCACTGTCCATACAAAGTTTCTGCATAAGCATTTCTACTTTCCCCCATGAAAACTGCATTCTGACATGCAGAGAGCCACTGCGCATTCAACCTGCCTAGCCCTAACTCCAATCAGCAGAAAATGAAAGAACAGATAGTCACCAACCGCAGGTGATGGGCTCCATGCGTGGTGAGCTGCTGGATTTTCACCAGCATAGAGAAACACATTAGGACCATGATACAAAGGATGGTGAGGCACCAGGAGAACGGAAATGACAGGGACCAGAACGGCTTTTAATGCCGACAGTTTATATTTGATCTTCAGATGCGATGCAGCTGACAGCTAATTAGTCTGACTTAGATCTGCACAGAACCCTCCTGTCTCCTACACATGCTGTGGGCATGGGAGTGTGAAAATGCATCTCCCTCGGGTTGCGCTTTGATTGAGAATTCTCTGGAATGAACACGCTTGGAGCTCCTGAGAACTTCGGAGCCTGGGCACGTGGGACATCTGGTGAGGCGGTCTCTTCCTTCCTGCTTGACCTCAGAGCAGGTAATGAAGTGGCATTCTGGATTCAAGTGGCTGATTCTCTCCTCCCAAAGCCAGAGTAAATTGTTCGGCCTTGGGTTTCAGCATATGGTGCCACCATTAACTGAAACCTCAGTGGTCAAGAGCTACTGGATGTGAATTCTGTGGCTACTAATGAAAAAGCAATTGTGGTACATTAGCTGGTGGGCTGTTTGTGAGCAACAAGAAAGATGCACAGGGTCGGGTGGGAGTCATCAGGGCACAAGAGGTAAGAGACCCACTGAGGCTGAAGCTTCTGTTTGCTTTCAGAGACAGCAGGAACACCAAGCCCCTTCCCCTGAGGACCCACGAGAATAGTGGCCCTCCTGTGTGCTAGGCAAAGTTAGAAGCACATGCAATACTCATAACATCCCTATGAGGTAGCACTATGGTGACTGGTTTTACACATGAAGAATATTAGGCTTGGGGACATAACATGGTACTAGAAAACCCTTTCCAGATTCCTTGCTCTGAACCACTACACCATGAAAGTCATGAGCCACATCCTACCAACTGAACTAGGGATTGTGCCAGTAACCTTTAGCATGACTTCACAGTGGACTCAGTTGCATTTCCTGCCCTTTGATTTTGGGCTTGGACACTGACTTGCTTTAGCCAATGGGACATTTCACAGGGACTCACACAGGGGTCTGAAATGTGCTTATGTCATTAGTGTACCCTCTTGTGCTACTGGGCTCCAAAATGAGATACATGGATGGGCTCAACCTGGACCTGAAGCCTAGAGCCATGACCAGCTGAGCCCCACCGTCATCAGCTTCCTTACTATGCCTGAGTGCTCCCCATTCAGCACTTGTGCCTTCGAGCCTGTGACCTTGGCTAGCCAAGGAGACACCAGGAAAGAGTTCCAGAATAAATGGAGCTCCGGAGGAGGTACCTGCCTCTCTCCCTCCCTAGGCACCGGTGTGAGGACACTGTGCCTCATGCTGGGCACCATCTGGGTCCTAAGGCTACAGGCGAAAAAGCAAAAGTCAGTACTCTGAGGCTGCCCCAAACAAAAGAGGGACTGTCCTAGATCCTTGATAATCTTGCCTTGCCAAGCCACTGGGCAATCACTTGACCACCTCCACATTTTTGTAAAACAAAAATGATCAATCAATCTCTCTCTCTCTCTCTCCCTCCGTTAGTCGCACTCAAAGCCTTTCCTAATGTTTGTTGACTTTCTTAAGAATGGCAAATACTTTTATAAATACTATACATGCCTCTCTCTTTTTCTTTAAATTGGCTTCTCCCCCAAAATAGCAGGAGGAAAGTTACAGATCCTTGCTAATATCAATCAACACATGTTGCCCCTCACCCTGGACAAAGCAGTTTAGACTTGCTCAGGTGAGAAGCAGCTTCTTCAGTGGACTCTTGAGCTGGGTGTGGTGGTGCACACCTGCAATCCCAGCACTTGGGAGGCTGAGGAAGGAGGATCATTTCTAGTTCAAGGCTAACCTGGGTTACAAAGTGAGTTCAAGGGCACCCTGAACCTGTCTTAAAAAAGAAACCAAGGACAAGGGATTTAGCTCAGTGGTGCCAGCAACTGCCTAGCAAGCACAAGGTCCTGAGTTCAATCCCTGGTACCAAAAAAAAAAAAGAAAGAAAGAAAGAAACCAAAACAAAAAATAAGTAAAATCGACTCTTGAATTCAGTGCCTGTGCATTTCTGCTTGCAGCTCAAGTTCAAAACTCCTTTGTTTTCTCTGCTCATCTGGCTTCACTCCAGCCACACCAGCCTCCTGGCTGCTTCTCACACATGAAATGCACATTCCACCTTTGCGTGCATGTGGACATGCACACACACACCACCATCTTCCCCTTGTCCAATGCTCAGGAAGTAGGACCTGGGGGTGGCCCGAGATCATTAAAGACCCGCCCTCAAAAGGGACTGCTGGACCACAGCCTGTCTGTCTGTCTGTCTCTCTTCCTAGCTGGAGATGTGAGGATTTGCTCTCCCACAAGCTCCGCTCATAATGTGCTGTTCTCACCAAAGGCCCAAACCAACAGAGCCACTTGATCTTAGACTGAAGCCTCCAGAATTGCGAGCCAAAAGAAACCCTTCTTATTTCATAAGTAGCCTGTGCTAGGTATTTTGTTCCAGTTCTGGAAAGGTGACTAGTACAACAACTCCCTGATCGCCAAGATTTTGCTCAGATGTCTCCTTCCCAGGGAAGCCAAGCAGACTTTATTTAAAAATAAAGCTTCCCCAGAACCTTCTAAACCCTTATCTTGTTCTACTTTTTTGACTTGCCATAGCATTTAGAACCTTCTGATGTAGTATATAATTTGCATATTTATAATGTTTATCTTTTGTTTGTCTCCCTCTTATACAAAGTAAGCAAAAGACAGGAGTCTTCATTTTACTGATGTGGCCAGGCCTCTAACACTTCCTACCACAGAACGAGTATTCAATATAACTAGTTAAATGAATAGCTTCACTGATGCTCTTTCTCCAGAGGGACAATTATGTGCATCTCTCAGGGATCTGTTTTGGCTGCTTTGTCCTCTCAAGAGGTCCCCTGGGAAATCACACCAAGTCAATTTTGTAAAGGCCACACAGCCTACATAGCAAACAGACCTTCCAAACTCAAAGGAAGCCTTCCTTTTCTATGGTTACAAACAGAAACCATAGAAGCTTTATTGAGATACCATTCAATGACCATCAAATTACAACCATTAAAGCATATAGTTCAGTGTTTTTTTGGTATTCACAGGGTTGGGCAACCACATCACAATACAACTCTAGAACCTTTTCATCCCCCCAAAAGGAAAAAGTCACTCCCCATCACTCCCTCACCCACATCCCCCAGCCCTTGAAAACATCAAATCTACCTTCTGTCTCTATGAATTCACCTACTCTGGGAATTTCATATAAGTGGGATCAAACAGTATGTGTGGGAGTTGGTGCCTGACTTCTTTCACTTAACAAAATATTTATAGCATGTTTCAGTCTTTTCTTCCTTTTCATGGCTGAATAATATTCCATGGTATGGATATGTCACTTTATTATCCATTCATCAATTGATGGATACATGGACTGTTTACATATTTTGGTGTTATGAATAATGTTGCATATGAACATTCATTTACAAATCTTTGTGAGACCATATTTCTTCAGTTATCTGAGGTGGCTATATAGGAGCTGAATTGCTGAGTCATATGGTAAATATATGTAACCTCCTTTTCAGTCTGAGGAACTGCCAGACTCTTTTCCCAAAACAGCTGTGCCGTGTCACGTTCCCGCCCGTACAGTATGAGTTTCCTGTTTCTCCACATCTTCCCAACACTTATCATCTATCCTTTTTATGACAACCATCCTAATGGGTGTGAAGTGGTGTCTCATTTTAGTATACTTTGCTTTTCCTTAAGAGCAAATGATGTTGAGCATCTTTTCATATGTTCATCGGCCCCTTGTATATCTTTAGAAAAATGTAAATTTAATCTTGATTGCAAGTTAATTTAGCTGAAAAATTTTTATGAGGATTCATTATATCAAAAAAAGCTTGATTAACTTACGTGACACTGATCTAGAAGGATTATATCCATTAACACAGAAAAAATGGTTCTGTTTTCCCAGCCACTAAAGTCGGATTACTGGGTATATCTGGCAGGAAAAAAAAAAACAAAACCCTGTGTCTGATTTATTTCTCTAACATTCTGGTCTCAAAGGGCATCCATTTACCTACAAATGACCCAATTTTATCTTTCTTCATGGCAGAGTAGTACTCCATTATGTGTAAATACCGTATTTTCTTTATCCATTCATCTGTTAATGGACATGCAGGCTGCTTCCAAGATTTAACTATTGTGAGTTGCGCTGCTATAAACATGGGTATGAGTATATTTAAATGACTTTTAAATTTTCTTTTTCTTTTAATAACATGTAGTAACTGATACTACTCTACTCTGTACAGTCACATGCTACACAATGACAATCTGGTCAAAGATAAACCACATATATATAAGACAGGATTCCAATATAATAAGATCGTATCACCTGGAGACTGTGTGGCATCTCACTTTGCATGGGTAGACTCTGATGTTTGCCTACAATGAAACTAACGACGAATTTGTCAGAATGTGTGCCCCACAGCCAGGCGTGGTGGTGCACGTCTATAGTCTCAGCACTTAGTAGGCTGAGGCAGGAGGATTGCTGTGAGTTCAAGGCCAGCCTGGGCTACATAGTAAGTTCAAGGCCAGCCTGAACTGCACAGGGAGACCCTATCTCAAAAAAAAAAGTAGAGCTCCCCACTTTGTTAGTTGGTTTGTTTGTTTAAGCAGGGTTTCATTAAGTGGCTCAATCTGGCTTTGAACTGAGATCCTTCTGCCACAGTCTTCCAAGAGCTAGGATTATAGGTGTGCATCACCACACCCAGCAATTTCCCACTTTACTAATCTTCTTGATGAAAACACTGTTTTTCTTCTCACACCACAAGCACTCAACACAGAAGACTTCACCTCTCTGATCACCAAAATGTGTGGGGATTTCCCCACCAACAACCAATGCGTTCTTCCTGGGAGAACCAGGTGGCTGCCATTGAGCTCCATCCTGACACTCCCCACTTGGAGAGAGTGTCAGATTCCACAGACTGAGGCCCCACAGGTAGTAAGTTGTCACCAACAGTTCTGTCTGACACCCTATAAAACAGGGTGCCCATTACCCTTTCCTTGGGTTCAGTTAATCTGCTAGAGTAGCTCTCAGAGCGGAGGGATGGCTTGTTTACATTCACCACAGCCAGGGGTTGGTGCGCCACGGCTCTCAGGCAGGAAGAGGATTCCGGGCGAGCATGCTGCGGCTCCCGGCACAGAGGAGGTCTCTGGGTCGGCGTGCTGCAGCTACTAGCCCAGAGACTTCCAGGTCAGCGTGCCACCGCTCAAGCCAGGAGGACAATTCCAGGTAGGCATGCCACGCCTCCCAGTTTAGAAGACGCTTCCGGGTGGGCATGCTCCGGCTCCCAGCACAGAGGAGGTGAGCTGCGCGGGCGCCAGGAACACACCCCACTCCCACCCCCAACCCACCCCACCCCACCCCCCATCAAAATGAGAAGACAGGTAAACAAGCCTCAGAACCAGATTTCCAGATCACCTACAGCAACCCCAAAGGGAAACACTCTGATATTCAACCACCTGGACTCCCTGAACTAGCAATGAAAGAGGATCTGGAAAAAATGAAATCAGAAATAATTTCTCACATAACAGCAAAGATTTTGCCCATAGTGCAAGACATGATTAATAAATCTAGAGAGGATACAGATAAAAAAAAATAGAGAAGCTGAGGAACATGATGGAATCCCAACATAGGAAACAAATTGAATCCATAACAGATGCAAACAGATTTCCAGGAGATTAAAAACTCCATTGAAAGTCTACGCAGCAGAATGAGCCAAAATGAAGACAGAATTTCAGATATAGAAGATAAGATTGCAATTAGTGACCAGGAAAAGAAAAAATTCTTTAAAATTGTAAGGGACCACGAGAAATCAATCCAGGAGCTGCCAGATGATGCAAAGAAAAATAACATAAGACTGGAGTCAATGAAGAAACAGCAGAGAGTGCAGATGACATACATTCACCACAGCCAAACAGAAGAGACTCTCACAGTGAGGTATGGAAGAAGGTTGGCCTTGTTAAAACAGGATACCACAGTCATTCAGGAAGTTACAGAGATATCCTGACTCTTGTGTCAGGAGCCAGGATCAAAGACCAAATATTAGAGCAGAAGATGCCCCTAGAACCCAGCTACAAAAGTATTGGGAGCTCTGTCTCAGAAACTGGGGGCAGAGGACCAAATATACATTTCATAGTATCACTCTACTCGTAAGTAAGTTTGTTCTCTTGAGTTTCTATGTGCTAAGCATTATTCTAACTATAGGCTCCTTAAACTTTGCAAGAACCCTTTTATGTTTGGAACTTGAATACACCCCTAAGGCTCATGTTTTGAAGACTTTGTCCTTGGCCTGTGGCATTATTGAACTGTGGCGACTTTCAGGAGGTGGCACCTAATGGAAAGAAGTTTGGTCATTAGGAGTGTGCCCTTGAAGGGGAGATTATAACCCAGGTTCCCTTTCTCTTTTCCTCTTTGCTTCCCAGCCCCCACAAGGTGAGCAGCTTTGTTCCACCACATGCCTCTCACCATAATGTTCTGCCTCACCATGGGTTCAAAGGTCAAGAACCATGGACTGAAACTTCTGAGACCATAAACCAAAATAAACCTTTCCTCCCTTGAAGTTGTTTTTCTGAAGTATTTTGTCACAGCAACAGAAAGCTCACTAATGCAAACCCTATGAAGTGGGTAATATGTATTAGTTATCTAATGCTGTGTAACAAATGATCCCCAAAACTTAGTGGTTTAAAACAACAACCATATTTTATTATCTCTCATGGTTCCTGTGGGTATGGAATTGGGACAAGACATGAGGGGCAGGTTTGATTGTGGTACACAACCTCTGGTGCCTCAAGAGAAAGACACCAAGGCTGGAGATTAAAATTATTTTGAAAGCTGTTCACTCAGGTATCCATCCATTGATGCCGGCTATCAATTAAGATCTACAGATGGCCATCCCATATGGTCTGGCTTCTTCACAACTTGGTGGCTGAATTCCAAAGCCAAGGGCACCCTGAGAGAGTAAAATGGGAGCCACATTGCCTCTGACGAGCTAGCTGCAGAAGCCACGGCTTCCTGTTAATCACAGTTGTAAGGGCAGGCCCACCCAAGTTCAAGGAGGGAAAGCACAGACCTTACTTGCTGTGAATTATATACCCCAAAATTCATATGCTAAAATCTTCAGAATGTGACCTTTTTAAGAGAGGTTCTTGACAAAGGCAATCAAGTTAAAGTTAAGTCATTCAGGTGGGCCCTAAGCCAGTCTGAGTGGTCTGCTTATTGAAAGGGGAATCTGGGGCCAGGGATTTAACTCAGTGGTTTCGTTGCCTGCTATGCAAGCGCAAGGACCCAAGTTCGATCCCCGGTACCAAAAAAAAAGGGGAACCTGTGGACAGATGTGCACACAAAGAGAATGCATGAGAAGATGAAGGCAGAGAGCAGGAGGACATGGCCACATGCCAAGAAATGCCAAGCACGTCCAGCAAACTACCTGAAGACTGGAGAGAGACATGGAATAGATTTCCCCTTCACAGCTCTCAGAAGGAACCAACCCTATCCACACCTTGATTGGCAGCCTCCCTAACCATGAAACAATAAAATTCAGTTTTCTAATCCACCCCCATTGTGGTACTAGGTTACAGTAGCCCTAGCAAACTAGTATACCACTTCCTGATGGAGGACCATCAACATCATATTGTGATAAGAGAAAACAGAATGGGACATGTAGGGGTGGAGCCATCTTTGAAAATACTAATCTATCATTTCCTATCCTTTAGCCACAAATATTTACAGCCCTCCCACTAGCAAAATATACTCATTCCTTTTCTTCCAAACCTCTCAGCCTCATCCCATTACAGCATGAACTGAGTCCAGAATCTCATCATCTAATCCAGTCCACATGAATTTGGAGCTTTTCAGATACAGCTAAAA
>NW_004624764.1:9459208-9483293 GCF_000247695.1 Heterocephalus glaber
AAAAAAAAAAATATATATATATATATATATATATATATATATCTCCTCGAAATCTGGAGAGTGGTCAATTAAAAAGACAGGCTGTTGGGTCAGGAATGTAGTTCAGTAGCACAGCACCCACCTGACAAGCATGAGGCCCTGAGTTCGATTCCTGGTACAAAAAGAAAAAAAGAAGAAGACAAGCTGTCAGCCCCCCACAAGCCACACAGTGGTAGAACAAGTCATTGAAGACTTCTCCTTCCAAGGTATTGCAATCATCATGCTCCTAAAGAGCCCTGAACTGTCACTACAACTGCATCAAAGGGCTGGGGATGTAGCTCAGTGGCTCTGTGCCTGTCTGGCAAGTGCAAAGTCCTGAGTTCAGTCCCGGTACTGGAAAAAACAAAACAAAACAAAAAAACCCTGCATCAAAAAGCCAGGTATGGTGGCGCACGCCTGTAATCCCAGGACTGGGGAGACTGAGGCAGGAGGATTACTGCAAGTTCAAGGCCAGCCTGGGCAACATAGCGAGTTCAAGTCCAGCCTGGAGAAATTAGCCAGACTCTGTCTCAAAATAAAAAATAAAAAGCCTGGGAATGTAGCTCATATTTGAAAGTGTGCTTCTCAATTCCCATAAGAGGGCGCTCAAAAGTTTCCCTGATAAGGACGCCATTGACTCATCCCTGGTTTCCTTCCCCAGCTCCCTTTCTGCTTTCAGGTTTTGTCCCCTGAGCATTATGTATATCTTCCACACACCCTGAGCTATGTTTCTAAGATGAGGGCTCTTCATACATCGCTCCTCAGTGGGCTGCTGCCAGCTGAAGAAACACACCACTCTGTCCCACTACAGCCACATACACATCACACCTTCAGCCAGATGAGGTGCCGAGATCTTTACCAGCGAACATTTTTAAAGATAGAGTTGGGGTGGGGATGCTTGTCTGTTTCTAATGATACAGCCTTAAGCACTGGTTCTAACCTAGCCCAAAAGTCAGACAGGACCTCTTGCCCTCAGATCCCTCGCTGCACTAGTAGTTGTCATTTCTCCGAAACTGGATTTTGACTCTAACAGCTTTAGATAGGAGAAGCAGCCCAGGGAGAGTGCAAAGTGAATCCTGCATAAATGATGAGCTTTTAAAGCTACCCCCAGAGGAACATGGCGAGCAGGCTGTGAAGCTTCGATCGGTTACAGCAACCTGGCTGAGGATAGGGCATAAGGGAAGCAGGGGAAGGAAAGTTTAAATGCTTCCAACATTCTTGCCTCTCCAACCTGGTGGGCAAAAAAAGGAAGTCTCTGCCAGCTCTTTAAAAATGACCAAGACTTTCAGGAAGTCCTACCTCCTTGGAAGATTTCTGAAAGTTCAATGTGGCATTATCTTGATTTGGACGTGAGGAAAGGAGAGCAGAGCTAGTGCAGGAAATGGGCATGAAGACGTTATAGTTGTGGATTTTATTAGTGCTATCATCCCTCACATAGAACCCACTATGAGCAAGACTGGCCTACACACTTCACACTCATCTAGTCCTCACAATAGTGCCCTGAGGTATTACGAAAACTTTTTAGAACTGGGGAAACTGAGACACAAAGTGGTTGAGGATGTTCTAGACTGAATTGTGCTTTCTCCTTCAAATTTCTATATGGAGGCCCTAATGCCCAATGTGACTGTATTGGGAAATAGGGACTATAAGGAAGTAATCATTAGCTAAATGAGGTCATAGGGACAGGACCCTAATCCAACAGGACTGCTGTCCTTAAAAGGAGAGGAAGAGACACCAGGAGTGTGACAGTGCAAAGGACAGGCCATGTGAGGACACAGTGAAAAGGCAGCCACTTGCAAGATAGGAAGCCTGCTGATCCCTGACCTTGGCCTTGCAGCCTTAAGAACTGAGGAGATGATGTCTCTTGTTGAAGCTACTCAGTCTGCAGTATTCTGTGATGGCAGCCCTCACAGACCAATGTAGGTGACTGGCCTGAGATCTTTTCCCTGGCAAATGGAGGAGTCAGGGTTTGAATCCAGGCCATTTGGCATTTGGGTTGGTGCTTTTAAGAGTTATTACACAGTGCTTATTGCCTGAGAAAGGAGAAAGTAGGACAGACCTACAGAGAAATGGTGATGGTAGTAGGAACTGCCAGCATTCCTGGCTTTCACTCGCACCAGCCCCTTGCGCCGAGCACTTGGCATGGATTAGCCATGCAGTGCCAACAGCAATCCTGCCAGGCTGGGGTTGTTACCACCCCACCCCACCAAGGCTTTAGTAGAATCCCAGTGGGGCAGTCACTCAGAGCCACCCAGAACCTGGGCTCCCCTCCAAGGCAGTGTAACTGCGATACGTTTTATTATGGCCAGACCCAGCCCTTGCCAACACTGCAACTGGGCGCCTGAGTAAGAGAGCCCTAATTAAGCCCTCACTTCGCTAAGGAGAACTGCATCTTGCAGCCACACCTGAGCCAGTTAGGACCTTTCAGATCCTTCTGTCCTGCTATGTCCAGGAGAAACCTCAGCACAGCACATGGCTTCCATATGCTTCTCATACCTGCTCATACTTCAACAGAAACAGACCTCAGATAGAAATTTCACCTTCTTTGGGCAACAGTGTCAGCCCTCTTGTCTTTGGGGAGCTCCAAATTGCATGTACTGGGTATCACGAGACGGGTGATTTTGTTCAAAGATTTTCATTATTTTTACCTTCTGTTTCATGTTGGTTTCTGTTGCTACATTTCCACATTCCCAAATCTCTTCTTCTGTGCTGTATAATCTGCTATTAGTCTATCCAGTTTATTTTTTATCTCAGACATTGTAGTTTTCATGTCTAGAAGTTCAATGTTGATCATTTTTTCATGATTCTTAGAATTTTGACCATGTGGGGTACAGTTAAAATAGCTTTTAATTTCCTTGTCTCTTAATTCTAATGTATCAGTTCTTGCCTTGATTCACTGGCTTTTCTTCTACTTATGGTTCCTCTTTTCCTGCTTCTATGATTAGATACTGGACATTGTGAATTTGATATTGTTAGCTACTAGATATTTTGGTTTTTTAAAAATAATTCTCTTAATCTTTGTTCTGGAATGCTGCTAAATTATTTGGAAAAGGGCCAGGGGTGTAGCTCAGCAGTGTCACATCTGCCTGGCAAGCATAAGGTCCTGAGTTCAATTCCCGGCACTGGAAAAAAAGATTATTTGGAAATAGTTTGATTCTTTCAGGTCTTGTTAGGTGAGATCCAAGCAATTAGTTATTCTTTACTACTGAGGCAAGAACTTTCTCACTGTTCCACTTAATACCCCATTGCTAGGGTTTGGATAAGTGTCCCCAAAAGGCCTGCAGTGATACTGCAGGTGGTGGAACATTTAAGAGGTGGGGCCAAGTGGCAGGTTGTAGGTCACTGGGGGCATGTCTTCGAAGAGGTTTGTGGTCATAGGAATGGGACCCTAATCCAGCAGGACTGCTGTCGTTATAAGGAGAGGAAGAGATACTCTCTTCCTCTACCTCTCTTTTGCCACTATGAAATAAGCAACTTGCCCTACCACATGCTTCCTGTCATACTGTACTACATCACTACAGGCCTAAAAGCGGTGGATTCATCTAACCATGGACTGGAATCTCCAAAACAACAAAATTAACCTCTTCTGTGATTGTCTCAGGTGTTTTGTTACAGTAACAAGAAGTTGCCTAATAAAGAATTATGAAATTCTCCATTCTGGCTGATGAGAAAAACACTGCTTCTGACCATCTGTGAATGCCAAGTACTAGTCCTTCCAATCCTTTCAGGTGGTTCTCTCTCTACCCTCAAGGCATTTGCTCTCACAGATTTGCTGATCAGTCCACGACCTTACCTAGGGGAACCCCCTGCAGCTCTCCTCACCATCACCCTGTCCCGTGAGCTCTTGCTACTTGGTCTTCCTGGACTTCAGATCTCTCAACTAAGGGGGTCCACTGGGTTCCCATAGGGTTCTCTGTCCAGGCACTACAGCCTTTAGGTTTTCAAGGGCAGCAAGCCGAGGCCATCACAGGACTAACCTTGTTTTCTCTCAAGGATTGCTATCCTTCCTTGTCTGATTTCTGGTATTTTGAAATGTTGTTTCATATATGCCATCTTTTGTTTTAGGCAGTAAAGAAAATCTGTCCCTTGTTACTCAACTTGTTAGAAGTCTCCTATTCACTGTTAGATTTTATAATTTCCTTCATATAAATCCTGTGCTTTCTCATTAAATTTGTGCTTAATGGGCATGGTAGCTCACATCTATAATCCCAGCACTAGAAAGGCTGAGGCAGGATCACCTCAAGTCTAAGGCCAGCCTGAGCTACATCGTGAGTTCAAGCCAGCCTGAACTACATAGTAAGACCCTATCTCAAAATCAAAGGAAAACAACAAAATAATTGTGCTTAAATAGCTTACCATTTCTGTTGCTATTTTAAGTGGACTACATCCTCCCATTTCCAAACTGATTTGGTACGTGTAACATTTAACTTGCTGATATTTGTCCTACAATTGAACCATGCATCAGTCATAAATTTATTCAGTAAAAGGAAGGTGAAAGGCAAGCATTTATGACTTGTGCAGATGCTGAGCAATGTAAACAGGAGCCCAAGCTCTGCTCTGTTCTCCTCTGTATGTTGACTTCTGTCCTCAGGCTTAACAGCTGTTACAACTCCAGGCTCCTGGATGATTCAAACAGGAAGAAAGAAGGGGGAAACATGGAGTAGCAACTCCCATATCAGGAAAGCAGACTTCTCAGAATTTTGCTTGCATCATCTTAGCTAATATTGTAATTTGATCACCAGTATCAGGGTTCTGGTTAGTAATGAAGAATTAATATTGGGCAGGCAACTAACATGGTCTACGAGCTACTTGTACATTTCAGAATCAACCCTACTAACTCTCAGTGAACTATTCTTTTAAATACATTGCCAGATTCTACTTGACAATATTTTGAAGGTTTTTCTTAAATCTACTGCAGTATTCAGGCATGAACTATGGTAGCGGAGATGGAAAGACAGGAACATATCGGTGTATTTTCAGGAGCATCAAGGCTTGTGACAGACTTGAGACCAACCACGTAGAAACACTAGGACAGGAAACAAAGTGTGAACAGAAATAAAAAGAAAGTGCTACTGTACAATAATTCTAAAAGGGGCAATGACCAGTGACACTAAATGTTAAATTGTTTTCAAACACTAAATCTGAAGTCTTTGTGAAATTGAGTTTCAGCTTTACTTGGAATGTCATTAGATATTTAGTACTTTAATCAACACACAAGTCTTTCTCTGTAGACTTGTATGAAAATAAAACTATTGCTAAGTTTAATAGTTTTAATAGTTTATTGGTTTTAATAGGTCCAGGGATTTAGCTCAGTGGGATCGCGCCTGCCTCACAAACGCAGTCCTGAGTTCAATCCCCAGTACCAAAACCAACCCCCAAAAATAGCGTTTTAATAGGTTTTTTCAGAGTTACATAGTGAAGTAACACCTCAGTGGTGCCACCACCTGCCTTGCAAGTGCAAGGTCCTGAGTTGGATCCCCAGTATGAAAAAAAAAAAAGTAACAGGAGTTATGGATAGCAATAAAGATGAAACAAGATTGACTATGAATTATATAGAACATGGCTATTGGGTATATAGGATTCACTAATTTTTATATATACATATTTATGTATATATATATCTGTACAGGTATATATTCATAATATATATGTATATAAATATATATATATATATATAAATATTTCCCAGTGGTAGGGACTGAACCCAAGGAAAAGCACTCTATCACTGAGTCTTTGTCTTAAATTATAAATAATTAGTACAGATTCTATTCCAAAGCATTTATTGCTCTTTTAAAAAGGAACTATACACGGTAGACAGATACTCAATGATGGCCCTCCAACTGGCCCCACTCGGTCATGCGCAGCACTGACTGTACCAACAACTCCAAGGGCCACTGCCACCTTCAGTCCTCAACCCCAGGGATCCATAGCCCAGCTCTAGATTTTGTCAAATTCACAATATTCAAAGCAATAGCGACTGCATTTGCATGCACTGCCAGCAATTTTAAGCCCAAAAGCTCAAAGACTAAACAGTATACACTTAAAATACATAGAAAAATAATATAATCAGGACTTATACAAAGTAGGTTTTTACAAAACAACTTCACTACAAGAAATACATCTTTTATCCTAGCACAAAACTGTGGAAATATACAAGAAGTATACATTTAAGAAAAAAAATTTATTATTTCAAAATGCTGAGTGGGAAGGCATAGACTATGTTCTGATTTACTGATAAAATATTAAAGAGAACTTCAATTTGCTAGCAGAAATTTTCACTCCATTCTTAAGCTTCTAAAAACAGTTCTGGAAGGGATTAAACAGCTGTTCCTCTTTCCAAATTCTGTTTAATTTCAGCCGTATACTTCCCATAGAACCTTTCAGCTTTCTTATTGAATTTGGCATTCCTTTCATTAATGTAGTCGATGTCTGCATCATCATTGTAAGGACGTCTTCGGCTATATTTGTCTCGTTTTTCAATTCTGAGAGGAAGGAAATAATTTATAAAGTTCAAAACTGCCTTCTTTTTTGATCTTAATAAACCACATACAGATAATTATGATTAGAATCAGTATTTAGAATAGCATATTTTTGGGGAAAAAAGCAAGCTCAGCCTTCATCAATTTCAGGTTGAAACTATTAATTTACTATTACTACCAACTATTAAGCAGCACAATCTCAGGTAAGTACCAAGAAATTAGGTGGGTGTGGTGGCACACAACTGTAATCCCAGCACTCAGGAGGCTGAGGCAGGAGGACTGCCTCAAATTCAGGGCCAGCCTTGGCTACATAATGAATTCAAGGCCATCCTGAACTACATAGCAAGACCCTGACTCAAAAAAAAAAAAAAAGGAAATTAAACACAAACTCATCTTTAGAATGTTTCTGAAAGGGCAATGACACATTGTTAGGAACTGGACAAAAAGAGTATTATTTAAGAGATATTATAAGTAAGATTAATAATAGTAACCATAGTCAATACAATGCACAGTATGTGCCAAACACGTTTTGTTTCATCTTTGTGTGTGGTACTGAAGACTGAACCAACGGAGTGCTAAGCTACACCCCCAGACCTTTTCAATACTTTTGTTTCAAGACAGGGTCTTGCTAAGTTACCCAGGCTAGCCTTGAATTTCCAATTCTGCTGCCTCAGCCTCCTGAGTAGCTGGGATTATCAACATGCACAGCCACACTCAGTTCACTCTTTTTAACATTTTATACACATTAACTCTAAAATATAAAGTCATTCTGGTCTATTCATTCAATCAGTGTTAAGAAACACAAATATAACCAGTGTACATTTATTAGAACACTCTTTCCTCTTCAAATCATATAGGGGAGTGGTCCAAAGTAAAGTCCCTTAAAGAAGAACATTTCTCTTTAGATCTTTCTTCTTCAATCCTAATTACTATAGTCTCAGACTCCCCCTAAAGGGGCAGGTGTTGATATCTCGATTCCCAACCCATGGTGCTACTGGGAGATGGTGGAACCTTTAAGTGGGGGCCAGCAGGAGGAAGTTGGGGGTCACAGGGAGTAAGTCCCTGAAAAATGCCAGGACACCAAACCCTGCTTGCTCTCTTTCCTTTCTGGCCACCATGATGTGAACAGGTCTCCTCAGCCCTATGTTGCCACTCTGACATACTGTGCCACCACAGCCCAAAGCAACAGGCCAAGAGACCATGGACTGAAAGCTTTGAAACCCTGGGCCAAAATGAACTTTTCCTCTTTGTAAGTTGCTTATCTCAGGTATTTTGTCAGTGATGCAAAACTAATTTACTCAATAATAATTCAATTTCCTGGTATATTCCATATCCATTCCAAATCATATAGACTCAAACTATATTTGGTATCTCTAAAACCACTATCCATGCTAGGTCAAAAACTACAAGTATCATTTCCATCTGTTCAATTCATTCAAAGCATATTAGACTTGGATCCATATGGCAAGTCTGTTCTGCTGTTAAATATTTCATTTAACATTTCCACCTGCTGTACTGAGTACTTACTGTTTTTCCAGGTCTATGACCATTCTATCAATTTCCTCTGTGGAAGGCACATGTGTCCCATGAAGAAGACTGTTGGATGTTGGGAAAAACTCTTCTCCACTGAAAAGATAGCAAAATGGATTTATAGTAACACTACAGGTGTTCCATTTTCAAACTACTACTTATGATGAGAGACAAAATACACACATATATAATATATATAAATATATATAATATATGATACATATAAATATATAATATATAAATATATATTTTGTATATATGTGTGTGTATATATATATATGTATATGTGTGTGTGTGTATATATATATATATATATATTTACTGTGGGATCCCACCTTACTTTAAAAAAGAAAAGACAGGATTAGAACAAACCTAAGAAACTATGTATTCCAATATCATCTTCATTCTTCATTCTACTGGGCCAATGCCACAATTTAAAGGAATTATGAAAGGTAACAAAGAATTGAGATTGGGATTCTAAGCTTAATTTATTTCTCTTTCCACTAAAGCAGGAATCTGTATAATACTGCCCACTGCCTACTTTTGAAAATAGTTTTATTGGGACATAGCCACAAGTGATCATTTAGGTACCATATACGACTACTTTCACAATGCAGGAGTACACGTGAGCAGCTATGACTAAGACCTATGGCTCATACAGCCCAAAATATTTACTGTTTGGGCTTTAAAAAAAAAAAAGCTCAGGAGGGCTGGGAGTGTAGCTTAGAGGTAGAGCACTATCCTTGGATGCCCAAGGCCCTGGGTTCAGTCCCCAGCACTGAAAGAAAAAAAAGGAAAAGAAAAAGCTCATCTACCCTAGTACTAAAGTATTCTGCCTATTTACTTATATGATAAACTGCGGGTTAACCATTCAACACTCAGAATGCCAAGCTCAAAAGAAAACCAGGCAGTTTAACTGCTATGAAGTGGTCAATAAACAATGTCAAAACTGAGTCCATTCTTAAGACAGCTGTACCCCAAAATATGTTTGAGATAGGCACAAGGGAGCATGTCTGTAATCCCAGCACTCTGGGAGGCTGAGACAGGAGGGTCACAAGTTCAACCCCAGCCTAAGCAACTTAACAAGACCCTGTCTTAAAATAAAAAATAAAAAGAGTTGGGGCTATAGCTCAGTGTAAAAGCTTTGGGTCCAAACCACAGAGAGTACTGGAGGGAAAAAGTGCATTTGTATTTATGTATGTGTATATGTAGGTATACATCCATACACACACAAATATATCCATATCAGCTCAGTATGACAGAGGATTTGAATTAAACCTGTGGACTTACTATTTTTCTCTCAGGCTCTCATACGTTTCCATGTCAGGTTTGATCTGCTTGGTTAGCCGGTGATACTGGCGTAACTGCGCAGCAGCATAATCTAAAAATAAAATAAGAATTAGAGATGACATATATTCTTGTCTGCCCATTATTATCCAGAGAAAAATCAAAGTAAGTGATATATGCACAGGACAGTAACCTAAGCAGTCACTAACCTGAATATTATGGTTAAAAGAATGATTCATTTTATCAGAAAGAATAAAAGAACCCAGATGACCAAAGTGCAGCCTTTTTAGGTTCTGCCCTCTGAGATGTGTTTGTACAAGGTGCATATACTTGCACTGAACCAGACACACTGAAGGCAATGCTTGCCTAATAAGCCTGTTCAATAAAGAAAAGGTCAATTTTACCTGAAAATCCAAGATCAGGATTTTTTCGCTTCTTTTTCCTCTCCCATCTTTCTGCATCTTCTGCACTGATCTCTAGCAACTTCACCTTCTCATAGTCTTCCCCTCTTGCTGCACATTCCTAAAAGGAAAAACAAAGGTGGTACCATAACCATAATACAAACAATTCTTTTATCTACTTTAAATCAAAAATATCCAATAAAGATATCAAATAATATTTTGTTTGCTTTTGGGTTCTTTGGATTCTGGGCATTGCTACGTAGCAGGCAGACCTTGAACTCATGATGCTCCTGCCTCAGGCTCCCAAATGCTGGGGTTATAGGCATGTACCACTCTGCTCAGCTTCAAGTAATAATTTTTAAAAACTGATGAATATATAAAGGACATTTTGGGAATCTGCTATGGTATATAAGGGAGATGTCAGAACCATTTTAAATGTTTACATGCATTAACTCGTTTAATTTATAATTAAATCTATGAGAAAACAGGGGTGTAAAGGGGCTGAGTAACTCATCAAAAGTGCGGCAGCAGGTAAAGAGCAGAACCAGGATTTCAATTCTAGCCGTTTGGCTCCAGATCTGGGCTATTCAACTACCATGTTCTCCGGTTCAGTACAAGAGAAGGATGGGAGAAATTACTTATGAAGACAGTGGAGTAACTGCTAACCTTTTTCTTTTCTTCTTCTTGTAGTTCCCATTCCAAACGAGCTTTTTTGGCTTCCCAATTTGCAGGTAACTTAAGTCTTTTATCTTCTTCCACAACTTCCTGGTGATTTAATTTACGAGCTTCATTCTAAAATCATAAAACAAAAAATAAATAATTAAAAAAAAAACAAACCATAAAACAGAAAGTTTTCAGATGAAATATGAAAGGAAATCCAAATACAACTTCCCTTTCTTCAAGGAAGGTCAAGTGAGACACATTAACAAGATGACCCCATTTTATCCTAAAAGCCAAACAGAGCTATCAAATTAATTTAAACAAGGGAGCAGCCTGGTAAGGTCCACACTGGTATACAGTTAAGAAAAAGTCATTGCACTGGTTCGCTGTTCCAGAGCCCTAGGAGTTATTATCAATTTTTGCCTCTGTTTGTGTTGTCCCTTGAGTTGGAACAGAACAAGGTTTTGCAAAGTAGGGGAGCCATACCAAAGTGGCACTGAAAGATAGTCTACTTTTAAAAACTGATTAATTCAAAGAAAAAGCTTCGATTTGGGGTTGAAAGGCTTTAATGCCTATCTTAATATCTCTAACACTTTTCTAGGCTCCCCTCCTTTTTAAATATTTTAAGTTGACCTTGTGACAAATAAAAGGAACTTTCCCATGTGAAGTATTAATGAAGAGTCTATTTTCAAACAAACTTAACTGCATAAAACAAACTGAGTAAATTATCTTAAGAAAAAATTAGGTCAGATATTTCTTAGGTCACAGACTGGTGGCAGCCCAGGAAGCCAACTTCCTAATTTCCAGACATGTTCTTTACACAATCCTTGCTAAGTAAGTATCTAAGTGATAGGTCTCCCACCACCTCAGCAGCTATTAAGTATAGTAGCTGCCCTCTTCCTATGGTGCCTTGCCCCCTCCCCTGTGTGACATCATGCCAAGATGGTTGCTCCCACCAAAGAACAAACCCTTCTTCCCAGCATGCCCCTGTTTCCACCTAGAGAGTAACCTAATACTCACTCACCTCCTACCACCTAGTGACATCACCAGCTCCTCCATTCCCTAGTCACTACCTCACTCAACCCCACCTCAGCCCCTACAAACCCCACCCCAGCCTCTATAAAAGACTCTCCCTGCCCCAGCCATATTGCTTTTGTCTCTCCTTTGTTCAAAGACAGCCCGGCAGATCTATTCCCCTAATAAAGGCTTGCTGTGGCCTGGTCTGGTCTTGGTCTTCGGCCCTTTTACCTGACACTAAGCATGTCTGTTTAATTGTTCATTAACTTTTTCCAGACAAAGAGAAATATCTTCTCAACTACCACCCCTTATATATGCTTGGTTCTGGCAATGCAATACCCTTCAGTCTATAGCCAAAGTTGGATTCATTGAAGGTGAGGCAAATACAGGGAACATTTCAATGACAGTGTTAAACAGAGCTAATTACAGAATTTGGGTTTGCATCAGGTGACTGGTGGTAAGATACAAGGCTCTGAATTGGGCATTCCATAATTAGATAGCTTAAATTCCTACATAGAAAGTAAGACTAAAGGCTGGAATTGGTAGGTTAGTGGTGTCCAGAAGAAAAAAAGGATGTGCGGTCATTTCTGTGATTTGAACAGTCTTGGTTTTGTCTCACTGCAATGGCTGGAGTGATGGGGGTTTGTGGTACCATGTCTGAGCAGTCAGTTAAAAACATTCCAAGCCAAAATAGAGGCTGCTTTTTCCTTAGTTCCAAATGTATCCAATTGCTTGTTGGATTCTTACCTCTATTACAAATTCCCTTCCTTTGTGTTTGTTCCCTCTGCTTCGCTATCTCCTCCTCCCACTCCTTTATTTGATAATTATTCATCTTTCAAAGAATAGCTTAGGTGTCACATCTTGAATGAGACACTCCTTCAAGCCCCCAAAACTGTATTACTCTCTCCATGTCTGCACTCCCTAGGCACTCTATTCCTACCTCTAGCATTGCATTCACCACAGTATAATTTCTGGCTATATGATTTGTCTTTTAGTTCAGAACGGAGGCCTTAATTTTAAACATCTGACCTCCCACCCACCAGTGGGACCACCAACCACACCTTAGACTTTCAGAAGTGTGCTGAGTGTTTTTCTTGTTTTGTTTCGTTTTGTTTGAGGGGGACAGAGTCTTGCTATGTAGTTCTGGCTTTGAACTCATTATGTAGCTCAGTCTGGCCTAGAACTTGCAGCAATCCTCCTGCCTCAGCCTCCTGAGTGCTGGTATCAACGGGGTGCATCACTACGGCCAGGTTTGTGCTTTGTATTTTTAAACTGACACTACACAAGTTTTCTTTCAACTTCTAGCTCTACACATTTCCCTATATAAAATGAGCTTATTAGAATCATAGAGCAGGAAGGCTGCTAATAATGGATTCTTTAATCTAGCCCTATAAATTAAACCAGACTAAGAGGTGGTGAAGACAGCAAATGTATTTTCAAAACTTCTCAAAGTCATCTCGATGTGCTGCCAGGGTTAGAACCACGGAACAGTTTGCATTTTAGGGGATGATCCAGCTCTGTGACCGGTCGGGCTTTCTGATGCGCCTTCCTTGTCTCTGTACAAAGAAAGACGCACGAGCCTGGGCAGGTGACAGAGCTGAACTGGCCTCTGGGTCTACTCACCCGCTTCAGATGCAGCTCCCGGAATTTTCGCAGTCTCTGTTCGCGCTTCTGTGCGGCCAGATTCTCTGCCACCGTGCGAGACCCCTCCTCCGCGATGTCCACCGGAGCCTGTGGCAAAAAGAACCCGCTTCAGGCGGGGCTTGGCTTCCGCCCCGAGTTCCGGTGGGTTCCAACAGGCCAGGCCCGGGCCCACCACCGCCACGGCCGCCCACCGTCTGCGCCGCCGTCTTGGCCGGAGACCCAGGCTCTCGCCACTATCTATCGCCCCTGCTTCTCCCCAGAACTCTCACCATTAAAAACTCAGAGGTAGGCCGATGGGCACTCACCTTCTCCACTTCAGCCGCAGCCGCCATTATACGCGCCCTCTTTCTACTTCCGGCAACAACACCGAACACTTCCGTCGGCCTTCAGGAGGCGTTGCCAAATATACAAATAAGCGGCTACAAGCCCCGCCCCGTCCGGTCAGCCTCAGAAACTTGGGACCAATTTCTGCACCTTCGGCGGTGAGACGTTTTCTTTCGGGCAGGGTTGTGCGCAGCCGCAGAAGGTTGCAGAGGCAAGACCAGGAAGGAGTGAGGTGGGATGAATCGGGTTGGGAGGAGCCCAGAAGAGGACAGCATAGAAAAGATGCTGTTAGGAAGTCACCTATTCGCTTTGAAAGACAGGTCTTCCCGGACTGTCCAGTGTCATGTAGTCCCTTAGTACTACTGACACTGTTTTGATTCCCTTTCGTAGCAGAAGATACTTGTGCTGTCTCTTGATGACTGGAGAGAGTAGTCCAATCTTGTTCCTTCCTACGTGGCCAAGGAGGAAACAGTGCTAAAGTTATTAAGATAAAGCAGTAAAATGCTGGATATAAGAGGACATATGGAAACTAGTGTTTTCTGAGCAACTAATTAGATGTAGAAATGAAAATTAATCTCCCAAATAAAAAGGCTTTCAGATATAAAATTTAAGCAGTAACATGGGCCAGTGAAGGTGTACACTTGTAATCCCATCACTCTTGGAAGCTGAGGCAGGAGGATTGCAAGTTTGGGCCCAGCCTGGGCAATTTAGCCACTTAATGAGACTGTCTCGAAAAACAAAAAGGACTAGGGATGTAGTTCAGTGCAAAGGCTCGGGGTTCAATCCCTAATACCAAAGTAAATAAATGGATACCTAAAAGTACATAAAAATTATATCTTCTGGTTAGAAGACATCATTAAAACATAATATCACCAAATTATTTTCTGAATCACTAACAGTCACTTTTTTTTTTCTCAGTACCAAGGATCAAACTCAGGACCTTGCGCTTGCGAGGCAGGTGCAGTGCCACTGAGTTAAATCCCCGGCCTCACCAAAGTATCTCAAAAGAGTTTATGAATATAATATTGTTCCCATCAGAATCTCAAGGAGTTATTTTTGTTTTTTTGAAAATGGAAAATAATGTGCCAAAAATCCAAAAGTTTGAGGGCCAACAGTATAGTTGAGGTGAAGAGCCCCTGCCTAGTATATGCAAAGCTCTGGATTCAATACCCAGGTCAGCAAAAAAGAAAAAAAAATTAAAAGTCCAATAACACATCGTATTAGTTAAGACTGTAAAGAAAATTGCTGGTAGGACTGAAGATTAGTCCACTAAAATTCCAAAATTATGCTTTGATCTTGTATCACACTTCTGGGAATTCATTCTAAAGATTCAATTGTCCAGATATTAAATGACTCATGTATGAGAGTCTTCATTTCAGCGTTTTTTCCTTTTGGAAATAGCAAAAAAGTTGAAGCAATTCAAATGCAACTTGTGGAAGTGTACCCATACTGTGCTATATTTAGAGAGGTAGTAGGTAGGGTTAGGATACTAGAAATATATTTTTGTTTTGCATAAGGAACTCGGGATAGACACAAAGTGAATAGAAGTGATAATTTATCTGCTGAGGGGAGTGTTTCAGAACTCATAAATTCCCCTATACTAGGGAAGATTTTGAAAGATGTCCTGGGAAGTGACTTCCTATCTTTGGTATAATTGACAGTGCCCAGGGTAAAGCTGGAGAAGGAAATGAAGAGAAGAGAAAAGGAAAATTAAATAGGCTCACAGATATTCAGAGGTGGCACTGATGTTTTTCCTATTCATTTTTATTTTGTTGGTGGTGGTGGTGGACATCAAACCCAGGGCATTTAGCTACTGACCTACATCCCCCTAACCCCGCTCTCATATTTGAATGTGAATCTAGTGTATTTCTCAAACGTCAGATCATCTGACAATACTGTTAAACTATAAATTTAAATTAAATTCAAGAAAGTTCAGTGGACATTTCTCTGTAGAATGCTTTTCTCAAGATACTGCTTTCCATCTTCACTATTAAGACCAAAAAAGAAAGCAAAGAAATTCTGTTTGTGTGTGTGTCCATTACAAAATTGAAAAACAAGATAAAGATAGCTGGTAAAAGCTTTAGAATGATAATGCATAAATTGGCTACATTCATGAGGGAAAAAGCTAAATTTTGAAAAAGACAAAGATTCTGTGGGGCATATACAGCTGAAATTAAAACTTGGAAAGAAGGGCACCTATCTAATCTCCTTTAGGAACTGTTTGGACTGCCAAACTGTACCAGTAAACCAAGGTCTTTCATTGTTTGTGAGGAATGAAGGGTCCTATGAATTTCTGTGTATTTTCATGTTTATATGTTATATTTCTTATTATTCATGTGTCTTAAAGTCTTTTTTTTTTTTTTTTTTGGTACCGGGGATCGAATTCGGGTCCTTGTGCTTGATCAACAGGTGGCAAAACCACTGAGCTAAATCCCGGGCCCAGTCTGTCTTCTATTTATGTATTTAAATTGTGCTTTTAATGCATGATACCTACTGGGCTTAAAAATGCTTAGTTACAAACATGTGAGTCTTTGTTTTCCTGAAGTTTGTCACACATCTGGACTTGACTCAGAGTTGGGAGCTTTAGAGATAGAAGGCTACAATGATACTAATTTTTTTTCAAACTATGGTAAGTGATGAAAAGGTGACAGAGGCTTCTGGGAATTCATCCCAATCTGTCCTCCCCTCTAGAAGCAGGCACGATTACAAGTGCATATCTGTCCCACACTCTACACTACAACCTCAGAAATTTATGGGAGAAAGGAGGTGGATCTTATAATGACATGACATAAAATGCCATCTTTCAAAATGTAAATATCCTTGGAACAAAGTTAAACTATGTAGTCAAATATTATTTTTAAATATATAATGCAATTTGGTAAGAAAAAAGAATTGGAATTTAAATCTTATTTCATCCATAACTAAAAATATTAGAACACATGACTTGAGTAGTAATTGTGGGAAATAGAGGATAAAAAAATCTGAAATTGGGACATTCTATAAAAGTGAAAATAATTATTTGTGCCATTTATATAAATTAAAACATGACTAGGGTTGGAATAAGTCAGACATACCAGTAGGAAGTTCTGATTAGGCAAATGATGAGTTGATAACTGAAGATGGTAATGGAAGTGTTAATAAAGTATGTTCAATGTACTGTGCATAGAGAAATTACATTATGATACAATTATAGAATGAGGCAGATCTATACTAACATGAAAAGATTTTCATCATATGTGTATATTGACAGGCTTGTATAGGCACAGAAAAAAATCTAAGATGTACATAACATAATTTATATTTATTGCCTCCAAGAATTAGAAATAGAGGGGGCAATTTTACTTTAATTTTTAAAAAATGATTTGAGACAATTCCACATCCATATTGCCTAATCCTACCAAAAATAAAATAGTCACTTGCCATACTTAGTTTTGTTCCCTCTAGTATTTTAAAAGAAGCATTTAATGTCCTTGTACTAAAGCAAAAGAGAATGGAGGGAAGGAAAGGTTAATAAGGGTAGACTTCAGAGAGGTCATATTGAGCTGGGAATGATGGGTAAATAGTGTATAATCAGAGCAAAGTCGTCCCACAGCCATGGCAGCTTCAACCAAAAGAAGCAGATGTCATTTTTATTTGGGAACTACTCTGAAAATGAATGGGTGAGTGGTAAAGCCACTAATTCAAACAGGAAACACTGTGACAACTTCCATGTAGCACAGGTTCATTTTGAAGAGCTGGATTCTGCAGCTCAGAAAATGATGAAAATCTCCAATTAGATGGTAAGTAAAAGGAGAGTGGAGAAAACTGACAGAGCTTGGAAAGTAAAGGAAGCCATGGATAGCATCCTAATGGTGGGCAAAGGACAAAGACCCAGTGTAGAAAATCAAAGACATGAAAGAAAAAAGTCAAATTCATGTAAATCCCTGAATTAAAGAAAATTTCGAGTCAAGACCCCACAAGAGAAAAGTTCGGGCCTTTGCAAAAGTGCACATTCACAGGACAAGTTTTACTTGTTTTATTTTACTGAGTAAGCGTAATGCTGTAGTTGTCACAGAGAAAACCAGAGGATATCACAGTGTGGTGACTTTGGTGAACGTGACTTCTCTAGTTTGAGAAACAGAGCAAAGCATGTCACCTGAACCTATCATCAGTAGCACTGTTTTCCAAAATGGTAGCCAACCTCTGTATGATGATGATCACTTGAAATGTGGGTACTCCAAACTGAGATGCATTCTATGCATAAAACACTGGATTACAAACAGTATAGAGAATGTAAAATATTAGTGTTTCTTCTATTAAATGTTGACATATTTTAGATATACTGATGTAGCCCATCTTTTTACTTTTATTGTGCCTCTTGTTTCTGTTGCACAGCACTGAATCTACTCTCTTGGCAAACTATCTCAGTAACTATCAGCACCACCTTCCTATATGACCAGAGGTTATACAGTAACCGCACATCACACCTATGCAACTGCACCTCAATTATATGCAATGATGGCCAGTTTCGGGGGGCGGTACGTATACATGATCTGTTATCTTCAGTGTTAAAAAACCTAGGAGGATCAACCAAGGTCAGTTTAGACTAGAACTGGCCAGGCATTATGGTGGTACATACCTGTAATCCCAGCACTGGGGAGGCTGAGGTGGGAAGACCTCAAGTTCAAGGCCAGCCTGGGCTACATAGTGAGACTCTGTTTTAGAAAAAGAGGAAGACTAGAATTGATAGGATTTCATAGTATAATTATGGGGGGGAGATCAAGAAAGAATATAAGCTATTTGTTTCAAGATATTCAGTAGTTAAAAAGAAAAGTCAATAGACTAAGAAATGAAAGAGGAAATTGAGAAGTCTCAAACATGTTAATGAGCTAAGGAAAAAGCTAATGGTAAAGAAGTCTGAAGAAAAGTATTAGCTATAAAAGTGAATCTGAGCTGTGCATGGTGGCACTTGCCTATATCCCAGTACTGGGGAGGCTGAAGCAAGAGGACTGCTGTGAGTTCAAGGTCAGCCTGAGCCACATAGTGGGCTCAGGCAGCAGTGGCACATATCCATAGCAACTAGCCAAACACCTCTCTTGCACATGAGGAAAGGGGTTTGACTGAGATAGTTACGTGGCTTGTGTGCTCCTCAGGGCTATTTAAACACAGGTCAGGATCAGAACAGGTGTTCCCATAACCAGCCAAGAGGTGAAAAAGACCCTAGGATTAGGTCATCACTTCAGAGTCTCCCTTAAATAGGAAATTCTTAAACACCAGAACTTTGCAAATGAAAGTATCAACCAATCAGCCTTTAATCACCATCAAATACTGTAATTTTCTGATAATTTTCTGAGCTCCACACCAACCACGTTTTCAGTTATAAATCTTCAACCAATCCTGATATTTTCCTGGATTTGTTCTAGCGCTCTAACAATGGTGGTTTACCATCTTTTCAAGTCTCATTAAAATAAAAATGAACCTACAATGTAAACTTCTTTATTCCTTCAGATGCATATATTACCCTTCCAGTAAAGTCATTCTTAATCTAAACTTGAAACATTACCCGTAGCAGCAATGGAAATTCCCCTTGTTCAAACCATGTGCTGCTACCTTTAGAAAGAATGTGACTAAAGGCTTTAAGAACAAGTTAACAAGCATGTCTAGGAATACATGTCCAAGACATTGCACATTTACATTTTTCAAATGGTCAAATTTCTCTTCACAGCTGCTCTGCCTAATAGAAAGTTTTACGTATAATCAAAATTCTCTTACCTGTACTTTTCAATGATATAGCCATTAGTCACATATGGCCATTGAACTATTGAGAATTGACTAACGTGACCAAGGAAATGAACTTTTTCTTTTTTTTTACTTTCTGGTATTGGGGATTAAACCCAAGGTCTTCACATTGAGCTGTATCTCCAAACCTTTTTTGAGACAGGGTCTCACTAAGTTACTAAGTTACTCAGGCTGTGTTCTTTCAATCCTCCTGTCTCAGCTTCCTAGAGTGTGTTACTACACCTGGCTGAAATTTAACTTTTAAAAAAACACTTGGCTAAATTCTTGGAAAGTGCAAATAACAGAATACTAGAAAGCACATCTTTAGTTAACAGCAATTCACTAAGTTCCACTAGAGGACTGATGATGTATTTGGGACAGGGCCTCACACTGTAGTCCAAGGTGGCCTCAAACCCACTACAATTCTCCTGCCTCAACCTCCCAAGCACTGGGATTACAGGCATGTACCACCATGCCTGGCTAGTCCTAAATTGACCTTGATTGGCTCTGACCAGAACTACCATGTTTAGATCTTCTTAGGTTTTGTAACACTGAAGTAACATACATATACATACCTGCCACAGACTGGCCATCATTACATAATTGGAATGCAACTGGCACCACACCTGGCTATGGGGGATCTGGCCAGAAGTGAATGATTAAACTGTGGTACAAAAGGGCATAGTCTTTATGGACAGTGAATGGTTGAAATATGGGACAAAAGCACAAATAATTAAAACTGCGGGTGAAAAGCACACAGGCTCTGTGAGAGAATGGTTAAACTACAGGGCAAAAGCATACAAGGTGAGAATCAAATGGTTGAATAAGTTTAGATTAAGTAAAGCATGTCCTTCCCTTTCCCCAGGAAAATTGCCCCCGGTCTAGGCTTCCTTTTCTTTAGAAAAGTCCTTTCTTGCAAAAATCCTTTGTTGCAAACTCAACAGCATCTGAAAACAGAAGAAAAGAAAAAAAAAAATCACAGCCCGGAAGTGGGTGACGGCCGGCCAGCCGGCCACCGCAGGACCCGGAGCAAGGCGCAGGCTGAGTCAGGCGACCGCGCCTTAAGGGCCCCACTCCCCGTCAAGGCAGCGGATACCAGGGCAAGCTCGGCCTTCTGGCCCCGCTTCCGGCGCCACCGGCTTTTCCAGGAGCCACTCACAACGGAGAAAATTACGGATCTGTCCTCTCACCAGAACACTCACCGCAGGCTGCTGACACCTCCCTCAGGATGGAGAGAAAGGCCCAACAGACGCTTCCCCCTCGAAACTTATGACGGATGGAAGCTTTGTGTAAGCGCTCGCTAACAAAAAAGTGACACCCTCTTCTTCTGACACCCGGACGCTAACTGAGCGAGTAGTCCTCTGACGCGTCGCGGAAGTACTAGCAGCTGCAGCTTGGTGCATGCGCAGAGGATGGTGCGGTGGGCGTGGCTCCCCTCCCGCCCAATCATCGCCTTGCTCTTTTCACACCCCGCCCTTCTCTGCTTGCGAATACCCGCAGGATGCGCATGCGCAATCCGAATGGATGGTGTGGTTACATCCGGGATTTTCGTGTCTGTTTTATTTTGCCTTCTGAGGGAACGCACGGGGCTTGCTCCTAGCCAGAAAATTTACGCAAGTGCCGGACGCCAGGCTGTGCAACTGGCGGCTGGGGCGGTTTGGCTGTGCCTTGATACTGTGCCCTTCTTGGGCACTTTCTTTTGTTCAGTGTGCGGCAGACAGACTCTGCCAGGCTCAGGACTGGTGAGATCAAGAGGGGACCACGGCCCTCTCCCAGGATATAATAGGGTCCCGGAAAATGCAGGGTTTTTTTCTTTCATGTTTTGACCAGTAAAGGTAATTGAGAGACAGAAAATACAGACGACCATAGTTGGCCCTTAAGGAGTAAGAATGATGCCTCCGGTGTCTATTCTTCGGACTGTACGCTTGGTGTAGGAACTGTTTCCAGGGTCTTAGAGTGCATTGAAAACTTTACTGTAATGTGTTGAAATTGTGGATTTTTAATTGAATGAACTACAATTGAGAGTTAATCATTGTATACACTCCTTTGTAAGTGCATTTTTACAAACAGCACTTATTTTTAGTCTGATAAAAACACTCATCTCTTGTTCATCTCCACCCCATACCCTCAAGCATGAACAGAAACCACGTGAGAGACGTGTGCATCCACCGATGTAATCTGCCTTACTTTCGCACAATCTAGTGTCATCCACGTCTCTTGAGGATGCGTCATGATGAAAAATAGTTAAGTGATGAGGTTTTCTTTCCTCAACTTTCCCCCACCACCTTGCCCTGCACTAGGGATTGAACCCAGAGAGCACTGAGCTACCTCTCCAACATTTATTTTTCTTTTTAAATTTTGAGATGGGGGAAATCTTACTAAGTTGCTCTGGCTGGCCTTGAACTTGCGATCCTCAGTGCCACCCTACCCTACTGAAAAGTTTCTTTTGTAAATCCTGTCTCAGGCTAAAATACAGTGTTCATTCTCCAGGACTTTTTGCTAAAAGTTCTCATGAAGCTGTGTGACTGGAGAGAACAATTAACATGAGTTTCACCTGAGCACTTGAAAAATAATATGTTAGGGGAAGTAAAATGAAACTACATGTTATGGTTTGGCTCCAAAATGTCCCCCAAAAGGCACAGGTGTTCAGAGGTGGGGCTTTTGGAAGGTGACTCAATCATGATGGCTCTAAATCAGTGGAATTAATCCATTGATGGAGTCATAATTTGATGGCATTATTGGGGGCTGATGGACATTTAGGAGGTGTGGCCTAGTGGAAGGGAATCATGAGGGTGACCTTCATGACTATACTGTGTCCCCCAGCTCCTTTGGGCTCTCTCTTTTTCCTGGCTGCTATGAGCTGAGGAGCTTTCCTCTGCCATACTCTCCTGCCATGTTTCTCAGCCATACCACAGGCACAAAAGCAATATGCAGCCAGCTGACGATGGTCTGAAACCACTAAAATGTGAGACAAAATAAATCTTTAAGTTGATTTTCTTAGGTATTTAATCAGAGTGACGGAAAGTTTTGAGATCTTGGTTATGAGTAAGAAAAGGATAGAAGTCTCTCTAGACAATTCATATTTCTTTTGGGGGGGCGGGGTCTCACTATATAGCGAGGCTGGCCTCAAACTGGCAGCGATCCTCCTTCCTCAGCCTCCTAAGTGCTGGGATCACAGGTGTGTGCCACCATGGTTGGCTTAGTTCAGAGTATCAGTCAAATGTGTACCTGAAAAGTGATGACCAGAAAAGTCTAGGATATTAATAGGACATTGGAAACAATAGGAATATTACTTTGTCCTTGTGGAGCATGCTGGTGTGTCACACATTTCTAGAATATATGAAGTCTACCTGAGTTGAAGTTGGCAAGAAATGTTAGGATCCTTTATTTCCGTAAACAGCATAATCTTTTCTGAGCATCTATCTAACTTAGCAGAAGGAAAAATCCAACCAGTTATTGTTAGTACATCTAGGACTGAATTTGTAATTTAGGCAGAAATGACATCTTTACAGTAGGGAATCTTCCTATCTAAAAATGTGATGTTCTTTTCTTAATGTCCTTCAGTGTGGTAGAGACTAATGCCCTGCCCCCCAAAATAATCAGGCCCTAATTCCCCAGAACCACCGAACATGTCACCTTAACATGGCAAAAGGAATTTTGCATAAGTAATTAAGGTTAAGGACTTGGAGATGACATTATCCTAAAGTGCATGGACCAGCCAAACTAATTACCAGTGATATTCAAAGCATAAGAATTCCATGTCCTCTTGCTGCTTCTGAAAGGTACTGAGCTATGTGGAAGAACCAGAGAGAGGCCTTTAAGAGATAAAGGTGACACCTAGCTATCAATCCTCAAGGAAACACAGAACTAACCTCAGAGAACTTAATTCTGCCAATACCTGAGGGCAAGTGTTGGGGCTTCTCTCTTAAAGCCTTTAAAAAGAATGCAGCCCTGCTGGCACTTTGACTTTAGCCCAGTGACACATTTAATCTACAGAACTGTAAGACAGTAAATTTAAATTAAGCCACTAAGATTGTGGTTGTTACCACAGCAATAGGAAAATAATATGTTCAGTAAAATTGTGTAGCTTTTTCATACAGGTTTTATTTTTCTTAAATTCTTTTATTGGTACATTTTAGGTATACAATTCGTTTACATTTATCATTGGGTGTTTGTACCTGTACATGATGAATCTTGGTTCTTATTTTTTCCCCATTACCTGTGCACCCTTCACCCCCTCCACCCTTCCCTATTTACATGGACAACATTTCCATTTTTTTTTAATTTTCTCATACTTTTTCCTTTCCCTCCTTTCCTTTCCCCTTCCCCTCCCTTCACCCCTTCGTCTTTGGACCTTTTTTCCTATTTCAAATTATCAATTATTCATTTTAATCATTTTAACCCTTGTTTACACTATCAGTTTCTCACACTAGTGGAACTATTCGGTATTTACACGTGTGTCCTATTTATTTCACATAAGAGTATGGCCTCGATATGCATCCATTCAGCTATAAATGACTCTAATTTTTCATTCTTAATGGCTGAGTATTACTCCATTTTATTAAAAAAAACCACATCTTCTTGCTCCAGTTTCCAGTTGATGGGCACTTGGGCTGTTTCCAAGCTTTAGCTATTACAAACTGTGCTGCTATGAACATGGGTGCATATATATCGCTGTGATATTCTTTTCATTCTTTTGGGAAGATACCCAGCAGGGGGATAGCTGGGTCAAATGGGACCTCTAGTCCTAGTTCTTTGAGATATCTCCATACTGATTTCCACAGTGGTTGCACCAGTCTACATTCCCACCAGCAATGGAGAAGGGTTCCTTTCTCACAACACCCCTGCCAGCATTTGTTATTGGTTGATTTCTTGATAGCAGCCATGCTTTCTAGGTTGAGGTGGAATCTCAGTGTTGTTTTCATCTGCATCTCTCAAATGACCAGTGATGTTGAACATTTTTTCATA
>NW_004624764.1:9489001-9523934 GCF_000247695.1 Heterocephalus glaber
GGATTGCTGCTGGGGCGGGGGCTGGATTAACGTGTTCCCTGGCGGCTGGGGACCCTGCTATGGTATCCACAGAAGTGCCTGTCTGAAATGGGCTGATTTGGCGTGTTACCTGTGGCTGGGGACCCTGTTACGGCATCTGCACACACGCCTGTCTGAAACAGGCGGGATTAGTGTGTTCCCTATGGCTGGGGTGCTGTCACGGCATCCGCAGATGTGCCTGTCTGAAATGGGCTGGATCGGCATGTTCCCCGTGGCTGGGGTGCTGTTACAGCATCCGCAGACGTGCCCGTCTCAAACGGACTGTGTTGGCGTGTTCCCCACGGCTGGGGACGCTGCTACAGCATCCGCAGATGTGCCTGTCTGAAATGGGCTGGATCGGTGTGGTCCCTGTGGCTGGGCACCCTGTCACAGCACCCACAGACGTGCCTGCCTGAAACGGGCTGGATCGATGTGTTCCCCGCGGCTGCAGAGCCTGCTACAGCATCCGCAGACGTGCCTGTCTGAAACAGGCTGCATCAGCGCGTTCCCCGCTGCTGGGGACCCTCTCATATAGGCTTTAATGTTACTGTATAGTGTGACTAGGATCCTTTCTGTTGTTACATGTTAAAATTATTAATGTGTTTCAACAGTTGAACTGTACCTCACTGGGTTAGATCAATAACACCTGGTTTTTACTCTTTGTGTGAAAGGTGTTTTTCTTTTAACAGGTAAATTCAATGCTTTTACACTTATGAAACTGCAAAGTGGCCTTCTCTCTTCCACTGGTGTCAGTTTTTAAAATTGTACTTAGCTTTTTTCACTTTTTCCCATTTTATTTTTCCACCCTGAACAAGTATCTCTTTCTCTCTCCCATTATTCATTTAGAAGTTCTACAGTGCTACATCATGCCATTAAAGTTATCTTTTTTATCTCTACCAAACATAATAAAACCTGTTCCTCATCCCCTCCTGTTCCTACCTTTCTAAAATATTTTTACAATATATATTGTATTGAATGAGTACTATTAGATAGGGTAAAAAAAATTTAGTCATCCTTTACTCAACCAAAATTTATTTATTTATTTTTGGTACTGGGGATTGAACTCAGGACCTCATGCTTGCCAGGCAGGTGCTGTGTTGCTGAGCTACATCCCAGGCCCCAAAGTTAAATTTTAAAATATTGTAATGACAAGTAAAAAAATTTAACAAGTAAAGGAACATGAATACGAATGTTTTTTTCACCAACAATGATGCCTCAGAAACATCCAAAGATATCAAAGCAGTAGCCTGGAGTTTATCTGCAGTTCCTAATCCCATGCTCAACAGAGCTCTATAAAGAACTCAACCTGGAGCTGCTGATTGCAATAAAGACCCAGCACCACTGCAGGAGTTACCTCCAATGGTGGTGGAGTAAGCACACCTCTCTTAGACAGAAAGGATTAGAGGATCTTCCAACTGAGGGGCTTATCACAAGGGTGAGGGTGCAAAGAGGAAAAGAACCATATTACTTTCCAGAAAGGCTGTTACATAGATATATGAGAATACTCTCATGACCCCCAGATAGGACATTTCCCATTTTAGGTTATCTTACTTTCCTGTACCTCGTATTTTGGCACTTATCACAACTGTCATTAAGTCTTAGTTCATTTTGTAACATGTTTTTCCTGCCAAAATATAAGTTATGTAAGGTCAGAAACTCGTCCTTACTTTATCCCAGCATTCTGGACAGAGTATTGCATATAGCAGACACTCATCTGGTGTTTACTGATTGAAGAAATGAAACAGAATCTCAAATAGGTCTTGAGGGACAAGCATAGGGCAGAGAAGAGAATGTTTTAGCAAACAAATAGAAATACCCATTTTAGAATTTGGAGACAGAAAATAAAGAAAGGGTTATGGTGGGAGATTTTGTAAGGTAAATCTAGAGGTGTAGATTTGGAGAAGATTGTGGTTAGCCAGGAATGTGAACATCTGTTTATCAAGCCCACAGGGCCCTTGCCTTTTCAAAAATACTAAATCTACCTATCAAAAATTGACCAATACTCTGAGATAAAACACACTTTACCTAACTGGATGGGAGAAAACACTTGCAGGATCTGAGAGAAGAGGGGGAGGGAATAGAGGAGGAGATGCAAAAAGAATTAAGATGCATTATATATATGTATCAATTCCCCATGATGAGTGTAATCACTACGTAAACATGTACTAATACAAATAAAAATTTAAAAAGATTTGGGAGAAGAGTGATTAAAAGGCTTCAAACCTTAAACTGGGCATGGTGGTGCACATGTATAATTCCAGCACTTAGAAGGCTGACGCAGAAGGCTCTAAGTTCAAGGCTAGCCTAGGCTACATAGTGAGACCTTGTTTCAAAAAAGTAAAACGAAGTTTTTACCTTAACTATACCCAGCTTAAACACCTAACACAACTATACTACAAAATGGGTACTCTCATACTCCATAATCTACTATAAATATGATAAAATACTCCCCATAATACAGTCTGGTGGTTTTTAGTATATTCACAAGATTGTGCAACCATCACCACTAATTGCAGAACATTTTTATCAACCAAAAAGAAACTCCCAGCCCATGAGTAATCATACCTCATTCACCTCACCCTCAGGCCCTTGCAACCACTTATCTACTTTGTGTCTCTATGGATTTGCCTGTCCTGGACATTTCATATAAATGGAATCACATAATAGGTGGGTTTTTTGTGTCTGGCTTCTTTCACTTAGCCAGTGTTCAATCTTCATCTATGTTGCAGCATGTATGAGTACCTCGTTCCTTTGTATAGCAGAATAATCCATCATACAGATACATGTGTATACCATATTACAAATATTTCTGCTGTGAACACCCATACACAAGGGTTTTTGGGGTCTTTGTCTGCAGTAGTAGAGATTGAACCCTGGGCTGAGGATTTAGCTCAGTGGTTCTGCCGCCTGCCTTGCAAGTGCAAGGTCCCGAGTTCAATCCCTGGTACAAAAAAAAAAAGACTGAACCCAGAGTGTTTGTACTGAGCTACATCCTTGTCTCTTTTTATTTGAGACAGGGTCACCCTAAGTCATTAAGTTCCCCAGGCAGGGCTAAAACTCACAATTCTCCTCCTGGCTAACCATTTTAATTTAGTGCCTTTATTTCTCTTAAGGATGATGTTGCTGAACATGCAAATCAGTTTGTTTTTTCTGGTACTGGGGATCGAACTCAGGCCTTGTGCTTGGGAGGCAGGCCAGGTGCCACTGAGCTAAATACATGAAAACCAATTTTTAAAACTCTCCACTGAGGTTTTTTATTTTGTTTTGTTTCAGAGAGGGTGCTATGTAGTTCAGGCTGGCCTTGAACTCACAGCAATCCTCCTCCCAAGTGCTGGAATTCCAGGGCTGCACCACTACATCAGATTTAAATACAAAATCTTTCTGGTAGGGCCTCTGCCTTTTTAACAGGTTAAGAATGTTCATAGAGACTGTCTTGTCACAACGACAATCACATGCTTCATGGAATCTTAATTAGGACATACTGTTAGAGTCTTCAGATGTTTAAGCTTCCCTCTTGGAAGGCTAATCTGGTGCTTTGAAGAATTAACAGCTTTGGAAACCTGGCAGTGCTTGTGATTCAGACTTCTTTTGAGAACACTGTCACCACCCAATTGCAGGATGTACAGATTGTCAGTGTGTTGTGAAAATGCTCTTCTGAAAGCTGATAGTGCAGCACTGAGCATGGATTACAAATGCGCCCCAGGATTACATTTTTCTTTTCTATCGCTGTGTGTCACGCTTTGCCAAACAGGATGTGGAAAATGAATAAGCAGTTTTCTTATGCAATTCTTAATAGACAATTTGTCTCTATTGTGTAAGAAAAGCATAAAGACAGTTCCACTGATAACAATGTAGCTGCATATGTACAATTTGACTGAATTTATTTTTCCAGGACTTTTAAATTATCAGCACTACTTGAATGAAAGAGATCCAATACATAAATTTTAGAGAATTCTATAGATATTTTTCAATACATCACCTAAAACAAGGAATTTGAAGGCACCTCTCCAATACAGGGGAGGGATGTGAGTATATTCTTATTTTCCTTTACATTCTAAGGTGATACCCCTTAGAGTGATTGAAATCCTTAATTCCTGTGTTAGTCTGTGAGGGCTCCCGTAGCAACAACTCAGACTGAGTGGCTTCAATAACAGAAACGTATTTCCTTACAGTTCTGGAGACTGCAAAGTGTCAGCCAGCTTAGTGCCTGGTGAGGCCTCTCTTGTCTATGGTGGCTTTCTTCTAGCTGTTCTTTCATATAACCTTTCCTCTGTGCTTTCTTCCTCTTCTTATAAGGATATCAGTCCTGTTAGATTAGGACCCTACCTTTATGCCTCTTAAATTATTACTTCCTTGATGAGCTCTTTCCCAGTACAATCACATTCAGAGTTAGGGCTTCAAAATACAAATTTGGAGAGACACACTTCAGTCCCTAACAGTAATCATTAACAAAAAAGACACATAATTTGTGATTATTGTTCTTTTTTTTTTTTTTGGTACGGGGGATCGAACTTGGGATGTGATTATTGTTCCTATGTATAAACCTTCTCAGTGTTTCACTGCCTTTTATTCAGATTTACTATCATAAAGACTTCAAGAAAATATGAGTCCTTATTTCCCCCACTGCCAATTCCTTAACAATTAATGATGATACAACCTTTGAGCATTAAGGTATAATGTGGAAATTGTTTCAGATTCTGGGGATATACACATGAATGAACTGAAGCTCCTCTTAAATATTTATACCCTAAATAGAGTATTAGAAATTTTGAGGGCCGGAGATTTAGCTCAGTGGTTCCGGCGCCTACCCCGCAAATCCAAGGTCCCGAGTTTGATCCCCAGTACCAAAAAGAAAAAAAGAAAAAGAAATTCTGAAAACTACAACAAACACAAATAAGGGTTCAAAAATTCCAGATTGTAAACCATATTACATGTCTTTTTTAGAGGTGGTTGGATATAGAGTGTGTGATGCTGGGATTGATTCATGGTGCAATGCTAGATCAAGGGCACTAGGATTAAGGGTGTGAGTGATACCCATCCTACGTAGCCTGGATAAGATATAAGGGATAGAAAAAGCTGTGGTCATCCCTTGTTGCTTTGCTACCTTCTGCCCACCATGAACTATTTCTCCTCTGCATTGTCACCCTGCCTTGGAGCCAGCCAATTATGGACTGAAACCTCTGCAAACCGTAAGCTAAGTAAACCTTTTCTCCTTTAACTTTGGGTGTCAGGTATTTTGTCTCAGCAACAAGAAAAGTAACTAAAGGGGAGCTAAATAAACCTTTCCTCTCTTTACTTTGGGTGTCAGGTATTTTGTCTCAGCAACAAGAAAAGTAACTAAGACACAGGGCATGGTGGCTTGGTACTGGGAAGCTAGGGTAAGAGGATCACAAGTTCAAGCCCAGCCTGGGCAATTTAGTGACTTAGCAATACCCTGTCTCAAAATGAAAAAGGCTTGGGAATATAGTTCAATGTGAAGGCCTTTATATTGAATATTTAACTTTTTTCTTTTTTGGTGGTACTGGGGATTGAATCCAGGGCCTTTATACTGAACTTCATTTCCAGCCCTTTTTAATTTTTATTTTGAGACAGTGCCTTGCTAAATTGTTTAGGTTGGGCTCAAAGTTGCTATCAGCCTCCCGGAGTGCTGGGACTACAGATATATTAACTTTTTATTTGATTTATTGTTTTTGTTTTTGAGACAGAGTCTGATATGTAGACTGGCCTTGGACTCCCCAGGCCCAGGCTGGCCTAGAACTCACAATTCTACCACAACCTCCAAGTGCTAGGATTGCAGGTGTGTGCCACCATTTCTAGCTTGTGTGTTAATTTTTAGCTCTGGATTCTTATGATGCACAGAGTAAAACATTAAACCATTTAGCAGGTGAGAACTTTTCATTTTCTTTGGTAAAAAGTTTATACACTGGAATTTGCTAAAATGTACATCTGTACTCTCTGAATGTACATCTGAATATGCACGTAGTGAGCAAAGTCTAGTTTGTATTTGGACAAGATAACAATCTTTTGTTTTATGCTTTCTGAGGTTTCATCAAAAAATCTTCATATAAATCAGAAGACAATTTGAAACTCCATTTTTCAAGTCAAAGCACTTAAGAGTTAAGAAGAACACTTTATTGCTGTGATTCAACACATCACTTGATATGCTGTAGAAAACAAGACTGTCGGTTAAGATCTGAGAGAATCAACTCTACAGTGTAAGGCACCAACACATCTGTTATCAAAATTTCTCTTATTCACCCACACAATATATTTTTTTCATTATCATGAGCCACCAGTCATGGACACCAATTCAGGATTCAGCAGAGGCAGACAACTGTCATATTTATTTACACTATGAACAGTATTGTCTTTAGTCTCTTTATTTGGACCACTATATGGTTTTATATTTTCCTCTTCTATACTCAGTGCTGGAAACCAGGACTTTTTTGTACCAAGGAGGGGTTTTCTGGACTATGGAGCTTTCTGGGATGCCCCAGAATAAAAAATAAAGTGCTTTACTCTTCCATTTTCATAGTTGAGAGGCTGTCTAGTATTTTCAGATCTGCTTTTTGACTAAAACAAATTATATTTAGCTAATCTTTCTTAGAAGTGTAGTCTGAGGTAAAGCAAATAAAAATGGCTAATCATATCTTTTTGGCAGTAGTCCTAAATGGTTTGTTTCTCTAGATATACCTGGAATACTTACCTCAAACTTTGCACCATTGCTTGGAATGGCCATTCCATGCCTTGTTTCTTTAGCTATAGGAACAGTTCTGAGACTAACAGACAAGTCAAGGTTGGTTGTTCCTAAAGCATTTGCTGCATTGTCTTTTGCTATTTCTAATAGCTTCACTGTATCTACAAAAAAGATAAGCACATTCATTAATTTTATAGCATATTCCCAAAGACTAAGAATGACAAATCAAGCATGTACTTTATTACAATAGCAATATAAAGATTCCCACTCATGTATATAAAATACTTGACAATCATGTTAAGGCCAGCAAAGGTTAAAAAAAAAAAAGGGTCAGAGGAGATACAAAGAGAAAAAGTTAATACCTTTCTCCAACAGTCATTAGCTTATTAGAAGTTTTAGTCAAGGCTTGATTTAATGCTGCTAAGAGATGGTAAACTAATGTTAGTCATCAGTAGACATTTAAAAAGTTTCACTAAGAACTGCCTAAGGACTGGGGATGTTGGTCAGTGGTAGAGCAATGCTTGCCTAGCATTCACAAGGTCCAAGCACCACATGCACAACAAAACAAACAAGAAAAATTGCCTGCTGGGACTAGGTGTATACCTTAATGCCTAGTGCCTGCTTAACATGTAGGGGGGCTCTGAATTCCATCCCCAGCATACAAAAAAGAAAAGAAAAGAAAAAACTGCCTAGATTCCTCTGCCCTTACACATTAAACAGTCACCATTAACCTTTAATCCTGAGGGGTAAGAATACTATTTAAAAATAGGCTTTGGAGCTGGGGATGTAGTTCAGTGGTAGAGGACCTGCCTGCCACACTTGAGATCCTGGGTTCAATCCTCAGCACCACAAAAAAATAAAGGCTAGGGATTGTATTATATGGTTTTTACCAACTAATCAGCTAGTGCCCCCCCACCCCAAAGATACATAGATTTCATGTATTGAAGGAAACAACATAACCACCCTAGCCAACTCATAGACTTGTCTGAATATACATGTAAGTAACACGATCATACCTGCCTCTCAACGACAAGTGACCCACCTTTTTCACTGAAGGGAATAGGAGTTCTGCTCCAGGACATCATCCCAAATCCCTCCACCTGCAGTGTTCTAGGCACATATATTACAGTGTCAAAGCTATAGTAGCATCTCCCTGGAGTGACCACGTAAGCTCCTTACCTTCTCCCAGAGAGGGACCTGCTCCGGGGTCCGTCTGGAAAAGGAGCCAGTTCATACGTCTCAGACAGCAGCAGGCGCCTCTCCATACCGGGGACGGGGTATCTCGAAGTGTTCTGCGAGTGAGATCCCGAGCAGCACCTGCACTTCCTCGGTGGTGCCTTCAAGCTGCGCCTTCTGAGCCGGCTCCGCCTCCTAGACACCAATTATTTAGAAACGCGGGACCAAAAAGATAGTTTCTGTAAAAAGGGCGTCGTGGCCAGTAGTCCCTCAAGGAGCTAAGACATCACTGCTGATCCTCTCGTTTCCAAAGGGTCACTTCCCGAAAACCCAGGATATCCTCTAAACAGTGGCCTCTTCAACTGGGCGATTTTCCCCGGGAGGGCATAATTTGACAAAACCTGGAAACATTTTTGGTTGTCAAAACTCGGGGAGCTGCTTTGTATCGAGTGGGTAGAAGACAGGTGCAGATAAACATCCTGCCCATATATAGGACAGCTCTCATAAACAGAACCAACCAGCCCCCAAAGTCAGTAGTGCAGAGCATGAGAAACCCCTCTCATACAACAGCGAAGAAAAGTCAAGGCCTGGAAGAAAGTCACCGCGCGGGTTCTGGGCCCCCTGTACCCTCACACAGAACCAGGAAGCCCCGGCTCCGGGCCTGAGCGACCCCTGTCTGGGAGGCGCAGCTGCAATGCTCCTAGAAAAAAGATTACTTAAAAACCCTGAATACGCGGTGCCGCGAGGCTGCACGCTCGGAGCCAATTTTTGCACCACGCAGGACCAGGCTCTACCTGCCACTCACAGCTGAGGATAGCTACGAGATCAAATCCAGCACTAGAAAACTCGCCACTTCACCCAAAACAGATTCTGAGAGCCGACGGACCTCTGTTTCGAGAGCTTAGGAAAAACCTACTCCTCTTATCTACCCTTACAAAGCGTGCGCACTAGCACTTCCCACCTCCAGAGTCTCAGGTGGGAAATAGCTACGCCCTCCAGGGCATGCGCAGACTCCTCCACGCAGTGGGCGTAGCTGGCCTCCGCCCCAACCCGTTTCTTTTCCCACGCCCCGCCCTCCGCCCAGTCTCCGCATGCGCAACTGGCCCAGGGGCGGAGCTGCTACATCCGGGGTCTGGCAGCTTGCGGTTGTTTTGTTTTCTAGGCTGAGTTCAGCGGCTAGTGAGGCGACCCCGCGCGGCGCAGCACCGGCTACCGGAGCTACTGCACCGTCAGGGCTGGACGTAAGTACTGGGTGAATAAGGGTGAGGGGGGGTGGCTGCAGGTTGAACCGGGCGCGGACCCCGGCTGATGCCTACTGGTCTTTGCCTCCACCCTGTGGGAAGCTGCGCCTCGCTGGACCATCCCGGCCACTTCCTGCTGTCTTGTGACCGGCGGCAGGCAGAGCGCGACCGCGGCCAGACCCATCAGGCTCGGGTGGGAGGGAGGGAGATCGGGAGGGGACTGCAGCCCTGCCTGGGACATTACAGTGTCCCTGAAAGTCATCTTGTCCCTCTGCTTTGGAGCTGGGCACAGACCCCAAGAGCGACTGTAACTGGCTGGTTCCGCCTCGAGAGAGGTGGCGGAACTAGAACTAGTTTCCAGATCTTCAAGTCCCCAGCCCACTCTCTGGACCTGCCATTCTCAGAGTCTGGAGGGCGGAGTTTGGGTTCAAGTGTGTCAGTAGACATGCAAAGAAAAATGGATTCAAGGTGAGGTCATTGTTGTAAACCGAAAATAAAAACATAATAGGTTGCTGTTCTTAGGGAAGAACGAAATGAGTGAATTTTCAGAATTGAACTCATCCCAAAGGCATATTAGCACTGGTTATAATCATAGCTTTTAATATTTAATTTTCGAAACGGAAGGTAAAAAATTGAAGTCGTTGCACTTTTAGGGTATTATGGTTCTGGATAGTCGTCGCTGCTGGCTACAAGAGTAGCTGTGGGAGTTTGGGTGTTTCTTGACTATTATTAGCAAGTTATACGTAATTCAGGTTTTTTTCATACTCTGAAATAGAGATAATATGGATGTGTCTCAGGCCAGATCTGCACAACGAGCTTGTAGGAGTGTTTTATGTAATTTGTTAAGACAATTTAGGCCAGTTATGGTAATTTAAGTAGCAATGAGTTATTTATTTATTTTTGGTCTACGCTTTTGCGGAGATAAAATAAAATGGATGTTTACATAGAAATGATACCAAAGACAGACTTGAAGAAGGAACAACTAACGAGGTGAAAGGAAATGATGTTGGTAGAGGTAAAACCTGCAATGCAGTGTTCTTAATCTGGATGGGAAAAAACACAGGTTCTGTGAAAAAAATACATAAGTTCCCAAGAAAAATATTTTTCATTTGTGCTTTAACTCAGCCCAAGTGTGTCACCTCCTGACTGTATTAGTGCTCCGAGACTATAATATGAAAATTAAATGATTATACTTGGTTATTTAAGGGATCACTTAATTTGGTAATGTATTTGGAAATTATAGGATCTGACAGTTTTCAGGAGGAGGTCAATCAATAGTTAAAAGTTTTTCAGTATTTGGATACCCACCTTTGTTCATATTACTTAAATATACCTTTATCCATACTGCTTAAATATACAAAACTATCTTTTAAATTAAAAAAAAACAAGCTAAAACAATGCCAGGCATGGTGCATGCCTATAATCCCAGCACTCAGGAGGCTGAGGCAGGAGAATGGATGTGAATTTGAGACCAGCCTGGGCTACATAGTGAGTTCAAGGCCAGCTTGAACTAAATAGTGAGACCCCGTCTCAAAAAAAAAGGCTAGGACAGGGGGCCGGGGATTTAGCTCAGTGGTTCTGTCGCCTGCCTCACAAGCACAAGGTCCCGAGTTTGATCCCTGGTACCAAAAAAAAAAAAAGTATATATATATACATATATACACATATATATGTATATATATGTATATATATATAAAATTTTAAAAAGCTAGGAAAAACTCACACCTAGCTACATATCCAAATTTTGTTCTCCAAAATTATAATGTGACAACTCATCAAAAGCTAAATCAAATAGTCAAGAAGTATGTGGCTAAAATAAAGCATTTGTAACTTCTATTAAATTATTCCTGAACTGTTAACTGTTTTCCAGGGACATAAGTCAGGTGAGAAACAAGTAAATGAAAGTACTTCATTTAGGTATTTATTTTGTTTTGCTTTGTTTTGTTTTGAAGTGACTTAACATGTCTGGATTTCTGGAAGGTATGAGATGCTCAGAATGCATTGACTGGGGGGAAAAGCGCAATACTATTGCTTCTATCGCTGCTGGTGTCCTGGTAAGCTTTTGGGCCTTGATTGTTTTAGTGTATTTCTGTTACATGTTTTGAATTCTGGTGATGTTTTAAAATTGTACTTTTATTTTAATCTTTGACCACTGAGTTTAGTTTAATAAATGATGTTTTGTTTTATATATATATGCTAATAGTTTGACATTTGATTAGCAGATTGGGCTATTTTAACTGCATTGTAAAAATGACATAATAAAACATTGTATATTATATGTTTATTCATTGTATGGATTATGCTTTCTCTTAATAAATACAATAAGATACAAGGAAGTATCAGAGAAGCAATCAGGTGAAAACCAGTCAAGAGATTCGATTGTTTCTCCCTAACCCAGAGTTAACTTTCTTTTCAATCTCATAAGAAAAATAACAGGAAACTCATTAAAATTGTATATATATTTTTTGGGGGGGATGGGGGGAGACAGGATTTTTCTATGTAGTTCAGGCTGGCCTTGAACTCATGGTGATTCTCCTGCTTCAACCTCCCAAATGCTGAAATTACAGGTGTGCGCCCCACACCCAGGTCCAGAATAAAATTCTTATTTACCTTGCAGAGTCCTCAAGGGATCTGATATTTGTGTTTTATTGCTTTATATTGTTTTTCTTGTGGTTTTTGTTTCTGTTTTTTGTTTTTTGTTTTTTGGTACTGGTAATCGAACCCAGGACCTCGTGCTTGGGAGGCAGGCACAATGCCACTGAGCTAAATCCCTGGCCCTATTTTTGTTTTTTGTTTGTTTGTTTTACAGTACTGGAGATTGAACCTTTCCACTGAGCTATCCTTGCCCTTTTTTTATTTTTAATTTTGAGAGAATCTCACTGAGTTGCCTATGATCGTCTTGAACTTGTGATCCTCCTGCCTCAGCTTCCCAGTGCTGGGTTTACAAGCATGCAACAGCACAGCCAGCTTGACATTTGTCTCTTATGATCTTAGAGTGCCATATGCTCTAAAGAATAAATTAACTAACTAACTTGGTACTTTTGGTATCAAGAATTGAACCCAGGGGGGCTGGGGATTTAGCTCGGTGGTTCCAGTGCCTGCCTCACAAGCGCAAGGTCCTGAGTTGGATGTCCGGTACCAAAAAAAAAGCAGAAAAAAAAAGAATTGAACCCAGGGCCTCATACACACTGTACCACTCACCTTCATTCCCATCCCCGAAAAAGTAAATTTTAAGTAAACAAATTAATACAAATCTAAGTTTAAATATCTCTTCTTTGCCTTTTATTTTCTGTGAAAGTGATTATAGTTTTCCAAAGTAATAGCAACATTTAATGCCACTGTACAAATTCTGCTCTTATATTTTTTAAGACTGTAACTTTTTGCCTATGAAGAAAATATCTTGACTACATTGAACTGAGAGTAAAAAATAAAATGAGCCATTACTCATATAAGCCAGTTAAATGTCAGTAGTATATGGCCCTGTCTATAACCCAATGAAACTAATTTGATTAGCCTAAAATAGCTATTGTAAAATAATTGCCAGAAAATGGCAGTTTCCAGAGCTAACTTGGTCAGGGCTGGGAGTAGGATTGGGAAAGAGGGTTGCTCACCTTCTAAACTAACGTGTCAGATTTTGATAGTATCATTTCATTGTAAGTTTTTGCTCGGATGATAAATATTTGTGTGGTTTTGTTTTTTTCATTATAGATTCACTCTTGATAATCCAGAACCAAATTCAATTAAATAAATTACAATCTCGTGTTCAAATTGAATTTAAAATCACACCTAATGCAATCTAAAGACTACAGTGTGCCAGCTGTGGTGGCACATGCCTGTAATCATAGCACTGAGGATTGCCACAAGTTCAAGGCCAACCTGGACTACATACTTAGTTCTGAACTACATAGCGAGACCCTGTCTCAAAAATATAACAACCCCCCCCCCAAAAAACAAAAAGACTGCACTGTAATTCATCAAAAGTAAAAAGCAGAAATGTAGAGCTGTTATTTCACAACATCAAGAGAATTGTTCCGCTTTTTGGTACCAGGGATCGAATTTAGGACCTTGGGCTTTCAAGGCAGGAGGCGGAACCACTGAGCTAAATCTCTGGCCCCTGGCATTTTAATTTAAATACTTTTTCTTCATTTTTAGTAATGTCTTTCTAGAGGCTGCTACTATATCAGCAATAGGGTATTTCTTCTGTAGGTTGCAATTTGAGTCATCTTTTCCTGACTCCATATTTCTAGTTCACAAAATTAGATTGCAGAATTTATTATGGCAATATGAAATAAGAGTTGAAGTAGGCTTATGGTATCTAATATTTAATCAGCTTTTTAGGCATGTGTAAATTATATGCAATTGTGTTACATTTAAGGAAATTTTGACATTCATTAGAAGGAGAGTCTTAGACACCTTGCCCTTTTTTTCAGCTAATGAGACATGATATTGCTATAATTTCACATTGGTATTGCCTCTTTTTGTTTTAGTTTTTCACAGGCTGGTGGATTATTATAGATGCAGCTGTTAATTACCCCTCTATGGAAGAGTTCAACCACTCATACCATGCCTGTGGTGTTATAGCAACCATAGCCTTCCTAATGTAAGTGTCATTGTTACTGACACCATCTACACAGACGGTCACAAACTGACATTATTTTATCTATAGTTGCAAGATTTAAAATGTTTAAATGTTATCAAATTGGATATGATTTAAAAATTGAATAGTAGGGAAGAACGTACAGAAAAGTAACAGTCCTCTCCTGGTCTTCCTTTCGCCTCTCCTCTCCCACATCTGTCTCCAGTCCAGGAGATCTCCTCAATTTCATCTTCTAGCCTGTTGAATGTTTTCATTTCTAGCCTCATGTTTTAATTTCCAAGGGCAGGTTCTCGTTTCAAGTGTCATTATGTTTCCTTAATTATGAATGCTTCCTTTAGGGGCCTTTGTGGTATGTTCAACTAGGCCTTTCTTTGACGTGCTGCAAGCCTTTCTTCAGATACATGGTGACTCTTGGTTACCCATTATTATTTAGAAAAAAGTCAAAGAGAAGTTGAGTCAAAGCTGTGATCCTGGGTCAGAGCTTCTACATAGGATAAGTAGCAGGGAGTTAAAGAGGACTTTTCCTTGGCATCATTCTCACTAGTTGCTGCAATTCTTTCCAGATAGTTCTTTCAATTACTTAAGAGAAAACTCCTTTTTTCCCCTTGCTTAAAGGGGGCCAATAGTCACCCAGGGTGCTCTAGGCCATATGAGGTTACCAAGCTATAGCCAGGCCTGTTTTACAAATCAGGTGTCGGAACAGTCACGCCCATGCCACTACTTAGGCTCTGTGGCTGCTTACTTGTGATGGTTTGATGGAGACAGTGTGGCCCACAGATCTGAGATACTTATTGTCTGATCTTTAAGGAAAGTTTGCAGACTTCCAAGAGGTTGGAGAAATGAGGTGGGAATTCCTTCTTCCATCTCCGGACCTTGGGTTAATCCTTGTGTTCTCAGCTCCATTCCTCACTCCACACCCAGCACACCTTCATTCCTGTCTGTCATGTGTCCTGTCCCCACTTCTGTTAGAAGGATGCCTCCGTGCTGTGCTGTACCCCTCTCCATGCTGTATTATAAGTACAGGCCCCTTTTTGTTTGAAATTTCATCTGCTGAGGAAATCAACCTTTCTGATGTTATATTTTTTTCCTTTTATTCTCATTTTGAATGGGCTTTTTTTCTCTTTTTTTGCAGTACCAGGGACCAAACTCAGGACCTTGTTCTTGTGAGCCACGTGCGGCACCACTGAGCTAAATCCCCGGCCCTGAATGGGCTTTTGGGCAGGAGAGGAAGGGAAGTCATTTTTCTGACATTGTTAAACAGAACCTCTGAATAATTTATTTCCCTCTGTCATTTTCAAATTCAGTATCAATATATTCAGGAAGGTACTCATAGTGCACAAATCATATGTATGTGTGTATCTCAATCAATTCTTATTTATGTACACACCTATATAAATACTGCCCAGATCAAGATTTAAGACATTCCCATCACCACAAAGTGCTCTTTCTTGCTCCTTCTCAGTTAGTCCTCTCTGCCTGAACATAACGGCTATTAGTCAGCTTTCTGCAGATGTTTGACGGTAACATTTTGGAGTCATTTCTTCCAGGCTTTCACCAAACCAGGTCAAAAATTTTTACATTTTTAAACTTTGCTACACTTGTGAAATAAGTATGAACAAAATAGCTCAGTGGTTCTGCTGCCTGCCTCACAAGTGCAAGATCCCGAGTTTGAAAAAAAAAACAACTTATTTTTCTAAGCACGTGGCCTGTGACTGACTGGAGCAAACTCCGTGACAGAGTGCTCATTCCTGCTTGAAGTAGAGGTCTGACTTCAGAAGCCACCTGCTGGTAAAGGGCTATAGTCTTTTTCTTTGACGTTCAGATAGAAAGCAGGCATTTCTCATTCTTGCCATTTTGAGGCAATTTACTTTATTGAAATAATTACGCTGGTAGAATCTTTTTCAAAAGACGACACACACATTTCAGCATTGGTTCTGATTTAGAAGATTTACTTTTGTGGTATTATTTATTTGTCCTACTTTTGTTCTTAGTTTATTTTTTTGCTTTGTTTTAGTACTTAAAATTTTTAAATTAACATAATAATTGCACATATTTATGAGGTACATTGTCATCTTTCAGTACATATATACAGTGACCACATTTGGGATATTCATCATTTGAAGCAGTTATCATTTCTTTGTGATCATTCAAATTTCTTTCTACTAGCCATTTTGAAATATGCAATTAGTTGTTGTCACTCATAATTACCCTGTTCTGTAGAACATCAGAAGTAATTCTTGCCAGGGATTTAGCTCAGTGGTACCGCCACCTGCCTTGCAAGCACAAGGACCCGAGTTCGATCCCTGGTACCAAAAAAAAAAAAGGAGAAGTAATTCTTCCTAGTTGCGAGGCTGAAGCAGGAGGATCACTGCAAGTGTGAGACCTGTATTCCCAGAACTCTGGGAGGCTGAGGCAAGAGAATCTCAAGTTCCAGCTCAGCCTGGATAACTTAATGACTTATTAAGACTTTGTCTCAAAGTTAATAAATAAAAAAGGCCTGAGGGTGCAGCTCAGTGTGAAGACCCTGGGTTCAATCCTTGTTACCACAATAAAAAAGAAAGCAAGGCCATTTAGAGTGATACTCTGTGAAAGTCTGTGAAATGTTTCCTATATTTAGAACATGTATCAAGGATTGAAAAAGCAAAATTTTACCACCTGAAACTCTTTGATCTTCCCTGGTTAAAAGTTACTGTTATTTTGGAATATGATTATTGTTTCAAACATTAGACATTAATACAAAGTTATTATAAAGAATCATTGCATAGCCATGTTAAGTAATTTTGGTTTGACTGAGGCCCATTGCCTCTCTGCCATTGCCATCCATGGCTCTGACTTGAGAATGTCTAATGTGTGCAAATGGAAAACTTTAGCAAGATAAAGTTTTGAGAATTTCATGCTTAAATTTTAACAAGCAACGGAATCACCTGAAAGACTTTAGAATGTGGATTTCTGGCCTCCAAGACCAAATGTTCCACTTGGCTAGGTTTGGGGTGAGATCAGAGCATTTTCAAACAAATTGTCAAGTTACACTGAGGCTGCCAGGCCCACAGCCACAGCTTGAGAAAGTGCTAGTTGAAGGATTTCCTTAAGGTCATGTGAGCCCATTACCCAAGAGTCATGAGGCCTAGCCTTGGGTTTGGGAACTCTAGCTTGTTATATCTGATGCTCTGATGTCACAGATGATTTCTTCTTGGAGTTAGAGACCCTAATTCTTGATTTTATTCACACAGGATTAATGCAGTATCAAATGGACAAGTCCGGGGTGATAGTTACAGTGAAGGTTGTCTGGGTCAAACAGGTAAATAAATGCAAATAACATCTTACTCTCAGTGTTTTTGTCCTTAAAAGGAGAATTTCGTATGAAAAGGCACTTGTCTTAGCTTCTTCAGATCAGACATGGGATGGAGTGGTATCGAGCAGAGATTATAGGTTCCAAGGCAGAAAGTCAGAGTCATATATTGTCACCGGGCGTGGGGGCGCATGCCTGTAATCCTAGCACTTGGGTGGTTGAGGCAGGAGGATTGCCGAGTGAGTGTTGGAGGCCAGCCTGGGCTACATAGTAAGTTCAAGGCCAGCCTGAACTACATAGCAAGACCCTATCTCAACCCGCCCCCCACCCCCCCGCCGCCGTTAAAAGATCCTTAACACATTTTCTTCTACTGTTCTTATTTTATTTTTTTTGGTTTTTTTGGTACCAGGGATCGAACTTGGGTCCTTGCGCTTGCGCAGCAGGCGGCGAAACCACTGAGCTTAATCCCCAGCCCTACTCTTCTTATTTTAGACCTCAGTTTTTTCTGTTTGAAAAGTTAATTGAACTGAGTGCTGCCACATGAGAAGTAATTCTGGTACAATGTTATTTCTTTTAAGGTGCTCGCATTTGGCTGTTTATCGGTTTCATGCTGGCCTTTGGATCTCTGATCGCATCCATGTGGATTCTCTTTGGAGGTTATGTTGCTAAGGGTAAGAGAAAATAAACCAGTTATGGTTTATTGCCATGGAATACTTACATTTCGCATTAAAGTTGATTTTTTTTTTTCTGGTACCAGTAATCGAACTTGGGACCTTTTGCTTGCCAGGCAGGCACGACACCACTGAGCTACATCCCCGGCCCAAAGTTGGTTATTTTAGAATAAAGCTTTTCTCATATAGATGGGCCTACTACTACTAACAATACATTTGTCTATGGGGACTCCCTCCCCCTATCTGTGTTTGGTTTGGTTTTGTATGTTTTTAGGATTCCTTTCTTCTGTATTTTTTCTTTTAATCTAGAATATTGAAGGAATGGAACACAGCTCCAAACTTTCCTTCTCTTTGGCCTCTAAAAATCTTCAAAGCTTACCCTGCTTTAACTTTCAGAATAGTATCCATGGGACATTCTAACATCCTAGAATTGAAATACATTCAGTTGAGCCTCCTTGGCAATATGCTGTCATCACATTTTAGGTAGAAAAATACTTGCTCTTTATTCCCCCCTTTAATATTACAGTTACATTTAGTTAAATTATATCAGTAGTAGTGCACCTATGGCACGAGTGCCACAGCGGGCACACAGAGCCTTCTCTGTCAGCGTGGGAACCAAGTGTATGAGTTGTTTTTTCTAAACTAAAACCTCAGTATTCAGGTATAAGTGCAGTGTCAGCACTTTGTGATAAATAAGTGGGTTTTGGGTTGCAGTTTGGACACTCAGTCCCTAAAAGGTTCACCACCACTGGGTTATATTACCTGTAAATTTCACTTCAAGATAGTAAAGAGAGGAGTTACAATATTTGCCAAAAAGAGCACTGGATCACACAAAGAATAGACCATGTGAGAGCTGAACTCAGAAAGAAGCCTTGATCCAATCTTATATCAACCCAAACCAGAGAGCTGTGCACCTACCTATAAGAGCTCTGTGCCTTGGACTAGCGGTCACTGTGTTGGCTTCTGTAGCCCAGCCTACGGCATTGTGTGTCAGTGTCAGAATTGGGGTGAGATCATTTACATAGTTGCATTGATATAGTATTATGGCCATTCTAGTTGCAATGTTTATTTAATGTGGAATAGTAGTGGAGGCCTAGATAAACCAGCTGTTATGTTACTCGGATAAATTTATAACTATTTTAAGATGAGAAAAAGTTGACAGTCCATCTGTTATTGGGCCTTGGTTTGTCATCTCGTGAGTACTCACTAGAGTGAGTAGAAGCTGATGAGAATTTCATCTTCAGTCTTAGCCTTTCCCATCTGAGTCGAAGTCTGTGCTGTCCTTCCAGGTGTGTAGGCCACAAACCCCGGGCAGTTGAGGCCTGTCAAAGACAGTGACCCTCCTACTTCCACCCCATATCCAGTTCATTAGCAAACCCTGCTGACTCCACTGTACAAGGAATCCTAGCTCTAACCACTTTTTACCATCTCCATTGCTGCTACCTTGGTGGATTCTATCACAGTTGTTTACCTGATTTCCTGAGAGAACCTTGCAGTGGGTTTCCATCTTCCCCCTTAACCAACGCTTTACTCTCAGCACCACAACTAGAGAGATCTGTTAAAATATGCCAGCTCAAGTCACTTTTCTGTTCAGAACTTTTCAGTGTCTTCTCATCTCACTAGAGTAAAGTCAGGGTCCTTGTTATACTTCTCTATTCCATCACCTCCTTTTCCTCCTTTCCTCCATGGGACCAGCCCTCTACTATATTCCCACAGTCCCACCTCAGAGCCTTTGCACCTGGTGTCCCGCTGCTTCTGCATGGTCCTTGTCCTCATGTCCTCTGTGCCCTACTCCAGGGTTGGCTTCTCATGAGGTCTTCTCGGCCCCCTGTGTCAAACATCATCATTTGCTACACATCCTATGCCATCCTGCTTTATTTTCTCTCCTTGTTGATTTTTCATATCGTCTAGCTCCATGAAAGCAAAACAGTTTGTTTTGTTTACCTCTGTATTCACAGCACATTACACAGCATTAGCACACAGTGTGCCTTTAACAAATACTTGCTCAGTGAGGAAAGGGACCTGGCACTAAACCAGTGCTGGATTCTGTAATACATAATTTCATTTAGTACTCACTCCAGCCATAGTTCCCAGAGACATCAGTTATGCTAAATAGGAAAAATGATATTTGCCAGTATGTATGAAATAAAATGTTTTGATATCATAAACATTAAATATTATCATTGTTTTTGTAGAAAAACTCATAGTATATCCTGGAATTGCTGTATTTTTCCAGAATGCCTTCATATTTTTTGGGTAAGTTTGTTTTGCATTCTTCATCTTATTTATTTTTAATAATAGTTTCTTTTATGTCATTTACTATATTTAGTTGCTTAATTTACCCCTCCCCCATGGCATTTTCATAGCATATGAAGACTAAGATTGAGTATATTTTTAATACATGGGCTAGTTTGTTGTCAACTTTGGGAACATACATTAATTTTTAAAATTGCCATTCCACCCTCTAATGAATAACTATGATGCATACAGATCTCATTTCATAACACTGACAATGTTCATTTTAAATGTATATCTCTAGCAGTTGCTTTTTTTTTTTGGTATCGGGCATCGAACTCAGGTCCTTGCACTTGCGAGGCAGGTGGCAGAACCACTGAGCTAAATGCCCGGCCCAGCAGTTGCTTTTAATGAAAAAAAAAAATCTTAAAATTGTTTTTCTTTAAATTTAATTCTTTTTTCCTTTGATGTCATTAAAATATATGAGAGTGATTTGAGTTGTGGAGGAAAGGCCCTATCAGATTTTATCCTTTTGATACAGTTGCAAATGAAAAGATTACTACAGCCCCTAAAAAGCCAAATACTTTTATCAATAATCTTGTTTGATGTTCATTCTTTCCGGAAATTGAGGGCCTGTCCTTTCCCCTATTCCTGCAACCCAGTCCCAGCCACTTCTCCTTGTCTTCAGCATCGGTTCTCATGGTGACACTGTAGGTGCTTCTGACAGTGAGAATCACCAGATGTTTCAAAGTACAAGGTGGTGTGCTTGTTTCTGAGAAGAGTCTCTGGCTAGTGTTAAAGAAGGCCCTGATCCAAAAACAACTAGGAAGTTGCTGTGTGTTATGGAAATTTTCCTTCCCTGTCTCTTCCTACCTCCAAAGAAAAAAGAAAAGCCCCAAATTTACTTGAACCACTCTTGAAAAACAAATAGTTGCTTATGGTAATAATAACAGTTAATACTCACTTAATTTAACTTCACCACCAGGCATTTTTACCATTTTATAAAATCAGTTTAGAAACAAGAAAAAAGTAAATTAAGAAGTGGCAAAATACACATCTCTGGATTATATCTTGTGTCCTGAAACTGGTGGAAAACCTGGAAAGCCATTCACTTTTATACATAAAATATTAGTAACCAGCCAGGCATGGTGGCACCAGCCTATAATCCCAGCACTCTGGGTGACAGGAGGATCTCAAATTCAAGCCCAACCTGAGGAGTTTAGCAATTTAGGAAGATGCTATCGCAAACCAAAGTTTATTGAGCAATTACTATGCACTAGGCACCATTCTTAGTGCTTTATTTACATGTACACTCTTAAGCCCCATAACCATGCTGAAGATAGTTCCGTTATTGCCCATTTTATGTGTGCAAGCAGGCCCAGAGAAGTTAGGTCAACTCCTTGAGACTATGAGGTTCACATTTAGATCCAGGTAGACTCCATAGTGCATGCTCTAGCTACTAGACTTGATCTCAGCCAAAAGGCCGAGAAGCAATGGGCTCTAGCTACTAGAATGTTGAAATTTGAGATTAATTCATTTGGCATTTTTCTCCATTCGTTGAGTCTTCAACCAGTTGCTTAGTGCTAGTCTTTTCCTCCCCATCCTTTTCCCTTAACTGTAACACGTAATTGAAAAACATAAAATCAATAAACCTCCCCCACTTTCCAAATTAAATTTGAGTAGAGTAATACGGCCTGGGTTATGAGAAGGTGCATGTTGATGTTTAGGGTTTTTCCTTTCAAGTTGCAATGCTGAGATTTGTGCTTTACAGAAGGACCAGTTTTCTTAGTTCAAATATCTCCACGGGGTCAGGGGTGTTCTGGGGGATTCACCACCCTCAGTGACAAACAGAGGAAGGTGATGTCACAGGTCAGAGAGAAGCTTCAGGATTCAAGAGGGGCAGGAACTTAACTGGGAGCTGGCCAGCAGGGGCAAACAGCTGCTTTCTATATCTTAATCCGTATCTACTCCAGCAAGGCTAAAGTAAATTCCACTTTAGGATGTTGCTTTTGGTAGAAAAGTTAATATGTCACCGCAGGAGAAGCAAAGGAATGAAAGACAAAATTTCAGTGGAGATTTACGTCTTCCAACAAGGGGAGAAACATGTAAGTTCATACATACATTAGTTATCACGTTTCAGAAAGCCTTGGAAACTGATCATTGACTTGTCATTGTCCCACAATAGTTAAAATAAATTGCTTTCATATGCAGCAAGTTTGGTTAACTTTTCATTTGTTATCATCATTCTACTTAAAAATAAATTAGATTAAATTCAGCAAATAGACACTGTTATCAGAACAGTTGTAGCAGATTGCCTAGCATTCTGACTTAGAACAGTACTTAGCAAAATTACAGATTATTTCAGAAATTGTTTCAGAAGAGGCAGATGTCAGTACTGAAGGTGACCAGGGGACAATGTAGGAGGGACTGGTTCTTGCCCCAAGAAACTGCAGGTTACAGTCCACATGTGGGTATTTTGAAGTTACCTGTGTCTTTTAAGCTTCCTGGAGAGTGTAGGTCCCTAATAACCAACTTCGGTTTCTCTCTTTATAGTACTAGGTCTGATACTAAGTAGAAGAGCAGAGATCAGATCCGCTTTTGGAGATTTATTACATTTCTTAAAGAAATTAATACACTTCAAAGAAAAAGGATAAATGGCTTTCTGATTCCATTTTTGCTTTCATTTGTAGAAAAACACTTGAGTGTTTACCTTGATAAAGGCCTTAGAAAACCTGGGCATGGTGGTGCATGTTTGTAATCCCAGCACTTTTTATAGGAAAATCACAAATTCAAAACCCAGCCTGGCCAGCTTAAGTAATACCCTGGCTCAAATTTTAAAATACAAAAAAAAAAAAAAAAAAGCCAGGACTGTAGCTCAGTGTGAAGGCTCTGGGTTCAATCCCCAGTACTAGGACAGGTGGGGTTGAAAGCCTTAGAAACTATTTTAAACCTGTCGTTATCACCATGGACTTGCCCTTGATTTTATGCTGGTAATTGGAAAACAGGTGAAAAGACAAAGTAAAAGCAGCATATACCATTGAAATGTCTGTCACGGTTTCTCACTCACACTTAGTCACGTCCAAGTTCTGTTGAATCTGCCTCTTAATTAATTGTCTTAGATCTGTCTCTTTTGTCCATTTCCATTGTTTGTTTGGTCATCATCCATCTGTTGCTTACCTACAGTAGTTCTCACCCCTCTTACCCTGTTTTATTCCTAAAACAAAGCTCTGATCCTATCATTTCCCATCTTCATTTTTCCAGAACTCCAAGCTGTCTGAAGAAGAGATTAAAACAAATGGGTGTCCAGCCAAATTATCCCTATAGTTCTGTTTTTGTTTTTGGTTTTTTTCAGTACCAGGGATCAAACTCAGGACCTTGTGCTTTCGAGACAGGCACGGTGCCACTGAGCTAAATCCCTGGTCCACCTATAGTTCTGGTTTTTGTGTTTTGTTTTTTGTTTTGGTACCGGGGATCAAACTCAGGACCTTGCGCTTGTGAGGCGGGTGACAGAACCACTGAGCTAAATCACTGGCCCTATAGTTCTGTTTTATATAGACTAATTTTTTAAAAATTGAGCCAACACTTAAAAATCCTTAGAATTTTGGTTTTTCTTGAGAAACTAGATCTGCAACCATAGACCACAATGCTAGCAATCAACTAGAGTCATATAGTTGTTTCTTTTAAATAAGAGCTGTATCTCCACATAGCCCATTTCTTGCATTGCCTGGGATTAGCGACCAGTGGGGTGCTGAGAGAACCTGCAGGCTGGCCTCTGTACCCTTCACTGCCCTTATGCACCTGTGGGAATTGGCCTCCTTGGAGCCAGCTCTCGAAAGCCTGGCTACCTCAGTTCCCTGTCCTCCTTGTCACTTCAGCGCTGCTCCAGCCATGTGAGACTCTGCCCTGTTCTGCCACACCTCAGCTATCTTTTCTCTGCACACTACCGCCCTCCTCACTTCCTTAATTGAAAATTTGAGGACAGGTATACCACTCCCTCACCTAAACCCTAAATGTAAGCTGTGAGAGAGCATATTCCTGACTTACCAGTCAGCTGAGCTTTTCCTGGAGCCCTGAGGTGTTTTTTGTTTTTTGGGTTTTTTTCTTGTTTTGTTTTTTAAAGGAAGGGGGTGGATCTTGCTCTGGCCTCAAACTCCTAGGATCAAAGAATCCTACCTCAGTCTCTTGAGTAAGTAGTGGGAGCATAGGTCCCACAACCACAGCTAGCAAGACCCTTTTGGGGGGGCTGTACTGGGGACATGCTGGGCAGGTACTCTGTCACAGAGCTGCACCCCCAGCTCTGATCCTGTGGTTGTTTTATACCTCTTTGCCTTCTCAGATGTTGTTTCCTCTCCCTGAAACATTGTCTTTCATAAACCCACAAGCTCTTTTTCCTTCCAGTCTCCCAATCAGATTCCTGTTTATCCATCAAATCTCATCTCAGATATTACCCCCTCTGAAAATTCTTTTCTAACTTTTCAGACAGAACGAATTCTCTCTGCTCCCTTAGCATTTTGTATGTATGCCCCCCCCATGACACCATATTTTCCACATTGTGTTGTCAAATCTGAACAGCCTGAGGGCAAAGACTATGTGTCTTAGTTATCTTTATAGCCCTGACACCTGACATGAAAACAACTAGGGTTTGTGGATGGAGTTGGAGATGTGGGGGTGTACTTCAGTAATACAGCACTTACCTAGCAGCCATGTGACCGTGGGTTCTGTCCCCAGCACGTCCCCCAGAAAGGCTTGTTGAATGAATTTGACAAAGTCAGATGATTCATGGTCACACACTAAACATCGGTTAACTTGTCTAAAGTTGTGTGTCTCTTGTACTCAAGAGTTAAACTTTGGGGAAAATGGTGGTGAACAGCACAAGTGAAACCGTGGAAGAATGCACCTAGCTAGAATGGTCAGTTTCCATTTTGATACATTCCATATGTGTTGTATGCAGCTCATCAGTTACTCTTTGTTTCTTATTTCCTTCATCCTCAAAATCTCTTGTACTCTTCTCAAAGCCAGGCATTCATGTGATGTTTCTTGTTTTACCCACAGAGGACTGGTGTTTAAGTTTGGCCGCACTGAAGATTTGTGGCAATGAAAATAGACTTCGGCAGCCTGGCAGCCCTGCATGGGGCTTTTTACCGCTCACTCCCAGTCTTTTGTAATGCCATTTTCTAAACTTATTTCTGAGTGCAGTCTTAGCTTCAAGTTGTATAATGCTAAAATCATGAGAACTCCCTGTGTAAACAGCAACAAAATCTCTCGTGGTATGCACCTAATTAACTTATACACTGTTAAAGGAAACTTTCACATGAGTAACTTCTGTCAAGTTTTATCATGGTATAATTTGTAAAAATAAAAATAAATTACAGAAGAAATTATGAATTCATCAGTGTGTTTGGTCTGAGGTCCAAAACTGCAGTGAAAGTGATCTGAAGATTTAATGTGTTTATTTAAATGTGGCCTCTTCTTTGTCATATATTAAATGAAATTAAGTATTTTCTTGTTTTTATAAACTAGTCATTGGTCAGAATTGTTTCTCATTACATATTTATATTTGGTTTATATGTTTTTACCAAAAATTCTGTAAAAGTTTCAGCATATTAGCATGAGCATTTGAGGGTCTCCCAAAATGTGAGTGAACATGTCAGAAAAAAATCTGTGATTCAGCCACCAGGCTCCTGTGTCTCTTCTATGGGATATCTTCCATGTGCCACTGATTCAGGGGAGGGTGCTGTAACTCAGCCACCATACAGGTCCTGGTGGGACACTGCACTCAGATATGTTTGCCTGCACCTCGAAAACAAACCACAGGAGGCCATTTTTGGTGAAAAGGAGAAAGGATTTATCAAAACTACCTCTGAGGAGTTGGAGGGACCTCATGTTGCCACAAATCACCATCTCCCCATGTCCTGGTGTGCAAGGGGCTACTTTATAGTAAGAAAGGAAGGGGGAGGGAATACAGTGAGACAATGGGTAACTCAAGAATTGTGTAGTCCTTGGGCCAGGGATTTGGCTCAGTGGTTCCGCCACCTGCCTCACAAGTGCAAGGTCCCGAATTCGATCCCTGGTACCAAAAGAAAAAATTGCGTAGTCCTTCCTGGCCCTTTTCCTCTCTCTCCCATTCCTGTAGAAAGGAAATTAAACTTTGACTTCTTGGGACCAACATCTGTATCTTCTGTCCTTCATCTGGGGTTAGGACAGGAGGGGTTAGTTTCCGCTCTAGGCCTCAAGAAAGAATAACTTCTGATTTTTACAGTTCCATTTTGCCCTGTCAATTACCACTCGACATCCTAGTCTCTTATCCAGGTGACAAAATTTCTTTGTTGTTCTTATAATAAATTGGATTTTATGCTTTTCTAAAATCTGTGATCTGAACCACTAAGCTCTGTAGACCAGCAGGGTCTATTATAATTAACACACATTAGGTAGCAGGAACTCTCATAGTCTTTGCTCATTGGAACAATTCTCCCCCGAGGCTCCCAACCTCTGCAAAATAGGGTACACATTCTTCAGAATTCTGTTTTTCATAAAATGGGCTACAATTAGCCCCACGAACCACCAGCTGTATCTGATAGTTTCAGTGTGTGAGCTTTTCCACCAGAGCCACCGTTTGCTGTACTGTCGGTTTTGAATATTGCTGGCCATCAGGACAGTAAGCAAAGAAATGACTGTCCTGCTGTCATCACCCATGAAATTGCTCATGAATTTTTTTGCATAGATCTATAAAATGAAAATTGGAAGGAATCTTAGTAGTTGAGGTCCACCTTTTTATACATGAGATTATGTAAACCATGGAGACTTAAAATGATTTCTTCAAGGTCAGAACCAGTGTTGTAATCATTCTGAGGCCGTGGATCTCTGTCTCATAAGTGACCCCAAGCTCTTTCCCTGCAGTGGGACTCAGGGTATGCTCACGAAGTGCCAACTGTCTTAGAAAACTGCTAGAATAAAAGAATGTCTGCAAAAACTAGAAGTGAATTTTTGACTTTTTAAAATTTTGAATTAACTGCTGTGGCTGTAGGTAGGAGTTACCTCGATAATATACTTTATTAAGCATGAGAAAAAATCTGGCAGTTGGCACTAGAATTGAATCAAATCTGCAACCTAAAATATGGATAGCATTGTCTTTAATAAAACCAAACATTATTTAACATTATTAAATTGCCACTTAAATTGGTAATCTTTTTAAAATATCAAGTCCATCTGACTCTGTTTCTTTGTACATAGAGACTGCTATAATGAGTGTCATACAAACAGGCGGGCAGCGGGGAAAGGAAGTTGTGTTTCCAAGATCAGTAGCTTTGTTATTTTTGGATGCTTTTGCTTAAAATCCAACAGCCAAGTGAGGAAACTGTAAAAGCAAAGCAAACATGTTTAGTGCTGATACTGTTAAATTTTATATTTATACTCTTAAATTTTATACTCTTAAATTTTATATGCATACTGATTCTAGATCTCTTCAAACTTAATCATAACTATTATGGGAATGTGAAATGTTACTCAAAGAAAGGCTCATGTGTTGGAGGCTTGGTTCCCAATGCAGTAAGGTTCAGAGGTGGGACTTTTGGATGGTGATTGGATTTGAGGGTTCTAATGTCAGTGGATTAATCCATAATTTGATGGCATCATTAAAATGTGATAGAAATTTAGGAGATGGGACCTAGTTGAACAGACTGTGTCTTGCTCCTGGTCTTGTCTTTCTTTGTCTCTGCTCCCCTCCCTCATTCCTGGCTGCCATGAGGTGAGCAGCTTTCTTCTGCCAAAACTTTCTGCTGTGTTTTTGCCTCCCTATAACCCTAAAAACAATGGACCAGGGTGACCATGGACTGAAACCTCTGAAACTATGAGCCAAAATAAATTCTTTTTTTGAGTTGTTTTCTTGGGTATTTTGTCTCAGTGTTGGAAAGCTAGCTGATTAACACCTGAGAGTTTCTTTCATAAAATCAGAGTAAGATGAGATCTTAGATAGACCTTCATTTACCTCTTTACTTGAATCATTAATAATCATCTGACTTTTTAAATAACTCCAGTGATAGGGGACTTGCTACTATCAGATGAAGTAGCTCATTCTACTTTGCAAACAGTGCAAACTTTTAGAAATGTGTGGTGTGTTTCCCACCTGGCCTGCTGAAATTCTTTGGAGGAGCATAGGGAAACAAATGCTTTTCCTCTTCTATATTCCAATCTTTCAAATGTTTGGGGAGAGTTTTTAGGTCTCCTTTGGGTCTTCTCTTCTGTAGGCTGACTGTATCCTGAGTCCTTTTTGTGCCATACTACAGCCTGCCACTCAATATCGTTTCATGTTGAGTAACTTTGTGTAAGAGGTAGTTTAGCTATTTAGCTTATAAATAGGCAGCTTGCAAGGGACAGGGCCTAAGATGACATTGGGCTGGTCAGTCTTATAAAGAAAACAGCACATACACAGGGTTAAATGTTAACTCAAGCTATATAGATCACTTAGCTCAGGAATGTAAAAGCAAACACTGGAAAAGTGACTATTGTAACCCATCTCCACCTCCCTTATACTTTCTTCTACCTAATTACACAGCAAGATTCCTGACTGGCCAAAGAGTGCTTAATCAGTGAGTATATGGCTCTTGCATGCTCTGTTTCTCTGTAGGTCATATTACAGTATGGACAGTCCATACCCAAATTCTATAGGTTAAGCTCACCTTAACGTGTTATGGCCAGGGACCTGGCCACCTAAACATAAATGACATTAGACAAAGATCCCACTCTGACAACCCTTTTTGGGACCCCTCCCAACTACTGGGAGTTTTCTGTCTTATACTTCCAATAAACACTCCTTTTAACTACCTCCTTTGCTTGTGATTTAATTCTTTGACTTTGGAAGACATCATCCCAGTTTGGGCAGTAACACTTGGATTACAGAATCCTAGAGCTAGAAGTCATGGTAGCTAACACCTAGGGATGTCTTCTGTGGATCAGTCACTGCACCAGCACCTCACATATACTATCTCCTTTAAAAGCCCATGACCATCCAGTGAGAGAGTTGGCAGTATCTGCATTGTAGAAATGGGAAGGCTGGGACTCCACTATACAAGGTTACAGGTGGAAGTGGGAGACTGCAGATCTGACTAACTCCAGAGCACATGCTCGTAGAACTTAAGAGATCTCATTTTATAAATGAGGAAACCAAGCCTCAGAGATGTAAAGTACCCTGCCCAGGGTCTCCAGCCTACCACTGGGGGAGCTAGGACCAGAGTTCATGTTTCTTCCCAGAAGGCCCTTTCACTGAGCCTCTGAGACTTTAAGAGATCATTGGCAGTCTCTTAATATATTTTCCTACTTCAAAAAGCTGGCTTTACTCATTCTCGTTGAACAAGCATTTGCTAGAATTATCTTGTATGTTCAGAACATTTATTTAAAATCAGAAGCAGGGGTGATAACTGATGGGATGGCTAGGTTTTTAAAACTGCATAAAACAGCAAGAGGAATTCAACCCATTTTGTTGTATTTTTTGCCAAAATATTGGTAATACTTATATATATATATATTTTTTTTAAATTTTATTTATTTATTTACTTTTTTGTACCAGGGATTGAACTCAAGTCCTTGCACTTGCGAGGCAGGCAGCGGAACCACTGAGCTAAATCCTCTGCCCGGTGATGCTTCTATTTCTTGGCAATAAAATCATTTAAAAATAAACTGCAGGGGCTCAGGGTGTAGTTCAGTAGTAGAACACATGCTTAGCATGCATAAGGCCCTTGGGTTCAATCCCTATCACAGGGGTGGGGTGATGTTGAAGGATAACTGCAAATACTTATTCAGAAGCTAGTGGGTGATTTTCAACATAATGCAGTCATCTCAGAATCCTTCCTAATCTTCCTACCATTCAACCTAATGTGAAAACTTTCATTTTATTGCCTCATTTTCCCACTCAGAGCCCCCTATTTTGAGAAATTCTAGTTGCCTGTAGAATGAATGAATGTCAAGTGCCTCTAGCCACCTTTCAGCCTTCCCTGACATTCCTGATCCATGATCTCTCCCTCTTCTCTCTTCCAGCAGTTACTGCTGGATGATGTGGTCCTTCATAGTTAGAGTAGTGCACATATAAAGACCCAGCTCTCTCAACCAAGTCCTTAACCTCTTCACAGACCTCAAAACAGGGGCTTGTCCACAGTAAACTCATCTAAAAGATTCCTTGCTTGACTTCAGAAAGGCAAATGGGAAAAAATTTTAAAAAGGAGATGTCAGTGAATCTTTGTGCTTTGCAAAGCATGCAGTAAGGTATATGGTTTATTAAAGAACCAAAGGAAGCAGTTTATTCTCTTAGGAAAGGCACATGATACATGAAAAATTGTATTATAAAACTAAATTTCTATAAATTAGTGCCTGGGCAAGGATCATTTCAACTACAGGGAAACTGAAGATAGGTATATCTGGCTCCTTAACACTCAGAACTATGTTTTCTTTAGATTTGTCTCACGGTCCCTCACATAACTTTTGCAAGATTAGATCATTTGTGCAGTGAAATGAATTACTGCATTTTCATGAACCAGCCAAGAATGAGATGGGTGTCCTTGGAGAGGGCTGAGTGACCCTTCGCAGCAGTACCAGACACAGTCTGGGCCCCCAGAGAAGGAATGGATGAGTTGGTTTTGTTTTTATTTACATTATTGTTGTTGTTTTGGTCTGGGGATTGACCCTAGGGCCTCATGCAAGTGAAGCCCACGGTCTACAACTGAGCTACACCCCCAGCCCCTGAGCTAGCTTGAATGTCCCTTCCACCTCTTGTAGTCTAGTAGTGTTTAAAATGCCTTGTTGAATAGTTTTTTAAAAATTATCCCTGGAGGAAAAAAAAAATTATCCCTGGGTTTATCACCTTTGCAAATTTAAATCCTGGCCTCAGTAATGGATACTTGGCTTCCAAATGCAAGTTGAAAATGGTAGAATGCTGAATAAATGGTTCTACCCAACTGCCAGAAAATAAATCAGAAGATTGCCCAAGTGGTGGTGGTGGGGATAAAATTCTGTTCTCCAGTAGCTGCCCACAACACATTGATATGTGGTGTGTCTTTGGAGCCAGACAAACATCTGTTCAAATTCCTCCTGTTCCATCTACTGGCTCTGTCACTGGGGGCAAATTACTTCATCCCCATAGGCCTCAATCTCTTTATCTTTAAGATGGAGATACTTGTTCTCATACAAGATTATTGTGAGGATAAAATCAGATAATGTTGCAAAATCAGAAATAGTAAGCTTGCAAAAAAATAGTAGACTTGCAATATGATAGCTATTATGCTTACATATTCCTTCATGATTGGCTAAACCCCTAGTAATTAACTTTCACATTCACATGATGATTTGCATTTTTCTGAATATTGTTACAGACATTATTGCTTCATTTGATCTTCAAAAAACCCAGTAAGGGTTAAAGATTTTTTTTCTGGTACTGAGAATTGAATTCAGGATCTTTGTATTAAGCTACAATCTCAGTCCATTTTTTAATTTTTTGAGACAGGGTTTCACTAAGTAGCTAAGTTGCCAGGCTGGGCTCAAACTTGGGATCTTTCCACATCAGATTTCTATTATTTCACCAGTGGGAGTCAAAGCACTTGCTTACATGATACATTGTGGAATTGTGATTGGAATCAGGTCTTCTTCTATGTACAAACTTGTTCTATTTCACCTGCTGCTGAACTAGTGTTAGAGTGTCTCAGATTTCCTTTATTTATTCAGCAAATGTTTATTGCAACTTGAATACTTGAACTGGATATTTGTCCTGTTTGTGGTGTCCCTTGTTGGTTAGCATAGAGCTCAATAAATACACATGGAATGAATGAGTGGACTAAATCAACTCTGATTCCTCTCACTAGATTACCCCTGTGCTGCTAAAGGGAAGAGAAGCTGGTGCAAGTTGAGGCAGGCTACACATGACAACATGACTCTCAGAATAATTATGCTAAGTAGAAGCCAGACCCCCCTGCCAAAAACCCCAGATGTACTATATGGTTCCATTTATAAAGAATTATAAAAAAATGCAAGCCAATCTACAGTGACAGAAAGTAGTTCAGTGGTTGCCTGGGAATGGAACTAAAAAAGGGTATGGGAGAACAATTTCTGAAGGACAAAGGAATGTTTGGGGAGTGATTGATATGTTCCTTGTCTAGTATGTGGTGATGATCTCAGGGGTGTATGAATATGTTAATATATATCCAGTTGTATAATTTTAAGTATGTGTGACTCATTCATGTCAATTGTACCTCATAAAGCTGTTTGGAGAGGTAAAGGAAAAAGAAAAGAGAAGGAAATGGAGAAGAGACAGGTCATCTCTCCAGCATCCCTGATTGTTTCCTGCTGTCACATGTGCCCAGGCCCATAATAAGAGTCCCCCTCTGTTCCTTTTGTGTGTCTTGGATGCTGGGTGGGGAAAGGACTGGCCTGGGACACAGAAGGCCCAGCACCTGGTCTTGTCTCTTCCATTCACAAAGGTATGATGCTAAACCTTAGTCTGACCTCTGCTGGCCTACTTCCTTTGGCCATATTGGTCTCTATTCCTAGCCTACCCAAGGCATGGGTCGGATGATTATCTGAGAAGACACCTATCAGAGTGCTTTGTGAGCAGGGAGTGTAAGTCAAAGGGAGGAAGCCAGGGAGGTGACAGGGCTGAGTCACGACTACATGCTACAATGTAACACAAAGATCCTCCGAAGCAGCTGAGTGCTATGTCCCTATGCTAGATAACCCCAAACTCCTATATTACAAGTTTCCTTGTTTATAGTTTAATTTATCAAGACTTGGATTAAAAATGGGTGGTTGGTGTATGCCTGTAGTCCCAGCACTCTGGGAGGCTGAGGCAGGAGGATCACAAGTTTGACACCAGCCTAGGCAACTTGACAACTTACCAACTTAGGAAGAACATGTCTCAAAAAATAAAAGGGTTGGGAATGCAATCCCGTTTGAAAGTCAGTGCAAAGGCCCTGGGTTCAAAGACCAGTAGCAAAGAAAAAAAAAAGTCATGTTCTAGATTCAGCTTTACCACTCATTCCCTGAGATCTTGGACAAGTCAGGTCTCCTCTCTGAGTATCTGCCAAATAGAGGGTTAGATTCAATGACCCCAAGGTTTCCTTTACTCTTGTATTGTGTGATTCTATCCTCTTCCTGTCAAATGATTTGCTGACATTGATGACTCCAGACAAGGAGAGTAGGTGTGACCAATGGCCTTTCTCTCCTCACAGACCTTCGATGATCTTGAGTTATCAGGAAAGCAGTAACTTTTTTCTTTTGGTACTGGGGATCAACTCAGAACCTTGTGCTTTCGAGGCAGGCATGGTGCCACTGAGCTAAATCCCTGGCCCAGGAAAGTGGTAACTTTTACCAACTGCCCACTGCCCACCAACACACATTATGAACTTGCTCTTCCCTAATGCTCTTTACCTCATTTTTGTTTTTGTTTTACTCTTATAAATACCACATTAACATATATATCCCAAAATCTTTTTAAGTTCATACATTCAAAATCTATCATATGAATAGGCTAAAATTCTTACCTCCCAGAAAGCTTGATCATCAAAATATTTAGCCGCACGAGGTGCTTTCCATATTTTGAGCTTTAGGAGAAAACCTTAAAACAAATGATAACAAAGTGTTGAAACATTTGTGGCATGGCATTGTTATGTCGAGATTAATCAACACATTGTATGTGGGCTACAGTATCTCGACAGAAATCACTTCTCTCCCACCACGGAGAGACAGACAAATGGGAGACCCATTCCTGGGTCGGGTTCATTAATTCTGTAGCTATCTTCTAATAGGAACTGGAAAGTGCAATGTTCTCCAGTATTCTCCAAAAGGTTGAAATGACACTGAGCAGCCCTGATTAGCTGTGGATCAGATGCTCTTCTCAAGACAGAATAGAAGGGCTGTGGCAGATGGCGTTCCTCTCCAAAGCTGACCCATTTAAAACTCAACAGCTACCATGGAGAGCGACTCCCAGGAGGCATCCCATAGGTCCGTCTTCAAAAGCTCCAAAGCCCGGCCAGCAGCCTCAGCTCAAGCTTCTGCTAGTGCAGTGAGGAACACCATTTGTGACCAATTGCTCTCGTTTTCTGTTCTTCCTATTTTTTGTTCATCCTCTGCAGCTTGACTCTACACATCCCTTTAGCTTTGCAAAGTCAGCTGAATTTCCCAGGACACATTGCGTGCTTGTCTCTCTCTGTCTCTCTCTCTCCCTCTCCTTCTCCCTCTCCCTCTCCCTCTCTGTATGTGTTAAGAGACAAGGTCTTGTGTTGCCAGGCTGGCCTCAAACTTCTGGGCTCAAACAAATGATTGAGCCTTCCTGAGTAGCTGGGATAACAGGCATGCATCACCACACCCAGCTATTTGTACACTTTTAATGATGATGGCTTCAGTGTATTGAATAATACGATTAACAAGAGTAGGTGTGTGTTTAGTAAAATACAAATTTTCCTTTCAGAGTGTAGCCTTTAACTGATACTGATATGCAAAGTGAAGCCACAGTATTTCTTGTAGCTAAAATCACTCAGAAATAATCTGTCACCTGCTCAAATTATCCAGATAGCAGAAGCTTACTCATCACTGATGAAAACTCATCTCAAATATATATTCTTGTCTTATGAGACAACACTGAACATATTTGCAAACTTTTAAAAAATCAGAACCAAGGAGACCGAACCGGTGAGGACCCCTGGGCATGCCCACTAGCCTCCAGCTTAGCCTCGTGGGCGCCTGCAGCAACAGGGCCCCCCTCCCCTGCCTCTTGGCTGTACAGCTACTTGGATCCACACTACAGAGGCACAGCAGGGGCATAAAGGCCATTGTCCTGAGCTGCAGAAGTGAACAACAGAGAGAGGGCCTCTTTCAGGCTCCCTAATGAAAACTGAAGCCCACTGGAAAAGTGAAGAGAATCTCTGCAATAAAGGCACACCAGACCACCATGCTTGGTAAGTTGGAGGGATCATCACCTCCCATTGGAACCTGGACTATCTTCAGGGGAAAGGCAGCTGGAACCTGCAGTAGAAC
>NW_004624764.1:9529887-9563739 GCF_000247695.1 Heterocephalus glaber
GTGTTGGGGTGGTGGGAGGGGAAGGGGAAAGGAAAGAAGGGAAAGGAAAAATTATGAGAAAAGAAAAAAAATGGAAACGAAATCTATGTAAATAGGGAAGGGTGGAGGGGGTGAAGGGCACACGGGTAATGGGGCAAAAAATAAGAACCAAGATTCATCATGTACAGGTACAAGCATCCAATGATAAATGTAAATGTATTGTATACCTAAAATGTACTAATAAAAAAATTTAAAAGAAAAAAAATCAGAACCATCACTAGGAATATCCATTATTGAAACATGCCTTGTATCATAGAGAAGTTACATCTCAGCTCAGAGTTCTGGCCTGTTCACTAAACAGTCTGAGCTTCTTGTGTTCTTGGGTCCGGTTTTAAGATTTTTTTCACCTCTGTTAAGCTCTCTGCCTACCCTTTTAAATTCTACCAGTGTGTGTTACCTATGGAAACTTAAGCCACCTCTGATCTGCTATTTCTAATCTATTTGAACTGGAAAACCTAATAACTACACTCAGTAGGACTGTTTCTTAAATAAGTGTGGTCGTCTACTAATAAATTAAATGCTTGGCTTTTGGGGGTCAGTTTGGTGTTATTTTGTTGCTTCTAAGATTATTGCCCCCATCTGTTGTCCAGATTTGTTCGTTTTTTTGTTTATTTTGTTGTGGTGGTGGTGTTTGTTTTTGAAGTGCTAAGGATCGAATCCAGGGCCTCACACATGCTAGGCCAGTACTCTGCTGTTGAGCCACATCCTCACCCCTACCTAGTTGTTTTTTGTTTTGGGTTTTTTGTTGTTGTTGTTGGTACCAGGGATCAAACTCGGGTCCTTGAGCTTGGGGGAGCAGGCGGAAGCACTGTGCTAAATCCCCAGCCCTTGTTTTTTGTTTTCATTTTTATGGGACTGGAGGTTGAACTCAGGACTTTTACACTGAACTGCATTCCCAACCTTGTTTTATTTTTTGAGACAAGGTCTCACTAAGTTATTAACTTGCCCAGGCTGGGCTAGAAATTTGATCTTCCTGTGTCAGCCTCCCAAAGTTCTGGGATTACAGGTGTGCACCACCATGCCCAGCCCACGTTGTTTTTAACCACCCTAATGTCCCCAATGGCAGAAGTATCATGTAAAGAGGAAAGCTCATTAAGGAAAGGCTGCAGGTGGCCCCTAAAGGCCTTTTCAATTCTGAAATGATGTGATTCTATGTTTTTTTTAAAAGCAAGGTGTGAGCCCTTTGTGACATTGAGGTGGAGCTGATAGCATTGGTAAACAGGGAAGGGGACAGCACCTGCAAGGTCAGCCCACAACGTCCTCTGGGCCTAGCCCCGGGTCCAAGGCAGTGGCAGAAGAAGGGTGGTGTCACACTGACCTGTTAGGAGACCAGAGACCAGACCCATCGCCAAAGCAAAGCTGAGAGCCCCAGTGTCCATGAGCATCATGAAGCCAGTCCTAGAAACAACAAAGCACCAGGCTGTAGAGGTCATCAGGGATGAAAAGGACTGAGAGTATCAGTAGTACCACTGCAGGAGGGACTACAAGGAGACCAAGGGTCCTCTCCCCGGGGGTATGTCCCATGCAGACAGGCAGTGGGGGAGGCAGGAAGGGTCCCAAGATCCTGTTTGGCATATTTTAATCTTCAGACCCCAGGGATAATAAGATAGACCAGGAGGCAGAAGACCCAAGTTCAAGACTCAGCCTTGTTGTTGACTGGCTGCGTGATCCTGGCCAGTCGCTTAACCCCTCGGAGCCCAGTTTCCTCAGTAGCCAATTAAAGATGAAGGTATGGGCAAGACAAGGTATGGTTTGGCTATCAGAGCCATCTGCCCTGCCCTGCCCACTCCTACCTCTGGAAAGTACTTCCCGGTGCCCTTTCTCTCAGGGCCATCCAGAGCATCATTTGCAAAATTAAGCTATGTATTAAAGGGACCCTCGGTGCTGAGTGCGATTTTCCCAAGATTTAGCCTGTGCCTAGGCACTGCTACCCCTTCATTACAGCGCTATGGGTAATTGTACAAAATGAGTCCGTTTTTAAGCCTTTCCTCTTTCTTATTGCAACAGCACCACAGGCAGCTAGGCAGTTGGTATCCCCATTTTGAAGATAAAGCACAGCTCAGAGCCTGCAGAAGGACACTACCTTTTTCTCCTTCTTTCCTCCTCCTCCTCCTTCTTCCTTCCTCTTCCTCTTCCTTCTTTTGCAGTACTGGGGCTTGAACCCAGGGCCTTTGCACTGAGCTACATCCTCAGACTTTCTTACGATTTTTTTTTTTTTTTTGAGAAAGGGTCTCACTATGTCATGAAGTTGTCCAGGTTGGGCTTTAACTTGTGATCCTCCTGCCCTCCTGCCTCACCTTCCCGAGTGTTGAGATTTCAGGCATGTACCACCACACCCAGCTCAAAAAAGATTCTTAAGGGCTGGGGATTTAGCTCAGTGGCACTGTACCTGCCCTGCAAGTACAAGGTCCTGAGTTCAATCCCTGCTACCTCTCCCCAAAAAAGATTCTTAAACTGGACATAAAACAGCTAAAATAAAGAGAACAGTGATGAATTGGACTACATTAAAATTAAGAACTTGTGTTATCAAAAGATATAAGAAAGTAAAAAGTAACTTACAAAAATAGGAGAACATAATATATATATAACAAAGGGCCTACATTTAGAATATATAAAGAATTCTTAGTTGGGCATGGTGGTGCATGCCTGTAATCCCAGCACTTGGGAGGCTGAGGCAGGAGGATCACTGCAAGTTTGAGGCCAGCCTGGCCTACATAGTGAGTTCAAGGCCAGCATGAACTGCACAGGAAGACCTTGTCTCAAAAAAAAAAAAATCTATAAGGAAAAGAACAACACAATAGAAAAATGCCCCAAAGAACTTGAACAGGCATTTCACAAGATATTCTTTCTTTTCTTTTTTTTTTTTTTGTAGCATTGCGGATGGAACACAGGACCTCATGCATGTTAGGCAAGTGCTGTACCACTGAGCTATATCTTCAGCCCATTTTTTAACCTTATTTTGATGAGATCAGGCATTCTCAGGGTGGTATGGCCATAGACTTTTACTTTAATTTGACACAGGGTCTTGCTGTGTTGCCTAGGCTATCCCCCTGCCTCAGCCTCCAGAACAGCTGGGATTACAGGTGCGTGCCACCACCAGCTACTATAGTGTTCCTTTTAATTAGTCATTAGGAGAATTAAAATTGAAGCAATAGGTTGATGGCTACATGAAGGCTTTTCCTATATTAATTTATTAAATTCTCTTAACCATATAGGACAGGCATCAAGCAGCCTTCCAACAACCCCAGGGACAGAGGCACCATCACTCTCTTCATTCACATTGGGGAAGCCAGGGCTGTGGCAGGTCAGTGGTGTCCCACCAGGCAGTGATGAGAACTGTTTCAAGACCAGCCTGACTCCACAGTACAAGCTCTCCACTTTGACCTCAACCACCATCGTGTACAAAACTGACCCAGTGAGCTTGAGGCTGATCTACCTGGCCTGTCTTCGTTTGTGCAGCTCAGGACTTTGTGCCTCTGCCCAGTAGATTAAGCAGCCGCTTTGGGGAAGAAATGGCCTGGAGGAGTGATAATGCCATACAAGGTGAGAATTTCTGAGTGAATCAGCCAACAAAAATTTGCTGAGGCCCTTACCAAGTGTCTGTCCCTAAACGCATTTCCCCTCCACAGGGATCTGGGGTCATTTGCTACCAAGCTACACAGGTGTGAAGGGCAGGGCCTAGCAACTCACCCAGGGTTTCCGGAGGCTTCAAGCACTATCAGCACAATGTAACTGAACCCTCCCAGCAGACCTGGCAAGCCAAAAGTGTAGTGCACGCCACTGGGGTCCTGAATCTCCAGCACGTGGTTAAAACACACCTGGGGACAAATGTCATTATGTGTAGATCTGCAAGTGAGACCCAAATTCCCTCTCCACCCTTTTCACAGATCTTTGGCATCCAAAACCACCAAAGGGGAGTAACATGAAGGTTTGCCCAAGAAGTCCTCCTCAGACTTGAACACGCACCACCGGGAAGCCATGTTACGGTCCAGAAAAGGAATCCATGGGGTGAGGCGGGGCCTCAGGTACTGCACTTCTAACAAGCTCCTAAGTGAGCCCATGCTATTGATCCACACTCTTAAGCAGCAGGGGTCTGGTCTAGGCACAATTCACATTCAAAGCTGATACTTCTGTGTTTGGGATGGAGACAGGGGCTATCCTGTGACAGAAGGATGTGTAGGACGTTTAACAGCATCCCTGGCTTCTACTTTCTAGATTCCAGTAGCACCCCACCTAATTGCAACAACCAAAAAGTCTCCAGATAGTATCAACTGTCCCTTGGGGTGGGGTGGAGTAAACACTGGTCTAGCCACATTTAAGTGCCATCATTAATAAAACATGGCTGATGAGATGAAAAGTCAGAAGAAAAATACCTGACTGCACCCAAGATGCTTTTTCAATGCTCCTTCTACCTGTTCCCTCAGTCAAATGCAAATTTCATTGTTCCCTCCTTAGAATCCTCATTGTCTTCAGAAAACAAACCCAGATTTCTCACTAGTCCAGAAGATAGGCCTGAGCACCGCCTATCTTTCCAGGCTGTGGTCCCACCAGGCTGGAGGGTGACCCCAAAGCTTTGGCCAGAATATCTCTCTGTTTCTTGGTTGGAACACATGCTTTCCTCATCAGTCTTTGTACACCCTGCTCCTTCTGCTTGGAATATATTTCCCACTTCCCTGCCTGGCTAATATAGCTTATCTGTCACTGCATGGCTTGGATGTCCTATGCTCTGGGAAGTATTTCCTGACTTGTCCTGGTCTAGCTTAGATGTGCTCCTGCAGCTGTTACCATACTGCCTTGTATTTATTTGTCCATTGCCTTCACTAAACTGTAGCTTGAGAAACAGGGTAAGTGTTAACATATTTGGTGAATAAATGAATGAATGAATGATCTTTGAGTAAAATCCCCTCCCTCTTCCCATGACAGAGTCAAAGAGAACTGAGGCACCAAGAAAGCAATGGACACTGAGTCAGATGGTAACTTGCCAGCATTCTTTGCTCTGTATGTCCTCCTTCATCTCAGGGGTTCAAAGCCAGAAGAGATAAAAGACATTTGTTCTCATTGTACAGATGAAAAGCAGACTGCCTTATCTTTGAGCAAATCAAACTGTTGGTAAATTCTTCTTTGAGTCTATACTGACTTCCTGAATATCCACCATTTATCCAAATTCAGCCTTCAAAAGTCTACTTGTTTTTCCTTCCAGTGCTATAAGATTTCTTGTCCCTAAATGTTTCTCTTAGAAGCACATTATAACCAGTTGGCTGTAATGGATGTTCTGGTATAATCAGTTGTGTATTAAAGGAAAACCCACTTGAAGAAGTAAGCCAATCAGAAATGGACATGACCTGGATCATCAGCCTGGCACTGTCTCCTCTTGGTGCTTATCCTTCCCTACCCCTCTACATGGCTCACTGGCAACAGACCTGAATGTGTGGCCTGCCCCTACACCCCAGTCCAAAATGACACATTTCCCAAATTAAGCCAAGGAGCCCCTTCTCCAGAGGATTTGGAATTGGCTACTTTCTTGAAGCAAAAGACCAATTCTCCTACTTGGTGCAGGAGAAGAGGCAACAGGTCTACAGAACCAGAATAAATCAGATGTTCAGAAAGAGCAGAGACTTCTTAGCATTGCTCCACAAATTAGTCCCTGGCACCAGCCACTCCTAGGTTCCTAGCAGCACCTCTACCTTGGGTTCTATGATACCCTAGTTGCCTTACAACAAATTCCCTGTCATGCCCAAGCAAACTTGAATGGATCATCTTACTTGTTCCTCAGCACCGTAACAAATGCACCATCCATCTATAGTGGGTCCCTCATCAGACTTTGAAGCTGATCAGAGAAAGTGCCAACACCTACCTACCTAATGCAGCCCATGGCACCCATGATGGCCCACCATAAACCCAGGGTCCTATTGGTCTAAGCCAGAGGAGTGGGTATTAGTTGCCCAATTTCTCACCGACAGGCATCTGGCTCCCCCGATGGAGATCAGCCCAGCCAAAAGGCCCAGCACCATAGCAATCCAAGGAGAGGAAATCAGATGACATGAGGCACCCACAGCCACACCTCCTGCCAGTACCGCATTGTGGATATCAGTCTGCAAAGAAATAGCTTATGGATGAATGGAGTGAGGCGCAGAAAGGACATCATCCTGCCCAGAATTTCTCAACAAGCTGGTAGAGAAGCAACCCTGTAAAACCTTCCTACTTTACTGACCCTGAAACCATCACCCTCTCCTTGGTTGGGACCACATGACCTTCATCCTTGGGCTCAACTCACCCCCACCTCTCAGGTACAGGCAGCAGTCACCTGATTGGGAAACAGAACTGGCACTGGGGGCAGAAGGAGACATGAGTATGTGTATTAGGCCTGGCACACCCAAGTGCTGCCCAAGGGGTGGTCCCTTCTTACCACGTTGATCTTCCCTTGGTGGTGATTCAAGGCTGACACCGAGGTGGCTGTCACTGTGCTGACCGCAAGGGCGTAGTAGGTGTTGAACACAGCATTCTTTTTTTCATTTGGAAGGTCCAGCAGAGCAGAGTTGAAACTTGGCCAGAACATCCACAAGAACAGGGTCCCTGTGGGCCAGAGAGCACCGCTGGCCAGAGCCAAACTCTTGCTCCAAAGCCCTGAGCCTCCAGGGGCTTCAGAGGAGGAGAATCCTACAGCTGGCTGGTCTCAGCATGGTCACTATGTAGCTGCATAGCTTGGGGCAAGTCATGTCTCCTCTCTGAATTTTCATGTTGGTGGGAACCAGCTTACATATTTTACAAGCAAGAACAATAAGGCCTAAGGATCTCAGGTCTCCTGACTCCAGTCTGTAATGGCCAAATGCTTATTTTTTTAAATCAATATACTGCTTTAACTGGGCCCTATGGGCTGATATTTATGCACCTACTGTTGGCTGTCTGATTCTCCTCCCAGCCTCTCCCAGTCATCTATACTCATCATTTTCGCCGCAGCTCTGCAAAATGCATTATTACTATTCTCTTTCTACCCCTGTGCTTACTCATAGACCCTGCTTTCTTCATTTTTCTACTTTCCTGTTTTCAGCTGAGGACCAAAGGATTGGATATATGTATTCAGACTCAAACAAAAGAAGTCTCTCCTGCCGATGGCATATTAATGAAGAGGGGTCCCTAGAAGGAAATGTTTAATCCAAAGATATGAATTCAACAGACATTCCTGCAGATAAAGGGCCCTATGGAAAGATTCCAGGCACTTGGGGAAGAGGGTAATGGACAGACTTTTCAGTGGGACATTTTCTGGACCTCTTGGCTCTGCCCTAGCAGGAGACCACCCCCCCACCTTGTCCTTACCCAGCATGGCAAACAGACTGGGGCTCGTGGCCATCTGAACTTTCTCTGCCTGCACTTCCTTCTTTGCTTCCTTGGGAAGAGAGCTTGAGAGGCACCAAGCCGAAGTCAGTCCAAAATAGGCTGCAAACACATGGATGTGCGTCATGCTTCTGTGGTCATCCATCTGCATTGAAAGGTAGCAGGAGCCATGAGTGTCCACTCTGCCCCCGTCAGCCCTGACGTTCCTGTGAGAAAGCTCTGTGCTTCATGTAGGAGGCTTGACTTGAAGGCATGAGACCTATCCAGAGCTGATCCAGCCCAGCAGCCAGCGTTCCCCTTCAGAGGAGCCCAAGAGCAACTGGGGGTGACCTCATGGTCTTTATCAGTAGCTCCTACTTGCTGTTGACTGAGGTTCACTTAAATTGGGCAAAAAGCCACATAGACACACACCTACTTTTCAGCAGAATTTCAACTCTGCATGGAGTGATGAACAATATAAACTCTGTGATGTGAAGCAGCCAGACTTCTTATAATACCAAACTCAAGACTTTAGTAAATTCTAGACACATGCTAATTTTGCTCCATGAATAGCAAGTTTAGCAATCCTTAAGAACTCACTTAGTGGGCTACTGGTAAAGGCTGTCATCTGTGCCTTCCAAAAATATTCAGAACTGGCAGAATTTGTACCACCACCCCACATTGGTTGAAGCCCCCATCACTGCTACCACAAATTCCTGCAATAAGTCTTGTTCTTGCTACAAGCCACAGGAAGGCCCTGCACAATCTGCTCTCACAGAGACCTCTCTGACCTCACCTCCTCCCTCACAGCACCCTTCTTTCCATGTTCTCCTCTCTCTTCCTCACTTGAAGTCTGACCAGCCAGGTCATCCAGCCTCTTAGAATGCTCTTCCTGCAACAGAGGCAGAACAAGGCCAGGGTGCAGGGAGTGTCTGCCCTGAGTGCAAGCAGCAAGGAGATGCATTGTCTGTGGAGGATTCCAAACTGTACTAAAGCCAATCAATAGTCCATCCATTTTAATTTTTCTGATGCAGGAGATTCAACCCAGGGCATTCACATTGAATTACATTCTCAGCCCTTTTTTTTTTTTTTTGCCTTGAGACAGGGTCTTGCTAAGTCACTAAGTTGTCCAGAATGGGCTCAAACTTTCCATCCTCCTGTCTCAGCCTCCCAGAGTGCTCGGATTACAGGCATGCACCGCCATACCCAGCTCCCTTCACTTTTTATTATTGTGATGTGTCAATACTTTTAAACACCACTGGCAATAAAGTACTCTGGGCAGATGCAATCTACTCACCTGCCCGGCTGCGGGATGTCCCTGTTCTCAGACACCCTGTAGGGTGTGCACTTGTCCTTCAGGTCTGTCCTCAAAAGTTATTTACTCATTGAAGCCTTCCTTGCCCGCTCTATCTAAAATTTTGTCACCTACTCCAACTCTTCCTATGTTCTTTCTCTGTTGCAGTTTTTCTCTGTAGTATTTGTCACTATCTAACATGCCAAATCCCTTACCTATTTTACTGTTTACTGGCAACTTTCCTTCTGGAATGGAAGTTCCATGAGAGTTGTAAATTGGCACTGCCACACAAGTTCCTGGTACATAATAGGTTCTAAATAAATCTTTGTGAAATGGCTGAATGATGCTTGTAAGGAGCCTTTGGTCATACGGAAAGATGCAGTCTATGTGTGAGAACTGAAAAATGGATTTTTAAAAGCTCCACGAGGGCCAGGGATTTAGCTCAGTGGTGCCACACCTGCCTGACAAGTGCAAGGTCCTGAGTTTGATCTGGGTGTTGGAGGGTGGGAAAGGATGCTCCATGAATACTGTTTTCTCCACTGACATGACTCTCATGCTGGCTCTAGTTCTCCCTGAGCCCTTCCAATGAGCAAACCCAGGCTAAAGCTTTAAGGACAGTGAACTCTCCAAATCAGTGGTAAACTTTTCCCAAACCAGTTAAACCAAGTTTAAGTTGAAGAGAGAAGAGATGGCATTAGAACAATGCAGCCTTTTAAACTGTTGGTTATAAAGACCATATCAAAATTTGAAAGGTTCTGCAGGGCATGGTGGTGCATGCCTGTAATCCCAGCACTTGGGAGGCTGAGGCAGAAGGGTCTCTGTGAGTTCAAGGCTACCCTGAGCTACACAGTGAGTTCAAGGCCAGCCTGAAATACATAGCAAGACCTTGTCTCAAAAAAAAAAAAAACAATTGAAAAGGTTTGTAGTGCACAGCTCACAGTGACTGTTTCCTCTCTCAGATGCACTCTGCTCCATTTCAGTACTGGGGATTGAACCCAGGACCTTCACACTAAGATACATCCCCAGTTCTTTTTTTATATTTTATTTTGAGACAGGGACTTACTACATTGCTAAATTGCCCAGCTGGTCTCGAACCCTCTTCTTGAAGGCCATCCATGTCTAACTGTGTGGACATCTTCCATGCCAGTCTCAGCTCTGGGACCCAAGTAGATGAACTACCCAATGGACTAATCAGATTCCCTCTCCCTGGACTCTAGAAAGGAAACCAAGAGAGAAGACGGCTCTTTCTGCAAGATGTGAGACCTAGAAATGAGGGAAAAAATGGAAAGGTTGGGGTGGAGAAGATATATTTTTCACTAAAGAGAAAGTTCATATGCAGAGAGGAATGGAGCCAGAAGGTGGAATTTTTTTTTTTTTTTTTGGTACCGGGGATCAAACTCGGATCCTTGAGCTTGGAAGGCAGGTGGCAGAACCACTGAGATAAATCCCCGGCCCCCACCTGGGATCTTAAAGATTCTCATGCCATTCCAGCCCCTTCCTGAGTCTAGCCGCACATTTGGCCCTTGGAGGTCCTTATACTAAATTCCTCTCATTCTGCCTAAGAAATCCCTAGTGACATTTTCTTCCCTGGATCCAAGGAGTTGTGTTCAATCTTTACATTAAGCAGAGAGAAAAAGCAGAAAAGGGGAGTGTGCTACATGAATCTATGAGTCTATAGTGATATAAAGAAACAAATAGATGAGTGAAGGAATGGAGAAGAGAAAGCTCTTCCTTACAGAAGAATGCCAGCTAATGGTTATAAAAGGGAAGATGGAGTTAGAAAATCAATATTGGCCATAGTTGTAGTACTGATTGATTCAGGCTAGAATCAATGGATGCTAAACCAGGGAGTGAAAGTTTGATGAGAAATAAGATACTTCAGGAGATTATCTTCCCACAAGATGTTTATTAATTACAAAATGGAAGATAGAAACTTCTCAATGGAAAGAGCCTGGTAGAGTCACCTTAACCAAGTGATCAATGTGAACATGCCCGGTAATGGGACAAAGTGACAGCATGTCTCCTGATATGATGTATTGTATTAAAAGGACATGCATCACTTTTGTGGAATTCCTGCCCCTAATGCACACCCTTGATCTAACTATGAGGAAATGGTAGACAAGCCCAGATTCTGCAAGCTATCTAGCTTATAATTTCAAAATATGTCAAGGCCGTGAAAGATAAGAGAGCTAACAAACTGGCCCAGATGGATGGTTTTAAAAAGAGTTGAGAACTAAATGCAAAGGGTTGTTCAGGATCAGAATCCTGCTAGACAGGATATTATTAGAATGGCAAGTAGAATTTGAATGCGGTAATAATATTGTTTCAATGTTAATTTCTTCATTTTGTTAACTGAACAATGCTTATATAAGAGAATGCCTGCTTTAAGGAAATATCCTGAAGTATTTTGAAGTTAAAGGAAAGTCAAAGATACAGATCTCTTGTTTCCTCTCCAAGCATCTCCAGCCACTTTGAAGAACGGACCATCACAGCTGACCTGGCTATACTGATCCGGCTGCTTCCTGGTTTCAAAGATATCAGCACCTGCCCTTTGGTATCTCTCCATCACTTTTTTTTTCTTTTTTCTTTTTTGCGGTACAGGGGATCAAACTCAGGACTTGTGCTTACAAGGCAGGCATGGTGCCACTGAGCTAAATCCCCGGCCCTCCATCACTTTTCTGAAGCATCATGTTGGTCTGTCCAGCTCCTCCCCTCTCTGTTCCTTGACCCTCTCTCCTGTGTTACAGTTCTGCCACCCACATCTGCCATCAAACCTTAGACCTGTCATACCAGTAAATGGGCCTCCTCCAAAATGCCACCAGTAGCAACCACCAGGTCCTGTCTGTCCAGCTCACTTCCCTATATCCTCACTTCAACACCAGTCAACTGAGACTGATGATGATGCAGAGGATGGAAAATGTGGCACTGCCATGGCATGCACCCAGTACTAGGGACTGTCCCCAGTTCTTGATCCACTTGTTGAATCCTCATAACAGATCTAGGTATGGGCATTGTTAGTATCTCCATTCTACACATAGGGAAATCAGAGAACAGAGTAACTAAGGCACCTGAGATTAACAGCTGAGGTTAACTCAGCTGTTGCAGGTTGAACTGAGATTTGAATCCAGGCCAACTGGATACAGAATCAGAAGAAGGTTCCCCATTCCTACTATCCATTGTCACATTCTCACTCCTTCTGATTCCATGGCTCTCTGTGATATTTCTTCCCTTGCAGACAGCCCCTTAGTCTCTCTTGTTCTCTGGGTTCTCTCTGAGCACTACCCCAGGCTGGTCACATTCGGCCCTCTGCTTCTTCCATGCCTGCACAGGAGCAGCTGTACATAGGCTTGGGCACTGGTGCACATTCTGTATCTACATGACCTCAACCCCCAGAAGGCCCTGATGCCAGCCTGCAGCCTGTGGCACCTCTCTGGTCTGCTCACTCTCCTCTACTCCTATAGCTTGCCATTTCTCATCTTCCCTCCCCTCGCTAAGGCTCCTGACTTAGCATTGTGTTTCTCCAAGAAAATACAAACCATAAGTAAAGAATTTTCTCCCTGCAAGAGAATGGCAAGTGTCATCCAGTAGAAAGGCAGGCTCATGAAAACATTAATGTGTTCTCATCCATGTTATTAACTGGATCCAGTATCATACAACTTCTGGCTCTTTCCCAAACTCAAAATGACAATGAAAGGTAAATGTTTTGAATTGATTCATGTTATGGCTTGTGTCTAGATGTCCCCCCAAAGCCTCATGTGGTCATAGGTGGGGCTTTTTCAGAGGTGGCTGGATCTAGAGTGTGTGATGCTGGAGTTGATTCATGGTACAATGGTAGGATTAAGGGCACTAGGATTGAAGGTGTGAGTGCTACCTGCCCTAAGTAGCCTGGATAAGATATAAGGAATAGAAAGAGCTGTGGTCGTCCCTTGTTTGCTTTGCTACCTTCTGCCTGCCATGAACTGTTTCTCCTGTCGATGCCCGTCTGCCGTGCCACCCTGCCTTGGAGCCAGCCGACTATGGACTGGACCCTCTACACACTGTGAGCCAACTAAACCTTTCCCCTTTAGCTTTGGGCGTTGAGTATTTTGTCTCAGCAATGAGAAAAGTAACTAACACAATTCAGGACATCGAGACAGCCATGACAGTGCAACTAAAGACACAATGAAGGATTTCCAGAACTACTTCAGAAAGTGCCAAGAAAAATGGGATAAGTGCGTTTGAAGTAAGCGAGAGTATTTTGAGAAAGATTAATGGCATTCGATTTTTAAAAATTGAAACATTCATTATCTTTTCCTTGCACACTTTGTAGTCTACCCCCAAATACTCCATTTCACCAAGCAGCACTCCCATCCACCCAGTTAGCCCACATCAAAACCCTGGAGTCAGTTTTGACCTTTGTCTTTCTCTCACACCCCATGTAAAATCTATTGGCAAACCTGTTGATTTTTCCCTTCAAAATGCAGCCAAAACCCAGTCCCCCCACATCCACAGCTGACAACCCAGTCAAGTTCTGGCTCCTTCCAATGGACCCCTCTCGGGTTTCCAATACATAACTCTTTCTTGCCCCTCCGATCTTTTCTGAACCCAGTGGTCTGCATGTTTCTTTTAAAATTGCAGATCACGTGGCATTACATCTCTCCTCTGCTCAAAACCCCAATACTTGCATTTTTCAAAGTAATACCCAAAGTCCTTACTGGGGGACACCAAACCACAGTAGAGGCCTCATGCCTTGTTCTTTTTTTTTTTTTTTTTTTTTTGGTACCAGGGATCAAACTCAGGACTTTGCGCTTGTGAGGCAGGTGGCAGAACCACTGAGCTAAATCCCCAGCCCTCATGCCTTGTTCTTTTTGAATTCATACATTATTTTATTGAATTAATCAATTACTCCTCCAAATCCTGGGAAGTCCGAATGTTACCTCAAATGGAAAGGCTGAAGCTCCAAGAAGTCACATTGCCCCCGTGGGGACTCTGGTAGGGACAGAGCTAGGATACAAACCTCAGTCTTGGAAACCAAGCCTAGTAATCTTTCTCCTAAAGCAGGTCGGGATACTGAGATCTCACATGGGCTGTGCTGCTAGCCTGCTGGGTGATTTGGAGGCAGGATTTTGTTAAATTTCCCAGACTAGGCTCAAACTTGGAATCCTCCTGCCTTATCCTGAAATCACAGGCATGTGTCACCAAGCCGGTCCAAACCTAGTCTTGACAGTGTCTCCCATTGAAGATCACAGAGGTCACTACTGACACACTGTGACTGGTTTAAAAGAAGATACCCCAAGCAACTTGCTGGAATCACTGCCAGCAGGGCTCTGGGAACTCATTCTGTTTTCACACTTTATATACATACCATAATTACCTTGTAACTGACACAGTCCCACAGGCTCATAGTTTGGAAATTAAAGTACTGATTAAAATTCAGCATAGACCACTTTTTCTCAACCCAATTTGGGCCTGTCTTTGTTTTGTTTTGTTTTGTTTTGAGTTTAAGTGGTTTTTCTTTTGTTTTGTTTTGTTTTGGTACCTGGGATCGAACTCGGGTCCTTGTGCTTGCACAGCAGGCAGCGAAACCACTCAGCTAAATCCCCAGCCCTAAATGACTTTCATTCTTTTTTTTTTGGTACCGGGGATTGAAATCAGGACCTTGCACTTGCAAGGCAGGCAGCGGCCCCGGCCCTGTTTTGTTTTATTTTGAGATGGAGTCTCACTGTGCAGTTCAGGCTGGCCTTGAACTCACTATGTAGCCCAGGCTGGCCTTGAACTCATGACGATCCTTCTGCCTCAGCCTCCCAATCCTGCTGGAACTACAGGTGTGCACCACCACACCTGGCTCTGTCTTTGTTTTTAAAACCCCAAATCTTTACCCCAAGGAAGCAGTGGGCACCCTCCCTCCCTGTTTCTCACCCCTCTTCTCCCAATTCCCCCCTCACAGTCCCCCATGACTCACTTTGAAGACTTGCTTGTAGGTCAACCTCACGGCACCAAAGGCTGTCACCTCCACCAGCGCCATTACTGCCAGTTGCACCAAGTTGGCCCTCCCCAGGACAGCACCTGCTGAGATCAGCACTGACATGGCACTCATGGTGGCCAATCGGATACTGGTGGAGAGAGGGAGAGCCAAGTGACCAGGAAAAAAGACGCTTCTCATTCATTCACTTGCTCCTCCCACCAACACCTTCTGCCTGCCCCTGCTGAAGGCATGAAGGACAAGAAGACCAGGTTTCTACCACTAGAAAGGCTGCTCTACAGTCCCAAGAGTCCTTCATCCTGTCCCATACCAGGGTAGCATCTGTGCTCTGAGGTACAGCTTTGCACACACTCATCCTACTGAAGCCACTTCAAGGCTTTCACATATATGTCACTGAGTTAAGGTCTCGTTCTGGGATCTGACACCTGGGATTCTGCCCAGTGCCCTTCTTATCTGTCCTCACTGCTCACAGATGCTCACTAGAGGGCGCTTTGCACCTGCTGGCCTGCCTGCTACTCGGTCACCTGGCGACTTCATCTTCCCGCCTTTTCCTGGTGGTGGAAAGAGACAAGTTTGGAAAAGTATAAGCCTGCCTTCCTCTCCCGGCTTTGCCACCTGAGCAGCTATTTCATCTCACTCTGCCTGTTTCCCCTTCTGCAAAATAAGAATGATAAGCCTACTTATCTCATAGTGGTGGGTGGGGATTTGAAGGAACAGTCTCTGAATATGTGTATTTAGCACCTAAACAGGCACGAAGAACTCATCATGAATAGAAGCTGGCATCATGAACACTGTCATGTCAGTAGTCCCTTTCTTCCTTTGACAAATGAGCTTGGAGCATTCTCAGTGTGGGGATTCAGGAAGAGAAAATCTTTTCTTTTTCATTTGAGACAGGGTCTTGCTGTGTAGTCTACACTGTCCTTGAGCTTGCTGCGTAGCTCAGCCTGGCTCTGAACTAGTGACCCTGCTACTGCAGCCTCCCAAGTGCTGGGACTGCAGGTGTGTACCACCACACTGGCTGAGAAAGCCATTTTTTGACATCTGGGGAGCTAGGACTTTTCCGACATATGCCTGTTAAGAACGTCTGTGCTGTGTCACAAAGTAGAAGGGTTCCCTGGAATGAGACATCAGTGCCAACTGGACTCCTCAGACTTTCCTGAGGAGGTGGCAATGAACTGGATAGTCCACTTTCCCTTGAGCATCTGGGACTTCACAATGCTGCTATGACAACCACAGTACCTATGATAAAAACAATGTGCAACAGGCTTGTAATTACATCACCACATTTAAATGTTGATGCTCTGAGAAACCCTCTATGAAATGGCACAGGGTTACTATGCAATTCCCCTTTTGCAGAAGAATACACTAAGTCTAGAAGAATTGACAGTTTGGGTAATGACCACCCTGCCATCTGATGACAAATGTGAGGTTCAAACCCAGTGGGCCTGGATCCCACATCTGTGCTCTGAAGTCTGGACACAGATTCCCTGGTGTTTGTTGCCAGTACAATTCCTGCTTAAGACTCAAGGACTTCTGAGGGAAGGTCAGAAAAGGAAGAGGGTATGGGGGGGTCTTACAGGGACCAGGAATTATTCAGAATAAGGTTTCATTCCACATTTCATCATGTCACACAGGCTGCGTCTCTTAAATGAGTGCTCATTTCACTGACAAAAGCTGTGTGATATTGGGCAAGTTACTTAACCACTCTGCCTCTGTGCCTCAGTTCCTAGAACATGGAACAATGCCTCTGGAGCTGTTGTCAGGGCAAAACAAGTTAATACATGTAAAGTGCAGTAGAGGGGTTGGTTATTGCTATCTTCAACTAGACAGAGTCCTCTGAAACTTTTAAAAATAAAATTTAAAATATCACTCAGGGCTGAGGCTATAGCTCAGTAGTACAGTGCTGGTCTAAGTGTGTGTAAGGCCTGAGTTGATCCCCAGCCCGCAAATAAAATAAAATTCATTTAGAGTTCTTCTTACTTTCATTTCATTTCTTGTTTCAATAATCATTTACTAAATTCTTCCTTTATGAAGAAACAAAGAAGGGCAAAGCTCTATAAGAGAAGTGCCTGGCCTGCAGGTTCTCACGGAAGAGCCAATTCAGTGCCAGGTCAGGTGGCACAGTTTTGAGTGAGCAAGGGACAGATGGAGGCCTGGGCACCGCCCATTACCCCAGCCTGTCAGTCAGGAGGGAGCCCACTGTTCAAACCTGGAAAGCTGCTGGGGGTGGCTGTCACAGCTGTGAGGACCCAGGTGGTCTGGGTGGGCCAGGGGCACTTGCTTAGGCTGCCAATGGCTCCTTTTTGTTTTCCTGGACTGAGTCAGAAGAGATCAGCCCTGCTGTGCCTCCTGCTTGGGCCTGCTAAGGTTCAGAAGGCTGCTAGTTTGTGTGACCTTAGGCCACCAGACCAGGGCCACTACTGTCAGAATCCCTCCAGAGTTCCCCTTGGCACTTTCTAGGTAGATACCAGGGGTTAGTCAATCCCTGTAAGGCTTAGCTCTAAAAGTTTTAAAAAGAAAACATGTGGAAAGTTCCCCCAACCCCCTGCCACTGAGAAGCTGATTAGACTGTGTTTCATTTCATGAGCACTCTGGAGTCCGTGGGAAAGGTTACAGTCATTAAAAGCTATCTCTACCACTTAACTGTGTGAGTTTGGCCAAGTCCCTTACCCTCTCTGAGCCTTCATTTCCTTACCTATATTTGAGGTTGAACCCCTACCTGAAAGGGTTAAACAAAATATCTGTAAAATATCTAGCACAGTGCCTGGCTCACAGAAAGTTGTTCAATGGCAGTGCCTCAGAGGCTTTGGGGGTTACCATTGTCTGGGCAGGATAGAAATTCAAATTTGGATAAAAGCTCTTAAGAGGAAATGTTACTTAGTTCCTCTTATCAAATGCCTTTTTAAAGTATGTAGAATAATCACTCAGATTAACCCAGGGAACATTTACTGACCACATAGGCTACTTTGTAGCTCTTCCTCCTCAATACCCACTCGTTACCCAGGTAACCACTATGCTGACTCCTAGTATCATGGTTTGGTTTAGTTTTTCAAGTTTGTAGCATCTCCAGGCATGGCTGGATGGCTGGTTCTCATCCACCATCATCTGAGGACTGACAGTCCTTTCTTTTTTTGAGGAGATGGTCTCTCCTGGTGTGGCATTTCTGTTTCTTTTGATCTATTCTCTCTCCCTCTCTTTTTCTGTGTGTGTGTGTGTGTGTGTGTGTGTGTGTGTGTGTGTATGTTATGCTGGGAATTGAATCCAGGCCCTTGTACATGTTAGGCAAACATTCTGCCACTAAGTTACACCTCAACCTTTTATATTTTATTTTGAAACAGGGCCATGCCAGGCTGCCCAGGCTGGCCTCAAACTTGGGATCCTCTGTCTCAGCCTCCGGGGTAGTTGGGATTATAAGCATAAACCACTGCATCCAGCTCTTTCTTAATGTTATACAAACCTATGTTGATTGTGTAGCTTTATAAAAGTAATAATCGATAGTAAAAAACTGTGAAAGAAGCAGAGAGGGCTGTAGATCTGGAGGTGTTGTGATACCACCCAGCTGAGGTGTCAGAAAAAATCTGAGATGCCCAGTTAAATTTGAATATTAGATAAACAATGAATAATCTTTTAGAAGTATGTCCTAAATATTGTATGGCATTTTTGCTAGCGAGAGAGGAAAATAATCCCAACTCTTTTAGAACTCCATGGACCCCGTGTCTTCAATGACCCAAAGCAACCCAGCTACCATTGGTCACCTGGACAGTTTGATGGTCACCTTCCCGTGAAAGGGTTGGCTCAGGAAGCCATCCAGCAGGACTGCCCACTGCACACCAAGGGCCAGCGTGAAGAGGTTGAAGGCCACACTGCTCCAGCCATGTCTCCGCAAGTATGAAGTGAGGAAGCCCAAGCCAAGGGCCGCCATGATGGTAAAATCCTGGAGGGCTGCTCAAGGAGGAAAAAGGCCAAGGAAAAGAGGAAGCAGATAAGAGAGAGGGAATATGAAATGAGAATTCATAGAATGGCAGCTAGAAGGGACATTTGAGGTCATCTAAAGTACTTGGTCAAGTTACTTTGTTTCTTTGGGCTTCATTTTTTTCTTCTGAACAATGAGGATAGCACACCCATACCAGAGGGTTGAGGTGAGAATTAGGTGAGCTAATGCTGGCTAAGCACTTCAGAAAAGGTCCATTGTGAGTGCTCAGGAAATGCAGCAATTATTGTTATTAATAAGCACAATGGCATGAGCAAGCGTAGGGCATCAGGATCTATGCTGAACACATAGTTGACACTCAGGAGAGGTAATTGCTGGCTCTGATTGGGGATCGGGTTCAAATCCCTGGCCATGCTCTTGAGAAAATAAAGCCACAGCAGCTGAGTGACTTGGCCCGGATCACAGAGAAAAGAGGAAGCAGAAGCAGGCCCAGAGCTCCTGTTGGCAGAAAACAGCTCTCTCCCTTAGCCACCTGCTTCTAGGGACCTGGTGGGCCAGCAGAACACACCAGGGCCACCTGAATTGCCCTCACTTTTCCTGGCCTCAGAGCCTGAGGAGGGACCGCTGAGGCAGGTGACTGGAAAAGTCATATCTGATGGCAGGGAAAGCCCAGCAGAAGGGAAAGGGGAGCACTACTTTGGTTTTACTCCAGTTTTTTTGTTTCTTTGGTATCAGGAATCGAACTTGGGACCTTGTGCTTGTGAGGCAGGCGCTGGAACCACTGAGCTAAATCCCTAGCCCTGACCCCAATTTTGAGAAATAGTTAGCAGCTTGCACTCAACAATGAACAAACATGAATGCAGATGAGGGCACTAGTGGTATGGTCTTGATCTAATATTCAACCTTTCTGAGCTTTAATAACAGCCTAGATTTATTAAGTGTTTACCATGTGCTAACCGTGTTTTAATTACTTTACACAGACCAGACCATCTTCTTTTGTCTTTGCAACCAACCTTTGAGGCAGGTGCAGTGACTATCACCATCTTACAGATGTGCAAACCAAGGCCTAGTGGAATGAGTAATTTGGCCTCGTTGGTAGAGCCAGTATTTTTGTGTGTGTGTGGTGGGGGGTTACTGAGGACTGAATGCAGGCCCTTCACACTGAACTACACCTCCAGCCCCATTTTTTCATTTTTATTTTGAGATAGGGTTGTGCTAAGTTGTTAACTTGCCCAGGCTGGGTTAGAACTTGCGATCCTCCTGTCTCAGTCTCCCAGAGTGCTGAGGTTGCAGACATGCACCACCATACATGGCTAGAGCCAGGATTTTAACCTACACAGTCTCGTGGAGCTGTGCCTTTGATCTCCACACTCCCCGTCTCTGCCCTGTTCCTGTTTGCCTCTTGAATGGGAAAATAATCACACTCCCTCATCAGGGGGCCAGAATCAAATGGTACAATGCACATAATGGCTCAGAAGAGTAAAGGTCATTTTATCAAGAATCACCAATTAGGGCCGGGGATTTAGCTCAGTGGTTGCGCCACCTGCTGTGCAAGCATAAGGACCCGAGTTCGATTGAGTTCGATCCCCGGTACCAAAAAAAAAAAGAATCACCAATTATTTTTACACATGTATGAATGTCTGGAGAGATGTCGTGGAGGATTTTTTTTCTTCTCATAGATATTATCTCTGGATTTGGGGGATTTTTTACTTTCTTTTCAGTGTGTAAATTTTCTGAAATTAGTATATAGATAGTAAATTTTTTTTAAAGCATTGATCTTAAGTTCAGACAGTTCTATTTGATCCCAGTTCTGTAATTTCCTATTGGTTTAACTTTGTTCAATTGCTGACAGTTGGCCATTTTTGACCTTTAAAGTCATCTATTTATATGTTTCAACCTTGTAGCCTTGTATGTTTCTTACTTTCCTCATCAGCTGAATAGGGGCAATTAACTCACCTTGGAGAGTGCTGGGAGATCTGACAGAAATACTGTTTCATTCAAGTGTTTAGTGCAGGACCCAGCTTGTGAAGAACATTCAGTAAAACACTATTCATCATCATCATAACGATAATCACCTCAATAAGAACTCACCTGCCTCTGTTCTCCAGGCCCAGCTCTGCTAACAGCAGGAAAGCTCTTATTTCTGAAACTCTCCAGAGTCCCAGAAAGCTCCTTGATTAACATGGATCCTCAAAGTCACGTCCATTGAAGAATACACACACCCAGGCCTGGCACATAGCACTTGGGTGAGTCTTGCTATTTCCAAATCCCCAGGACAGCACAGGGATGTAGGAGGCCCCTGAGGAACAATCAGGCACACCTCCCTCCCATGAGATCTGATGACTTGGGGAGTGGGTGAGAAGTGGGTATTAGGGAGGATTTGCTCTTTGCACCTTCTCCCTGGCATGGGGGTGGTGGTGGTGAGGTCAGGGAATGTTCCATCTCCTGCTTGCATCCTCTTGGCAGTGAGGCGGGTAGGGAACATTTTGCAGAAGGGTTCTTCTTAGGATTGTTCAAATGCCCTCAGGAGCCAAGCAGGAAATGTGGGTATGAAGGTGCAGTGTACATTTGGGAGTGGTGAGGTTTGTGGCCAACTGGAAACTACACAACCCAGTTGAGATATTTATATTCGACCTTTTGTGAGACACTCCTGTTAAACAAAACTCATCTGCCATTTTGTAGCAATGCTACACGCAGAGAGTCCAGACATATTGAAGAGTCCATGGGTAGGGAGAGTCCTCCATTTTCTTCCCATTTTACCAAAGAGGACCAGAGAGAGCCCATGCCTTCCCAAGCCCATAGAGCACACCTGCAGTGCACCTCAGCTTTAAACTCCTGGTCCAGTGTCCTTCTACCAGGCCAGGCTATCTCTAGATTTTTTTTTTTTTTTGAGTTTTTGTTGTTGTCGTTGTTTGTTTGAGAAAGGTCTTGTTATGTAGCCCAGGCTGGTCTCAAACTTGTGGCAATTCTCCTGCTTCAGCTTCCTGGATGCTGGCATTACAAGCATGCACTACCAGCCTACCTCATTGTGGTAAAGGACCTTAGCAAAGTCTCTTGCTCTCTCTGGGCCTCAGTTTCCTTCTCTGGAACCCATAAGAGTTGAGCTTGATATTCTCTGGACCCTTAGAGCTCTGGAATATTTTGAGGAAGGGGAAGGGGAGGGTGAGAAGAGAAGAGAAGAGTGATGAGGGCAGAGGTGGCTCTGAAGGTTAAAAAGTCAGAGGGTGGTGGTGAGGGTAGGGGGGATTTCTGTCAGCCCCGCTGCTGCCCTGATATTGGGCTCATGGTCTTCATCCAATGCCCCACGTCATCTCTGAGGCAGGAACCATACCCCAGCCATGAAGATGAAATTAGGGCAGCAGTTTCCAGGAGTGGTCGACTGAACCCATGGACCCCAACCGTTCAGTAAGTAACATTTGGTTTCAGGGCCCCTCTTTCCATGCCCCCAGCAACCTCTCACTTCCTGTCCCAGCCTCCTGGGGCTCCAGATGCCCTCTTCTCACACCTAGTTCCCCAGAAGTCAGCCTCCCCCACTGCTCTGTAGCCACAGCAGTGGCCGGTCACCCCTGATAAGCAAGTGGACTGGAAGGTGTTCAGGGGTGATAAGGGGTGCATGTGCTTCAGGGGCCCCTGGGGGCTGGGCCAGTCAGGAACGTTACAGTCTAAGTCAGGCCTTTGGGAGAAGTATGTGAAAACCCCATGATTTGGAGACAGAAGGTCTAACCTGGGAGCACAGCAGTAAGAGGAGGCTATCATTAGCATCATGGGAACAGCAGGTGCACAGAGGGCACCTCTACTCACAGCCTTTATCCACAGCAGCCTATTCGCTGGGTACATCTACTGTCCCCATTGTATACCTGGAGAGAGGGAGGCAGAGAGGGCCGCCATACTCACCCAGGTCACACAGCTGGTAGACTGTGGCAAGAGGATTTGAGCTCTGATTATCTGGGCTAAACCACTATGCCATGCAGAATATATAGTGCAATAGGGGAGCATGGGCCACTGAGTCAGGGTGTCAAGCTTCAGAGCTTCCCTGTACCTCTCTGTTTTAGCTTTCTGATCTGTAAAGTGGGTATGAAACATGGCACCTGCTCAGATTGCTGTGGGCATTGCTGGCTTGTGCAAGTCACTCTGCCCATCCGTGGGTGCATAGTGTCAATAACTACTGCCTCCCTATGCCTGCCACTTATTAGCTGTGACTTTAGGCAAGACAGTTTCCTGGCCTGGCCTGATGTTCACTTGCAAAGAGTTCATTTGGATAACTGCTGTTCAGCCCTGCATGTCCATCCACATGAACAGTTATCTGCTCTGGCCTGCTGCCCACAGGCATTCCGGATCTGCCCCACCCACTATGGCAGCTCCCCTGGCCTGCAGAAACTTGAGCACTGACAGCTCTGAAGTGCCAGGCTTTGGGCTGGGCTCCACCCTGTGCTCCCCCCAGCAAACTGATAGGACCTCTGCAGCTTGGGGACCATCCATGGAGCCATATGCTGCCTCCCTCCCCCATTATTCCCACTCACTCTCATCCAGCAGCAGCCTGGGAAGAGAAAAAGATTTCGTTTCCCAAAGGGGCAGCCCAAGGTTGAGATGTGGGAAGTGCCAGGGTTTGGGTATTTTCACGTCCCTTGGAAATCCTTTGTCTTTTTGTATCCCAGGTGGTGTCTATAGCACAGGACCCTGATTTGCAGTAAGTCAGTCTGGCTTCAGTAGTTCTCAAACTTTCATGTGCATTAGAATCATTCAGAGGGCTTGCTAAAGCACATATTGCGGGACCCCATCTTCAGAATTTCTGATCAGTAGGTCATAAATTTCCAATAGGTTCCTACAAACCCTAACCCTAACCCTAACTTACATTTCTAAGAAGTTCTAATAAGTTTCCAGGGGATGCAGAAGCAACTGGTCTGGGGACCACATTGGAAACTACAGATGCAGGCTATTCTAAAGGTGCTTGTAAAGTTTGCAAGTCTGAAATTATTTAATATTCAGATCTTCTCAGAAGCCTCTCTGCACTTGTTCAGAATGCCAATCTCAAGTCTCTTAGTTTTGGAAGGTGTCCGGGACATGGGGGATATTAGATCACGGTTTCTTCATATTTATAATATAGCAACGAATGTGAAGTTTTTAAAAAATTTGCCTACTATGGAAAATTTTAAACCTAGAGAAAATACCATAGTAATTCTACGTACTGGTTTCTACCATGGAACCAATCTTATTATTATCTTTCTCTACTTTTTATTTTCCTCTGGAAAAAGGCAAACCTTCAACATAGAGCAATTTTAATATGCTTCTGTAACTGATAGAGCCTTTACAAAGCCACTATGCTTTTATCATGCCTAACAAAATTAGCAACCATTCCTGTATACCATACAATATTAGTGCTACATTCAAATTTCCTGATTGTCTCAAAAATATCCTCTTAGAATTGGCATGCTTGAATAATTTATTATCATTTACATGGTCTTGATTAGATTAAATGGATTGACAGATTAAGTTACCTCAGTTTGACTTAACTCACCTTCACAAAGTAGACAAAAGGCTTAAACAACTCCTTCAAAGAAATACAGATTAGAGGCAGAAGAATAATGACAGCCAAGTGAAAACAGGAACAGAGGAGAGCCATACTTCCCCTGTGCCAACCCTTTGCCAGCCGCATTCCAGGTTTAAAAATGTTAGTCTAGGGGCCGGGGATTTAGCTCAGTGGTTCTGCTGCCTGCCTCACAAGTGCAAGGTCCCGAGTTTGATCCCCGGTACCAAAAAAAAACAAGACAAAATAAAACAAAATGTCAGTCCAATCAGACCTGACAGGAAGTCAACCAAGGCGATTTGAAATGATTAAGAAAATGCTGAGGAATGGATGTGCATCCACTATCGTCAGTGGTAACAATGGAGCCCACCTGGAGATTGACTGACACCCTCATGATTAGTAGTTTGAAAATAAATATTTCATTTTAATTTCCTCTAAATTTTTAAATGTATATGTATTAAAATGTACTTCTCTTTCTTTTTCTTTTTTTGAGGTAGGGTCTCACTGTGTTGCCCTAGCTGGCCCTGAATTTCTGGGTTCAAGGGAGCTTCTGCCTCAGCCTCCCAAGTTGCTCAAACTACAGGCATGCCTCAGTGGTGAGGCCCAGCTTAATGTACAAAAGATATTAATGCAGCAGTATCTGAGGATAACATATAAACACAGAACATGCTCAAAATATAGTGTGCACAATCAGCAGTTTAAAGTCTTCTGGTTGATACTATAAGACAACCTCCACACTGGTCTCAGGGCCCTTGTCATGACCTGTCCCGTGCCCACCACTAGCCTGGAATGGCTTTTTCTATAGCCCAAACTCAAGCTTATCATATTCCTGCTTCTTGCCAGGTCAGGAGAACAAAGGTCAAACTCCTTACTCAACCTCATGGGTCCACCACCACCTGCTTCCCTCTTTAGGTTCCAACCACACTGCATGGTTGAACCGTGCCCCAGTCCACCCTGTGTGTGTGCACACATAGGGCTCCCATAGGGCTCTCACATAGGGCTCTCGGTCCTTTCTCAACTCCTACTGAGCCTTCTAGACTTGGCTGGACAGTCACCTCCCTCCAGAAGCCCTCCCTGACAGCATGGTCATCCTTGCCTGGGTTGTAAGTCCTCCTCTGTGCTTCCCTACAAAGTGAGCATCTGAGGAGACTATGAACCTATTTTAGCAGCATGGTATAGGGGTAAAGAACACAGGCTCTGGTGCCAATCTTTAGGTTTGGATGAGTGGTTCCTATACCTACTGGTTATGTGACAAGTATCTCAATCCTGCTGTAAAAAGAGGTCATGAAACACAATGGTTAAATGTATGGAAATGAAAATCAGGATGCCTAAGTTCAAATTGCTGGCTGAGTGACCATGGGCAAATCACTAGTTTCCTGATGTGAAAAGTGGAGGTGCTAATAAACCCTACCTCATAGTGTTGCTGTGAGAGGTCAATGTGAAGCATTTGGAATGGGATCTGCTATGGAGTAAGTGCTCAATAAATGTCAGCTCTAGTCTTCATGTGCCTGGACCCTACACTGGATGTAAGACATGACTGAGAGGAGAAACAAATGAATGCATTGAATTGGAATGAATATTGTATTGGATTAAAAAGAACTAAAGTAAATTGAAATGCATTAAAATTACATCCAGGTCTTGCTTGTCTGGCACTGACAGCCAGCTCAGAAAGCGGTGTAGATTCCCTCCCTATATCATTTCTCTCCTAAATGTCTCTGCAGGGGTTCCTGGATATCTTCCTTCCCTTTGTGTCCAGTTAACTAGTCAGTTCACAGCACATAGGAACAAGCCAGCACTCCACCAGGCTAAGGCTCCATCTTCACTTTATGGACAGACTAAGGAGGCCCATCCACTATCACAAGCAACTGATCAGCCCACTGGGATGCTTGAGATGCATCTCAGTTTTTTAAAAAAGCAAAGCCACACCACTGTGGGCATCTGTCTTGTTATAGTTGTTCTCATCACTGTCTAGGGATATTTTTAGCTGCACATAAAATAACCACCATCCTGTACTCCCCTTTAGCCATTCCTCCTGGCTCAGATTTGCAGAAAGAATACAGACTTCCCAGCTCCTAAATGAGAAGAAGGCAGAGGAGAATGGGCAATGGAGTGCAGAAAAGAGCAAGAGACACCTCCCAAAGGAGAATGATTTGCAGCTAAAGAGAAACGTGGGAGGGGAAGCAGAGAAGCAGAAGATTATTAAGATCAACTTGGAACAGGGGATTTGGGGAACACAGGAGAGAAGGACCCTCACTCCGCATGGACAAATTCAGGCAGGCTTCACAGAAGAGGTGGTGCCCAGGTGAAGAAGAAAGAAGAAGAAAGAAGAAGAAAGAAGAAGAAGAAGGAGAAGAAGAAGGAGACCGAGAAGGAGAAGGAGAAGGAGGAGGAGGAGGAGGAGGAGGAGGAGGAGGAAATCCTTTCCTCGGGAACTCTGTAGAAAGGAACAGCTGTGCCCTTGAGAACCACAGACCTCTCCTGCCCCTGCGCCCACTCCTTGTTGGCTCTATGACCTCGTCCTCAGTGAACTCTCACCTTGATAGGTCCCCAAGAGCTTCTTATCCTTTGGCGAAGTGTCATAGGAGGTGAAAAAGGCGAAGATGAGAATGAAAGCTGCCTCCAACGTCAAGACGCACAGGGGCAGGCAGCAGCGCACAGACCGCGGGTAGTTGGAGCCCATCCTGCGTCTCTCTCCGCACGGGATCCGCCAGCGCCAGCTTCATCCGCGTCCCCGCACCCGCTTGAGGCACCAATAGAGGAGACACGCGCCAAAACCTTATCTCAGGCCACAAGGCTGGCTCCTCTGGCCTGTCTGTTGAGTTAACATGAAGCAGAAGGACCAATAGGAGACCGGAGAAGTGATGCATTTCTTCTGGCGTCATAAATTCATCCAACATGTAGTTTCTGTGTTCCTACTCTAAGTTCTTCCTGTGCTCAGTTTAAAGGAGGGAATTCTATTTACTCCACACCCAAACATTATAACCCTCCTTTCCTCATTATTTCAGTTCATCTTCACCAATTCTTGTCTTAAAGGTAGGGAATGGGTGGGCTGTGAATACAGCTCAGTGCAAGAGTACCTGCCTCACATAGGTGAGACCCTGACTTCCATCCCTAGTAACACAGAACAAACAAACAAACAAACAAATGCAAGGAATAGATCAACACTCCTGTTTTGCAAAAGGGGAAATAGGCTCCAAGGGAACTTTAAATTGGCAAAATTTTGCTTTAAAATTGTACCCTCAGCTAGACGTGACACATATCTGTAGTCCCAGCCCTCTGGGAGGCTAAGGCAGGAGGATTGCAAATTCAAGCCCAGCCTGGGCAGTTTATCGACTTAGTGAGAACCTGTCTCAAAATAAAAAATAAAAAGGGGCAAGGATGTAGCTCAATGTGAAGACCGTGGGTTCATTCCTCCATACCATAAAATATTAAAAATTATTTTTAAAAGTCTTACTCTATAACAGAGAGGGCACCCAGTGAGTCCTTGTCAAGAACATTTTGAATGAAAGGAATAAATGAATGAGAGGAAAGCACCATACTAAGTGGTGGGGAAGACCTGATTGCTCAGGTAACCAGTTAAAATGACTTATATATTTGAATGTATATTTCAGTCTATTCATTTTAATGGGAAACAGAGGTTTAAGTTTGGCTCTAGTAAAAACCTGGAGGGGTACTGATCCGGCCCTGTGCTGGAAGTTGGCTCCACCTCCTCTTACCTCCTCACAGAGCAGCCAAGGACCCTGCCGGGGGCATAAAATACCACAGTGCGTTTGAGGAAGGCCACCTGCCTCAGCACCCCTTCCCACAGCAGGGATTTAAGGGGGGCCTGGGATTTGTCCTGACCCCGCAACTAACTTTTCCTGTGGCCCTATCCATGTGCTTAGCACAAGGTCTGTTCTTAATAAGCACCAAGGAAGGAAAGGAGGAAGGAAAAGGCTGGCTACTGAGTGTACACTGAATGTGTGGAGTCAGAGAATAAAGCCAGGCTAGGAGTATAGGGAGGCAAATTTGCACTCAGCATGTGTGGATTGACCATTATTACACCTGTCCAGGAAAACAGACTGCTCATGTGGTAGTGAGAAGTCTGTAACGAGATGATTGCTAGCAGAAGCTGTTGGTTACTTATTAGAGATGTCTTGTAACACCCAGGAGGATCTTGTCATTTGGTTTATAAATGAAGAAATTAAGACCCAGAAAGGCCATATCCAAGGTCATACAGTCAGTTAATATCAGTCACTTCTTGCTCAGTACAGCTTTATTCATAGAAATAAAAATTGAGAATAACTTAAATGTCCAATATCAGGGGATTGGTTAGGTAAACAATAGAACATACAACTTGTCATCAATATGATGGTTCTGAACATATGCAAGAAAAGCCAGAGGAAAATGCACTTTATCAAAAGTGGCACATGGTGGTACACACCCATAATTCCAGCTACTTGGGAGGCTGAGGCAGGAGCATCACACATTCAAGGCTGGCCTGGGTAATTCATTGAGACTTGGTCTCAAAAAAATATATATATATATTTAAAGGCTGGGGATGTCGCTTAGAGATGGAGCACTTGCTTAACACGCTTTAAGCCCTGGGCTCAATCCACACTACTGAAAAAAAAATGAAAAAGGCACAAGATATACTATTTAGTAAAAAAGTAAGTTACAGAGCAATATGCACAGTACAGTGGTACTTGGTTCACGAACTTAATTCTTTCCACATTTCTGGTCACAAGCTAAATTGGATGAGAATCAAATCAAATTTCCCCATAAGGTCAACATTGAACCTAAACACTGAATTTGATTCAGTTCTTGTGCAATGCAGTTTGCAATCAGAATTGTGGAGCGAATTAAGTTCATGAACCGAGCGAGGTACCACTGTATATTCTCATTTTTATAAAATAATAACAATATTAGTACATGCATAGTTGAAAGTTGGCTTCAAACCAGTAAAACACTGCTTACTTTTGCCTTATACATTTTCAGAGCTAACATAAGCACTTACCATTGCCAGGCACTGTTCTAAGCACTTTGAATGTCTGAACTCAGTTAAATGACTCTCTGAGGTGAATACTATTAGCCTTAAGTTACAAAGAAGAAAACAGAGGCAGAGAAAAGTTAAGTGACTTGCCCAAGGCCACAAGGCTGTAAGTAGTAGGGCTGAAAATTAGACCTAGGCAGTCCAACACACCTGTGAGTGTTTATCCACTTAACTCTAACCCAGATTACTTCTTTTTCCAATTCTAAAAGTCTAAGAACACAGGATTCCAAGCCCTGTACTACCCCAACAGCAAATAAATACAGGAGAAGCCCCCAGAGCTCAGACATCTTCATTGTCTCCATGGTCACCCCTGGTTTTGATTTCCAGTCTCCTTCTGGCATCCAGAACTGCTTATAAACTGAGTTTCTATAGGAAGAAACTCCTCTGGGCAGGGGACAAATGAATGTGACCTGTATTAGTCTGGGCCTGGGACTAGGTAGCCAAGCACTTACCTGCCAGGGGCACCAGATGTCTGCTAAAGCAACACTGAAAACTTTCAGGCTCTCCCAGCCCCGATGGTGTGCTTACCAGCTGGCAAACTAAGCAGGGAGCAGCTGGCTCCACTGGAACCCCAGCCCTGTGCATCCCGATCCTGCCCTAGCAAGGAAGGTGCAGGGACCCACTGCTTGGCAGGGGGCTCACAGAACACAAGGTTTCCACCAATAAAGGGACAGGCCCCAGATGTTGCCTCAATAGCAAATCTGTCAGAAGTGAAGCTTTTGCTCTTGCCTCTCCCGTTTCCTGATGCCAGCTCGACATGTTTTGTCTCTAGATCTGCAAGGCAGGTCACCTGCTGCCAAAAGTACAGGAAAGCTGAGACAGATGAATCCAAAACCAAACACCACAAAATGTTAATTGATGAATCTAGCTGAGAAGCATTTGGCTTTTCAGTTCTTTCAAACTTTTTTTTGGGGGGGGGGCTGTGTTTGAAACATTTTCATAGTAAAATGTTGTCATAAAGCACTCTGTGCACCTGCTCTTCCCTCTGCCTGAAACAATTATCCAATCAGGTACCTGGTTGCTCCTGCCTTCACCTCAGATCTTTGCTCCACTGCAAATCAAGTCAGGAAGTTTCTCTGACTGCCCAGTTTAAAAAGAGCAGCACTAATGCCCTTCCTCAGATAAGGGTTCCTGGTGCTCCCCCAATTTCAGCTTCTTCATAGCCCTTACTACCATCTGTAACAGTGCATACTTTCACATTTGTAGATTGCCTATAGATCATCTGTAGATCACCCTTCTTCCCCTTCAAGAGACTGAGCAACATGAGAACAGGGATGTGGTGTTTTGTTTTTGTTTTTTTTTTTGGTGCTGGGGATAAAACCCAGGACTCGGCACACGTGTGACAAGCACTCTGCTACTGAAGTATATTCCCAGCCCTGAGAACAGGGACTTTTGACTGCTGTATCCTCAGCATTAAATGCTCAATAAATATTTGTTGAATGAATAACAGCTAGCATTTTTGGAATGCCAAGCACTGGACCAAGCATTTTGCACACATGATTTCATTTAATCTTCCCTGTAAACCTGCATCATTATCCCTGTTTTACAGATGAGGAAACTGATGCCCAGAGAGGTGATGCCAGTACCTAAAGTCACACAACTAATCAATGGCAGAGCCAGGGCCCAACCCAGATCCAGCCAACTCTTGACTACTTTGCAACTCTGCCTCCCAAGTGACTAAAGCACCTATAATCTCAGTTTCCTTATGAGTCAAATAAGATGACCTGCTCTGCTTTTCTCTCGGGTTATCACAAACGTGAAAATGTGTACACATGCCTAGAAGCTGTGTTTTACAAATGAAGGTGGGTAGGTGGTGGCCTGATGGTGGCATTCTGGCTTGAGGGGCCAGCCCCTCGCCCCCAGAAGCAGAAACTCAAGTCAGCCCACAGCTTTCTCATGAAATCATGCATTTTCTGTAAAACTGCAAACACGTGCCATGCTCTCCTCACCTGAGTCAGTCATAGTAAGGCAGTGTCCAGTGGCATAGGCAGGTTCTCCTTCCCTCCCTGGAAGTCTGTCCACACTAGGGTGTGACCTTCTTCTGAATGTGCCTGGCTAAAGGGTAACTAAGTCAACCACTCATTCATTTAACATCCATGAGCTGTGGACTTAGGCAACCTGGGTTCAACCTGGTTCTGCAATTCATGAGCTGTGTGATCTTGGGCAAGACAGTCAATCTCTCCAAACCTGCTTCCTCATCTGTAAAGTGGAAGAGATCAGTGTCAGTCTCATAAAATTGTTGTGAAGATTAAATGAGGTAGCACATAGTCGAATGTGTAGAACATACTCCAGAAGTTTAGCAACTATTATTAGCACAAAAATATGGCATGTTTACTCTACAGTAACTTTGGAAATATAGAGATACATGTAGCTTACATAAAATGTCTCTGACTTCAATAGCCCTAAAAGTAGCACATTTTGTGTGTGTATTCTTTTAGGCAATTTTCTATTCATGTGGAATTATGTCTCTTTTTTTCCCCTGCAAAGATGGGATGATACAGTACACAAGTTTCCATGCCAGGAAAATCTTTCTATGACACTATTAGCATGGTGGCTAAGAGCTTAGGCTCTGGCAGGAGACTTCTGGGGTTTGAATTCTAACTCTGTCACATACTGCCTGATCTTAGGCAAGTGACTTAACTCCTCTGTGCCACAATTTTCTTATATGTAATATGGTGTCAGTAATAATCTCTACCTCATAGGATTATTGTGAGAATTAAAACAGAATGTGTATGGTACTTGGAGTATTGACTACAATAGTAAGCACTGTGTATAGTCATTCTCCATGTTACTCTGACTTCCATGGCGGTGAGGATGTTTGATAATCTCTTTGCCCAGCCCTTTTTGTGGGATATCTGGGGTGTTTCCAAACTGTCCCTGTTCTAAACACTACAGCAAACATCCTCTACTGATAGAGTTCTGCGGGGGATACAGGTACATGTGTAAGAGTTAGCTGTCCTGGTATCTGGACTTGGCTGGGACTCCTGTAGGGACAAAGCTCCAGGCAGCTGCACCAGCTCTGGATCATGGGCTTTAGGTAACAGAAGCTGGTAAAGGATGTGGGGAGGCTATTTCCTTATTTGTGGAACATGATCTCTCTCCAAGGCCTTTCTGAGATCAGCTGAAGCCCAAATGTAAATCCCACTGCAGATCTCCTCCACTTCCTGATGAGTGAAGTAAGGCAGCTGGAACCACTCTGGTAGGAGGCCTGCTTCAGATCAGCCTGCTTCTATGCCCTTAGAATTCTAAAGGGTCATCTCTGGGATCAGAGGGAAAGGCTGGCATCTGGCTAGAGCCAGAAGGGCCTCAATGAGGGTGGGCCAGGAAAAAAGAGCTGGTCTGGTGGAGTGAGAGAAAATGAAGAAGATAGTCCTACTCTGCCCTGTCCATTTTCTCACCCCCACCAACCACCAGATCACCAATTCTAAACATCAACAGCCATATGCAGCTCTACAGCATGTGTCTGGAGCCTCAAGGATTGCTCTTGCTCATCTTGTGCTTGAATTAAATTGCTCTACCATGAACCTCATTTTTGGAATGCTATTTTTAGAACCTCATTTTTCTCTTCTGTAAAATGGAGCTAACATGATCTCCTAAACACAGGGCAGGATGTAGCTCCAAAGGGGATCCTGACACAAGGTAGATGGTGACTCAAACAAGAATGCCAGTGATTTGTCATCTGAATTGAGATTGGAACCCAGACCTCCAGATCTTTGGATTGCTTCTTCTCAGGTCATCACTCTGAGATTCTCTCTGACCTTTCTCTGTTTCCATGTACTTCAGAGCTCAATAGTAACTCTCAGCCACACCTTCACATCCCTCTGAGCCACTGCACACTTCTGCCATAGCACAGGATGCCCTCAACAGACTATTTGATGGCAGGCTAAATCATGAGTACCAGAAAACCACAATGTGTCCCGGTGTCTGTGTCATCTTCCTTCTGGATTACTAATCTGTCTATTCCATAGTGTGTCATGGTGCTGTCCTAACAGAGACAAAGTACAAAGTAGGATCACAATTATGACCTCTCACTCCATGGAGCTGACTGTCTTAGTCTCTGGCCCAGGTAATCTGCAAATTTGCAGTCATGGGGAGAATGGATAGTCAGGTATGGGTCCCCACGGAGTCTGAAGCCAAGAACCTAACCACATACCTATCCATGCTAATGCATTCAAGCCTCTAACCATATTGATTAGGCCCTGCCTGTATCTTCCTTCTTGGCAGCTCAAGCCTGTTTTTGCTGCTCGGAGAGCATTCTGTTCATGTCCTTTCTCAGTGACAGACAGGCCCTGGTAAAACTGTGAGCTCTCAGAGTTTCCTATGCTTGGCCACCCAGTGCCACCTTTATCAACATGTTGGAGTAGAGGTGAAGGATGAAAGACAAGTATACTATTAAGAGCAGTTACCTGCTTTATCTACCACATGTCTGGCTCTGAATGCTCATTATCCTCCAAGCCTTAAAACAGACTTGAGTGTAATCAGAGGCTCTGGGAGATTCATGACTTGCCCAAGCTAGTAGGTGCCCAAGCTGGAATTTCAACCCTGGACTGAAAAAGCAGGTACCCTTGCTATTTTCCTAAACTGCATTTCCACAGGGTATGGATCTGATCCCTAGCAAGCTTTTTTTTTTTCCATTAAGTTTATTGGTACATTTTAGGTATAAAACACAGTTACAGTCATCATTGGGATCTTGTACCTTTACATGAGTATCTTCGTTCTTATTTTTTTCCCCTTCCTCTGCCCTCCCTTCACCCCCTCC
>NW_004624764.1:9566753-9660727 GCF_000247695.1 Heterocephalus glaber
TTTTCCTTTAGGGGTTGGAATACATCACTCTAAGCTCTTCTTGCCTTGAGGGTTTGTGTTGAGAAGTCTGCTGTGATTCTGTTTGGCTTTCCTTTTTATGTGATTTGTTTCTTCTCTCTAACTGCTTGTAGAACTTTGTTCTTCTGTTGCGTTTCTGGAATCTTAACAATTATATGCCTATGTGTAGATTTTTTTTTTGATCAAGGCTGTTTAGAGTTCTATATTCCTCACTTATCTGTATGTCAAGTTCTTTTCCCCTGCTTGGGAAGTTTTCTGCCATTACTTCTGTGAACAGTTTTTTTTAATGTCATCTGCACTCTGTCCTGTTTCTTTGTTGACTCCAATCAGTCTTGTTATTCTTCTTTGCATCGTCTAGCAGCTGCTGGATTGATTCCTCGTGGTCCCTTACAATTTTGAAGCAATTTTTCTTTTCTTGGTCACTAATTGCAATCTTATCTTCTATAACTGAAATTCTGTCCTCACATTGGCTCATTCTGCTGTGTAGACTTTCGATGGAGCTTTTAATCTCCTGGAAATCTGTTTGTATCTGTTTTATGGATTACATTTGTTTCCTATGTTGGGATTCCACTGTGTTCCTCAGCTCCTCTATTTTTTTTATCTGTGTCCTCTCCAGCTTTATTAATCATGTCTTGTACTATGGGCACAATCTCTGGTGCTACCAGAGAAATTATTTCTGATTTCATTTTTTCCAGATCCTTTTTTGTTGCCAGTTCAGAGAGTCCAGGTGGTTGAGTATCAGAGTGTTCCCTCATTTCCTGTTGGGGGTGCTGTAGGTGATCTGGAAGTCTGGTTTTGAGACTTGTTTATGTGTCTTCTCATTTCGACGGGGGTGGGGTGCTGTTGGTGCCCATGCAGCTCACCTCCTCTGGCCTGGAAGCAGTGGAACAGCAGCCCCCACCAAGCTTTTTGTCTAGTTGGATGGGTAAGTCTCATCTAAGAAACCACATGCTAGTAGGAGCTTGGACAGAGATGCTGTGGGTGGGAGGAAGGCAAGAAGAAAAGTGGGCCTAAGAAGAAAGACTTGCTTGCCTGGGAGGCCTGGATAGGGAGGGTAAGTCCCCATGGCATGTTATGGATGCCATAAGACAATGGGTTTTCTCTTCTCTGGACACCGGGGGAATCTTTAAAAGTTTGTGAGCAGTAGAAAGCAACAGAGAATAATATTGAGAACATAACATTGGTATAAATTTTAAGCTCCTCCTTGGCATGGGTGTTGATTAAAGGGGTGATCACAGCACTGGAAAAAGTCAACTGTGTCCCAGGACAAAACAAGATGGCATCGACTTGCTGGAGGTTTTCAAAATGTGCTGAAGACTAACTGCTTCATCGTTGTTGAAAGGTTTAGCTGGTAAAGTCACTTGATATGATATTCTGTAACCACCAGAAATGTTTATGAAGGGTGCATAGTAACATGTAAAATGTTTATGCTAAATAAAGAACAGGATACAAAATTAAATTTCTAGGATGGTCACTACTCTACTTTGAAAGTAATGACATCAGCCATGGAAGAAAATACGGGATGGGGTGGGGGGAGAAGAAAACACAATATAACGTTAACAATGGTTATGTTAAGTGAAGAGATCCATGGGTGCCCACCCCCTCATCCAAAGCTATTTTCCTACACTTTTTCCTCGGTTATTTTCTAATGGCATAAAATACTTTTTCTTCTCTTTAAAAAAATTTATTTGTTGTCTTTTCTAATTGTCGTTTTGCCATACCTACAAGGCGGGGGAGTTAAGAGTAAGTGAGCAAACAGAAGCGAATCACCCAGCACTTTTCCTGGCGCAACGTGGGTGCTCAAGGAGAAGTAGGTGAGAAGGGTCGCTGGTCCGGCGTCCCAGCCTCGCAGGAACCTTGGCCAAGCACGGACCCGCCAAGCAGCCCCTGCCCGGGGAAAGCACGCCCAGCTCCAACCATCCTCCCCCCGCGCGCCGCCACACAAACCCCGGACAGCTTCGCAAGACGTCCAGCTCACCCCCGCCCCCGCCCCGTGACGCAACCCAGGAGGCGGGACTGCGGGGGCCCCGCCCCGCCCCACGCCGCCTCTGATTGGTCGTAGCGCTGTCACCACGTCGCGGGAAGCTGGCCGGCTGTGTGTTTGTGTGGGTTTGCTTTGTCATTGGTACCCTCGTCGCGCTCTGACGCGGCGGGCCTGGACGAGCCACCAGCGCCTGCAGAAAGGACCCGGGCGCTGCTCCCGGTGCGCTCCCTTACATAATGACGTGACTGACTGAAGCACATGTCCGCGCAGAAACCCCGCATGTCTCAAACCCGGGCCTCCAGATTCATACATTGTAAACGAGAGGCTACAGTGCCACACAGCACGGATTATCACAGAACGAAACGCAGTCCAATATCATGAGGCGTACCTTCGCTACTAGGCATAATATAAGATTATATTTATAGGGCCTATTTATAAGCTTCTATTTAAATCTTCTCTGATAGGCCCAGCCACGGGTCCAGACACAATTATGACTGGCGCCTTCTTCTGTCCTTCAAAGAGGCGGGTTCAAGAGTCCGTTTTGCTTCAGTGGGTACTGCGATTGGGTGTCAGCGGCGGAGAGGCTTTTTTGATTGGCCCTTGGGGCCGTCCGTCGGAGACGAGGAGGCGGGGCAGGTGGGTGGCTGGTGCTGGGCGGGTGGGCCCCCGGAATTGTCATTTCTTTGTTTCCGAAGGCGGAGGAGGCTCTGACACCCCCCCACACCGTGGCACCCCCCCCCTCCCCCCGGGTGCTGGCTCCATGTCTGTGTGACGGGCCCCAGGGGTAGAGTCCAGGCCCGACGCGGGGCGGGCCGGCAGCTGCGACGGCTAAGGTGAAAGACGGCAGCGGCGGCGGCGGCGCGGACGCGGGCCCCCAAGCGGGAGGATGAAGCGGCGGAACGCCGACTGCAGTAAGCTCCGCCGCCCCCTAAAGCGGAACCGGATCACCGAGGGCATCTACGGCAGGTGAGCGCCGGCGCCCCTCCACCGGTGCGGGGCACGAGGCCCTCAGCCAGCTCCCGAGGGGCCCGGCCCCGTTATGTAATCCCGACTAGGCCTTACGCCCCCGCCGGGGGTCCGCCCGGGGCCCGGGGCGTGGCGAGGCCGGACTGGCCTGGCTGGAGGGCGCAGGCCGGGGGAGCTGCCAAGCCGCCGTTGGCTGCGCCGGTCCGCCGGGGGGAGGGGCGGCGAACCCCCTTCTTCCGGGGCCCGGGACCCCCAGCCCGCGTGGAAGGGTCTCTGACGGACCACCGCTGGCCCTGGGCTCCGCGTCGGCCTGCGAGTTTGCGGATCTGAGCTGGAGACGTGGGGACCCCGTGCACGGAGAGGGGGAGGCTGATAAAGTTGGGAGCTGACAGTGGCCCCTCCGGCCCCTGGGCCTCCCAGGAGACTGGTCGGGGCCATGCTGCTGCCTGTTTCACCTTCTACTTCGCTTATGGGATCTCAAACTTGGCATCTAGAGCAGAAGCCTATACCCCCAAATCATGCCCCGTGGCTCATCTCCAGACAGGCTGATACCAGTTTCTCAGCAGACATTATTTTGACAATTCCAAATAGATAGTTTTCTTCGTATCTTATAAAAGGAATTTTCCTCCAAACTCAGGTTTTTGGGGTTTTTCGTTTTCTTTTTTTCCTCCTAAAGGAAAGCAGTGTCCCTTTAAATAGAAACTGAATAGTCCCCCTTGAGAAGGACAACAGGTTCATGAGACAACTCAGTGACTATCATAGCTTTCCCAATTTGTGTATGACTGTTATTTTCTGGTTCTTAGAGTGTTAATTTTAAATGGTACTTGCCTTGATAAAGAAACAGTTTTAGTGGAGAAGTAATTAGTTTACCAAGGATAATTCTCAGCATGTGGCTATAAGGCTTAATTGAGTCCTCAGGATGCTTTACAGTTTAGCTCTGCTGGCTGTGAGACTTAGAGAAATAATGGCGGGTAGCTGATGACCCCCAAGTTGTCTAACATAACTGTACACCTTGCACATGCTATTGTTTACACATGTGGAATGATTGCTTTCTACAGACTGATATAAACACCAGGGGTTTTCTTTACTTCAAGGTTAGAGGCATTAAGACGTTAATTGAAAGAAAAAGGTCTTGAGTAAACCCTTATGTAATGAGCTATAGATCATAGGAATAATTCATTCATTCAACAAAATAAATACTATGTGCCAAGCACAGTTCTAGCCAGTCAGAATGCAGCAGTGAGTAAAACAGACCAAATGCATTCTGAAATGTATTGATCAAATTTAACCATTTTAACTAAATTGTAAAAGCAAAAAACAATTTTTCATACAGATTTAATGGGTAGGGAAAAGGTCTCTTCAAGTTACACATACTCTTAAATTCTTGAATAAAGGAAGGCTTTTTTCTTTGGCTATTGAAAAAGATTTGAGCAACTTTACATTAAAAATACAAATAGTAATTAGAATAGAATTTTTAAAAATGTATATTAAACAACGTTGGTAGACTTGGGACAACTGTGGCATTTGAATGGCTGCTATTTACAGTAAAGTAAGATAATTTACCTCCATTTATAGCAAGATTGAGAGCCCCATATTGTTTACATGTTTTCTGCTGTATTTCAACTTGTTTGTATTTAAATATACTCAGTTTACTACCTGTAACATAGAAGCCACTCAATGTGAATTAATATGAAGAAGTAATTCATTGTTGAATGAAGATCTGTTTTACTTTTTATTTTATTTATTTATTTATTTTGGTACTGGGGATCGAACTCAGGACCTTGAGCTTGCAAGGCAGGCAGCGGGACCACTGAGCTAAATCCCCACCCCTGAAGATCTGTTTTACTGCCAGCTTTTGCAATTTGAATTCTCTTATTTAGAAGGTTAATAATAAATACTCTATGCAAGTTATTCAAAGTTTCACCTGTAAAATTTTTTTTAAATGATGCTTCAGTTCTCCAATCTGTTTGCTCTCCTTTGGCATTCCTTAAATTAAATGTTAATAAAAGAACTTAAGTGTATTTCTGTCTTTCCTGATTGGACCACCATATGTCAATGAGTATTTCAGTTTACTTAGCTGTTTCTTAGTTTATACCATGGATTGAAGAACAAGATTGTATATTTTTTACAATTCTGTTTTTAAAGAGAGATTTGGAAAATTTCCAGTTATTACACAAACAATGAATGAGTTAGTTATAAATTAGGGCATTTGAGGATTTGTGAATATCAAATTTCTGTTGATCATCAAACTGAAGTCTATGCTAAGTTGTTTTTCACACCATCTATTGCCTATTTTTTTTATCAACATCAGGCCAATTTTTGTCTCATTACAGAGAACTTTTTAATTTTTTCCCTGAGCTGTGTTGTCAATTTTGGTAACCACTTTCTCCCAGTTCATAGCCTAACCTTTCATAGACTTACTATTTTCATGGTCAGAGTCTGTATAGCTTTCTGTGCCTTTGCATTGGAAGGAAGGAACCAGCTGTAATGAAGAGAGCACTGGACTGCAGGCTTCAGGAGACCCAGTTCAGACTCAGAATCCTAGCTCTGCCTCTTTGGATAGCAGGATGTCCCTTGCTTTTAGTCCCAGTTCTCCCATCTGTTAAGTGAGTTTTGAGGACTAAAAAAGATATGTTCAGTTTGTTAGCCTATAAATTCTTTTTTTTTTTAGTTCTTTTATTGGTACATTTTAGGTATACAGTTTGTTTACATTTATCATTGGGTGTTTGTACCTGTACATGATATACCTTGGTTCTTTTTTTTTTTTTCCCCATTGCCTGTGCACCCTTCACCCACTCCGCCCTTCCCTATTTACATAGATTTCATTTCCATTTTTTTTTCTTTTCTCGTAGTTTTTCCTTTCCCTCTTTTCCTTTCCCCTTCCCCTCCCTTTGCTCCTTCGTCTTTGGACCTTTTTTCCTATTTCAAATTATCAATTATTCATTTTAATCATTTTAACCCTTGTTTACACTATCAGTTTCTCACACTAGTGAAACTATACGGTATTTACACATGTGTGTCCTATTTATTTCACTTAAGAGTATGGCCTCAATATGCATCCATTTAACTGTAAACAGAGCCTATAAATTCTTGTGTGGTATGCAAATATTATAAGTTGCTATCACATTTAATGTGTGTGGTTTTTTTCTTTAAGGATGCATGAAAGACTACAAGATTTGGTGCAAATTAAAACAAAAGTTGAGTAGTCAAAACAAGGGGCCAGTTGCTTCTTGATCTTGCTTGAAAAATCCTGTTGCTGAGACACTTTTCGTCATGGGCATCAGTCCAGTAACTGTTACTGGGATGATTGTCAAATGTCATTTACTGCCACTGTCATGACTGTGTTGAAATTCTGTTTGGGGGCAAGATACAAGGCAAATTAATTTTAGACATTATATTAATGTTATCTGCATATATATATGCCCATCATTTGAAAATTCAAACTTCATATAGAAATGTTATTCCAGTCAAATTAGTAATCAAGAGTAAGAAAGGAAACAGGAATGGTGAGTTGTTTGTTTTTGGTTTTTTTTTTAACTAAGAGCTAAAATTCAGAAAAAATCTGAGCCCACACAGAGCCTGACACAGAATTGACAATCAATGTTCAATAAATGTTGAGTGAACATATTAATAAATAAATGGATATAAGCTAATTCTATTCATTAAAAAGCTACATTGTTGAGGGAATTGTGGAGGGTGCAGAGTAAGACATGGTTCCTTGTCTTCAAGGAGTTTACAGTCTCGTAGGCCTAATAGTACCCTCATAAATTTGTACAGTGGCTTAGAGAGTCCAAAGAACTTTTAATTCTTTTCAAATAAAAATATTTCGGTTGGACCAACTTTTAGCTTACTGTTTTAGTGGTTTACCTGATGCAATAATAGCTACATTTACGTTCTTTTATGAAGTAGACATTTGCCACTAAATGAGGGAGTGTGTTCTAACTCAAATAAGACAAATATGAAGATACTTTGAAAATCATGAATATAAGTTATTAATAATGAAAACTGTCTTTAACTATACTACTTCTGAGATTCTTCTTGAGTCTGCCTTCACACACTTGCACCAGCCACTCCCCCCAGTAACATCTCCTTACAGGAAGTCATTCTCCAGGTGAGGTGGGGCTGGCTAGCTGCTCTGTAGTGTTTGAAAGCCTTAAAGAATTCTCTGTAGCTCTCCCCACCTGGACCTGCTATACTCCCCACTCCCTTCTGAGAATTACTTACTTTATAAGAGGAAGATGAAGTTAAAAATGTGATGAGTGGAAGATGGAGGCAGAAACATTTATACTAAAAGTATATTCCAAATCTGTAAAATTAAAATTGCTACTTACAGGAGTAAGTATAATAAAGCTTTTTAATAAGTCATATGTTTTAAATTTCAAGAAATGATTTTGTATCTTTATTACTGGTGCTTGAAGGAAGCACCCCTTAATTGTGAATTTATGACTACTTCTCTTCCTGTGCTAGATTCTGCTTGTAGTGTTGCCTGAAACTCTTAAGACAGTGTAGTGCTGTACTTGTCAGTCATACTTTTACAAATTAATGTCTTAAAGCTAGGTGTAAGAACTCAGGACTTCCCTAGTGTATGTGATACCTTTCCCCCATTTTTATTTCAAGAAGAGTTCTTTGATCTTTGGGACTCCTTGGAAATGACTTTTAAAATTATTGAATTTTTCCTCTTCCTCAGCTTCCCAATTTCATTTTTCAGACTCTTGTCTAAATAATCTGGTCTCTAGAAATTTTATTTGACTGCTTTTCCTGCCTTTTAATGATGTTGTCTAAGCTGGTTTTAGACTCCTTGGGGCTATGCTTATGACAGTCCCTGGAGGCTGGCTGCCTTGATTGTATTTGTTCTACAACTGGAAGCCAGATCCCAGTATGTAACATCATAGCCTAAAACCATTTTGGTAATCTTGGTAAACTCTAACTTCAACAATGCTGGCCCTGATATAAAAGATAGAGAGTCTGTATTGTTTCAGAGGACTATTAGGGAAGGGGATGAATATAATGAAGAAATTAAAAGTGTTTAGCTAAATAAACCCTTATGTTTTATGGTTTCCACAAAATACACTTAAACAATCTGTCACATTGGAATGTTGGCACTTATTTTTTGCTAGTAATATATTCCTTTTAAAAATATTTTCTTCCAGCTTTCACTGTGATTCTTCTGGTCTGTACAGCCTTGGCAAGTTAGTTTTATTAGGTGTTTTGAAAATCCCTTTAAATTGCTGCTCCTGGGTTGAGAGAGAAAGGAAGGAGTGTGCTACTTCAGATTACTTGCTTAAAAGCTTCCTGTTTTATTAGTAATAATCTCTTTGTCTTCACATTGATCCCTCATGGCCTTTCTTGAACTTTGGTAGACTTACTTTTTTTTTTTTTTTTTTTTGTACTGGGGATTGAAATCGGGGCCTTGTGCTTGCAAGGCAGGCAGCGGAACCACTGAGCTAAATCCCCAGCCCGACTTACAGATTTTTATTGGTAGGCTTACTAACTTACTATTTTCACTTTCTTACTAGTTATGTGCCTGAATATCATGGGCCAATCCATGGTTTGTAATAAGCACCTTTATTTCCACCAGCTTTTTCTTTGGCCGTTTCTCCCAGGTCTGCCTACTGATGTTAATTAACCCTTTTGGGTTTTATGTTTGTTTTGTTTGATCATTTTCTAGACTGCTACCATCTTGTGGAGTCTAAAGGGTCAGATAGTAATTTCACAAGTGAAATACTATAATTGAGTTACTCTTCCTGAAATTAGTGTGCTCTTCAAATATACTGATTACTTTATTCTCTAGGCTTCCTTGATTTGGACATAATTATTTCACTTGGTCTTTTTCAAGATGTGGGTCCAGAAGAAAAAATTGGCTGCCCAAAAAGTTGCATAAGTGAAAAGGTACATACCAACAGTAGAGACATCTTTTGCTAGACTTTTTTCCCTTGTGGGTTTCTTTTGGTTACTTAAAGAGTACTGTTTCCTTGTGCTCTCTGAACTTTAGGCACATATATCGGGTCAAGGTAAATTTAAAAAACAATAATCAATTGTTACAGAATATTTTTTAAGGTTTTCTATCCTTAATTTGACATTTAACTGACATCAAATTAATATCTACTCATCAGGCTTCCAAAGTATCTATCACCCTTAGCCTTTGAAACCCTTTCACAGTTATGGCCTTTATTCCTTTATAGTTTTCTCTCCTGCTATTTAGAATGATGTGCTTACTTTGAGTCATGGGATTGTGACATCAGAAGTAATTTATCCTTCATCATCCCCTCTGCTGCCTTTTCTTTTTTTTTTAGAGGCTTTGCATTTAGTGGATTGAAACAATACAACTAGTCCACTTTAGATATATCCATCTGTATCAGGAAGCATTTGTGCTGTTTGTGATCCATTTGCTGCTCAGCTCACAGATATGGCTGGAAATAAACTTGCTCGGTTTTTAGATTTTATTATTCCTTTGCTCATCTTTAAGACACTTTTGAAAACCAAATAAGTGGCTCAATACTAAAGGCTGTCTTGCAAGAGGACACTTGAATACCAGAGAGAATAAATGCTGTGTTCATGGTCAAAAAAGAGTTCCTGTTTCAGATGAGAGAAACACTGAGGGTTGAGTCTTTTTTCTCAGATGTAATGAAGTATTTTCTCATCTTTTTTTCTAAGCTTGGGGAGGTATTCCTCATAGATCATTGTGATTCTAACTTTATTTAAAAATGAGTTCCTTTTATTTTTAGATTACATGTTTCTCTGTTATAGTGACGCTTCCAAAAGTGTGAATATTGTTGGAATTCAGACTTGAGTTGTCCTATCTTTTTGTGCCATCGTTATTCCTACATAGAATGTTTGATTTCATCTTTTTTCTGCAGTTTCATAGTATTGTTCATAAATTAAGTTTGTAAATTGGAAATTTATGAGTTAAGATACCAAAGGTTTATTCCCATTTATTTAAAAACTTGGTAATAACTTAAATATGTACTATATAGGAAGAGATATAAAGAAGAAAATAATAATAAGTATCTAACAAGGTGAGAAAGTCAGTTGTGGGCAATAAGCCAATGAGCTTTGAAGTCATATGGACATGGGTTCAAGTAATGTCTCTGACATTAGTTGTATGATCTTGAGCAAGTCATTTAACCTACTTTAGCCCTCAGTCTTCTCATCTGTAAAGTGAGGATAATAATATCTGTATTATAGGGTGGTTATAAAGATACGATAGTCCCCCTTTTTCATGATTTTGCTTTCTGCAGTTTCAGTTACCCATGGATGACCACAGCTGGAAAATATTTAATGGAAAAATTCCAGAAATAATTCATAAAATAACTTACTATATTATAGTTGTTCTATTTTATTAGTTATGGTTGTTAATCTCTTACTGTGCCTAACTTATGAATTAACCTTTATTATCATAAGTGTATATGTATGGGAAAAAACAGCATACCTAGAATTAGGTACTATCTAGGGTTGTAGGGATCACTGGAGGTCTTAGAAAGTATCCCTTACAGATATGAGGAGAGTACTGTAATTGAGATAAGTCATATAAAATACCCAGGGTACTGACTACTAAGCACTAATTGCTCAAAAAGTTATTCGCTGTTACTAGTATTGCTATTATATTTTATCTAAATAATTTTATTTAGTTTTTATAAATGTATTGCTTCAGTTTTTCAGTTGAAGAAACTGAGGTTGGCAGAGGTTTATTTACTTGATGGAGACCCGTATCTGCCTAAAAGTCCATCTTCTTTTTGCTTCATTATGTTGGGTCACTTTATCCTTTCTAAATTATGTTTATGGGTGGTATTTTATATTATTCTCTAAAACTCCCCACTACATGTAGGGCAAGTGTCAAAATTACCATTTTCCAAGTGAAGCAGTAGGTATCAGAAGTGTCTTACCTACGTAACCACTAATCTTTTTTGCTCCCCAAATGGGACTCTGTCTTCTATTAAATTTTTAAAAATCAAAATAGAGCCGGGGATTTAGCTCAGTGGTTTCGCTGCCTGCTGCACGAGCACAAGGACCCAAGTTCGATCCCCGGTACCAAAAAATATATATATATATATATTTGAGTTACAATCCATGTTGCACCATTTCTACTATCTTATCTTATCTTCTATTAATATTTGAGATAGAGCCGGGGATTTAGCTCAGTGGTTTCGCTGCCTGCTGCACGAGCACAAGGACCCAAGTTCGATCCCCGGTACCAAAAAAAAAAAAACAAAAAACCCAAAATAGATGTGACCATTTAATGCAAAATGTGATCCTAGATCAGGATTACTCACAATAAAGGATGCTAGTCGGATGCAAAGGATTGACCAGGTAAGGTCTATATGTCAAAAAATAATGTCATTAACATTATATTTGGAGAAATTTAGGGAGGAAGGAGTATTATGTCTACAACTTATTTCAAGTGGTTTAAGAAAAATATGTATTTATATATAGGGAGAGAACATTAACAGAAAGGGAATTTGAGTGAAAAGCATAAGGGAATTCTTCATAGTATTTTTGCAACTTTTCTGTAAGTCTAAAATTATGTCACAATGAAAGTTAAAAAGAAATAACATGTTTGTTTTTAAAAAATTAAATCAACTGAGAGTGTGTGAGAAATATAAAAGCACTTAGCACTTTTGTCCCAGGAAGATTGCTGCATGTAATTTTAAAACTCCAGGTTTTCTTTTTTTTATATAAACAAATGTGTGTATTTATTTCTTAACAAAAATAGGCTTCTATTTTACATGTTCACTTCTTTACATAAAGATTTGTTATATTCATTTCAGCAGCAACACAGGGTTCTATGTAGAATGAACACTGTTCCCTGTAGTCAATTAACTGCCTTACCTACATCATGGATGTGAGGATAAAATTAGATAATATGAAAGTGTTGGGAAAAATTACAAATTTGATATAAATGTGTGATTAAGCAGTTTATCACTATCAATGATAGAAATACTTGATTCATTTATGAAGCAAATATCTAATGTTTACAATATCAACGCAGTTTTGTTAGCATCTGTGGAATGTTTACTCTCTCCTATTTTGCTTCTTTACCTTCTCCCATCCCAGAATCCATAGACTTTACACTGTTAAAAGTGTTTTTGAAGCAGAAATTTTAAAATTCCAAACTCTGTACTTGGATTAGATTAGATTATAACACCTATCCTGATATCTCTGTGCTCTATATAGTCCCTTGTAAAAATACTATGCCATCAAATTCTTAAAGGCTTTTGTAGCAATTTCAATTCTAGATAGTTTTTTTTTAAATTAGGTATATTTCACACTTTTAGATTTGTCATTGCAGTGGCTGTGTATGTATATATGAGAGTCTGTGTGCAGAGGGTGTGTGTGTGTGTGTGTGTGATGGACTCTATAAAGGCTCCCTTTGCAGTATGTAGGAAGCCTAGAATAGAAAAAGGAAATATGGAACAGCTTGGGTCTTTTCAGCCTACTCCCCTTTGCTGGATTTTACATAAGAATGTACTACCTGGAGAACACAGTAGTGGTTCTAGTTTATTTTATCTTGGGTTCACAGAGAGCTTTCCATAGTCCAGTGTTTCTCAATAGTTTGGTGGGTTTTTTGGTATTTATATGAGGATGTACAACTTGGAGAATGCAGTAGTGGTTCTAGTTTATTTTATCTTAGGGTTTACACAAAGCTTTCCATAGTCCAGTGTTCTCAAATTTGTTTTGTTTTGTTTTGGTTTCAGGACCTTTTTACAATCTTAAAATTGGAAACTTCAGAGAACTTTTGTTTATATGGGTTATATCTAGCAATATTTACCATATTAGAAGTTGAAACTGAGAAAGATTTAAAATATTTATTAGTTCATTTACAAAAAGTAATGAACCCATGAGAAGAGAGTTGTGGTTTTACAGTTTTGCAGATCTCTTCAGAGTCTGGCTTACTGCACTCAGAACTATTGCTGTAGTCAGAGCCAGTTGCAGGTGGTCCAAATGGAATGACAGTCTGGCACCCTAAGCAAGGCTGATTAGATTTGTTTCTTCCTAGTGAAGAACAGTCAGAACAGATTGGGAGTCAGGTGCATGGTAATCCTTCAGTCAGAAACTGTATTTGGGATCTTTGTGACTGTATTTGGTGCTTTATTCAGAAACCTTTCTCAGTCACCTGTGCATCATCATTGTATGTGTGCATGTCGATAAAAAGCCCACAATCCTAAACACTCTTCTACACTATTGGTCATTCATTCAACAAATAGTTGTTGAGGCAAAAAGAGTTCAAGTTCTAGTGTAGTGTGCCAGGTGCTGGGCTGGGCAATGAGGGGATAAAGGGGGACTACACGAGCAGCTCGTTTGTTCATGTGGACTTTACATCTAAACAGATAATATACAAAGTATTGTTTAATTGTAATTGTGACTACATTTTTTTTTTTTTAGAAGCAATGTCTTGCTCTGTAATTTAGGCTGGCATTGAATTCAGTAGTCCAGGCTGGCCTCCAACTTGGAACAATCTTCTTGCCTCAGCCTCCTGAGTTCTGGGATTACAGGCGTGTGCCACCACACCTGGAATGTGACTAAATGTTTTTGTAGTACAAAATGCTATATGAACACAAAGCAAGGTCTTGGTTTTTACTTTAGGTTAAAGGATGCTTTTTTGAAGAAGTTATATGATGTTCTTGCTGTGTGCTAAAAGATGAAAAGCAATGGAAATACTTTAGTTTTAATTGTACTTGTGTGGAGATCATCTCTGTTCTTGAGAAAGAATTGTAGAAAAAGTAGGAGAACTGACCATGAACAGTTTGAATGACCCTAGTTGAGGGGAGGATAGCCAGTAGTTTGGAGATAAGGTACTGATTATCTGTACTGATTGTCTTTCTGAGACATCATGGAATTCAGTGGATGTTCCATGGCGATGTGAAGTTGTCTTAGTCCATTTTCTTTTGCTATAATTTAATACTTGTGACTGCATAATGTATAAAGAAATTTATATTTTATAGTTCCAAAGGCTAGAAAGTCCAAAAGCATGGTACCAGCATCTTCTTGCTGTATTGTAACTGTTGGAGAGGAAAACAAAGCAAGTGTGTGTCAGCTTATGTCTTCTCCTCTTCCTCTTCCTCTACCCCCCACCCCTCAGGGATGTCGCTACATCCCTGCCCTTGAACTTGCTATTCCTGCCTTAATCTCCCAAGTAGCCCAGTTTATAGGTGTGTACCACCACACCCAGCTCTTCTAAAGCCACCGACTTGCCCTGTCATGGGGGCCCCACCCTTGGTGACTTTATCCAATTCCAATTACCTCCCAAAGGCCCCACCTCCAAATACCATCAATATATGAAATTAAGGATTAAGTTTCAACATGAATTTCAGAGGAGACATTCAAACCATGTCATGATACCAGTGCTTCTCAAATTTTAATGTATATAAATGGCATGGAGATCTGGTTAAAATGCATGCTCAGATTAACAGTTCTGGAGTAGGCCCTGAAATTCTGCTTTTCTAATAAGTTTATACATGATGCTCTGATGCTGCAGGGCCATGGACCATGCTTTGAGTAGCAAGACTGTAATCTGAGACTTAAAACTAAAAGGAATTTTCCTTGGGTCCAGAATTGTTTCTAGGTATTAAAGACGGAATGACAGTCTCTTGGCGATGTTTTTATAGCATTTAGAAAATGGCATGGGATTGGGGTTGTATAGCTCAGTAGCAGAATGTTTTCTTAGCATACAAAAGGCACTGGGTTCCATTCCCAGCACTGTAGGCGGAGGAGAAAGAGAAAGGAAAAAAAAGAGGGAGGTAGAGGGCAGAGAAAGGTGGAGAAAAGCATGTAAATATACATATTCTCCTGATTCTTTTTCTCATGGAGTTGGCTTTGGAATGTTGTTCAGTGATACGTGACGGAAGTGACGTACATCACATATTCATTACTATTCCCCAGGTGGGAAAGGAACAGTACTATCAATTCTTCTCTTCCCAAAATGCCCCCAAGATATAGCAGGATCCCTACTAGCTGGCAATGCTCCATTTCACTATTTAGATAGTATTATCCAAAGAATGGCAGCCTGGTGAATATTTTTAATACCTCAGTCATTCAAACCTATAGCAGTAAAAAATGATCATCTTCATTGTTCTTTTTTCAATTCTGTATCTTCAAGGTAGGGGGTTTCCTTCCTATACATTTCCTTTTTTCAAGCAACTGCTTTCATACCTTTGATGTTCCTTAACACTCAGGTCTTATTGAGTCTCAGTTTAGTAGTAAAGATATCTAAGGAAACTTGATCTTTTGTAAGCATATGATACACCCTCAGCTTTTCTCAGGTTGCCCTTTCAGGTGGGCCTGATTCTAAAATCAAGAGACAGCCTATCTAACAAAACTGATTTTCTCTAGAATTAATCTTAAATTCCATTTAGTCATTTCAGTCTTAAAGAGTTTTAGAAAATTTAAGAAAGCTACTTGACTCATTGTTTACTTAGCCCTCTCTAACAGTAAACCATGCCTTTTACCCTTCAATAGATGTAGTACAAAAGTTGAAAGATAAGTAATCAAATTATTGCTCACCAGTGTGGAAATCTAACTAATCCCTCTCCTGTATTGTGAAGGTTCTAAGATTTTTGCCAAGTCTAAAGATATTCCAAAGGGAAATTTAAACTATTCCAGCATTTCAAAATATTTATTGTAGGGCTGAGGATTTAGCTCAGTGGTTCCACCACCTGCCTCGAAAGTAGAAGGTCCTGAGTTCGATCCCTAGTACCAAAAAAAAAATTTATTATAGATCATGAAGAAAATCTGATTAAATAGACATGGTTCATACATATAAAATACTTTTATATGTGTGTGTGTGTATATATATATATATATATGGTTAATTACATGACTTACGGCTAACATGTTACTTTGATTCTCAGATCCAACTAAATTTGCTAATCCTTAAAAAACTTCTTAAATTTTAAAGCATAATTGCAGAAAAGTTCTTTTCTAAAATTATATATTGAAATAAGGGCAGAACAATAACAACTTTCAGTGGTCTTATAAACTTCTATTGTAACTACTAATGAAACAAAGAAAAGGCATATGTAATTATTATGCTTAATGGTGGTGTATTTCAAAGTAGATAGTGACTATAAGGTATTTTTTTTTCATTCTATTCCTACCGATGCCATATATAGCCTTTTTTTTTTTACCTGCACCAATTTAGTAATACTGTCTATGGATTAATCATCTGCCATTAATGACAAATAGTACTGAACATTCTTCCTTTTCCAACTAAAGTGCACTTTCTCTCCAGTATCCCTAACTGCTAGTCACCCAGGTCATTTTTTGGAGCCCTAATAGTTACCATGTGATGGCCATCAATCCTTAGGACCTGACCTTTTCCCTACTCAGACTAAGGGCCAGTTTGTTCAGTTGGTCCTTAATACAGAAATGAATCTGTGGGGGGAAAAAAAAAAAGAAATGAATCTGTGGAATATTTCACTGGCTGTGCTAGTAACCACCTATCTCAATCCTGGCTTTCCTATCCTCTTGATAATGGCAACTGTGCATCACCTTTAGTGTTCAGTATGTGGCATGATACTTCCTACACCAAAATTCTTTGTCTTCTTAGTTATCTGACACTTGTCCCTATTAGACATAAACTCTAGAATATTCATCTAATGGCCCCTTACTTGGCTCGTATTCCTGCTTAAAATCAAGCAGCTTGAAAATCTAGTTTCAAAATAGATGTGTGATCCTGAATACCTCTATGACTCAGTTGTTTCTTCTAACAAAATGTGCATTGCTCTCTGTTCAGTCAGTTTTGGACTCATTGAGAGAATGGGAATGAAGGTTATGTCCTCTAGTGAAATGAAACTAAAGATAGGACTTCAATTTAAAAGTGCTCTTTTATTTGCTTTCGGTTCCTTGATTTTATAGCAAACCTTTAAAAAACTTATCAGATCCACAGATGTTCTAAGAATTAATATGAGGAATTAACTCTAGATGGTAAATTATATATGTCATGAATACTACATGACTAAAGGGCAATTGTGTCTGTTCTTGATATCTTTTACCTGTGTGGCCTTAAAGGGTAGAGAAGAAATCCTCAATGCTAGATCTTGATTTTGTGTACCCTCCACCTCAAGAATGTCAGTCTTAGGGCCGGGGATTTAACTCAGTGGTTTCGCCGCCTGCTGCGCAAGCGCAAGGACCCAAGTTCGATCCCCAGTACCAAAAAAGAATGTCTGTCTTTTTGCATCTTATTGAAATAGATTACAGAATTTTAAAAAATTGCCAAGTGTGGTGGTACATGCCTGTAATCCCAGCACTTGGGAGGCTGAGGCAGGAGAATCGCTGTGAGCTTGAGGTCAGGTTGAACTACATAGTTCAAGGGCAGCCTGAACTATTTAGTGAGATCTTGTCTCAAAAAAAAAAAAAAAAGAGAAATTACTAAAAATCTTGATGTGGGCTAAAGGAATAGCTCAGTGCCCAGGTATGTTGTTTAGCGTGACAGGCTTCTATTCAATACCCAGCACCGCCCCTGAAATCTTAATTTTGTTGGTATTTTTTCAGATAGCTAATTTAGAATGTTGGTATTGAAAAATATTATGCAAGACTCTGGACAAATCAAAATAAGTTCTAGGTATTTCCAATCTGTATATTTTAGAAAACTATTTTATTACCTAAGTTAGACCTCCTCAGAATTAGTGGGATTGGGAATATAGTGATACAGATTATTAGTAGTTAAAATAAAGGTTTCTATTATTATTATTATTGTTGAAAATGAACTTTCAGATTACATGAAAAATAATTTTTATCCATGTCTTTACCTCATTTTGAGCATAGTGCAGTGGTTAGATATGTGTTCTAACTGACTTTTCAAAGTGTATTTCTGTTTAACTTAAATCCAGCGGGAATTGCGAACATACATTTATAGCTCAGCCAGAGCAAGGCCTGAATGCTTAAAGAATTTTTCTTCAATATATGTTTTTGTGCCCTCACTGTCCTTGGTAGTGATCAGCATGTGCTCCCTAAGTTAGTTTCTATTTTTGACATTCATTTGGTTAATGTGGTTGAATACTATATAGAGAACCAAGAGAAGAAGGGAAAAAGGATGGAATTCTTCAAACATATAGGGGTGTGCATCAAGAATTTCAAAGAGCTGGGGATTTAGCTTAGTAGGTCCCAAGTTTGGTCCCCAGTACCACCCCCCCCCCAAAAAAAGAATTCAAAGATTCTAAAACAGATGTAGAGGGGTGGGAAAGCACACATTTGAAGCCTTTCAACTGTGACATTTTCTTCTAATGAAAAACAGCTTGAAAGCTGTAATTTTGAGAGTGTTGCAGGATTTTAAAGTCAGACACTTAGCACATTTTTTAAGAGTGCTGAAATTTAAATGTTTTTTTCCATCTTAAATGAAATTAAGCATTTTGGTCATCATAATATCTTGATATTTATGAGTCACGGAGTGAACACTAGAGCTTTTAAAATTTGGATAGACCATGGCAGCAAATCTTGTGCTCTATCTCCATTGTGTTCATGGCAAATGATGTTGTGTTCTGTTTCTTTTAGATAGTACATTTCCTATTTCTGCTTCTTCACAAATGACCTTGAACTCTTTATTTTTATATTTTGCAGTACATTTTTATACCTGAAATTCCTGGTAGTGTGGGCACTTGTCCTCCTTGCAGATTTTGTTCTGGAGTTCAGATTTGAATACCTGTGGCCATTCTGGCTTTTCATCAGAAGCGTCTATGATTCCTTCAGATACCAGGGACTGGTATGTTTACTAATACATGCTCTCCAACTATATGAGGAATTTAATTACCCTTCTAAGAAAATCTCCAATAGTTGATGGTAACCTATGGAAAGTAATTTTATTAACAATACTTAGGTAACTGTATTGGGATGAACTAATAGGGTCTGTGGACTCAAACTGGCCTCTTGTGCTATTTTGTCTACCCACTGATAAGATTATTTTTTTCCTGCTGTCCCATTCCAGAAGAAAGAAGGAGTTGGATCGCAGACTAGTAGGGAGAGAGTTGAAATAATAGTAGAGAAGCATTGATTGCCCAGTCCTACTCTGAAGTGTTTCTGGAATCCCTGTCACAATGTTAGTGATTGAATTAGAGTTGGAACAGTGATTCTTAAACTTTAATCTCATGACCCTGCGGTATTCCCCTCACCCCCACCCCCAGTTCAGAGGATTGAACCCAAGGCCTTCTCACTGAGCTATGTCCCTAGCATTTTCTGTATTTTTAAAATTTTGATAGAGTCTTACTAAATTGGTAAATTGCCCGGACTGGACTCTAACATTTAATCCTCCTGCCCCAGGCGCCCAGAGTACTTGGATTATAGGTATGTGCCACCACACCTGACTAGGCACTCTTAAAAATTATTGAGGGCTGAAAAGAGCTTTTGTTCATGTCGATTACACTTATCTGTATTTTCTATATTAGAAATTTAAACTGGGAAAATTTAAAAAATGTATTTATTAATCCACTGAATAATAGTAACAAATCCTTTACATAGTAATGCAAATTATATTTTTATTCTTTTTTTTTTCCAATGGAAATGAGGATTGAACCCAGCACCTTTGTGCTCAGCTACCTCCTCAATCCTTTTTATTTTGAGACAGTCTCATTAAGTTACATGCTGGGTTCGAACTTGCGGTCTGTCTCAGCCTCCCAGAGGGCTGGGATTATAGGCATGCACCACCATGCCAAATCAAATTACATTTTAAAATGAAAAACAACTTTTTTTTTCAAAAAAATAAAATAGTGGCTCCATTTTTAAATATCTTTAATACCTGGCTTAGTGGAAGACATTTTAATACCTGCTGCTGAACTGAGTCTGTTGCAACTCACATGTAACTTCTAGAAACTTCTACCATACTCAAGAGTAAATTAGTGTGAGAAAGTTAGATAACCTGTTAGTATTTTTGTGAAAGTAATTTTGGCCTCAAAGAACCTCTGAAGGGATCTCAGAAACCTTCCAGAAATCTCTAGACTACATCTTTAGAATTACTGGGTTAGAGCAAGGGAATAGGCCTGGGCTTGTTCATTTCCTTTATGTGTTACTTCTCTTGTGTCCGTAGCCACACCTTAAACTACAACTCTTTAATGCAGGCCTGGTGCTTTGGTTAGAGCAAATCCATGCGTTAAAAAGATGGTTTTAAGCTCATATCCAGTTGGTAATAGATAGTGGTATTCAGAGGAGGACTGCTACAGTTATTAACATCAGCATATTTCTTACTAATATTATGGATCATCTGTGTTCCAGCAAGCCTATCCTTTAATAATGAGGCTCTTTAGGAGTGTTTGTGAGGAGAAAGAAGGCTTTTCTGTTAAAATTCTTGTTCTCTCGGGTAATCCACCTGTAGAATCTAAATAAGCTCACTGTGGTTCAACTTCAGTTTGTTCTGGTCCAGTTCTTCATGATTTAAGGACTATAAATAGTACTACTCATTACAGTCTTGAGTTAACCACTTCTTTTTATATGGTAGATTTTAAATGTTTACAGTTTCTTCTTGTTAACTTGCTCTGTGTTCAGTAATTTTGTTCAATAAGCTTTTAATAACTCGTGTTTGAAAATAATGAGTTCTAAAATGTGTTTTTTTATTTTGTTTTTCCCATAGGCCTTCTCAGTATTTTTTGTTTGTGTAGCATTCACATCAAATATAATATGTCTGCTCTTCATTCCCATACAATGGCTTTTTTTTGCTGCTAGCACATATGTATGGGTTCAGTATGTATGGCACACAGGTAAGTCTTATTAATTTCTTAGATGGATAAAAATCTTAGTTTCAAGTTTTTTAAATGTGATTTCTTTGAATAAATTATTTATAATTGAGTTTATGTAGATATTTTTTAATTGCCTTTTCCTAATAGATTGTAATATATTTTTACAAATATATATGTTTTTCATTATTTGAATCAAAAGTTTAAGCCTTTATTATTTCTTATCTCGATTGTAGGGATTTCAATTACCACCACTTGTGAAAAGATAAATTTTTTTTAAAAGTTGAAATGATTTTTGTTTAGGAATAGTTGAAGACAGCCATGTGCCAAATTAGAAAAATGTTCATAATTTTCATTATTGAAAAGAATGTCAGAGGTCATGTAGGTAAACCCAAGTTGGACACAAGAATCCCCACAGCATCCCTGGCATATGAAAGTTTTACCTCTGAAACCCTGAAGTGACAGAGCAACTTACCCATCATTCCTGGCACCATATTCCATTTAGGGGCTGCTGTAATGGAAAGTTCTTCCTCATACTGAGCCAAAAGTGTCCTCCTCATATTTTTTTCTCTGCACAAGATTTATTCCTTTTTTTTGGTACCAGGGATTGAACTCGGGTCCTTGCACTTGTGCAGCAGGTAGTGACAAGATTTATTTCTTAACCACGGTGTTTTAGAATGATCTTATACACTCTAACACGGAAGGAATGATTCAAAATCCACCAAAAGTTAAAGGTCAGAGCCAAAGTCAGTGGCTGTGTATATCCCATGAAAATTATTGTTTCATCCTCATATTTTTAACCCAGTATATCATAACTATTTTGGGGCCCACTGATTCTTAGAGGTCCTAAAAAGGCTTCCCCCAGAAAAATGTTTGGAAATACACAAAACTTCACCTTAAAACTAGGAACCTTCACACCAGAGCCACTCTGAATGAGTATAATCTTCCTATCAGTTAACATTTCTTTAGAGATCTGAAGACCTTGTCATATTCTCTTCATTCTTTTCCATAGGCAGAAGTATCTCTGATTTCATCAGCTTTTCTTTGTATGCCATTTTAAGTATTCTCACCATCCTGGTCTCCTAGTTCTTAGTGGTTTTGTGTACTATATTTCAGGTATGTTCTAACTAGAATAGAGCTACACAGCTACCTCCTTTCTTCTTAAAGCTACACTGTTTCTTCAAACCAAGATCAGATGAGATATTTTAACAGCAACAGCCCACTGGGAAAACCTGAAAGTGGCATGCATGGGGATTTGAGGATTGGCTTTCAGGGTCATACTTGTCTGCAAAGCTACATGAAATTTGATTCTTAGGCCCAGTTGCAACGTGTAGTATGTTGACCACTGAGAGTGCACCAAATGATAGGAGCTCTCTGAAGCAATATTCATCCTCTTCTCAAAGCTGCTAAGAGGATGATATTGGCCCATGAAGAAGGCATAATTGAGTCCTGTTATCCAAAGTATCCATTGTGAGCATGATTTTTTCCATATTTAGCACTCTTTTGTAACTGAGTTGATTTATAAGCTACCATGGACATTCTTTAGTCTGCTTTCCTCTAATTTTTCTTTGCATTAGTTTGTACTTATATTTCTTGTTGTGGGTATCAGTTTTGAGTGCCTTACCTCCTGAATACTTGTCCCTCTTTCTAGGTCTCATATTGTGTGAAAGTGGAGTACCCTAGATAATGTCTAAAGGTGCCTTTCAGCTCAGATATTCTGGGACTCTTGATGAACTGCGGCAGTTCCCTAAATTTCTTCAATATTTAGTAGTAGGGAGTAAACTAACCATGTAACTCTTCATAGAACTTATTGGGAATTAGTTCAGTGGGTGACCCATTGGGCAGCAGTATAGTGGTGTCCTAAAGTGATTGTGCCCTCTCTTTATCCTTAGGGTAGAAATGCACATTAGCGCGGCTGAGATGTGAAATATGTTTTAATTTGGAACAACTAGGGCTGAAACAAAATAAAATAAAAATTTGTGTTCTTATTGAGCCTGACAAATATGAGTGCAACTTATATAATTTGGGGCTAATTTTTTTCCAGTTAAACTTCTTTCTTAAGAATATTAGGAATGATTGATGAAATTATATATGACCACAAAAAGTGATATTATAAAGTTTTTCCTTGTGTTAAGAGAGAAGAAAAGACACGCAGATAAAAAACCAAATTTGTAACATGATTATTTGTTAAAAAATGCTCTCAATGTACTTTTATTTTTTTAATAGTTATAGAAATATAGGTATTTTGTCTAATTTTTCTATAATGTGCTTATTATTATAGTAATTTAAATTAATATGGGAGGTAGGAAATATACTTTTTTTTTTTTGGTACCAGGGATCGAACTCAGGTCCTTGCGCTTGCAGGGCAGGCAGCGGAACCACTGAGCTAAATCCCCAGCCCAAGGAAATACACATTTTTGAAGTGACTTTGATAATACATTATACTATAGGTTGCTATTTTTCTTTCTATATTGTGAAAATATCTAGTTTTACTCTGTTAAAACCCATAAAAATGATTGAGGTCATGAGCTGCCTTCACAGAGCTTCTGTGTTGACTTTATTTGGGGGCTAAGCTTGAGGGGACTTGGGTTTTCTTTAGCAGCAGACTCAGTACTATCTCTGAATTTAGACCCAATTTGCTTAAACTCTGGGCTTTACTGAAGTTAGGCTAAATGGTCTTTCTAATTTTTAAGATCCTATGAGTTTTCTTTAGTTTCATCCCAAAGATTCCATGTAAGTTCACTGGGTTCCTCTCCCCCAAACCTGTACAGTCCATATCATAAATATTTCATTATTAATCATGTCATAACACAGGTAGAGCTAGTCTCTAAATTTTGATTCTAAAAGCCAATGAAAATTTTTCTGTATTATCTGTACTTTCTCTGTTGCAGGCTGCTTTTTACTCCATTGAAAATTGTGTTTAATTACAAAAGGAGTTAGAGCTTGTGGTTATGAAAAAAATTTTCAGGGCCAGGGATTTAGCTCAGTGGTTCTGGCACCTGCCTCGCAAGCGCAAGGTCCCGAGTTTGATCCCCGGTACCAAAAACAAAAACAAAAAAATTTCAAATATTGCTTAAATGTCAGAAAAACATTTCTTTTTCAGGATTTTTTTTGTTTTTGTTTTTGGTACTGGAGATCAGACTTAGGACCTTGAGCTTGCGAGGTAGGTGGTGGTACTACTGAGCTAAATCCCTGGGCCAGAACATTTCTTTGTTCTACAACTTATTCTTAAGAATTTTATTTATTTTATTTTATTGGTACCAGGAATTGAACTCAGGACCTTGCACTTGTGAGGCAGGCACAGTGCCACTGAGCTAAATCCTGGCCCTAAGAATTTTATTTTTAATACATCTTTTCATGACAGTAGAGATCTTCATTCTTTAGAAAATCTGCAACATATTTCATTATGTAGATTTATCATAATTAGCTCCCTTTGAATGGGCATTTAAATTATAAATTTTTCTTATTGTAAATAATACTACAGTGAATAGTTTTATACACATATCTCGAAATTCTTTTGCATTTCTTGTGGGATAAAGTCCAAAAGTGAAATTTCTGGGTTAAAAGTGCAAGTATTTTAAATTTAATTATACTGTTAAATTTTTATATTATTGTTAAATATGAGAATGAACATTTCCCAATACCTTTTTTTCACAATTATCTTTAAAATTTTCCCCTAATAAGTTAAAAAAAGGAATCCAGTTTATATTTCCCTTATCAGTAGTAAAACTGAGCATTTTTCATTTTTTTTTAGCCATCTGTATTTCTCCTTTTATGACTTGCAAATTTTCTTAACTTACTTTGGTTTGGTTTGGTTTAGTGCTGGGAATCAAACCCAGGACCTTGCACATGCTAAGTGTGTGCTCTACCACGAAGCTACACTTCCAGCTCCCCACCTGCGTCTCCCCCTGCATCTCCTATTTTGAGACAGGAATCCTGGTACCCCATACGTGGCTGTAGCTCTTGGTCTCAAGCAGTCCTCCTCCTCCTCCCCTGTGCTGGGCTTGTAGGCAGTGCCGCTGCACTCAGCTTCATTTGCCTTTTTATTGATTTATGGGACCTCTTTGTATGTCAGAACTACAAATCTTTTATTTTATGTATATTCTGAATATTTTGTGCCAGAATGTTTGCTTTTTATTTTTGTCAGTGATTCTGTGGAATTGTTTGTCATATAAAAGCTTTCAGTTTGGATTAAATTACTTTTTAGTTTAGTTGAAAGTCTTACAGTGAAGGTTACTATAGTTGAATCAGTCTCGCAAACAACCCATCTCTTGTGTTAGTTAATGTATCATTGATGCTTGTCTCTCTATTGCTTTTCCACAGAAAGGGGAGTGTGTTTGCCTACAGTATCCCTCTGGATACTCTTTGTTTATATTGAAGCAGCAATTAGATTTAAAGATCTCAAAAATTTTCATGTAGACCTTTGTCGTCCGTTTGCTGCTCACTGGTAAGTATTTGTAATCTTAATTTATAATTCATTCCAGTGTAGAATGGGAAGTTCAACTGTTTAGTTTTTCTCAGAGATTGTACATGGGCCCTAGAAGAAATACAGCATGGTAATAAAGAGCATGAGCCCTCTTTTCAGGCAGATGAATGGTAGAACCCCAGCTCTTTCCCCTGACAGCTGTGTTACTGAGTGTGTCATTGTTTCTAACCCTCCACTTTCTTACCTGTCTCCTAGGGTCATGGGAAAGAGGAAATGGGGCAATATACATAAAATGTTTAACTTAATGCCAAGCACTTAGGTGTCTGATGAATATTACTTATTTTTATTATAATCTGATAATGATTCCAAACCTCTTGATGAAATGTATGGCTGTTTCATGAAGCTTGAAAGAACTTAGAATTTTCTTAGCCTATTTATTTATTTATTTGAAGATAATATTTATAGGAGCCTATTTATTTATAGGCGATAATACTAATTTTAAAAGAATATTATTTCTCCTCATGAAATATAAATATTGAATATTTTTCATTAAACTTTAAAAACATTTTTGAAAACGAGCTTTATTTTTATTTATAAATATTGTGAAAGTCATTTAATGTATGTTTCTCCTAAACACACCAATTTTTGCTAATATTTAATGGCAAAACCCCAGATAAACTAGAACCAACTAAAAAAAAAACTGTTTCTGGTATTTTTAGTTTTTTCACAAGTGAATTAAATAAACCTGGTCAGTAAGACTTGTCACTTTAAATTTGTAATTATAAATTGATAAGTTTCAATGTTAATGTAACTTAATACAGGTTTGACAATGTTTGCAGAAGTTTTACAACAACAGTATTAGGCTAATAGGATGAGATGAATGAAACTATTTCAACTTTTATCCCAGAGATTAAAGTTGTAAGTATTCCTGGTTTAATTTGGTGGCACAACCCAAATGTTAGCACTGATATCAGATACTTATTTAAGTGATTCCTTATGTATGACAGACTGTTTAATTTATGTATGACAGAGTGTTTATAAACTAATTTTCCAGGAATAACTGGTGACGTTATCCCTCAGGCAGCAAGAAGATGAAAGTAGTCACCTGAAATTGGCCCTGCCTTCTAGTATTAAAACCAAATAATGTCCTTTTGATTTTTTTGACACACAGAATGTTTACTTTTGGCCACCCATAAAGTCTCTACCTTTTTAGTTTTTAAAATCATACAAATGTCTAAGTTCTAATGCATAAGGCAGTTCAGTGTTTCTTCCAAGATGTTGCCTACTATGTCTGACTGTCAGTGTGGTGACTCCTTCAATTAAAGAACACTGAAGTCTAATAAAAAGTGCCTTCATATGGTCTATTCTTCCTCAGGGATTTGTTCTGCTTTCTACAGCAGACCAGAGATTGTTTATTGAATGCTATCTTTAGCTGCCATCATCAACTAGAATTTATTTTAATTCTAAGAAATTATTCTCTAATTTTAAGTCATAGGTATCCTCTATTGCTTGTTGCACTTGTTGTTTGTTTTAAGCTTGCAATTACTGGCTGGATTGTCTTCTTTCTAGTATTGGGTACCCTGTGGTGACTTTGGGCTTTGGCTTCAAAAGTTATGTGAGCTACAAAATGCGATTAAGGAAGCAAAAGGAAGTGCAAAAGGAGAACGAATTTTATATGCAGCTTCTTCAACAGGCTCTCCCTCCAGAGCAAAAGATGCTACAGAAGCAAGAAAAAGAGGCCGAGGAAGGTAGGTCTTTACCCTAAAGCTTATGGCCTAATAGCCTGGTCATCATTTTGTCTCTCAGAATTTTCGTTTTAGGAAAAATAGCTAGCATTTTGGATTTTCCTGTTTTTTGGTGTTCTACATCAGGGCTATTTTTGTTTTGTTTTGTATTTGGTCATGAAGTACAGTGTGCAGTTTTTTACCCACTCTCTGAAGGCCATTTGCTTTTAAATATGTATGTTTAATTATGTTTTTAATTTCTTATATTTTAATATTTTGTTTAAAATTTTTAAAAATATTTATTCTCAGCAACAAAATAATTTGTGACTTAACTTGTAATTGAAGCAAACCAACCAGGAACCAAAGTATAAGCAAGATAGAGATGTGAACATGTAGAATTAAATTTTATAAATCAAAAGTCTTCTAAATAGAGCAAAGACAGGTAGTTCCTATTCTGATGTTTTGTATAATGTAATATGGATTTTAAATTTACCAATTTCTAATGAGACCTCTTGTGAGCATTTAACTAAGAAATGGATGTATTGACAGCAATATTAGTTTTCTTGGTTTGGGAGTTGGAAGTTTGAGGTCATGTTTTTACTTAATATATGTCAAAATCTTTTTCTTTTGTGCGATACAAAAATATCTCTCAAGTGCCAGGCATGGTGGCACTTACCTATAATCCGAGCACTCAGGAGGCTGAGGCAGGAGGATCACCATGAGTTTGAGGCCAGCCTGGGCTACATAGTAAGTGCAGGGCAAGTGAGACCCTGTCTCAAAAAAAATCCTCAAGTAAACCTTAAATTGGAATGTGTAATCCCGATACAGAAAATTCTTTACCAAGTGGCTTGGTAAATGATACAGACTTTTTGTTACCTCAACATTATAGTTAAGAAAGAGGATAGATGTCCTTATATCCTAAAATTACACCTTTTTTTTTGTTTCATTTAACTTATTTTCAGTAAAGTGAGTAGCAGTTTGCTTAATCTTGGCACTTTTTGAAATATAACCTCTTAGAATAATCTGCATTGGTCCTTTCACCCTTGTGACAGGGAAGTTTGATTCAATGTAAATGAAGTTGACTTGAATATAAAATTCTAATCTTGTTTTATTTATTTATTTACTTCTAATCTTGTTTTAAGGCCAAACTTTTATTTTTTTGGTACTGGGGATCGAACTTGGGACCTTGCGCTTGCGAGGCAGGCCGCGGAACCACTGAGCTAAATCCCCAGCCCCAAGGTCAAACTTTTAATGGCTTGATTTTTATAAATAAATGGTGACTTTCCAAATGTGCAGGTTCTCATATGTATTTGGATTTGTTTCTTGAAGTTAGCATAATTCATGGTAGCTATGCTTCTAAGTAATTTGCAAATTAATGTAGTAAATTTCTAAGCATAGTTAATACAGTTTGTTGAATCAGTCTAGTCTGTATTAAAAAGCTAAATATTCTGGTATGGGGTTTTTTTGTTTGTTGGTTTGTTTTTGGTATTGTAGCAGCAAGAGGATTACCTGATATGGATTCCTCGATTCTTATACACCACAACGGAGGCATCCCAGCCAATAAAAAACTGTCCACAACTTTACCAGAGATAGAGTATCGAGACAAAGGGAAAGAAAAGGACAAGGATGCCAAGAAACACAACCTTGGAATAAATAACAACAATATTCTACAACCTGTAGACTCTAAAATACAAGAAATTGAGTATATGGAAAACCATATCAATAGTAAAAGATTAAATAACGATCTTGTGGGAAGTACAGAAAATCTCTTGAAAGAGGACTCATGTACTGCTTCCTCAAAAAATTATAAAAATGCCAGTGGAGTTGTGAACTCCTCACCTCGAAGTCACAGCACCACAAACGGGAGCATTCCTTCCTCATCTAGTAAAAATGAGAAGAAGCAGAAGTGCACTAGCAAGAGCCCAAGTACACACAAGGACTTAATGGAAAACTGTATTCCTAATAACCAGCTAAGCAAACCAGATGCACTGGTAAGGTAAGTATGTGTGCTGGATCCTTACCAACACTTTCCAAAAAACTTGACATGCTCTTGAAAAACAAACACTCCCCAGTGGGCCTGTAGGGATTGTTTATGATTGGATACTGTGACTAGTGACATTTTGGTGTTTGTTTTACATGGATTTGTTGGTCACCTTGTGTCATTGTCTTAAGTATTGACTAAGCGTTCTGTGGGGTTCTGAATCAAAGGTGATGTGATGATTTTCCACATTTGACAGATTTGTGTGTGACCTGATTTTTCAGATGGTGTTGGAAGGCTCTTTAGTCCTTGTCCTTTTATGTTTGCATAGTCAAAGTTCTTCTGGCAAAACCCCAGGAAAGAAGAGTTTGGGCCCTGTTCAGGCAAATCTCTGTCAAATAGATAAGAGTTGGGGGAGGCAGAGGCTTGAGAAAGTTGTCTTTACCACTTTGCCTGTTTTGTTTACTTTGTTTATTTGCTTTTCCTGCACTTAGAAAGTGAATTATCCCTAAATAACTCGGGTAGTTAGGTTCGAAAAGTAGTCTCTTTCAAAAAACCTGATAGACCAATACAATGTTAGGTGTGGATTTTCATCTGAAATGTTCCTTTTATCTTCGGTTAAAAGAATAACGTTGTATTACGCTAACTGGCTCAGACTTAATTTTGCTGTATTTGTATAATTTTCTTGGCCAAGCATGAATATGTTGCTTTTACCTCAGATCTTTGACCTGGAAACTGAGATCTGAACCAGAGCTTTTCTCCTCACATGTTACCCAAGAGGGCATTTGTAACTCACCCAGTCCAGTGAGTTATCTTCTATTCTACTTCCTTTTGCTTAAAGACCAGGGACAACTTATTTGAAGGTGTGTGTGTGTTGGGGCGTAAGGAGTGGGGGAGGTAATCCAACATTATAAATTACATGAACCAAATTGTTCATTTGCTTTAACTTTCTGATTGGCAGCTGGATTAAGGGAGATATACTGATGTTCTACTGCTACAGGCTCTAGAGGTCTTGTAGCTTCCCATACTATGAAACATGCTGTTGCTATTGCTGACGCTAGGTAGGCACCCACATCTGTTGGTGATAACCTGACCACTCATGCTGGGCACAGAAAACACTCAGAAGACAGCCCTGCTCCAGATGCCCGTGGGAGAAAGACCAATTAGTGAATCTTCTGTTTCAAAAGGAATTTCCCACAAATCCTCTAGATGCTATAGATGAAATATCTGTCACAAGCTATTTAATGTCCTTTCTCCTATGGGATTTTTTTTTTTTTTTGGAATAGCTCTCAAGCCAAAGCAATCTTCCTATGTTGGTTCCTATGTTGGTTGTTGCAGAGAGAGCAATCAAGGCTTAGTCTGTGGGACTCTCCCTTGCACCCCAGTGTGATGTTGATTGACTCCATCACCTGATCTGCTTTTGAGACAGATTGAGAACCCAGACAACCAGTTGTCCAGTAAACTGCAGGATTGCTGTGACTTGTGCCTCTTGCTCACTCCTGGGGAGTATGCCTCTTTTGTGGTCAGCGCGCATACTCTGCCTTGACCTATAGGGCCCCAGGGCATTACTCTGTTTTAGAGAACTATGTTCTATCAAATAAAGATAGAAAAAAATTATATTTTTGTAGTTTTGTAAACTTCTATAGTATTATTTTCAACTTTTAATGTAACATAAAAATAAAGGGATGAGCCAGTTGTGGTGGTACATGACTGTAATCCCAACATTCTGGATACTAGGGCAGGAGGATCACAAGTTCAAGTCCAGTTTAGCAACTTAAGCAAGATACTGTCTTAAAATTTAAAAAGTTTTTAAATGGGCTGGGAATGTAGCTCAGTGCAAAGGCTCTGGATTTAATCCCCAGTTTTGCAAATAAATAAATGAATGAATGAATGGATGGATGACCTAAATATCCAACAACAGGAGAAATCTAAATATAGTCCATTCATTTAATAAACTTTGAGTGTAGACATTACAAAATCGTACTTTTGAGCCATATTAAAGAATATGGAAGAGTATTGTTTTTTTTTTCTGGTACCAGGGATCAAACCCAGGTCCTCAGCATTGCCAGGCAGGCATAGCGCCACTGAGAAACATCTCCAGCCCTGAGTATTCATGATGTAATGTTAGAAAGCAATTAAAAACAATTTTTCTAATATACACAGAATAAGAGATCTGAAGAGAAAAGAACCAAAATATTGACAAAAGTTTTGATACAAGGTTAGTACTGGGCATTTAGTTTTTCTTTTTGTTTTCATACATTTTCATATTTTTCCATGATGAGCAAAATAAAGAATTTAAAAGGAAAGATAGTTATCTAAGCAAATTATCCAGCTTGGTTGGCAGAGGCCCTATCTCATTTCCTCTCACCCTTGCCATTCCCCTCAGTTTCCTCTTGTTTGACTTCATATATGTTTTCAAGAATGTTAAGACTGACTGATCCACAGCTGACATGTTTGAATTGTTAGCTAAGGAGTGAGTTTGTTATCTTCAGATGGAGAAGACTGGAATAAGTGGTGTCTGCGTCTCTTTTTAATGCAAACATATACAGCTGCTTATTTCCACAGGCACAACAGGATTGTACACAGTTCTAGGCTGGCTGTAATTTCCACAGGGGTGCCTTCAATCCTTTTTCAAATATCTAAGAAAAAAATTGAAAACAATTATTACATTAATTTATTAATAATTTTACTGCAGTAATGAATTAGTTGTAATACATGTACAGCTGTCTATCTCAACACCATGGTTAAAACTTTTTGAGGAACAAGGTCAACGACTTTTGGAGAGAAAGTTAGTTACTAGTCCACCACTTTTAAGGAAAGTTCTTGTAGATGCATGTGGCTGACCAAATAAAATGTGACACATTCCCCATGAAGAGGCCAGCAGTCCTGCAAGCCTTTTTCTCAAGCTCTCTAAGCTCCATGGATGTTTCCTAGAATGCTGTATACCATGGGAATGCAAAAACAGCAGCACACAAGCCAAATCTGTCCTACTGGCAGTTTTTGTAAATATAAATTTTGTTGGAACACAGGCTCTCATTCACTTACATAATGTCAGTGGCTGCTTTTGAGCTACAGTAGCAGAGTTGATAGCTTTGACAAACTATATGGCCTGGAAAGCCAAAAATATTTCTTCTCCAGCCCTTTACAGAAAACATTAAGCTGACGCCTGTTGTACGGTAGTTGCTTCTTGTAAGGATCTTTCCCTCATAGTAGATTATGAGCTCCAAAAGACAAAATCAAAAATCTCTTCATTTATATATCTTATGTAAAAGTAAAGTTTGTAGTGAGTGATTGTTAGATATATGAATAACATGGAGGTGAGGAAATGAGTGAATGGAGAAGACTCTGGTCTACCAGGAAATGTAGAGCAGAAGATGCTGGATAGATTTCTAGGATAAAAGAACATGGGGGAAGGTGGAGAACTTGGAATAAGTGTTGCGTGCAGGGTTCATCCCTGGAAAAGTTTAGGAACTTGTCAAAGCCAGGACAAAGTCCTCTTTTGGTTTGAGAAATACATATCTTACAAAATGATCCTTTCTTCCAACTTGATTTATGAATTCTTTACCTAAGATATTTTAAAACAGACTTATAATGTCTATAGCCAAAAATGCTTTTATTTCTAACATGGGAAAAAATCCTAGCCAAAACCAGAAAAAGCAATGAAGATCAATTATTTTAGCTAAGTACTATATTAGAAAATAGTTATGTAAATTAGAATAAGGCTTAAGTTTTTTCCAGTGATCAGTTTAAAAACAAAGTCTCCCAGCACTGCCAAAAAAATTATGAAAATTTTTTAATAAAAAAGGGGAAATGCCCATCAACTGGACACTGGATAAAGAAAATGTGGTTTTTTATAAAATGGAGTACTACTCAGCCATAAAAAATGAGAAATTAGAGACATTTATAGCTAAGTGCGTGTACATTGAGGCGATACTATTAAGTGAAATAAATAGGACACACATGTATAAATACCGAATAGTTTCTCCAATGTGAGAAACTGAAAATGTAAATATGGACTAAATGTATAATAGGTAATGTGAAATAGGAGGAAAAGGGGCAAAGGGGAAGGAAGTGGGAGGGCTAGGGGAAAGGATAGAAGGGAATGGGATTAATATGAGAAAATGGAAAAATAGGAACAAAATCTTTGTAAATAGGAATGGAGGGGTTGAAGGGAGGGCTGGGCAAGGGTGAAAAATAAGAACGAAGAGAGACTATGTAAAGGTGCAAATTTCCAATGGTGAATGTCATTATATTATATACCTAAAATGTACCAATGATTAGAATGAATAATTGATAATGCAAAATAGGAAGAAAAGGTCCAAAGGGGTAGGGGTAGTGGGAAGGGCAAGGGAAAGGAAAGGGAAAGGAAAAATGCTGAGAAATGGAAAAAATGGAAATAAAGTCTTTGTAAATAAGGAAGGGTGGAGAGGGTGAAGGGAGGGCTAGGAATGGGGAAAAAGTAAGAACCAAGATGCATTATGTAAAGGTACAATTCCCAATGAGAAATGTAATTGTGTTGTATACCTACAATGTACCAATAAAAGAATTTAATTTTTTAAAAAAAGGGGGAAAACAGTCCCACCACGACAAATTATTATTAAAAATTTGTTGTATATTCTTCTCATCAGCTAATTCTAAATGTTATAACCATAGTGTTTATGCAACTTTTTAAAAAAATAGATTGTATTTTTCCGAGTGCAGTTAAGTTCGTAGAAAAACTGAGGGGAAGGTAGAGATTTCCTGTCTGCCATCTCCTACATATGCCCACCTTCCTCTCCCATTATCAACATTACCCACCAAAATCAACATGTGTTACAATTCCTAAGCCTACAGTGACACATCATTATCATCCAAAGTAGATGGCTTACATTAGGATTCACTCTTGGTGGTATACATTGTTGGGGCTTAGACAAGTTTATAATGACCATTACCATTATAGCATACAGAGTGGTTTGCCCTAAAAATCCTGGGTTATCTCTATTTGTTACTGTATTTCCACCTAACCCATATCAGGCAATGATATTTCTATAGTCTCTATAGTGCTGCCTTTTCCAGAATGTCATATAGTTGAAATCCTATAGTAGGTAGCCCTGTCAGACCATCTTTTACTCAGTAATATGCATTTAAGATTCCTCTATGTCTTTTCATGGCTTGATAGCTCATTTCTTTGGGGGCTGAATGATACTCCATTGTCTGGATGTACCACAGTTTGTCCTTTCACCTGCTGAGGACGTCTTGGTTGCTCCTAAGTTTGGGCAGTTATGTATGAATAAAACTGCTGTAAATAGGTGACATATGATGTGGAACATCTTTTTTGTTGTTGTTTTGTTTTGGACAGGATCTCCCTGGGTAGTTCAGGCTGGCCTCAAACTCATGACCATCCTCTTGCCTCAGCTTCCCAAGTGCTCGGATTACAGGTGTGCAATACCATACCTGGCTTTGTATGTTTATTTGCCATCTATATATTTTATATGATGAGGTCTGTGTTAATAATGTCTGGTCTGTTTTTAAGTTAAGCTATTTTTTTTCTTGCTGTTGGGTTTTAAGAGTTCTTTTTATTTTGGGGGGTAACAGTCTTATCAGATGTCATTTGGAAATATTTCCTCTCAGTCTGAGGCTTATCTTTTTATTGACAGTTTCTTTTGCAGAGCACTTTTAATTTTTTTTTTTTTTTTTTGGTACCGGGGATTGAACTCAGGTCCTTCTGCTTGCAAGGCAGGTGGCAGAACCACTGAGCTAAATCCCTGGCCCCAGTTTTAAATTTTAATACAGTTCAGTTTCCTAATTCTTTCTTGCTTCCTTTTCAAGTCTTTAGAGTTTTATGTGTAGTTTTTGTATTCTCCTTCACTCAAATTATATCAAAATCACCATTCTGCCTTAGCTGACACTCTTTTTCTTGTGGTGTGGAATATTCCATGGCAGGCTGCATGGTCCATCTGAAGTCACTGTCTAAGATGGAACAGATCAGGGTGCAACATGTGAACAGCTGCTGTCCTGGAGTTTCAAGGCTTGTAGGCAGAGGGTCACCAGTTTTGTTTGCATGTGGCACAAAGGTCCCTCTCAAGTACAACCCAAGACTGTAAGGGTTCTTGTTGGTGATTGTTGTTTTAGTTTCCTGATTAAGGGAGAGAATTCAAAACTGAGTTAACAACATGTAAAATGATCCATATCCTGTAGATACATTGAAGCAGAATCTCTTCTCAGTTTATTTGCATTCCACTGCCTATTTTGTATTCAAAACAGAAAATTTGTTGTTTTTTATTTTTAGTGTTTATTCTTAATATAATATTAACTCATTGAAATACAGTGGGACCTCAGCTTATGAATTTAATTCTTTCCATGATCATGGTTGCGGCATTCATTTGTTGCAACTGAATCAGAATCATGGAAAGAATTAGGTTCATGAACCGAGGTACCACTGTAGTTGAATTGTATCTGGTGTAAAGAGTTATATTTTTAGCCGGGGATTTAGCTCTGGTTCCGCTGCCTGCCTCACAAGTGCAAGGTCCCAAGTTCAATCCCCGCTACCAAAAAAAAAAGGAATGACAACTTTATTGCCAGGGATTTAGCTCAGTGGTTCTGCTGTCTGCCTCGCAAGCACAAGGTCCCAAGTTCAATCCCTGTACCCAAAAAAAAAAAAGTTATATTTTTAAAAAGTATCCACAGTTTACTTGACAGAATAGCATTTAACAAAATTGAGTAGAATTTAAAACATTTATTGTTGTTGCATTTGAGGTTTTTATTTGTTTTTTGAAACTGCAACAGATCTAAGAGGCATCTAGATCAGCCTCCCCTGACCCTATCTTTTTTATCAGTGAAGAAAATGAGTCTTAGAAGATTAAGTGGCTGGTGCACATGCCCCAGTTACAGTGGCTATGCCAGGACCAGACTGAAGTTTCTTAACTTCTGCTCTGTTATATCATGCTGCTTAAAAGTTTATCAACCAGCTTTATCTTTCTGCTCTATGTTTTTTGTTTTAAATGCAGATACAACTAATACTGGCTCAAGAATTGGCACCAGTGTTAGATTTTGTGATCCCAGTGCTAAAATCTATAGAAGGAATATTTGGAACGTCAGAATTTACATTCTTTTCTGTTTAATGATATCGTAAACGTTTAAAAAAAATTCTTGATCTTGCCAGAGACACAAAGATGTAGTTATCTATAATAAGTTAGTAGAAGGGGAGCCAGTTACTTGTGTTCTTGAAAGCTTACAGGTTCTCTGAAAATTTATCTCTGATTAGAGCTAGTTTAGGGATTAGTGTGCTCTAGAGAGCCCGGGGCCTCCCAGCCTGGGATTTGCCTTTTATTTCTTGAGTACACAGCCTCAGGCAGGCTGGCAGCAGCAGGCCCAAAGTCAAGGATGTAACTGTCAATCTACAGAGAAGTCACCATTGTGTTCCTTTTTCTGCTTGGGAGTCCTGGAGTACTGGTGTGTGGGCATTGCCTTGATGGTAAGTTCCTAGAAATTTTGAGGCTATGGAAGGGGGAAGAGTCTTTTCTTAAGGGAAAATGGAAATCTGGGTAAAGTTGTATTATACTGAATATAGTAGTAGCACAGTTTGGCAAAATTGTGTTTTTTGTTTGCAAACAGTGCATCGAGTGACAAACATGATCACAACCATTTTCCCACATAAACAAATGTGGCCATCTTTTCCAAAATCTTAGAACTGCAGCACCACTGTATTCACTCTTTTATTACTTTCTAAATTCATGTGGTTAATTTAGGCACACTAAAATGTTACTATTTAAAACTTGATTTGTTCATAGTTCTGTTTATTTTTTCCTTGAAAACTCAGTGAATGAAGGGAGTGGAGAAAACATTTTAAAAGAGTTTCCCCAGAATCTTTATAAAAAGCTGATACCTTGCCTCAGAGGGAGAGACTAGAGGAACACTTTTAGAAATTTCAGCTCATTTATTTACACTGGGAAGTGTTTAATTTATACTCATATCCAGGAATTTTCATTACTAGATCTGGGTCTTAGAGAAGTATTTTTTAAGGGTATAGATTAAAAATAACATAATTTCTAATTAAGATATATAATGTTTAGTTCATCAATGAGTATATTACTGTTTATTTGTTTTAATAGTCTGTGATAGTAGTCTGTTCCATGAGTATTCCTAGTTTAAGCTGATTAAGCAAATGTCATTGTCTTTCATTCTACTTTCTAGCTCACATAAACCATTGTAAATTTAAAAAAATTATTAATACATTTGCAGAACATAATGATTACATTCGTCATGGGAAGTGTATGTATGTGTATATATATATATATATATATATATATATATATATATATATAACAATTTTAATTCTTTTTACTTCCCCTCCCCTCTCTCTCCCCCCTCCTTCTATCCCTTGGTCCCCTTTCCATTTGCAAAAAAATCTATCTCCTTGTTTCATATTATCTATCTTTTTATTTTGTTCTTTAGTTTATTTACACTTTGGGTTTCTCATGTAAGAGAAATCATGCAATATTGAAGTTTTTTGTATGTTTTATTTCACTTACTGTATTGTCACTTGGTGCATCTGTTTTCCTACAAATGACTCAAATTTATCCTTCTTTATAGCAGAGTACTCCATTGTGTATAAATATCACATTTTTCTTTATCTGTTCATCTGTTTCTGGACATATAGGCTATTTCCAGATTTAGCTATTATAAATTGTGCTGTTATAAAACATGAGTATACATCACTGTAATATGATGTCCTTAACTCTTTTGGGAAGATATCTAGAAAGGGAATAGCTGGAAATTTCTATTTTCAGTTTTCATGAAATCTCCATACTGATTATAGTTGTACTAGTTCACATTCTCACCAACAGCCTGTCCAGAATTTGTTACTATTTGATTTCTTGATGATAGCCATTCTTTCTGGAGTAAGATGTAGCCCAAATAAACCATTTACTTATTTCTTTTGTTTTTGTTTTGGGGGTTTTTTTTTTTTTTTGGTTGTTTTGTTTTGTTTTGTTTTGACAGGGTCTTGCTGTATATTCCAGGCTGGCCCTGAACTCACTATGTAGCCCAGTCTGGTCTCGTGGCAGTCCTCCTACCTCAGCCTCCCAAGTGCTGAGATTATGGGCATGTGGCACTATGCCCAGCTAACTTTATATTTTATGATTTTAAGTTTCTCTTAAAAAGAGGGACAATGGTAGCAGAAGCTAAAAAATAGCCAGCTTTCCCCTCTAATTAGAATTTCCTGATGCCACAGATTGGTCAAATGTGGTTTGACTGCAGTTCACAGACTTCTATATTATATTTAGTCCCTTGTCTTCTAGATTCTGGGATTTAAGATTGCTGTGTAACCTCTGACTTTTAGACGGCTCTTACTGTGTGTAGTCTTGCTATTTGGGTTGGTTTAAGTATTTTCTGTTTTTCATTATCCTATATTATAAGATGTTTATACACAATTTAAAATAATGTAGTTATTGAAAAGAAAAGGTGATAGTTTTAGATACTAGTTTTTAATTATTGGTGGGTTTGGTATAACTTGGTGTGAATAGCACTGAAACAGTAAAGAGAGAAGCCAAGAAGCTCCTATTTTGTGATCTTAGAGAAGTATTTCAAAGCAACTAGGAAGCTTGGGGCTAATGTTCTTTCCTAGAAGAACAAAAAGATCCTAATTCTTCTTACTGCTGCTTGTCTTTTCATCTTCCCTCGTCCTGTAGGGAACAGGACCTGGATCAGGGTTAGAAGTAGGGGGCTGCTGGCTCCTAGCCCTAGGGGTAAGGAAGAAAGATACTGGTCCAGGATGCATCAAAAGTGGAAGAACATTCCTATCCAGGCTGTAGGAACAAGCCAAGAGTAGAATCCAAAGGCACCACCTAACTGGTGGGAGGAGGCAAGATGGAGCAGTCAGTCAGAGGTGAGAGCCTCTGAGCCTTCCTCAGCCTGGAAATCAGGTGGAGGGCTTTTATGGACCTTTCCACTCTTCCTGAAGGCCCTAATGAGACTTAAATGGGGAATCAGTCATAAAGGGGGAAAGATAACCAAAAATGTTTTTCAAAGGCAAGAAGTCTGTCTTTTAAAAGGTAATGAAAGGAAGATTGATAGTTAAAGGGGTAGAGGGAGTAGCAAAACTGATGATAAAGAGTGTAAACTCCCTAAAAAATATATAGGTAGATGTATTTCTCAAGTACACAGAAAATTACTTAAGTACCAGGGCCAGGGATTTAGCTCAGTTGCGCCACACCAGCCTGGCAAATGCAAGGTCCTGATTCCCGGTACCAGAAAAAAAAGAAAAAGAAAATTACTTAAATACCAAATGGCCAATTGTAGTTTGTAGGGAACGTTAATTTCCTGTACTGTGACTTTTTACGTAGTTTGAGTTTTTACAACAGGCTTATTATTCCCATTAACAGAATGTAAGCTCAGTGAGGGAAGAGACTTCCTTTTCTCTTGTCCATCATTGTACATGGTAATGGGCGCAGAGTGAGCACTTGATAAATACCTGTTAAATAAATTGTATTACTTTGTGCAGGGAAAATATTGGAGAGGGAGCCGTGGGACCTAGTAATTTCATAACAGTGAAATTCAAAGGTTTTTAATGCTAGAAAACTAAATATTACATATACCAAGAACCAGATATCCACTGTCAAAACTACTTGTTTTTTGGTTTTGTTGATGTTGTTGTTGTTGTTTGGGGTCTTTTGTTTGGTTGGTTGTTTTTTGTTGTTGTTGCTGTTGTTTTTGAGACAGGGTCTCACTCTGTAATTCAGGCTGGGCTTGGGCTCATTGTGTAACCCAGGCTGGCCTCAAACTCACGGCAATCCTCCTGCCTCAGCCACCTGAGTGCTGAGACTACAGGCATGCTCCACCACACCTGGCACTACTAGTTGTTTTGAGGTTGTTGCTGATTTTATTTATTTTTTTGGTACCAGGGATCAAACTCGGGACCTTGGGCTTGTGACGCAAACGTTGGAACTACTGAGCTAAATCCCTGGCCCCCTAATTTTATTTTTTTAAAAATAGAAAGACTTTCCACTCCAGATCCTTTTTCTTTGCTTTCCCAGGAAGTTTTACAGTTAAGCACTCCATCAGTACTTTTTCCCAAAACTTTCTAGGAAATGAGAAGAATTCAGGAAGTTACACAAGAGAATAGACATCTTCTGAGAGACTCCTGTTGAACAAGCCATTTGCTCTGACAGTGATTTGAATGTGCCCCAGAACCAAAAAATCTAGGCACAAGCCACCTCTCTACCAAGGACATGAGAAAGAGGGAGAGAGTGAGGGGGCATGGGGAAGAACATGGAAGAAACCTAAGTTTCCTTTGTCTCATTCATCTCTCCTGATGGGTCTGCCCCTCTTGTCTACCTGCCCAGGATCCTCCTCTGTCTTTGTGGCAGCTGCAGTGAGCTCAGATCCTAAATTTCTGTTCCATCCTTCCTTCCCTCTAGGGAAATCCCCAAGTAAGGAAATGTATTTGGCTGGTTTTATAGTAGCTCCAGTGCTGGAAAGAGAAAAATATATTTGTTTATCCTCTTTTGCATTTGAATACATTTTGCCTGTGCGTCAGGAATAGTTTGGGGAAGCAAATCTGATCTTGGGAGGCAGTGATTTGGGCTTTGGGAGCTTTATACTGGCTGCTTTTCCTAAATGTACCATTTATACTAGCTAACTACTACAAAATAACTTGCTGACGGCCATGAGTGATGGCTGCTAAAACAGGCCTTTCTGCTTCAACAGGGCATATAATAAATTATTTGTAATGCCATCATTTCTAGTTAAGAAAAATATATGAAATTTTGGAATGAAGACTATGAAAACTTAGAAATTCTGACCAGAGTAGATTAAGTATGTTGGAGATAGCTGCTACTAAATTATTTGGAAATTATTAAATAGTAAATAAGTAGTAAAGCCATATGCCTATTTGGAAAAGTTTGTTTGGTATCTGGAGAAACATGTTTGATTTTTGTGTGTCTGGCACTATGTCTGAGCAGGTGTATACATTGGCAGACTTGATTTTATCTACATTTTCTGCTACTCCATATCTTAGGTTTCTATAGTTTTACTACTTAGTTAACCCTGCTTATATTAATTCACAACGTTTGAGTTTGTTTTAACCATTTCAGGAGTTTAGAACTATAGCATCCTGGGTATAAACATGGTAATAGAAACATGATGATTTTATACTTAAATAGGGCAGTTTTGTGACTTGAAAACCATATGGCATCTTAGAAACTAGGCATAAGTGAATTTAAGCAGTTTACCTAGTATCTCTATATCTTTGTGGTCAAACAGGAAGGTGTTTGTGTTGTATAGAATATAAAATAACCGGTTATATATTGGAAGGGTAGTGTACAAAAGATACATTGTTGAGTTCTGAGAGTTTATTCCATCAAAACAATTTCTAAGTAGACCAAAAGTTTCCTCACTAGAATTGAGAAGGAACTAATGTAAAACTTAGAAAGTTTTTTATGTTAAATTCTGAGTCAGTGCCTTTGCTAGCACATAATAGATTGATTAAGGGTGGATTCCCCAGAGGGGAATAACCTCAAAGAAGAGGAACCATATTCTTTAAATATTACTCATGATATTATTTAGGAACTGGCCCCTTGGGTATTTACCGGCCAGTATGGGCATATTTCAGTCTTTGCAAAACTCTTGGGGACCTCTGAGACCTTTTCTTCTAGTCAATGAGTGCTCTCAAAATTAAAAAAAAAAAATTTGGTTTGTTTTTTAAGGAAGAATGACAATTCTCCATCATAATGTACATTTAATCTTTTATGTTAGTATTTCAATTGATTCAAAACAGAAGCAGAAGATCATGTTCTAGAAAGGATGTTGTCCCTACACACACACACATGCGCGCGCAGGTTCTAGAGAAAGCATTGCAGACTCAAGACTCCTATAGGAGCTGGACCGTCCCAAGAATGCAAGTGAGTGCTCTGGGGTCTGCACTGTCTTCATTCACATTCAGTACTGCACCTGACGCTCAGAAGTTTGGGAGCATAAATTCTTCCAAAGGGGACAACCAACCGTTGCCATGGGAGATTATAGGCCCAGAATTAACAAATCTTATGATATCTTGAAGAGATGCCCAAAATAGATATCTATATGTGAAATCTCCCAATTTAAAAACATTTTATTTTACATCATGTTGGATGGTCAAACAAAACCCGTTTACGAACCAAACTAACTCATCAGTTTGAAACCTTGACTCCTGACCTTTCTTATTGTCTGCCCCCACCAATCAAAACTTTCGTATAGCCAAGGGCTTTGGGCTTTGTTATTAGGCTTTGTTATTATTGTTATTAAATCCTGTCAACTAATTTGTTGTGTCTTAATGGGACTTTTTTGCTTTCTCTTCTTCAGTTTCTTGTGTTCCTGGAAAACAAGTACATGCTCACTCTTCAAGGACCAAGTCCACTCTCTTTACCTTGAAATCCCCACACTCACGTGTGACCTTTCAGGCCACTTAGAAGGAGAGAAAATAATCCTAAAATAAGGAGGGTGGATTGGGCCTTCTGGAGTTCCTCAGTCTATCCGGTGCACAGAACTGTTTAGGTCATCTGTACAAAGGATTTGTAACTTCTTTCTTATCAAGATGTGTTTCTGTTGTGTTTTTGGAGCATAAAATACACCAAAACTCAGATGTGGGCCTGGTTTTCCCAGACCTCACGGGCACACTGGTTTAGAATCTGGATCGCTCAGCAGGACACTTGTAATGTGTGAGGCAGATTGAGCCTGGTGTTAGAGCAGTGCTGCACACCTGGGCCAGTGTTGTATGCAGCCAAGAAAGCTGCAGCAGGATGAGAGGCCACAGCTCTAGATCTAGATTTAGAGAAACTGTTGTTGTGGTAGAAACTGGTGAATAGCGCATAATTGGTGTAGATTTAGGAACCAAGGCATTTTCTACTTCAAAAAGGGAAGTTCCTTCTCTAGACTGGCCTAATAAGGTTGTAAAGTAAGAGTTGGGTTTTCCCTAAGGCTTTCAGGTTTTCTGAAACTAGTTTAGGACATGGGGAAATACAAGAGCAATAGGGAACACTGATCAGTCGTGGAGAGCAGGCTAACAGTCCTCTTTTTTGAAATAACTTTTTTTCTAATTATAAAATAATAGTTAAAATATGTTATACATATTTATTATGTCTGATTTGGAAGATGAGCGAGTAACCACTATTCATATATTCTCTCAGCATTTTTATCTTGCATTATACATATTATTTTTACAAAACTAAGCTCATACTGTACATGAACACAAAATGTTTTTGTTTTGTGGTATTGAGCACTGAACCCAAGGCATTTGGACTCATCTACGTTCCCAACCCTTTCTTAAAATTTTGAGACTGGGTCTCAAAGTTGTCCAAATTGAACTCAAACCTGCACTCAGTGCTGGGATTATAGGCATGCACAGCCACACCCACCATAAAGTATTTTTAAATTTTTTTTCCCACCAACTGTTTTATGAAGACTCTCCCATGTCATTGAAATTCTTCTTCAATGATTTTTTATTTTTTGTTTTTCGTAGAACTATAGGTTGAACCCAGGGCCTTGCACATGCTAGGTAAGCGCTCTACCACTGAGCTACATCCCCAAACCTTTTTATTTTGAGACAGGGTCTTGCTAAATTACCTAGGTGGCATCTGTTTTCTGCCTCACCCTTCCTAGTAGCTGGGATTATAGGCATGTGTCACCACACCCAGCATCTTCAGTGATTTTTTTAAATGATTTCATTTTTAATGACAATCAGATAGGGCCGGGATTTAGCTCAGTGGTTCCACCGCCTGCCTCCCAAGCACAAGGTCCTGAGTTCAGAACCAAAAAAACCAAAAAACAAAAAAGACAATCAGGTATGTGAATATAGAATAATTTATTTAGCTAATCTTTTGTTGAATATTTGAGTGCTTCTGGTTTTTTTCTTATTACACCCTTTTTTGTAATTCTGTGCATCTCTAGTTGCCTCATCAACAGCTGTGAAGATTTTAAAGACTTCTGATGCAAACTGTCAAATCTTACCTCATCCCTTTAAGGACCTTATTAAAAATTCTAGTTCTCAGTACTCCAAGCCTTATCCTTGAAGAGTTTCAAGAAGTCAGTACCATATTCCCTGAATGGCCGGTTTTGTGAAAGCCTCTAGAATTCTTTTTCTGTCTCTCTGCATTTCTTAAGGAAAATTAATGTGTTTGCCTTTTGTATTTGACAAGAGTATGGAGCAGAGACATAGGTACTTTGTTATATGGTTTCATCTGGTAATCAGGTCATCAGCTTATATGTGCCTAGTAAGCAACTATAGCCACCACAGTGAGACTGGAGGCAGCTTCATTTTGGTATTTCAAAGATGTTTATAGAATATCCTGGAACAGCTTCAAGTCAGTGTAGGCTTCACTTATGATGGGTTACACTGACCATATATTTAGCATACACTTCTCTGTGAATGACCCAGAAGAGGTAGGGGAGTTGGTACAGGGATAATCAGTGTTTCTCTGGGAACAAAGCCTTGATTTATGAGTTCAGCTTTCAGCTGTGTGGTCCCTAAACAAGTCTTGTCTTGTATGATTAATATATACCAGGGACTCCTAGTGGAATTAGGTATTATCAAGATGGAGCAATTGCTCTTCATTTGTTCTTTTTTTGTTGTTTTTTGTTTTTGTCTTTGTTTTTATTTTTGAGGCAGGGTCTTGCTATGTAGTCCTGCCTCAGCCTTCGAAGTGCTGAGATCACAGGCGTATGCCACCACAACCAGCTACATTTGTTCTTTTCATGTGCACCTGCCTTCTTCATAAGCAGACACCCATTTACCTTGTCTCCTTCAGCCACTATTTAAATTAAAAAGCAGATGGCTTGCTGGACATTGATTTTTTTTTTTTCCAAAGTCTCCCATGTCATAACACCAGCCCTGTTCTATTCTGAGCACTGAGATAGACACAGCACAAGGATTAGTGACATGATCTGTGAGGGTTAGAAGAAACTTTAGAAATAGGCTTTGCTTCTAATTTTATAGCACAAGTCAGCCCCTGGCTTCAAAAAATGTATAGTCTTCTTAGAAATAAGATACATCCGCAGAGAAAGATAACAACAGAAACCCGGAACAGGACAGTGGTTCAGTCCTAGACGTGAAGCACTAACAGTGAGGACTGTGGGATTCCACAGAGAGGCAACTTTGGATGCTTCACACAGGAGAGTTTGCTTAATTTCTATTGTTGTTTTTATAACTGGGCCTTGAAGAACAGGTGAGAGTGAAAAATGAAGGTCTTCCTCCCAAATAGGTAATACAATTAAAGGCAGCAGATGCCTAGAAACAAGGATTGGGTCATTTTGGCCAGTATGGGGGTGCATTAAGATACCTCCCTCAGGCACCTGGCTATATAACTTGAAGATGGTTTTGTGAAGCCTTTTACCCTTCAGTGATAGCAGCAGGGTGAGTTCTGGTGTGTCTCTGTTGCCAGCTCTTAAGGGTGCAGAGGTAACCAACAAAGCCCAGGCTCTGGCTCTTTCCCTGGATCTCAAGGGTTGCGGCCAGCAGTCCACAGAGATATATGCACAGGTGGTTTTCTGGAATGCATGTGGGCTTGACTCCTAGAGTGTTTGGCCAACCAAGATATCCTAGGGAAGTCCTGTCTGGAAATGGTCTGCTTCTTTTTCACAGAACTTGCTTCCTGGGAAAGCTTACTGCCCCTATGTCTTCAGCCTCCCCTGTACAGTCTGGTTTTATGAAGGCAGGAAGTGGCAGGGCCCACTGGAGACTTTTAAACTTCAGTGAAGTCATAGTGCTTGCTGTGGGCTGTAATTCAAAGTCATTCACCAAAGGTAAGAGTTACAAACATTAGACACAGTGTCTCCCTACCTTTTCAGCTACTTAAATACCCTTTTCAAGTAAAAGCTGACAGTTGAATACTGTGTTTTGTTTTACTACCTAATGTCCTTCCACATGCCCAAAGATGCTTTTCTACTTTGCCTGCCTAAGGCTAACATTTGAACTTCATTCCTTAGGTCAGTTAGAAGGCTACCCCTTATTAATTCTCCTCCTACAATTAAATAATTCTAGTCAATTACATAATAACTTGCTTACTTGAGTAGGATTCAGGAGAAGGTGAGATATAGTTAAGGTTTGGGTAGGTAAGAGGGATCCTCCACTGGACAAATCTACTCTGAAGCCATCCAGGCCGTCTGACTTGAGGACCTGAGGCAGTGCTGCTGTAGATGGTCCTGACTCCTGGCCGTGAGTTAGACAATGTGCTAGAATTCAGAAGTAGCTTTAGAGTTTTCTCAGAAGTTGGGGTACTATCTTTGAAATTATCAGAAAAGTGGCTAGGGAGGTTGCCTGGACCTAATAATGGGTAATAATGTAGAATCTAGGCTTGTACAGTTGGTCAAAAGTGTACACATTGTTATACCCATGGACTCCAGCTTTGCTGCGGGCCTTCTGTGTCCACAGTGGTGCTTCCCTTGGGCAAGCCTTTGTGAGGGGTCAGCTGATTCTGCCAAAGCTGAGCAAGCTGGAAGTGTTTGTTTCCTGGCTAAGCCTTATTAAAGTTTGGTTAAGAAGTGCCAGGGAGAGGGGAGAGTAGGTAGGGTGATGAGATTGTACCTCTTTTGGGGAAAGTTTCTTTTTATCCCTTCAGATTCCATAGGGTAGGGAAAAGAGTGGGACGTAACTCTGACAAAAGGGGTCAGAGCTTGTGGATGAATTTTTTTCCTCCATTCTTTTGATCCCTTATAACTGAAATGAGTTTCAAGGGTTATAATACTACTTCTGCCTGCTGGATGTGGTGGTGCACGCCTGTAATCTCAGCATTCCAGAAGCTGAGGCAGGAGGATTGCCTCGAGTTTGAAGCCAGCCTGGGCTACATAAAAAGTTCAAGACCAGCCTGAACTACATAATGAGACCCTGTCTCAAAAAAAGCAAAAACAAAATATATATACATACACAGAGTCCACCAAAAATATGTACATATACTTCAGCAGTTCACCATACTAATAAATGTCTAGAAGCTAATGGCCACCACTTTGAGCACCTCTTGTAGTTGTAGAGACCAAAGTTAACTTGTATTAATCTCATGATGTTTCAATAAATTTAATATTAAAATATTTATGCAAGTTTTTCTTTTGCTGATATATATATACATACATGTATACATACACATATATATATATATACACACACACACATACACATATACATACATACATACAGTTGGCTCTCTGGTTCTCTCTTGTGCACACTCCCCCCGCCCCCATATTCTGCCTCATTTTCTTTCTGATCATTTGTGCTTTAGGTTGCAGCTATTGACAGTTTAATAAAATCTGAACACATTTGATTTTACATTAACCTCTTAACACTGTTTAATCAGAACTTCTTAGTACTTCACAGTAATAAATTACATATCTGCATTTTAGGAAGTATTGATCTTTAGTAAAGGTTAAGTATAACATTATGACAAGTAGTAGTTATCTATTTAATAAATACCCCTAGCTTGAACTGATTTGATTCAGTTCAATTTACTAAGTCATATAGTTCTTTCAAAACTTGTGACATACATTTTTACATTGAGCAAATGTAAAAATTGAGCTATATCCTAATAGGATTATATAGTACATCCATACAGTGGAATATTGTGCAGCCATTGTTTATGAGCCCCCCCCACACTGGGGATCTAACTCAGGACCTTGCACTTGCCAGGCAAGTGCATCGCTGCTGAGCTATATCCCCAACCCCTGAAAGTTTTTTAATAGTGTGAGAAGGTGTTTATCTGTATGTGTGATACTGTCACCAATATGAAATATTTACAGATATGAGAAAATAGAAAAAAAGGATATATAGAAAAGAAGTGTACCAAATACAAATAGTAAGTGGTTCTATTGGATAAGAGGATTATGAGTTATTCACACTTTTATCCTTTATATTCTTTTGTGTTCCATTTTTGATACTAACTGGGTTATTTTGTGTGTGTGTGTGTGTGTGTGTGTGTGTGTGTGTGTGTGTGTCTGTTTGTGTGTGTTTTGGTTTTTTTGAAGCAGGGTCTCACTGTGTAGTTCAGACTGACCTTGAATTCACTATGTAGCCCAGGTTGGCTTGAACTCGCAAATCCTCCTGCCTCAGCTTCCCAAGTGCTGGGATTACAGGCCTGCACCACCACACCCATCTCTGGATATCATTCTTGCAATAAAACAAATCCAATATGAGGTTATAAATCATTTTATGCCCACCTCAGTAAAGATTTAAAATGTATAGTAGACCTTCAAGTTTATATTAATGCTTTCTGTAGAGAGGCAATGGAAAATTACCCATCATAAAATTTAAAAGATAGTGAGGATTTTTTCATTTAGCACTTTGAAGTTATCTTATATGAGAGTAGGCATTGTTCCTATAGACCAATGTTTCTTAAACTGGAAGTGCTGGTGTTAACTCACAGGTTTGGTGCAGTGGTTTGGAAAACAGTAACTCAGAGCTTTATGAAGTTAATGATACCAGGTAAGAAAATCCTGAGGCATTTTAGTTCTGTGACTTATGAGAGTAAACCTGCAAAAACAAACAAACAAAAAAAACCCTTTTCTTGCAAGATAACACACATGCACAGCAGTGCACAAAACTTGTGTATAATTTATGCATATTCATAAAGTGAAGATATTCTTGTAACCTTTTTATTTTTGCCATATAGTGCTGGTGTTTGCTTTTGATAAAACTGTCATAGAGTTCCACTGTAAGAAACATATTGTTTAGTGTTCTGTGGTCTCCAGAAGTTATGTTTTGCATATTTTGGTCTCATAACTGTACTAGCTCTTTAGACTTTTGCTATTTTCAATGAACTCTAAAGTTTCACTCAGAACATTGTTTTCCTTAGCTTGTAGTAAAGAAAAATAGGTTTTTAAAGATTTAAAAATGAAAGAAAGCAGTAACTGCAAAATTATTGACATATAGCCTCAGCAGACTTAATTTTACTTTCATTCTCAACTGCAGCACATGTTTTGCCTCAGGCTGGTTGTGTGGCACTTGACTCCTATGCATTTGCATAAGATATAGCTTAGTTTGCTAATCTGAAGCAAATCAGCAGCCTTTGTCTGTTAAGTGTGTCAGGCCTAGAAATCCTAGATGGACCTGGGAGGAGCTATAGAGATCATCAGCCACAGAGGAGGAAACTGAGGCCTAGGTTACATGCCTTGGCTGGGGTCACAGAATCAGTATCAGAACCCTACCCCCTTATCCCATTACTAAACTAATGTAAAACCCCATTCTCATCTAAAAACTCACCTTTTCTACCAAAAAATGGAACCCTCCAATTGTGAAATTGACATCTCAAGAAAGATAAATTTCTTAACATGTTTTCGGACAAACTTAATGGAGATAACCTGACAGCATCTACCTGTTGTGGAATATATCCCTTGGGGTTACTTCAGGTGAATGAGGGACAGTGTGTGGCAGTGGTATAAATGCCAGTCTGTAATTGTTCAGAGCATTTCCAAGAGTACACTGACCTGGAATAACCCTGGCAAATAGAACAGTGTGGTATGGTGTCGACTTGTGACCCTTCCCAAGGGATTGAGCTGTGTCCGGAGAGGCCACAGTGCTGGAATACAAGGTTTCTAGGCCATGTTTTCAGGCCATAGACAGGGGGACTGGTGGCTTCCACCTGTAAATGGCCATCAGTATTTCATGATTTCTGGTTCTTGAGATTTTTTTTAAAGTTCCTTAATGGTAGATGGGGAAATAAAGCTGCTCTTTCATTTTCTAAGGGAGGTCAGGCAACATTTTTTTTTTTTTTTTTGGTTACGGGGATTGATCTCACGTCCTTGTGCTTGCACAGCAGGCGGCAAAACCACTGAGCGAAATCCCTAGTCCTGACAACATTATTAAGCACTGATCGTTGTGGTAGGCCCTGGGGATTTATGCTATTTAATAAACATCTGTAAGGACTTAGTCTGTGGAGCTGATAGTTCTAAAGAAAGAGCGCAAGTGCCCTCCAAAAATCTTGATTCTTTTGGTATGTTGGATTAGTGACATGCATAAGAGTTTTGTCAGAGGCTAGAGTATGTCTTAGCAGATCCTGTGCTTAGTGTAGGTGAGGCCCTAGGTTCAGTACCCCAGCACCAAAACAAAGTTTCATCAGAGCAAACTGACTTTAACCTACTTGTAAGTTTGTATCCTGATTGAAAAAGTGTCTTCTCAATGTGACATAGTACATCCTTGGAATGACCTTCAGAACTACTGTCCAGTTCCCATCTACTAGACTCTTCCCCACTTTTTCCAGTACAGTCCTTTCTTAGAGGTCAGACTGAGCATTTGCCTCCAAATATGTGACACTTCCTGATGTTGAGTTTTTGCCCCTTCACCCTCCTTTAGAATGTTCCAGATCTTGTCCAGCCTTCAGAGCCCAACTCAATTTCCATCCTCTCTGCAAAGCCTTTGCTAGTCTTCTCCACAGAGTGCTGGTAACAGTTTTGCCTGTCCGGTGCTATGGATGATGCACATGCAGGGTGGCCTAGTGTGGAGAGAATGGACTCTGGGCCTGTTGCCTGGGAGATCTTGGGCTGTAAGATTTTCCCAGCCTGGATTTCTTCATCTGGAAAAATGAGAATAATAATTGCAATTTTGCTCATAGTTATACAGATTAAAGTGAGCTCATACCATTAAAACATGTAGAGTAGTGCCTGGCACCATTCTCATTAAATAGTAGTTATTTCTTGTAACACATATTAAATTATAGCCTTCCTTGTGTCATCATTGAATCATTTTAATTATCTATTTTGGAGGCCTCAATGAAATTGTTAAATCCTCCCATGAAAACTGGCACTTGAGTTTGCATTTTTTATTGATCCTTTACCTTTAGGCATATAGGTCCCCGATACATACCTTATAATGAAACTATTATTGTAGTAAAGAAAATAGATTGGACTTGGGATGTAGCTCAGTGGTTTATCACTTGCTGGTGTGCGTGAGGTCCTGGGTTCAATCTGAAGAAGAAGGAGAAGGAGAAAGAGAAGAACGAAGAAGAGGAGGAGGGGGAGGGAGGGGGGAGAGGGAAGGAGGAAATAAGGAATTAAAAAGATAGGCTTTAGTTCGCAGATTGTCTTAGTTACATTTCTCATTACTGAGACAAAATACCCAATGCCCAAAATTAAGGGAGGAAAGGTTTATTTGGCTTACAGTTAATAGAGGTTTAGTCCATAGTCAGCTGGCTCCAAGGCAGGGTGGCATAGCAGATAGACATCAAAGAGGAGAAACAGGGGCCAGGGATTTAGCTCAGTGGTTCCACTGACTGCCCTGCAAATGAAAGGACTCAAGTTTTATCCCTGGTACAAAAAAAAAAAAAAAAAAGAGGAGAAACAGTTCATGGCAGACAGAAGGTAGCAAAGCAAGCAAGGGATGACCACAGCTCTTTCTGTCTCATATATATCTTATCCAGACTATTTAGGTTGGGTAGCACTTACACTCTTAATCCAAGTACCCTTGATCTTAGCATTGCACCATGAATCAATCCCAGCATCACACACTCTAGATCCAGCCACCTCTGAAAAAGCCCCACCTGTGACTGCATGAGGCTTTGGGGGGACATCTAGACACAAGCCATAACACAGATGGAGTCTTCTTACAATTCTTAGAGCATGTAATTCATTCCATTTTTCATTATTGTTAAGTCTAATGAGCCCTTCTGCCATAATCACCAAAAGTGTAACCATTATTTAGCAAGGAGGCTTGCAATTTCAAACACTATTTTCTTTTTTTTTTTTTAAGAATAGGAAGAATTTATTGGGAGGAAGAAAGCTTCTGTTTAAGAAAGACAGAAGGGGGACTGGAAAGTGGGTTGCCCACCCACCCCACGTTTCAAAGATGTTTTATACAGCAAAGCCATGTGGTGAGGCAGGTACAAAGTGGGCCAAAACTATAAGACCCAATGGAAATTTACAAGGTGGGCATGAGGTGGGACAAAACCATGACCAACCAATAAGATTACAAGTACAGTCACCCAGGTAATATTGATTAAATGGGGGTCAAATGGGGGAGCAAGTCACATAGCAAGCATACAAGGATTTTCAGTAAGGGTGGTGGGTCAGGGATATTTCCTGGAGAGGGTGGGTTAAGACTTCAACCCCCCCATCCAGGTGATTGATACCTATTTAGAATATCAATCACTGCTATTTATTCCCCAGGGGAAGTACAAGGGTGTGTAGTTTCTCTCCTTTTACAGTTCTGCCCTTCAGTGAACGTGTCTCGATTGTCCTCCATGTTGGCTCCTCCTGGCCTGGCCCTGTCTAACTGCCTACAAGATATCTAATTAAGTTACCTATCTGCAGTATTCCCCCCTCTGAAGAAGTACCCCTAACTGCTGTGAGGGGGCAAAGGGTGAAGACCTTTCTGGCTACTTCCAGCTAAAGAGGGTTAGAGTTACTCTGCAGAGAGTCTATCTAAAGGCCGTTGATAGGTGCCAGACATTGTTATCTTCATAGCCGTATAGCCGTATAGCTTCTGGAGGAGACAAAGCCAAAGAAATAGTTAATACATGGACCAAATTATAAGGTCAGCAGGACTGCTATGAATATAGCCAACAAGGGTCTCCACCAGGAGGAACTAGTAATAGCCTCCCACATAGAGGATAAGGAGAAGGTGCAGGGGACTTTAGAATCCAGCATAGAAGACCTATTGTATAGTTTAGCAGTTATGAGCTATTTACAGAGTCAATCTGGTGAATCCCAGTAAAAGAAGTCTAGCACATTTGTCATTGGTTCCATTTGTATGACTGCTTGGAGTTTGGCAGCCTCTAGGCAAGAATAAACAAAATTTAAGAAATTAGAGCATAATCTAAGCATGAACACACTAGAATGAAAGGGCAGGTTGGGGAGAAATTCACACTTAGAAATTGAAATAGTGATTATAACCTGCTGACTCTTAGATTCTTTTATTGATAAGAGAGATATAAGTCTGATACTTTGTCATAAGTCTCTAGTTTCAGCTGTAAGAAGATAAGAGACAGTTTGAAGAACAAATTTCACTAAGAAATATAAAACTCTAGCTGAGCTCTTATAGATTTTACCATAGTTTTTTTACTGGTAGAGCTTGTAACTGCCAGAAGGGGTCAGTGACTGGAACCCCTTTTTATGTCTACCTTTATTACTATGGCATTATTTTATACCTCTTGTGGTTATTCTTTTCTGCGGGGTGTTTAAGACCAAGTTAAAGTGAGACCTGTGTCAATCAGCCTGAACCTCCTGCTATCTATCAAGGTCAATTAAGTCTTCTCAGGCCATTACTTTGGAACCATGCATAGAGGCTCTCAGCTCCTCTATCAGTGTCAGCCGTTAGGATGGGTCATGGCCTTGCTTGACCATGTTGCTTTCAGTGAAAGCATGGGAGATTTTTCCTTCTTGCTGATCCCCCTTTGGCACACGGTACATTTACAAACACTCTTTTCTTCTAGGCCCATGATAGAAAGGAATCTCAGACAGTAGAGTCTGATCTACCAGAGTATCTCGAAATAGTAAGTGGTGGGTCATAAGCTAGTTGTTTTAACATATTTCCCTTCCTGGGAGGCATGGAAAAGTCACCACTGGGGAGAAGACCTTAGTTAGCAGCCATCTCTCTGCCTTCCCTTCCTCCTTTTTTTGCAGCTCAGATATTCACAAGCATTTCCTTCACTTGTCAGTGTCACAGACATTTGTGGGAAATCAAAAGTTAACCCTAGTGGGAAGAGGTGGGAACTCAGATGAAATCAGAATAAAACTAAGGAATTTGCAGACAAGAGTCCAATGGGGCCTCTACTATCCACCCAGCAATGTGGGACCTCAGCCAGGTTCCTCACTGAGCCCTGGGGGAGCCCTCTCTGATACGAAAATGCTCCATTTCTTCTTCTCCTAGGCTGGAACAAGACATTAAAAAGTTAAAGGCTGACCTGCAAGCCAGCAGGCAAGTGGAACAGGAGCTCCGCAGTCAGATAAGCTCCCTCTCAAGCACTGAACGAGGGATCCGCTCAGAAATGGGCCAGCTCCGGCAGGAGAATGAGCTGCTGCAGAACAAGTGCGTGCACCTTGCGAACCTCATAGCCTCACTATTTCTCATGTTTCCAGGGATTGGAGCACAAGATACATGGTGCAAAGGGACTTTACTTAGCAGAGAAGTTTTTAAATAAAATATTTAAAACAATGTAGTACCAGATTTTTAAATCTAACAAAATTTACTTCATTGCAACCGTTTATTAGTATTACTGTTTTTTCTCATCTCATTTAATAGTTATTGAGCTTCTATGGTAAGTAAAATTGTTAAGAAGCAGTTTTGCTGCAATTTGAAAATCTTGTTCCTTTGTGTGACAGTTTACAGATGATCAAGCTATATTTACTTTGATTGTGGAGCTAAAATATGACATTGCACTTTGAAGAACAAGGCAGTAAGCCAGCTCTTCTGGGTCAATTCTTTTAAGCTTTTCATTAATTCATACTAGAATACTGTTGACCCAATGTGGCGCTGTTTGGTGTTTTTTTTTTTTTTAATCCCAGCAATGTGTGTTGGTTGTAGTGATCATTGTTATAGGCTCCAGACTTTCTCCGTTAAAGGAGCAGTTCTACATTTGTAACCAGTGTAACCCCAAAGCTACAGTATTACAGGCAAAAAAGCCTCTCCATTGCTTCTGAACAACATTGTTCTAGCAGTGATGAATACTGTAAAGAACATTTTAATGATAAGCTCACCTCGCATTGATATGTAAAGCTGTGAGTGACTCTAAGAGATTGATTGGGGATGCTGAGAAACCATCTCATAACTGGAAAGGAAAGGCTGTAGCATGATTGTATTCAGGAAAACAAAGACCCCCTCCTTCTGCCCCTGTTTCATTTTTGGTGGAACTGATCTCATCGGTGGTTCTTTGACCTCACTGAAGTTCTTTCAAGGTGCTCTGAGACACTGGAGCTAGTCCTGTAATTATCTTGCCCTCTGTTAGAACTGCTTATATCCTATATTCTGGACTGCCTATTATAGATCACTTACCTTAAGAGGAGAGGATAGAGCAGAGGGTACGTCTGAATCTGGGTCTTACTGGTTTTTAGAAATTATTAAATAATACATTATTTTCTCTGAGCACACTGGGAGTTGATATTTATGATTTGCTGCTCAAACTTCCTGTTTACTTGACTTTAAAATGGTTTTTTTAAAAAACATGTTTTTCAAGGGTTTTGTAGTATTTCTAATTGTAAGGCTTTGCATGACAACTCTTTCCATATAGGTTACATAATGCTGTTCAAATGAAACAAAAAGACAAGCAGAATATCAGCCAGCTGGAGAAAAAGCTAAAAGCTGAGCAAGAAGCCCGAAGTTTTGTAGAAAAGCAGTTAATGGAGGAGAAAAAAAGGAAGAAGTTAGAAGAAGCCACTGCTGCCCGAGCTGTTGCATTTGCTGCTGCATCTAGGTATGTCCATGTCATCTTGAGTGTTTACTCAGGATTGGCATTCCTTGTCCCAAGACAGACATGGGAATTTGATGCGTTGGGTAGGATTGGACAGACAACCATCATGTGTGGATGGATTGCTTTAAGTAATGTTTTCTTAGCTGGTTTCAACTCCATATATACCAGCTTGTCTTATAATGATTTTATCCCTCAAAGAAAGTGAGGTGAGGGAGTCACCATACTAAGCGTTGCTTAGAGAAGGTTTCAGTCATTTTCAATAAGATTGATGATCACTAAATGCTATAAGAGATCCCATCTGGAATTTTGTTCTCTTTATAGGGCTGTCATTGTTCTTCACTCTTAAGTGTAGGTGTTTCTGAGTTTTTAATCTTAAAAGGAAAGAAAGGTAACACTTTGGTTACCCAAGTACAGTATTATGTACTGACTAGTTCAAGACTTTTCTGGATATCAGCATACTGTCAAGTGAGATGAAAAAAGGTGAAAAATTAATCTCTAATAGATGCAGTTAAACTTGTGGAATGATGAAAATTGTGGACTATATCTTATATCATTAAAAAGTACACCTAGATTAGGTATTCCAAAAACTGATCTGTAACTGCCACCTGAATTCCAGTAAGGAGAGAAAATAGTGAAGAGCTTTATTTTTTATTTTCTTCACCATCTCCCTCCTCCTCCTCTTCCTCCTCCCTCTCTTCCTCCTCTTCCCTCTCTTCCTCTTCCTCTCCTCTCCTCTTCTTCCTCCTCCTCCTCCTCTTCCTCTTCCTCCTTTTTCTTTTTCTTTTTTTTTTTTGGTACCAGGGATCTAACTCGGGTCCTTGCACTTTCCTAAAACTTTTTCTTCTTCGACTAGTGAAGTCTGTCTGCATGGTTGGGGTCAGTTATGGGTTTGCAGATGCAAAGTGAAGCTAGATTATCTCATGTTAATTTTTTTCCTAATTTGTATCTGTGTGGTGGAACTCAACTGTAGCTTTTCCTAGAGTTTTGCTTTATTGTATTAAACAGATAATTTAGTTGCCAACCTTTGGCATGTTCATAGACTTCTTTGGGGTTCTGGCATTTGCAGAATAACTGGTGAATCATCATTTCACCTTTTAGGAATTAACAACACGTAGTGAGAACTCTTTCTGTGGTGTGATCATGCCTCCTCCTACCCCTCAGACTCTAGACTACAGGTGGCTCAGCCTTGTGGCCTATCTGCATCTAGACAGACTCACAGGAACTTGGGTCACCAGATAGGATCTGAGGAGGTCCTCCAAAGAGAGATGGGGACCTCAGCTCCCCCGACCCATGGGTAGGTTATAAGTTTGCTGTCTTACATCACAGAAAAGAATTGCAGGATACATCAGTGAGAGGCATTAGAAAGGTTTTTGAGGCAGAATTTAAGAGTACACATTCAGAAGACAGTGCAGATTCTCAAGAAAGACATGCATTATAGTCTGGAGTTTGGGGTTAAGTGAGCTTGATCTTGGGGTTGTCCTCAGGATGGTGGGCTAGGTTAGAATGTAACCCATTTGCATTGCTTCCTTGAAGATGGAGGTCTGTGGGAGGAAGCATACTTTGCAGGCAAAAAGCAGTGGGCCTAGAAACCAATTTATAGGATTATGGTATCTTTAAAGCCTTACGAATTTTTTTAGAGTGAGTTTGCTAGAAAGGAAAAAGGATTTGTAACCTGAGTAACTTTTGTGTCCTGAAGCTATAGTTTTTCTTAAAAGTACAGTTTTTAAATTGTGATTCCCTTATCCCCTTCCTACCTATTTTTATTTCTTCTATTATAGTTTTTCCCAAACAGTCATCCAATGTGGCCTGTGCTCTCTGGAATTCATTCCTTGTTAATTCCTTAACTCTTTGTTAAAACTTTCCACCAAGTAGGATATAGCAGTTCCTTGACCAAATGGTTTAGTGTCTTTCATGCCTGAGATTCAGCCACTCAGTTTCTTATCGCTCCTGAATCCCTCTTGCTTCCAGTTAAGCTTATTTGTTTTGGTCTTATCCTTGAATAGTCCTTGTTTGTTGTTACTTATGTGGAACTGTCTCTGCTTATAAGCCATCTCTCCCTTGGATCCTTGGTAGGCAGAGGGCACTTACTTTCTTCATCAAATTGTTTCTGGAACCTCAACACTGAACAATTCAGCAGCTCTGGGCTGGCCACAACTCCCTGTCCTTTAGCTCATCCTTATCTTAGCCCTGAGAAGCAGCCTAATGCTGCTCCCTTCTTTTGTTTACTCCAAGCTCACAGAAGCTTTGTGACTAAAAAGATGACATTCCTAATACATAACCCCTCAAAAGTAGGAAAACAAAGGATTTTTAAGTTTATTGCCCTCTGGTGGAGATGGTACATGTTAGTTCTACCTTGCTCTGCTCTGTGCATTCTCAGGTCACCATGGGCCTGGTGGGAAGCTTACCAGATTGGGAAGTGAGAAAACTGCAGTTCTTATCCCAGTTCTGTGACCTATAAGCTAGGAGGTCTTGAACTCCTGTTAATCTAGGTAGCCTGTTTTCTTATCTGGAAAATAGAGGGCAGTTAAAAGGATTGAAGATAGTGTGGATAAAGAACCTACTTTAGGGCTTGCCACATGTAGACACACAATAATAATTATTTTAGGTCATTGTTCAAATTATCAAATAAGCCAAAAGCCAATCCTTTACAGACCCTGGAGTATAAGGAAATATCGATTTTGCACTGTAAGTGCAGTCATCTCTTCATATCTGTTGGATTCTACACCTACAGATTCAACCAAATGCAGATAGAAACTATTTGAAAAATCATGCTTGTACTGAGCATGTACAGACTTTCTTCTTGTCTTTTACTCTAAACAATACAGTATAACAACTATTTAGATTGTATTAGGTTTTTAAGCAATCTTGTGATGGCTTTAAACATATAGGAAGATGTATCTAGTAGGTTATATGTAAATATTACACTATTTTGAACATCTGTGGATTTTGGTGTCGGCAGGGGCTCCTGGAACCAGTTCCCTTTGGATACAAAGGGAAAACTATAAACCTATAGTCTTTTAAATTTCTTTCTTTTCTTTTTCAAAAGGGGAGAGTGCACCGAAACCTTACGGAATCGAATCAGAGAACTAGAAGCAGAGGGCAAGAAGCTCACAATGGACATGAAGGTGAAGGAAGACCAGATCAGAGAGCTAGAGCTGAAAGTTCAGGTAATAGTGAAACATTAGATTCTTTCATCCTTGAATTTCTTTTAGCCTAGATTTGTGCTTTGTGCTACCATGTAGAGATATAGCGCCTTTTGATATAGAATAAATCCCATTGCATCAAAAAATCTGTATATGACAACAAGATTTGAGGCTCTAATCTTGTCCAGCTCATTTCAAATCCAATTTACTATAGCCAGATTCTGATACAAGTCAGAAATGTTGACAGTCTCTTGACATGTTTTACATCAGGATTTGGCTCACTGTAGATTTATATAACTTTTTCAGGTTTTGGGCCAGATTAGTGTCCTTTGAAACTCACACATCTCTCCTTAGCCCTAACACTTAGTCTAATGCCAAGAACTGACTCCTCTGGTTGGCTCTTGGGCCCTGCAGACTGTAGTTCTGAGCTGTCTATGATGAGGAAATGTGCCAGGGATATGGACATAGCCAACTTTTTAGCCTTTGTACTTTAGCCACAGATTTGGCATCAGCTCTTCAAAGTGACATTTGAAATTAATGTCATACAAGGCCAGAGATCTAGCTCAGTGGTGCTGCCGCCTGCCTTGCAAGCATAAAGTCCCTAGTTCGATCCCTGATACAAAAAAAAAAATTAATGTCATATGGGGCTGGGGATTTAGCTCAGTGACACCATGCCTGCCTCACAAGTGCAAGGTCCTGAGTTCAATCCCCGGTACCGGAAGAAAAAAAGAAAAAAATGAATGTTATGTATTATAAAGTTACAGTAATTTGAATTGTGTGGTTCTGTTTAAAAAATTTCTGGCAAGTTAGTGGAGTAGAATGTGTGACATGGAGACATAGCCTAAAGTGTGTATTAAAGCTATCCTCAGACAGGAAAGGTGAGAATGAGTCAGGAAAAGGCTCTGGAATAGTGGCTAACTGGGAAAAAATAAAACCAGAAGCTTATCAGCTAACACACAAAAAGAAATTCCAGATAAAGGATTCAATACAGAAAAAAAAAGAAATGGTTTGGTTTTTTTTTGGTACTGGGGATCAAACTTGGGTCCTTGCACTTGTGAGGCAGGCAGCAGAACCACTGAGCTAAATCCCTGGCCAAGAAATAGTTTTTTTAAAAGCCAGATGAAAACATAAAATTTATTTGATCTTGAAACAGAAGCATGTTTCTGAATATGAAAAACAATGGAAGCCATCACAAGGTGAAACAAAAAATCAGCTGGGGAAGATGCAGATACTTTAACAAATACAATTACTACTCACAGCATATAAATCGCTAATAAAATTAGTAGGAAAAGCTCATATATACAGAGAAATGGACAGTGGACACAAACAGGTAATTTACAGAATAAATACAAGTGACTGATAAGAATATAGTGTATATCTTCATTAATCATCAAAGACATGCAGATTAAATTTAGAAATCATTTTCACCTGCAAAATTAGGAAAGAATTTTTAAATGATAATATCAGTTTTGGTGAAGATGCTACATAATAGGCCTCATGCATTGTTGATGGAAGTAGAACATTCTAGAAAATATGTACTTTTGGGGCCAGGGATTTAGCTCAGTGGTTCTGCCGCCTGCCTTGGAAGCACACGGACCCGAGTTCGATCCCCAGTACCAAAATAAAAGGAAAATATGTATTTTTTAAGATTTCACTTTTTATGAATCTAACACTAAGGTAAATAAAGATCTCATCGTTTCTTGGCCTTTTGGCTAAGATCAAGTGATATAAAGATCTCACCAATGATATACAGAGATGTTCAATGTAGTAGTATATAGTATAAATGTAAAAACAATGGAAGCAATCTTACCTATGGGAGATTTTTATTTAAATTATACTATATATACATGCAGGAATATCATATGGCAATTAAATTTTTTATTTCCAGCCCAATGTGCTGGCACATACTTGTAACCCACCATTCTGGGAGGCTGAGGCAGGAGGATCACAAGTTCAGCCTGGGCAACTTAGTAATTTAGTGAGACCTTGTCTTAAAATTTTTCTTTAAAAAGGTCCAAATGGGTAGGGGTAGTGGGAGGGGCAGGGGAAAGGAAGGAAGGGAAAGGACAAATGATGAGAAATGGAAATAAAGTCTTTGTAAATAGGGAAGGGTGGAGGGCATGAAGGGAGGGCTAGGAATGGGAAAAAAATAAGAACCAAGATGCATTATGTAAAGGTACAGTTCTCAGTGAGAAATGTAATTGTGTTGTATACCTACAATGTACCAATAAAAGAATTTAATAAAAAAAAAAAAAACCAAAATGAAACAAATAATAATAAAAAAAAAAATTTTTTTTCTTTAAATGGGGTAGGGAGTGGAACTGGGTATATAGTTTAGTGTGAAGGCCCTTGTTCAATCCCCAGTACAACCAAAAAAGAAAAAAAGAACTCAAATATATACTTACTGGCTACATTACCAACTGTTATAAGTTATATTCTACAATTTACCTTATCAAAATAATGAACTTCGTAGCGGGGGGTAGAATTAAAACCAGGGCCTCCTGCATGCTAGGCAAGCACTCTACCACTGAGGTGTATTCCTAGCCCCATTTTTACTTTTTTGTGTGTGTGCCAGGGATCCAATTCAGGACCTTGCACTTGCAAGTCAGGCACTGCACCACTGAGCTCTATCCCCAGCCCCCCACTTTTAGTTTTTACTGTTGGTTAAGAGGGAGATTTATAGCAAATTTGACTACAGAATTACAGCTATATTGCAAGTGGCCAGCAAGGAAAAAGTTCTCTGTTTCTGAGTTAGGCTTTCAAAACAGTGTTTGATTTGGAGGCAGACTCCGCATTGTTATCAGACACATGCCCCACACAGTCAAGTGATTGTACACTAAATGTTTCTGTGAGTATATCACCATACAAATACATTGGACACTTGCTCTAAGTAGTGAGTTCTAAACCCATGAAACACCACAAGTCTATGGTCTATTGACTACATCATGAATAGTGGGATTTAACTTGTAATTTCAGGCTAATTTATAGGCATCAATGCCAAAACTACCTTGTAGCATTGCTGTCTTGATGATATTGATAGGAGCTTCGGAAGTATAAGGAAAATGAAAAGGACACTGAAGTGTTAATGTCAGCCCTCTCCGCCATGCAAGACAAGACACAGCACCTGGAGAACAGCCTGAGCGCAGAGACGAGAATCAAGCTGGACCTGTTCTCTGCACTGGGTGACGCAAAGCGACAGCTCGAGATTGCCCAGGGTAGGGGAACAGCGGGAATGGGGGAGGGGAGGTGACGGGTAGCAGGGACTAAGAATGCACGGGGTTGAAGAGAGCCCACCTCCCCTTACACCTCCGAACCAGAGTGCATTTCCATTTTCTTCTTCAAGTGGCTTAGTAAGTCCCCACCATTGAAATGAAGGAGTCAGCACATTGATTCATGCTGCAGACGTATTTTGAGACAAAAGTATGTCAAGTGCAAGGCATATAGAGAAGAGTGCATTTCTACCTTCAAGGAGCACAGTGTTGTTGAGGAAGTAGAAAACTGCAGTCATCAAATGGTGCGGGTGTAGCAATGTACATGAAGCCTGTGAGAACACAGAGAAGCAGGGATCAAACCAGTCTGGAGAGTTGAAGAGGGCTGTGTCCCAGAAGAGCTGGGACCTGACCAGTGAGAAGTAGTTGCCCCAGTGAAGAAGCAGCGTGGGAAGGGGATGAGGGCCAAGAAGCCTGGCTTTGCCCAGCTGGAGCAGTTGAGGGTGAGTCTGGAGAGCAGGCCAGCCACTCGGCCGATGTTTATCAAGACCTACTGTATGCTGGGTGCTATGAAAGTCCCTGAGGATTCAGGGATTCAGCCCTGGCGAGGACAAAGGATGAATAAGGCAGTAGGGAATATGTCAGATGGCCATTAAGTGTGATGATGAAAATAAAGCAGTGGTGAGGAGGGGTGTGCGTGTCTGTCTGCTCTTTTCACATGGCAGGCACAGAAGATCCCTTAATAGGGAACATGAGCAGAAACCGAGAGGGAGAGAGTGAGTGAGCCATGTAAGTAAGCTGGAGGAAAGCACTTCCGTGGCAGGGAACAGCAAATGTAAAGCCCTATGGTAGAAGTGGGGAGCGTTACAGGTTCTGAAGGATTGTGGCCTATGGAAAGAACTTGGGACTTTGAATGACATAAGGGGCTGTGGAAAGCTTCTAAATAGAGGCATGGTATGATAATGAAAACAGATCTGAATTTTGTTCCAGAAAGTGATTAACTGTGTAATTGACTGCTATAGAAACTCAGTTGGCCTAGTGCAGTGGTGGCAAACCTATGGCACACATGCCACAGCGAGCTGTTTGTATCATTGAAAGCTCTATTATGTTTTTCTTCTAATGTAGGAGTTGTTTTTTCTAAACTAAAACCTCAATGTTCAGGTTTAATTGCAGTGTTAGCACTTTGCAATAAATAAGTGGGTTTTGGGTTGCAGTTTAGGCACTTGGTCTCTAAAAATTCGCTATTACTGACCTAATGGATAGAAAAGAATATTTCAACAGGGACTTACAGAACAGTCATATACTAGGCTCATGTAGATTTTATCTATCAATATCTACCTACTAGAAACAAATTTAAAGATTTATTTATTAATCCATTTAAAATATATTACATGTTAACATAAATAATATTTTTATGAAAAACAACTATATTTCCAGAGCAAAAATAATCAGAAAAGTGGCATTGTTTTACATTGAGAAAAGATCTCTAATTTCTGTTTTAATGGAAGATATTCTTGGTTCTGTTCTGTTTCTACATTCATTCTGTTGAGATTTCACACTCCACTTAGTTTCTAGATGACCCTACTTAATGCTCATTACAGAATGAGCATGAAAAAGACAGTGGCTTAATATTATTGTGAAAGTAGTTTAGATCCTGTGGAAGCCTGACTGTACTTTGAGAATTGCTGCACAAAGATGAGTTGGGCAAAAAGATCTGCCATTAGGTAAAGGCTAGGGCCTAGAAAGGACAAAGGAGAGGTCAGGGAGAGCTTTGTGAAGGAAGGGACATTAAGTAGGCTTTGAAGGATGAATTCTGAGACCAGAGAATGGCAGGGAAGAAGGCTGTTACATGAGGGAGTAATGTTAGCAAAGGAAATAAGGTACTAAGGTACTGGGAATATCCAGGTGAGCAGTCAAATAACAGCCTCAAGCTTGAGGGTTGGAAGAAAAGAGTGGGAGGTTAGGAGAATGATGAATGAAGCCACACTAGAGAACATATTCTCTACATTTTTCGGAGAAAGGGGATGATATGTTCTGGCCTCATTCTGGAAATCATCAATAGCAGTGTGAAACATGAATTGGAGAAATAAGATTGAAGGCAGAGAGGCCAGTTGGGAAGCCGTTACTGTCTTCTGTCTAAGGGGATAAAGATAGCAAGGGCATGTTCCAGACAGCTGAGTTATGGAGAGTGGAGGTACCTGAGAGAGCAGGAAGAATCAAGTTTCTGGAACCAAGGAAGGAGAACAGAACAGCTTTAGGGTATGAAAAGTAAAAATGAGGGCCGGGGATTTAACTTAGTGGCACCACACCTGCCTCACAAGCACAAGGTCCTGAGTTTGATCCCCGGTACCAAAATAAAAAGAAAAGAAAAGTGAAGATGAGTTTGGTGTTGGATGTTTTGGTTTGTGGTAATCCCCAGATACCCGCCTAAGAGGTTCATCAGTCGGTGGGAACTCAGAGAGACCAAACCCCCTTGGGGTAAAGGGTGAGGTTTAGAAGTTGTAAGAAGTTAGTAAATCCACAGGACTGGCTGGATGACCTAGATGACTGAGCTAGAGGTGTTGAGCATCAGGTACACTTTCTGTGGACTCTGGGAAAGGCATTTAACAAGAAGTTCCTGAGAATCCTGCTTTAAAGCTCAGCTTCAGCCCAATAGTGGGCTTTTTGCCTGCCTGGCTCAGCTCCCTGGGGAGTAGTGATCCCTGTGCTTCATCCCAGCTTACTTGGGTTTGCACGCTTGGAAAATACTCCCCCTGGAGTGAAGCAGCACCTGGTCTCAGGAGCCAAAGGGATTTTGGCTCCCAGCACAAGCCCAGGAGTCCTAGGTGAAAGAAAGGTCTTTTCCAGAGCTCCTGGGACGTTTGGATGTTCCTGATTAAGGAAATCAAACTTAAGTGTGCATGGGAAAAGGTACAGTGGCTCTTATATCAGATGCCCTTAGGTATTTTATTCATCTGAAACTTATTTTGTTCAAAGAGAAGGAGGATGTTTGATGCTTACTTGAGGCTTAGGGGACCTGAAGGGAGAGGGAGCAGTTCCTTTCCCCTGCTCTTCGCTGCTGCTTCCCCATGGCCTCCCTTCTCTTTCCTGCCAGAATATTCTAATAAGAACCGAACTTTGTAATTCAAATCAAACCCCTTGGTGCTTTCCCCCTTCCTTTCTGTATCATTTGATTCATTCTAGTCACAAAATGACTTTCACCTCTGCTACATCCTTTTAAAATATTTGCCACCCAGCCCTCACATTCCAGATAGACTGTCATCTTCATAGGACCCATGAGCAGTCTCAAAATAAGGGCCACTCACATGCAGCCTCTTTTTACTCCTAAATGTTCTTTCCTCTCAGACACAGGGAGCCACATAACATGATAAAAATTGCATGGGGTTTGGAACAAAATGGTCCTGGGCTTAAGACCTGCTCTTCCTCTTTAATGAAATGATTTTGAACAAGACACTTAACTTGTGGAGCCTCTTGTGGACTAGACACTAAAGGGATAACAGTGCGGGGGGGGGGGGGGGGCGGAGACACAGTCTGTGCCTTCATGGAGCTCATGGTCCAGCAAGGAGATGATGGACACAGATCATTACTGAAGGAATATTTGTAAGAGACACAAGAATGCTGTAGGTTAGAGTGCGGATTCTGCAGCCAGACTGCATGGACTCAAACCCTGGCTGTCTCTGCTGCTATATGCCTTGAGCAAACCACGCAACCTCTCAGTTTCTACATCTGTAAAATAGATGATGATAATAATTCCTACCTCTTAAGATTGTAGAGAGAAAAAACTTATTATCTGTAAGCACTTAGAACATTACCTGGCATGTGTGAAGCCTTATGTGTTAGCCATTGTCATTGTTACAAAAAATAAGGGACAGAAAGGAAAGTTCAAGGTGTGTTGAGAATCTATGAGTTGGAATTGCTTTAGATGGGAAGGTCAGGGAAAGCTTTGTTGAGGAAGTAGAAACAACCCTCAGGAGTTAGAAGGGGCTGGGCATGGTGGTGGAGGCCTGTAATCCCAGCACTCAGGAGGCTGAGGGAGGATTGCTGCTACTTGGAGGCCAGCTCGGGCTACATAATGAGTTTAAGACCAGCCTGAGCTACATAGCGAGACTTTGTCTCAAAAAACAAGAGAGAGACAGAGAGAGAGTCAGAGGGGAAAAGAGTACAGGAGAAGCCTGAAAAGGGAAGGGAAGGGACCTGGAGGCAGTGGAGCTGCTTGGGTCACGAAGCTCTTGCACAGTGAGGGAAGAGTGTCCTGGAAGGCCGAGTAGGCTAACGCTGCAGCCAGCCACTGCTAGCTGGGCAGTCAGCAGTGAGGCAGTGTGCCAAGAGGCAGGGTGAGCGATCTGGGTCACTTGAAAATCCTACCAGGGAAGCAATCCCACAGCATCTTCTGTTTTCTGTAAGAGATCCGGTATGACTGATTTTCAGGCTTCAGTTCTATATCTCTTGGTCTGATACTCAGGAATAGGCCATCCTCCCAGGAAGGAATTCCAGCTCAGGAGGTGGAGCACTAGTTCAAAACCAGCACCCTTCTTCAGGCTCCCATAGGTGATCACCACTTTCAAAATATGGCTCCTAGAAAGTGACTTCTTCACTCTAGTCACACCTACATAAGCAGAATCCCTCTTTACCTCTTAAGCCAAGGGGAAACTGGGACTCACGGTGCAGTCTGGCCTGCCACCTATTCTTGTACTGCTGTAGGCTAAGTAAGAGTTGTCTTTATATTTTTTCATGGTGAGGGGGACGGGACTATGATACAGAATACGATCCACAATGCCTAAAATACTGTTTGGCCCTTTACAGGAAATTTGCCTGTCCTTATAAACCACTGACCTTAGAGTGGTTCCTGCTGAATTGAATGAATCTCTTCAGGGGTTGGCTCAAGAGGTCATTGTGTTCTGTGAGCCCTCCCTCTTCACTAATGGCAATCTTTGATCTTCCAGGACAAATCCTTCAAAAAGACCAGGAAATCAAGGACCTAAAACAGAAGATAGCCGAAGTCATGGCCGTCATGCCCAGCATAACGTACAGTGCTGCCACCAGCCCCCTGAGCCCTGTTTCCCCCCACTACTCTTCCAAATTTGTGGAGACCAGCCCCTCTGGACTTGATCCCAATGCCTCTGTCTACCAGCCCCTGAAGAAATGAAGGCCAGCTGTGTATTTGCCCAACCATTTGGTTTACCAAAAGGCCTCACAAAGCAGTGTCTCTGGCAGTCAAGATAAAAAAGTTTATATTGTATTTTGTGGGACTGTATATGTTGTCATTTTTAAAAAGGGGGGAGATAACATCCAAGTCTGATTAGAATTGCCCATCAATTGTTCTTGTAAATTTTTTAGAAGACCTCACAGAACTTTGCAGTTTATTTTTCTCGGCCAACCCATTAAAACCATTCTTGGATTTCAAGTAGCCAATTTTGCCTTTTATGCATTCTTACACAGTTTCCTCTTGAAGGAAAAAAAAAGCAGTTTTTGCTTTTCAGCCTCTTGTTTTCTTCTTAAATAAGCAAGCAAAAACTGTACATTGGATTCATGTGGGATGATAATGAAAACTTTTAGAGTAAAAGGGTAAAATAACAGCTTTGATTTTATAACTGCATTAAAGAAGATGAATATCGATATTACAGAAAGCAAAAATTTATTACTCCTCCAAGGACCAAACAATTCAAGGAACATCATTTAAGCTAAGGAGAGACTTAAGTGACAAGACTAGCTGTAAGAATGTAACAGGGATTGTGTGAAATATTTATATTCCCATCCTTGTGTTTAGTCCTAGAAAATTGCTACCAGCAGTCTTCTTCACAGTGCCTTGGGAAAAGACATTTCAAGAGGAAACTTATACTTTAAACTGTTTTCTCCTTTTCAGTCACCTATCTTTTCTCTTGTTTCGAGCTCAGTGTGGATCCTGCTGTAAAACTGGCGGGTAGATGGGCTGTTCTTAGCACCGTGCCTCTCTTCCATTTCCTTTGATAGAAAACACCTGATGTCCTACGCTTGCCCCCAGGCAGGCAACTTGGGGAGGGAGCTGGGTGGTGTTCATGTCCAAGAGACTGTAACAATGGCTAATAAAAGGTGTGGTCTAGGTTTTCCCCCCTCATTTCATTTAACTATGCTTTCTCCACCTTTCATCATCTTCTGTTTGACAACTTGAAAGGAGTTTGACTCTTCCTCAGCTCTTGTGCCAAGTAGGGTTTTTTTTAAAGACTTTTAAACTCAAAACTGCACAAAGATACTGGTTTCAACTGTGTATTATATGTTAGTAGAAAAGTGTTTGTACAAGCAACTTTTGGAAGTATTTAAAAATCAGGGTAGGGTGGGGGGAGGGCTTGGGAGAGGGGGCAAAGCAAGATTGTGTTTGGAAACTAGGAAAAATTAAATAGATTGCTTTTGCTTCCTTGCCATGGGTTCTGGAAGGACATGGTCCTAAAATTTCCCGTTAATTGGCATGTATGTCTTCATTTAAAGCAAATTAAGTAGGACAAGCAAGTCAGTAAAATAGCAGTATTAAAAAGAATCATCCTTTTAATCACAGGTCTTATTTTGGAATTTTAAAAAAAACTAGCTTTAGCCAGGTGTGCATGTTGCTGCCATTTGCATTTTTGAATCATCCTGTGTAATTGTCACCATGAAAGTGTTACTCAGAATTGTCAGATTTTTTTCATCTTTGTGCAAAAAGATAAAAAATTGTCACTGACTTTGTGTTGAGGTTTCCCCCATTTCGCTGCCTTTGGGACACTATTTTCGTTAAATACTTGGTCTTGGCTGCATTCTTTTTTTTTCCCCTGTGGGGTTCAAAAGAATAAACATTTTCTTACTGATAAAACTAGTTTTCTGCCTTTTTAACTTCAGGAGGGCACAGCAAGGTAGATGGTCCTGAGTGGGGCTGAGATGATCACTGCTTTGTTGTCTCCCCATCAGATAGCAGTGCCCTACACAGCGGGCCCACTGGGCAGGGAGCAGACACAGGGTCTGGGAGATGCCTATCCAGGAACTGCAGTTGGTTTGCTAGCTACTCTTAACTTAAGACATATCTGTTTTCATTCATGTTCTCCCCACTTCCCCCTTCTCTGGCATCTGGTTACAGCCAAAGCTGTCTTATTTTCTGGTATAGCCCTCCTTTCCTAAAACAGCGTTAGGGATGGGACTAGGGGGTCATTGGTAAGATGTTGAGAGCAAGTTTACTTTGCCATGTCATATCCTCTCCCATTTTCCAGAATTTTCTTTGGCTATTTAGTGACCAGTACCCAGTTGGGTTTCCTATCTGCTACAGATCCTGAACTGACCTTCAAGGTAACCCTTCCATCGTAATCCTTTATTTTTAGAAGCTTTGACTGTTTTCATCTTCTGAGAAGCCAGCTGCCTCGCTTGGCCTGTGCTTTCCTCTCTTGGCCATTGTTACAATTGATCTTGGCATGAGTTTTGGAAAATTCTGCCCCTGGCACCTCACCCTCTATCCTTGTTGCTGTATAGCCTTTCTGAGTCTTGGCCATGAAGGCCTTTGCAGACACCCATACTCAGTACCATGAGCAGAATTCCTCAGAGAAATGCCTGGGCTTGGCTTGGCTTGCCTTGCCTTCTGCCTTCGCCTTCCCTGAAGGGCTGTGTCTGTCTGGAGTGTTCTCATTGTCACATTCTTTTCCACCAAGGAAATCTCCAGTTGTCATCTTTGTTATTTTAAGCCCATCATAAAATGGCTCTACATCTTAGCACATTATAATTTATTACATGCCATAAAGCAATGTTTGCCATTCTAGATGATTAAATATTTACAGGAAGAATGGGCTGTGTTTTGACTGGTCAGATAAAACCTCTTTTTATTGACATCTCCCACTTTCCAGAAGGAAATAGCTGTCATATGTTCATCCTCCCTGTGATGATCTGAGCGATCCTATAAAATGAGAACAGTTTGTTGTGGCTCCCAGCCTGAAGGAAAGGAATCGTTCTCTCTCCTACCATCCCATTTCCACATGTTCACCCATCTATAATATTCCAGGCTCTGGAATGCTACTTGGGAGAGCTGAACACTTCTAACTGCTACCATCATATTATTGCTTGAGAAATTCACCAGAGGCTGCTGAAGAAGTAAACCAGAAATCTAACTTGAAGCCATTTCTGTGAAGCCAAACTAGAAAACTGTTTTCAGATGGGCCATAGTAGACAGGCTAGGTTAAAGGGCCTCTGAGACTAAACGCCTGGGTGTATGTGACTGTCAGTGCAGTTTACCCCTGACCCTGTTTCTTCACAGGCCTGGCAGCCCTTGCCAAAGGCACCACTGTCTAAGAGACCTACTCTGCTCTTGTTTATGCAGAGTCTTGTGCCACAGCCAGGCCCTGCTTGTAGACAAGGCAGGGAAACTGCCTCCAGCTTTGCCCTTGCTGTCTCTGACTTCTCAACGTATCGGACCTGTTTCCTGGAGGAGTCTTGTTCCTTATCCTCCCGCTTAGGAGAGATGCCGTGGAGATGGGTGACATGATGCAAAGAGCACTCTGGAAACAACCCAGGGCCAACTCCCAGGTGGAAGTTTAGAACAGCATCAGGGAGTCATGATGAGGACAGGGCTCTGGCTAAGAAGTCCTGCTCCTGGAGCTTAGCTCTGTCCCTCACAGCCCAACTCCTAATCCCATCTCCTCAGAAGCATGGTCGGCAACTTCAGACCAGCACCACTATCCCATTAGAACCAGAATCTCAGTCTTCCCCAGAATCCCCTCACCCTCATCTGAATCTGCAATTTAACATCTCCAGGTGATTTGGTTGCATATAGTTTTAGAAGCCCCATCTGAGCTGACATCCCTCACCTGAAGACTATGGTGTCACCTTCTTCTAGTCAAGAAAAAGTCAGTACTTGGGCTTTAACCTTTTAAGAGCTTGATGAAGGGGAGGCATGCAGATGAAAATCTCTGACATCTTATACTTAATATTTCCTCACCATTAGAATATAAGCTCTATGAGAGTCAAGATTTTTGTTTATTTGCTGCTATAACTCTAAAATATTTACTGCTACACCGTAGGTGCTCAATAAATAATTATTTGTATCTTTTTTTTTTTTTTGGTACCAGGCATCGAACTCTGGACCTTGTGCTTGCAAGGCAGGTGAACCACTGAGCTAAATCCCCAGCCCCCTCAATAACTAATTATTGAATGAATAAGGTCAATTAATAGATGAGGCATCTTAACTGCATTGGAGCATTTCTGTAATAGTACTGCTAGAGAGACAAGTCTAAACAATAGTTTCTGGAAAGAGGAAGGATTTGAAGTAGCATATTTACTACGACATCTCCCACCTGCCAGACTTTCTCTACAAACTCCTGGTTGATTTAGCTAGGTGTGAAGATCTCCTAAGCAGCTGGATGCCCTGTGAATAGCCCATCTTCTGTCTGGGAGCTCTTGCCGCAGGGGACCTGCTGGGGGCCTGTCCATTCTTCAGCCCACTAGAGCCTTAGACCTGACTTCCCCAGAGCTGGCCCCACACATCGAGAGTGAGTGCGGGGATCTTACCTGGACAGTAATCAGATTGTCAGACCTCTCCTTCAGGAAGGTATCTGGCTGGATGGCTGTCTCAGGATCTCCTTTTGTCTGACCGAGGGGCCCACACTTCCTTTCTCTCTGCTCTCCTTCCTTGGGCTCAATTTGAGGGTTTCTGCTTTCCAATTTCAACATTTGCCTTACTTCCTCTGCCTTTCCCTGAGGTTCAGGTCTTAACATCCCTTTGGGGTGGATTTTCCGGGTGCTGGATCACCCTGCTGTGATGGACACCTCTGATTCCTCTCCTTATTCCCAGGCTTAGCTACACATGACAGCACCTTTTAAACCCTGACCAAGAAATCTGGGCCAGTTTAGTTGGGAAGCTGCTCTCTTCTGTTCTACTCTTTTCCAGGGCCACAACCTCTAGACACTTCAAAGTGACAGGGAGGTGGAGCTAAGTGTGGCAGTGACCCTTACCAGGCCTTCCTTGGCCTGGTACCAGCAACCCCTGCATCCCCATTCTTTGAGTTCCCTCTCCTGATTGTGGCTGTGGGTCTTGATCAAGAACGTGGTTTTGCTCTCAGAGGCCTATGCTTTTGATACTATGCTTTTGGTTCCAGTGTGCTACCAGGCCCATGCTGATTTAGAACCATGGTTCTCAAATCTTAGGTTTCATCAGAACAGCCAGAAATAGCCTGTTACAACACAAAGCACTGAGCCCAGCCCTGAGTGTCCGGTGCACAAAGTGTGGGGAAGGCTGCGATTGTAACAAGTTCCCAAGTGAGGCTGGATCCTGGGCCCCAATTTGGAGAACCACTTGAAGCCATCCCACCAGCTGCCACCAGAGGGCACATGCGACCTCCTCCAGAGGGCCTGTTTCACTTCCAGCCACCAGCTACCTGTTCTCTGGACTACAGAGGCTCTTCCCTAAAGACTTCTAATTGGAGTGTGATTATTATTAGGAAGAAGAAACACAGCCCTCACAAATGAGGGGGTTCTGCAAGTCTGCCTGATATGCGAAGAGGTCAGCCTCGTGGAGGTGTTAAATCTCCTGGCTCTGGAGAAAAGCAAACAATTGTTCCCCCTGGAGGTTTCTTGGGCCTCCCTCGAGCTGAAGCAGAGACCTCTTTCAGAACATCCCAGAATCATTCTAGTTAAGTGATAGGTGAATTTCATTTTCTACTTTATACTTTATTATATATTCCCAAACTTTCTACAATAAACAATATTTTATAATACAAAACAATAATGATTGCCAGGGATTTAGCTCAGTGTGCCGCCACCTGCCTTGCAAGAGCAAGGTCCCGAGTTCGATCCCCAGTACCAAAAAATAATAATAATGATGATTTTCTTTTGAGGTTTAAAATAAGTTTATTAAAGAGTGTTCTCGGGAGGGTGACAACTTTGATTTGTCATTAAGAAAAAAATTATGTTTCTTCATGCTTTGTAATAAAGGTAATGTAAGAGGATAGAGTTATAAGCATTTTTCTGCCAGAATTCTCTGATAGTATAACACAGTGTAGTCATTTCGGCAATGCTAGAATAAATTTTTAAAAAGTCTCTTCTATGCTTCTCTTCAAAAAGCGATGAATAACAGGAGATGGCATCAAAAAGCTATTTTTTTTCTATTCATTCTGTAGTATTGGAGCCAGTATTTTTACCATCGCACACTACAATTTTCAGTTTATCCATTTTAATAAGTTTTGTTACCTCTCTGAATTCAACATCGTTCAATACAAAAGTCCACACATTATCGCAGAACCTGTATGTATTTAGAGAGCCCCTGAAACTGACTCTGTTCCTGACCCTCTGAGCCAATGCTGAATTTATAGCCTTATTAAACTGAAGTAGAACTTGGAGGGCAAGTTCGGGGGTGATCTGAGACTGGTTGAGCTCATCTAGGCTTTCCTGAAGACTTTTCCAAGGTGGTATTTCTGTATAACTGATATGCCATGACTCAGGAGGAAGAAATTACTTTATTTTCAGGCTTGCATTGATATCTTATTTTACATTTAACTTCTGGCTCCTCCAACAGAATATAAGCTTCGTGGATTTTTGTCTGTTTTGTTCACTGAAGTAAACTGGGCATCTAGAACAGTAGCAGTCCCTGCGGGAGGCGCTTCCCAGCTGTGGAACGCAGCACAGGAGCGGCCAGGGGGCCACAGGAGGAGCAGCCTAGCCGACCACCTCCTCAGCTGCCGTGGAAACCGCAGAGCGGGGATCGTGACCTGGAAGTGCTCAATAATAATGATTTTAAGACACATTTTAAATGTAAGTAAAAGCCAAAACAGTTGGTGCGGTGACAGGTGTCTCTAATTCCAGCCACCCAGCAGGCTGAAGGAAGAGGATTGCAAGTTCAAGGCCACCTTGGGCAATTTAGTGAGACTCTGTCTCAAAAAGGCCTGGGGGTATAGCTCAATGGTGGAATGCTTGCCTAGCATGCACCAAGCACTGGGTTCCATCCCCAGTACTGGAAAAGGGGTGGGGGTGGGGGGCAAGAGAGGATTTGGTGAGCAGCTTAAGAGTATGAAAAAGCCCAGCTGTATGTGCACCCCTGTTGTTGGCCATGCTAGGGTACCTACCTGGGGTGGAGCCCAGTGGGTCACAGCTGAATGCTCAAGAAAACAAAGTTAGGGGCCAGGGATTTAGCTCAGTGGTTCCGCCACCTGCCTCACAAGCACAAGGACCCAAGTTCGGTCCCCGGTACAAAAAAAAAAAAAAGAAAAAGTTAGGATCAAGGAAGAGAGCGTTCCCTGTGACTCAGTTTGTCATCTTAGTGCACCTGTCACTGGGGCCCATGGCCCAGTGTGTTTGTAGTCAACTTCAGTTATTTCCAAAGGCCAGGTGGACGAGAGCACCCAAAGTATTAAGGCTTAAGAGACTATAGCATGGGTTCCTATTTAGTCGCTTGCAGACATATGTTGTTTGATAAGCATAGAATTTCATATATTTGAACAAACATTTAAAAATTGGAAGATTTCATGTTATCTGGAATTTGGGGTTTTCTGTTGAAAAATCTGAAGGGCTGGCATTCCCCCGCCAACACACACACACACTGCACCATGTGGGGGAGGTGGGGCAGTGAGTCTGTGCCCTGGCCACACACCAGGTCACCTGAGGAGTTCTGAGGAATGCCACACCTGGGCCACTCCCAGAGAGCCAGGCTGACCTGGGCTGGGAGGAAGTCGAGCATTGCTTGTTTTAATTCTCCAGGGGTTCTAACATGCTGCAGACTTGAGAAAGTGGCACCTAGGGGGGAATAAGAGAAACCTTCACCTTGGCTGGGGCCTGGGACCTCAGAGGATGTGCATGTGTGTTTGCTGGACCTGGGGCCAGGACTTCAGGTGTGCAAACTGGCCAAGTTGAGATGTGACCAGAACAGGGGTCTGCTGTCTCCCCACTTTTCTGTGGAGACTCTTCCTGGTTCTTCTGGTCTCTGGGCCTTGTCCCAGATTCCCTTTGTTACCCACATCTGACATGCTGATGTTTGCCCATGTCAACTGCTAATCCTCTGGTTTTCATAAAGAAGTTTTGTGAGCATACCTCTGTGGCTTGTATGTGTTCTCTCCTTATCTGAGACTTTTTTGGGGGGCGTTGAGGGCTCTGGGCATTGAACCCAAGACCTTTGTGCTGAGCTACATCCCCAGCCCATTTTTATATTTCGAGACAGGGTCTTGCTCAGTTGGCCTCCAACTTCTGGACTCAGACCATCCCCCTGCCTCAGCTTCCTGAGTAGCTAGGACTGTAGACACATGCCACAGGACCCTGCTTTATCTGTGGTTTTTATATGGCAAGCCATAGAAACTGACTGTAGCCTGTAAGCTCAAAGGGGCACTAAATAGAAAGGGGTAGAGTGAGCAGAAGGCCGAGGAAGCCAGCTGGGGGACAAGGCAGCTAAGCACGGGGACTGTCTCCAAACCAGGCACTGCCCAGCAGGCTGGCACTGCCCCTGGAGAGTCCATCCCCAGCCTCTTAGGAGTCAGAGTCCTCCTGGGAGGCTGCAGTAGATATGTGAAATTGTTCCCCACATGATCTCCATCCAGGGAGAGGACAATACCTGCATCCCTGGCGTGGGCACTGGCCTGTGACCTGCAGAGAGGACACCACATTGCCAGGACTGAGCAAGAGTGTCACATATTGTCTGATAAGCATAGGATTTCATATATTTGAACAAACATTTAAAAATTGGAAGATTTCATATTACCTGGAATTTTGGGTTTTCTGTTGAAAAAATCTAAAGGGCTGGCATCTTAGGGCTGGCATCCCTCCTCTCCCTACACTGCAGCATGTGTGCTTAACTTCCCTCACTGCCTTCTGCTTGGCCCGGGGATGTTACCTTCTCAGGGAGGCCCTTACCTGCTACCAAAGAGCCTCCCTCCCACTCCTCTGCTTTATACTTCTCAGCATTTAGCACTACCTATCCTATTTTTTTGTCTCTGTACAGGGAATCAAACTCAGGACCTTGCACTTGCCAGGCAGGTGTGGCACCACTGAACTACATCCCTGGCCTCCTGGTGGTGCAGCAGAACAGTCATGACTCCCTTGAAGAGAGAGGAAAAGACAGTGGCCAACAATATCATTATCACTGGCCAGTCCCTGCCACTGCTTATCCTATTTTTATTTTATTTATATTCTCTAGTACAACCATCTGTGCTATTTTTAATTTTTATTTTGTGGCTTGTCTGTCTTTCTTGACAAAAATGTCAGCTCCATGAGCCATAGGGGTTTTGTCTCTTTTGATCACTGCTCTATGCCTGGCATGCTATATCCTTGGCAACTAGGAACATGCCTGGCACATAGTAGGTGCTGAGTGTTTGCCAAATAAGAGGAAGCCCTAGACTAGAGTCTGACTGGAGCCTCCTGAGCCTCTTTCTTTTCCTTCCTTCCTTCCTTCATTCATTCATTTTTGCAGTACTGAGGATTGAACCTGGGGCTTCCTGCATGCCCGGCAAGCACTCCTATTACTGCACTACACCCTTATCTCTTTTTGGATCTTTTTAATTTTTTATTTTGAGACATGGTCTCTAAGTTGTCTATGCTGGCCTCAAACTTGTGATCCTCCTGCATCAGGTTCCTGGGCTACACCACCATACCCAGCTTCCTGATCCTCTTCCTATGCATATTCTGCACTCCTGCCTCCCCTCCTCAGAGCTACCCACCCCTGAAGCCACCATTTAGCTGGAGAGGATGAATGAGGGGGGCATCCTCAAAGAACAGAATTTAAAACTCTAAAGCTAGGGCTTTGAGGCTGTAGCAGGGTGTCTGAGGAAGGAAATGCCCCCGGGTGGCACCCCTCCCTGTGGCCTACTCCTGTGGGCAGGATGCACCAGGCTCCAGGGAGGTAGGAGCTGAAAAGGCTATGAGAAAGAGAGGTGAGGGGCTCTAATGTTACCACTGAATGGCTTCTGCCTCCAACCAAACCCCAATCTTTGCTCCTAACATTGACCAAAGAGCTGTCCCATTCAATTAGAATGCTGTCTCTACAGCTCATCACACCTGCTTTTCCAGCTTTCAGGAAGACGTGTGAGCATGGTGAGCACCTGCAGCCGCTGTGGCCAATACCTGCCGCCCCCACTGAGTTGGCCCCATCCACCAGGGCCTTGGGGGACTTCCGCGGCTGACAGACACTCTCACTGGCCGTATGGAAGGGCCGTATGGCCCCACTTTGCCCCACACCCTGCAAGCTCTCCGGATGAATCTCAACCTTCCTTAGCTACCCGCCTCCTCCTCTCCACCTTGAGCTCAGGACATTCACTGAGGCTATTTTAGTTGCAAGTGACAGAAACCAGCCCAAACAGGTTTAGGTGAGAAGGAAATTAACTGGCTGGTACCTGAAAACTTTAGAGGTGCAGTCAGCTTCAGGAACAGCTAGATAATGGCTGTTGCACACAGGAAGAAGGTGAGAAGCAGGGCTTGGTGGCAGAAAGGAGATGGGGCCCAGGAGGTGGCCTTATTGTCTTCTCAGTCCTTCCTTTTGCCCAAAGCTGAGAACTCACAGGTAAATCCCCATCTTCTCTAAGGGAGCTGCTGGCCTGGGACAAGCAGAGACACAGCTCTTCCTCTTATCACCTGTGAGAGCCAGGACAGGGCCTCCATCTCCTGCCTGCGTGGAGCTGTGGCGAGGTCCATGTGAAGCGAGGCCCAGGAGGCAACCTGCTCACTGTCACGCTCTTCCACTGCAAGATGCCCTGATGGCAGAACTGCCCACCCACTGCCAACCTGGGTGCACAGAGCCCTTCTCTCTGGGCTGCACTTTTCCCTACAGTGAAATGGTGAGAGGAGTCCCTGGCTGGACTGGGATGTGGCCTCAGGGAGATGCACAGGCTGAGGAAGGACAAGCTGGCCCTCGGGGTTACCCTGCAACAATGGCAGGGGCACATCTCTGAGCAGGTGCACCCAGCATCTGTTGTTTTCCCTGTCCAGCACCCACCTACCTTCCTGGTAATTGTACCTGGTTTTCTCTTGGGCATAAGTGGGCTCCACACCTGCCATAGCAGATGAGTGTATCACCTTCCTGGGGAACTGGCTCAGGGACAAGGCCAGAAAGAGGCAGAGTGCAGGAGGAAGGCGAGAGGCAAGTCTCCTCAAGGAAGGGGATGGGTGCCAGGAGGTGGCCATGTCGTCTTCCCAGTCCTGCATTTGAAACTAGGGGCTGCTGCCATACACAACAGTGAAGACTGACAATGAAGCCAACACACAAAAGAGAACAGTGCTGAGGCAAGAGAGGTAGAAACCAGGTGTGATTGCATCATTTGACAGCTTTATTCATTCACTCACTCATTCAGCAAACCACTGGACAGCATCTGTGTGCCAGGTGTTGTGGATAGGCCCTTGGGCTTAGAGATGAAGGAGCCACAGACTCTGGCTCAAGCATCTAGCTTTGTGTGTGATGGAGCCCACTGGGAGGAGAACCACAGTATACATACAGTCTGCTGTTCATTAGTCGGATTACCTGGGGTGGTGGCTGCAGCCTCCAGAGCTGGGGTCCTCAAGGTCAGGGATGGAACCTGACTCTGTGTCCCCTGCTCTTTCCAGTATTTCAAATTGGCATGAAGACTTTTTTTTTTTGACCGATACATTACTGTTTTTTAATATAATGATAATTACATTACATCAAAATTTCGTACATAGTAAAATATGGACCTTATAATGATCAAAAGCTTCCAAATTTCTGTACTTGCTACATGTTAAGGTCAAAATATAAGTTAAGGATTTGGTTTTTTTTTGGGGGGGGGTTGTTTTGAATTTATATTAAATGTTTTATTTAAAGGCTGTAACATGAAAAAAGAACACAACACAGATTATATTATGATGACCAAGTCAGTGTTCTAAATGACAAAAATCAAAACAAAAAAAATGTATACAGTGAATATACCAGTGCTGAACACAGTACTTGAAATTTAACCCAAGCTACATATGCATAAAATGATCTGACTATAGGATTATGCAAAATAATTTTTTTAGAACATCAGAATGTCAACCATTCTGACTATAAACTGACTTATTCCCCTAAAGAGTATTTTGAGACAATTTCTATATGACATGAAAAGAACTGACAAAACACTTAAATACTACAAAAATAGTTGAAAACATATTTGTAAGGCAGTTCTCTATAAAATATACAGTTAATCTTATTACTTAAAAAATTGAAAAGTAAAAGACCACCCTGAATAATGGTGAAAACCTCAGCAAAGAAAAATGCTCATCATTTGGATATCATTGGCAGAAAACTGATAAGATTTTGTTGAGGGGAACAAGGAAGGTATCTAATGAAGTCATTCATGTAAAATTTGTTCAAAAATGTTCATAAAGTTGTAAATTTCTGCTTGTAACATCTTAAAATATCACACCTTGAATACACTTTCTACTATTTAACTGGAGGACAAAAGATTATCTTGAAGAAAGTGTTTCTCAAAATGAGGTTCAAAAGCCCAAAAGAATTCTAATGTAGGCTCAGTAATAAACATGGTAAACAAACACCCTGGGTGATTATTCTACATTCTGAAATGCCCTACGGAAAAGAGCAACACTTAAAAGCAAGATCCTAAACATATTTCTGACATGTTAGAATTCTCTATAAGTTTATGTTGTGAATACTGCTTTTTGTTTTAAAACCAGTTCCAGGCATTAAGAGAAACATACATGCCTTGAAAATGAACACATGAATGTCTATGAATATTTTCCTTTGATGTTTTCATTAGTTTCAAACTAAATTATATGAAGAAAAGACAATACAAGCTTTGGAAAAGTAATATTTCTCATGAAATGGGGCCTCTGAAAAAGATCAAAAAATAATTTATTAAATGTTTACAAATTTTAAATCATTCTGAATTTAAAACTAAATCATTAACTGAAATTAGGATGCTATATATATCATCCTGTTTTAGTATCATTTTTATGCCAAGGATGTGAAAGGTAACCATCATTATCTAAATGTAAATAAGTTATAATGGTACAATCTTAGTTTAATTTAATTTTAGTTAATGGTCTAGTTTTAAATTTAGAACAATTTAAAATTTATAAACATTTAATAAACTATCCTTCAGTCCCCTTCAGATCCCCCATTTCATGAGAACTACCATCTTTCCAAAGCTTGTAGTCATATATTGTATTTTCTTCATATAAAAAAGATACAAGTATATATGTTTTTATTCACAATTGTTGGTATTTTTTGGATTTTCCTGAAGAGTATATAAACTGTCCCCAAAAGGTGGTCAGTTTCAAAAGTGTGGTTGGAGAGAAACTAGCATAGGTAAGATATTTTACTGAAAAGACAAATTGTTTTCTTGTATCATAAGTAAAAAGAAAAAATATTAGGCATTATGTCCCACTCAACAAATGGAATGTATATACAAGTGTGGTTAACAAGTGATTGCCTCCTTGTTATTTAAATCAGTTCATAAAAATCTAATCTATGAACAAAAAATTCCATATTATGTACTATAGACTGTAAGAATCAAGTATTACATCTAAATATAGCTTCAAAACAATAAATTAAAATTAGCTTCCAGACATCTCTGAAATGGTGACTTCTATCTAGGCTGGTAACAAGTTTTTCCAAGTATTAAATGGGAACATAAACAAAATGCATAGTTGAAAAATGGGGATCAGACCCCTTCTTCTTCATACATTGTAAGATGATTGATATACTCAAAACCTGCAAATTTATATCCATCAAGCTCCCTCACGATGTTATTATCATCTGGGGTGAGCCGGGCAGGTTCATTAGTAAATTCAGGATAAAAGTTGTCCAAACCGAATCGCTCAGAGATATTTGGTTTAAAGGGAGGCACCACCTGCTTTTGTTCCATCACATCCCAGTCCACATTTTGACAGAATGGATGCTCCTGAATATCAGCAAAGCCCCTGTGAGGATGACAACCCAGTCATTCTTTTTTTTTTTTTAAGATTGCAACAGCACCTTTTATTCAGTACATGGGGAAACAAATGTAACAAGTGAAATGCAGAGTTCAGTACTTCACATTGGGATAAACAAGGTGTAGCAAAAGACTAACCCAGTCATTCTTTTGGGTCCTTGTTCAGAAAACCCTCTAGGACACTTGCAACTTGTACAGACAGAAAACAAGGTATGACAATGTCTCTTTCCAAAATTACTTGCAAGACATGCTTGATTGAGTTTTCATAAGGGTTACCAGAGCTCTCATCAAGATCGAATGGAGACTCTCCGATCATCATGATATACATCACGACTCCAAGATTCCACCAGTCCACACTGAAACTGTAATCTTCCCTTCTTAAAAGTTCTGAAGCCCCGAAATTAGGAGTGCCACAGAAAGTGTGGGTTGTGTCTCCTGGCTGTAAGCCTTCCTTACACAAGCAAAAATCAATGAGTTTAATGTGCCCTTCTGAGTCAAGTAATACATTTTCTAATTTTAAAATTCTGTAAAGTATTCCTTGCCAATGAAGGTAGTTGACTGCTAAACTGATTTCTGCAGAGTAAAACCTGGCATGTTCTTCAGGAAGCGTTCTTTGTTGCTGCACATGAAACACTAGATCTCCCCCACTGATATAGTCTAGAACAAGGAACAGTCTGCTTTCTGTCTGGAAGCAAGCATGCAGTCCAACTAGAAAAGGATAATTGAATGCCTGCTCTAGAATGAGCTTCTTCTCTTTCTGTATCCGATCAATGTTGACATGCTCTTTTTTCACTGCTTTCATGGCATACATACAATTTGATTCTTTCTATTGGACTAACAGTATTTTCCCATAACTTCCTCTGCCAGTCACTCGGAGCAAGTCAAAGTCCTCAAGACCTAGACCAGATGAAGCTTTGCCACTTTCCCCGGTGTTCCCTGCCTCATTCTCTTCATCAACTTGTTCTAAAGCCCCATGAGTTGAAAGGTTATGTGGGATCGCTGTGTGTGCAGGGTCCAAAGCCATGGATGATGGATCGACTGGCATCGTGGGCTCTGATGGTAAAGAACACTGCCCTCATTCAATTGTGACAAGTTTGTGGCACTTCTTGTGAACCGAGAGTTTGCAGTTGGTGCGCTTATATACCTGGAGGCCAAGTCCCCCTACACGGTCTGTGCAGACAGCACAGTGAGCTCGCCTGCTGAAGTGTTTGGCCTGAAAAGTGTGGCCATTTGCATAATACAGCTTTCTCCAGTAGCCTGCAGCTCTGCGGTGGATGGATTTCTCTTCTCCTGGACAAGGCACTTTAGGATGTTCTGGTATACAAGGTGATGAATGAATTAAGAGCTCAGAATCTTTCTTTAGCTCAGAAAGCCTAAGGGCCTCTTCTAACTCCAACTGAGGTGACACAGTATATGGGGCTCCTTCCTTCTCTACCCAGTGTGTAGTGAAAAGCTGTTTATTTTCCAAACACAACACATCTTGATCTTTATCACACAGGCCCTCAAACGGGATGGAATTCTCAAGAGACCTTGTCATGATGTCTCTTCCCAAAATCAGGGCCGATCAGGTAGAGGTGTGGGTGGTGGAGGTGCCCAGGAAGAAGGGACCATAGACAGGTTAGCTGCCCAGGGAAACAGGCAGGCAGGGCTCAGAGAATGAGAGAGGGCTGCCTGCCTGCAGGGACCACACTGGCCAGAATTCTGAAAGGCTCTCTCTGAAGTTGTTTGCAATAGTAGCGGCCAGGCCTGGATGGATGTACACCAGGCTTCTCAGCTTTTCCCAGTTTCTGTGCCATTGATATTTGGGCTTAGGGAGACTTCACTGGGGTACCTTGATTTTGGTAAGTCACCGGTGGTCACTCCTGGGGAGACTGTCCCTGGGGTGCCTGTGACAGTCGTGCAGCTGCTACAGCGTGGCCTGTGGCATCTGGATAGAGTCAGCCATCTTCTTAATCTTTCACAGATACTTTCTCTACCTGGGGTCCTGAGGCTGCAGCCTCTCGAAGAGGAGAAGCAGCTCAGCATGTTTGCTGTTGACCGACTCTGGCCAAGTGAGCTTGGGAGATGGCTGTTACTAGATTGTGACACCCATTAACAAGGGTTCCAAGTTCTGTTTGGAGATGTTGCCAAGGAAGTGAGTTCATGTCTTGGGGTTCCATAACCTGAGTCTCCATGTAATAGAAAAGCCTACAGCCCTGTAGGGATAGAGACCCCTAGGCAGGGAGAGACGAGCCCTTCCCCAAAGGTGTTCAGATGGCTGGCAGAACAGGCTTAACCACCCATAAAAAGCTGACAGTCTGCTGAGGTTGCACCTCCTCTTCACACTGTACCCTGCAAAGCTTGGTTTGCTAAGATCAAAAGGAAAAAGAACCTTGGCCCTAAGATGTAAAGGGCCCCTGAAAAGACCCTTCCCTGTTGTCCCTAGTAACAAGCTAAGTTAATCATTAACCAGTGAAGTAGGGGCACCCTCAGCCCAGAGGCAGATTAGGCCCCAACTACTAGAAAACCAGCATCTTGAGCCCCCTTGCAATGGTGGCTCCATTTTGGACACGGCTGCCTGTCTCTCTGTGAGATGGCAGCTGTACTCTTGCATGCTTGCTGAATAAAAGTACAACTTTGATTCTATGCTTTCGGTCTCTATCTGATTCTTCCACAACCTTCTGCGTCCTTGGGAGAGTCAGGCCCGGGACTGTGGGGACTCTCCCCCCGTCTCTGCCCATGACAGCCATTTTTTCTTCATACTAAATAAATCAGTGGCCACTTATTTTGTTATTTTTATCTAAGTATCTATGAATATTTTTATCTGTTTATCATCTATCTGTTAGTTTTTCACTTTTGCATTACTGGGGCTTGTGCTCTGCATCTCCTCAGTGAACTGTATCCTCAGACATTTTACTTCAGATACCCACTAAGGGTCTCACTAACTCACCAAATTGGTCAGGCTGGACTCCACCATGTGACCTTCTTACCTCAGCTGTCCAGAGGGCTGGGACTGCAGTCACACACCATCCTGCCTGATTCAGTGTGCAACTACAGTGATCTAGTGAGCCTTTATTGCAGAGATTTTCTTCACTTTTCCAATGGGCTTCCATTTTCATCAAGGAGCCTGAGAGAGGCCCTCTTTCTGTTGCTCACTTCCGCTCTATCTTCTGGAGCTCAGAACAGTGTCCTTTATGACCCCCTGCACCTCTGTACTGTGGATCCAAATACTGTCTCAGCGAAGCCACTGGGGTGCGGGGAGAGTGGTGCTGCTGGCACCCCCTCAGCTCACCTCCTCAGCACTGGGGGGGCTCTGCTCCTCCAGTTTTTTGCTGTTGTGCACTGTGAAGTGCATCTGAGGATTTTATATGGCTATGGTGTCCTTAGGCCTACTCTAGAAAGTCATATAACAAATTTCTTCTATATGAGGGTCAACCTGATACCAGCAATGTTGAGCTATTGAAATCTTGATTTCAGGATCTGCAAAAAGGTGAACCTGAAGAAGATAGCTTGTATAGGACAGTCCCCTTCAGAGCACTGCTTGTTTACCCTTCATGACTGTGTGGCCAGCTGGGAGCAGCAGCATTTATCAGGAAGAGAGTATCAGGTCACATGTTGCCAGCAAATTGTTAACTGCTTCCAGATGTGGTGGAGGATGCTTGTAATCCCAGCACTGGGAGACTGAGGATATGCATTTGAAATCAGCCTCAGCTACACACTGTGTTCAAGGCCAGCCCAAACTACATAGCAAGATCCTGTGCATGGGGCTGGTTTGGCTTCCGCATCTCCATCACAGGGGCTCTCTGATGTCCAAGAGGAGGCAGCACAGCTTCTTGTCCTCCCCTCACTCCCAGATCCTGATGTCGTCACAGAAATCAGCATCTGGGTTCAATTATCACTGCATAAGGAACCATCTCAGAATATAAAGACTTCAAATATCTTCAATATTAGGGACCATGAGTCTGGTTGCATCGTGGCTTCTTCAGCTGACCCTGCCTGCATCATTCTTGGAGCAATATTCCATTAATGGACATTCTCAGTAGTATGCTTTGAAAGAACATCTTCAAGACACTGATGGATACCATCGCTGCTGTGCATGATGAGAGGAACAAATCTTTCTTGCTGAGATCAGAAATATGGCAAAGATTTCTCTTCTCACAAGTTTTCTTCAATATCACAGTAGAAATTGTAGCTGTGCCTCAGAGCCGAGCCCAGTGGCCGCTGGACACCAAGGCCTGAGCACCTGTGTGTGGTGGCAGGAGTGCCATGGACACCTGCTGCAGCAGGTGTGCTCGTCGGGGGGCCAGTACCTTCTGGTGCTTGGCTGGCATTTGTTGCCCCCTCTCAGCCATGACTCCAGTCCCTCCAAACCTGCAGACTCTGCAATCTTTGCTTCTGCAATCTTGTCCATAAAGCTGGAGCTCTAAAGGGACCGATGCTCATGAAGCTCTTGTGTACCATGACTAGCAACTCATGAAGTACAAGTCCTTTAGAAAAATCCAACAGTTTGTAGAGGTTTCAGTCCACAGTTGGGTGGCTCCAAGGCAGGGTGGCATGGCAGAGGGAAATCAAGGAGGAAAAGCAGTCCATGACAAAGCAGGGCAGGCAGAAGTCAGCAAGCAGCAGAAGATAGCAGAAGGGCATGAAGACATTTAGAGTGGGCTCCAGTTGTTGTTGTCAAGAACCAGACAGAAAGGGGAAGAGAGCTGAGATGGGGCACATACCTGTAATCCCAGCTACCGAAGTGGCTGAGGCAGAATTGCAAATTCAAGGCTAGCCTGGGCAATTTAGCAAGACCCTGTCTCAAAAACAAAAATAAAAAGGGATGGCGACATAGTTCAGTGGTATAATGCTTGTCCAGCACACCATGAGACCTTGGGTTTAATTTTCAGTACTAAAGAAAAGAAATTATTAAGGCTGATATTGCATTAATGGTCATAATATAATTAAACAGATACAAAAAAAGAAAGAAAAAAGGGAAGATAAATCAGATCATCAGAAAGAAGAAGGTTTAGTGTAGGGAGATAAAAATAAAATAAAAATCAAAGAAGCTGGGCCGGGTGTGGTGGCACATGCCTGTGATCCCAGCACTTGGGAGGATGGGGTCGGAGGATCGCTGCGAGTTCGAGGCCAGCCTGGGCTACATAGTGAGTTCGAGGCCAGCCCGAACTCTGTCTCAAAAGAAAAAATAAAATCCTGTGTCTTTTGAAAAATGAGTGAAACTTTCATGTCAGTGAGTCTAATCTCTGATACGAGTAGCCTTGTTACAGTGCCACCTGGTGGCAGTATCTTGTTTGACTTTGGGATGAAAAACGTTGCAAGCCCAACTTCTGGACGTGACTGAAGATATCAAAACCATTCCCTCCTTTTGCCCTCTCTCTATCCCTTTGATAAAATCTACTTTCTTGCTTGAAGCTGCCAAGTTTGTAGCTTTTCTACTTAAGCCATGCTCTATCCACTTTCCAGCAGATGAGCCAACCTGGTTCTTTCCACCCCACTCCTCCTGCCCTTCAGCAGCCCTGGAGCACCTGCAGCTCTACATCAGGCTAACACCTCCCCAAGCCCTCAGCCAGCCACTGAGAGGAACATGGGGATGGTAGGGGAGAGCCCTGCCCAAAGGCAATGGATGAAAGCACAGATCACTGCCCTCGACTCATGAGGTCATGAGCTCCAATCCAGGCTAACCACTTACTGGCTGTGCATTTCCGGACCTAAGGTCCCTCTGAGTCTGTTTCCCCATTCCCCAAAGTGGGATGGAGTCTGGATTCAAATGGAGTTTTTTTGTTTGTTTGTTTGTTTGTTTTGGTACCAGGGATTGAACTCAGGACCTTGCGCTTGGGAGGCAGGCAGTGGAACCACTGAATCCTCAGCCCAAATGGAGATTTCTTGTTCTTTTCACTACATGCCACCCTTACTGCAGCTCCCCTCTTGGGCACTCCTGGCCAGAGAGAATGAGGCCCGGCCCTGCCTGCAGCTCCTTCCTAGGCATCCTCCTCATCCCCACTCTCTGTCCCCCTTGCCACACTGCCTCAAAACCTGGTCCCCAACACTCCAGTCATCTTTGTAACCCACTTAGTACAAGAGGCCATAACTGAGCACAAGGTCCACCCCACCCATGGGACATCTGCAGTGCACAGTCCCGCCTAGAGGGGGCGATGCTTAACCCCTTTGAGGGGCTCACAAAGGCAGAAAGAAGACTTGCCCCTGGGGATCCGCAACTTGGCACCCATCAGAATGTCCCTCAAGGTTAGGAAAGCAGCTTCTACATGGCTGCTGTCATTCTTTGGATCTTGTGTGACCTTGGACAAGTCACTCAGTCACCCTTGAGCCTTGACTTGCTGGTCTCAAAAAGGACGCTTAGGGGTAGTACAGCTCTGGCAATGTGGCTGCTGGGTCTGCAGTAGGGCCGGGCAGGGCTGGCAGGCCCTGACTCCTCCCTGCCTCCTGCAGAACCCCGGCCCTGCCCGGAAGCGAAAGCACTACTTCCCCAGGGGAAATGGATCCCCAAGGACTCCTTGATATCCCTCCTCACTTCCTGTGGGCAGTGAACAATGAATGCTGTATTAATTATTACTGTCTCCCCTGGGAAGCAAATTCAAAGTGAGGTCACCATGGTAACCCAGATGTTGCAATGTAACCAAATTTTTTAAGTGCTCAACATATTTCAGACAAATTACCTCTTGGTGGAAAAAATGAGGCCTCAATCCCACACCTCAGTGGCCTCAGGAAGAAAAGTCAGAAACTCTCATGGGGCTGGAAGCTTTCCAGGAAGAGGCGTGAGGAGATAGGAGCCCCTGCCTTGAGGAACCACAGCAGAGCTGGGAATGACATCCAAGGTCCTGAATAATTTCACATGAGCGGGCATGAGGCCTGGCCAGCAAGCCAGAGGCCCTGGGTTCTAGCAACACCATCTTTTTCTGCTGCCCCTGGCTGGTCCCTTGTCCTCTCTGGGCCTCCAGAAAAGCCTCACCCAGTGGTATTTCCTAAGATCCAGAGAGATGGGCTAGTGGGTTGTTAGCCTCACATGTGGAGTGGAAGATCTGGGATCTCTGCTCATCAGGCCTCTAAGGCCGGGAGACCTGGACTCAAATCCCTCTTCTGCCAACCAGCAGCTAGCTGTGTGGCCTTGAGCCAGTGACTTTACTTTTCTGAGCCCTGGCTTCCTTATTGTAAGAAAAGGAGAGTAGTATCCCCACCCTCAGCATGTTTGTGAAGTCTAAATAAAATCCATGGCAAATGCTCAGCACAGGGCTGTGCACACAGTAGGTTCTTGTGCCATTGTCATTGCTGGCCTCAGTCAGTATCCTACCTGGATCCCTCCTGTGAGCTGGGGGCTATTAAGCACCCCCGTGTACAGATATGGGAACCAAAGGCAGCAAAATGCTCAGCAAGGCTTACAGACCCCATGTGGCAGGGCCTGGATTCCAGCCCAGGCCTGTCTCCCTCCAGGTTTCAGCCCCTAACCAGTCACTGCACAAGCTAAGGGTGGAATGAGATGTATGCTGAGTGCCTGGCACAAATGTTGGCCAGAAAGCAGTGGTAGCTAAAGTTATTCATGGCACATCCGGGTTTCATGTCAGAGCCACTGAACCCTCTTGACCTCTTTCTTCTGGGCCTTGGAGTCTGGGCCTGTGACCTCACAACTTCTGTGGCTCAGATGTTGAAGGGGCATTAGAAGCAGAGACCCCAAGCAGCAGCCCCCTCTGCGGGCCACTGTCCCATGCACCCCACTGTCACGCCTCGCCTTCTCACAGCCTCTGGGCCCCTGGCTGCCCTCACACTGTGGGGACTCAGGCGTCCTGGAGCTGCCTCTGACCTCATCCAACCCTAGCTACTCTCTGGCCTTGCCTGGCCCCCACCTGCCCTTTCCTGCTGTGTCAGCAGCCCACCCTTGCTACCCTCAGCCAGCCCTGGGCAGGATTGGCTTTCCCAGGACAGAATGAGGTCACCCTGCCAAGTGATGGATGGCTTTAATAACCAGCCATTCCTGCCACCAGCCCATTTGCCCTTCGCTGTCCCAGGTCCATATACTGGCCAGAGTCGGCCTGAGCAGGCAGAAGAGCAGGCAGAGGAGTGGAGACTACCTTCCAGCCAACTCAGTCCTCTCCACAAGTGCAGAGTGGCTCAGAGCTGAAGACTAGGAACAGATACACCCCAGTTTTTATCTCCTACTTCATGATCAAGTGGCCTCAGCAAAACCTGAGGTTCAGAGCAGTAAGGTCCACATGATCTTCTCTGAGCCTCAGTTTCTCCATCTGTAAAAGGGAGTGTATGTTCCTTGCTGCTTGCCTTCTAAGGGTTGCTATAAGCGCTGGGCCAGTAACAGACATGACCTCACTTTGTGAACTCCAGGGCACATTTAAGAAGTGACTTTAGTTATCAATGTCTGGGCTGGGTCCCCCGGAAGCAGAGGCTGAGACCAGGTTCTCTGGGGTAGTGGTCCCAGAAAGTAGGGTGGGGAAGGGGGAAGTGAGGCAAGGGAGGACTAACCATTGCTGAGTGTGCTAATAAGCAGGTCCAGTTGGGACCCACTGGGGTTCAAAACTGCTAGAGACCTCTGGGAAATGGGTAGGATGTGCCTCAGATTTGTTCAAACCAAGGGACAAGAAAACCAGGGGATTTCTCCTACCATTCCCGATCTGGTTGAGGACTGCTCCCAAACAGGCCAGCTTCCTGCCCTTCCCCTCTACTCTGTGAGTGCTAGGCCTGCCCTATGGGCAGAAAAATCCTTAAAGGGGCACAGGCAAGCAGAGGAGGGAGCTGTTGCATCCACAGGAACTGGCAGGGCTTCACACACATGATCCCATTTGTGTGTCCATTAGTTATATTGGGGAGGGGCTACCATGAACTTATTTTGCAGAAGAGGACTCTGAGGTTCAGAGGGGTAAGGTTCACATGGCCAAGGCCACACAGCTCAGGGGGGCAGGACCAGGATTAGAACTAGCTGTAGGGTCTTTGATTTTTTTTTCCCCCTTCATGTGGATTGCAACCAGTAGTGTGCCAAAAACTGTTTAACAATGAGCAAGGAAAAACCAATGGTGTTTGCCAATTACCATGGTGTAAATATTCCCACCACTGAAAATACAAGTCACTGAACACAGTTGGGGGAAAATAGTAATAATTGGCTCTCATAAACCACTGTGATAAGATGCCTGAGATGAACAAATTTTTTAAAATATTTATTATTTATTAATTCATGGTGTTTTTTTGTATATCCTTTTATTAGTACATTTTAGGTGTACAATATAATGACATTCATCATTGGAAATTTGCACCTTTACATAATCTCTCTTGGTTCTTATTTTTCACCCTTCCCCTGCCCTCCCTTCAACCCCTCCATCCCTCCCTATTTACAAAGACTTTATTTCCTTTTTTTCATTTTCTCATATGAATTCCATTCCCTTCTTTCCTTTCCCCTACCCCTCCCACTTCCTCTTCCCCTTTGCCCCTTTTCTTCCTATTTCACATTATCTATTATACCTTTTAGTCCTTATTTACACTTTCAGTTTCTCACACTAGAGAAACTATTCGGTATTTACACATGTGTGTCCTATTTATTTCACTTAAGAGTATTGCCTCAATGTGCATCCATTTAGCAATAAATGTCTCTAACTTCTTTTTTTTGATGGTTGACTAGTACTCCATTTCATTAAAAAAAAAAAAAAAAAAAAAAAAAACACATTTTCTTGATCCAGTCTCCAGTTGATGGGCATTTGGGCTGTTTCCAAGTTTTAGCTATTAAAAACTGTGCTGCTATGAACATGGGTGCACATATATCACTGTGGTATGATTCTTTTAATTCTTTGGGGAAGATCCCCAGCAGGGGAATAGCTGGGTCAAATGGGACTTCCAGTCCTAGTTCTTTGAGGTATCTCCATACTGATTTCCACAGTGGTTGCACCAGTCTACACTCCCACCAGCAGTGGAGCAGGGTTCCTCTTTCCCCACAGCCCCGCCAGCATTTGTTAGTGGTTGATTTCATGATAGCAGCCATTCTTTCTGGAGTGAGGTGGAATCTCAGCGTTGTTTTCATTTGCATGAGATAAACAAATTTAAAGGAGAAAAGGTTCACTTTGGCTCACAGTTTCAAAAGTTTCAGTCCAAGGTTGCTTGGCCCCATCACTTTGGGCCTGTCATGGTTTATCCAGGTGAGGAGTATACTTTTGAACAAAGCAGCTCACTTTATGGTGGCCAGGAAGCAGAGAAGGAGAGAGAGGGAGAGGAAGAAGAGGGAGAGGGACAGAGGACGAGAGAGAGAGAGAGAGAGAGAGAGAGAGAGAGAGAACCCAATATCTCCTTCAAGAGGCACATCCCCCAGTGACCTAACTCTCTTCCACCCCTGAAGGTTCCACCTACTCCCAATAGCATCATATGCTGGCAACTGAGCCTTCAACCCCTTGAGCCTTTGGGAGACATTTTGGGGGACATTTAAGATCCAAACCATGATAGCGTCACTCCTGATCCAGTCCCCAGCCCTCTGCTCCTGGTGCTCCTCCTCTGCAAGTTTCCTTTGCTTTACCTGTGTGTCCAAGTCTAACTCACCCTTAGCTAGCCTGCTCTGGCCCCACTCTCTCAGACTGCACCCCTCAGGAGAAGTACTATTAGCTGCTATAACAAAAAATCTGTAGTCTCAGAGACCTAACACAGCTGAATCTATTGCTCACTTGTCCAGAAATCTGATCCATGCAGCCACAGGAACCCAGATTCCATCTATCCATGAATGAGGCTGTCATCACACTCCATTTCCAAGTTCACCACAGAAGGGAGAGATCTGGAAGCTCATTGCTTCTACCCAGTCTGGTAGTCAGAGCCCAATCCTGGGTCCCTCCCAACTGCAAAGGGGCCAGGAAGTATGGTTTAACTGGAAATGCCATTTTCTTCCAAGAAGAAAATGAAACTATGAAAATAAACCAAAGCCACCTTCAGCGTCTGCTTCCCCAACTTCCACAGTCTAACCCAACTTCCTCCTCTTCAAGATTCTTCCAGAGCACACCGCTAAGAGACTATTTTCTTTGGCCTTGGACTCAGACTTCCTGGCATGGCTACTGGGCTCTCTTCTCTCCATGCACACAGAGGTCCAGCTATCTGAAGGCTCTAAGGACCAAGGATCCCGGTGCTGGCTTCAGTGGGAAGCATCTGTGAAGTCACGGCTCTCAGGCCTGATGTGCTGGGCCAGAGCCCAGGGATGAGCCCTTTTTTTTTTTTTTTGGTACCAGGGATCGAACTCAGGACCCCACGCTTGCCAGGCAGGCACTGTGCCACTGAGCTTCATCCCCGGCCCCGGGATGATCCTTTTTAACCCATTTGTTAGGCAGCTCAGATGCACAGCCAACACTGGGAGGCTCTGATGGAGTCCAAAGGTCCCATTCCATGGTTGTGTCCCCCACAGGGGGAGGAACTTGCCCTAAGCCATGGAGTAAATTAAAGCTAGATTTGAAACTTGAACCCAAGATGCTTGACTCTTAATCCTGGGCTGTCTATTGCCCTGTCGGGGATCTCACCTACGACACCTGGCTGCGTTCTCCAGTAGAAGACTTGCGTAGCTATGGAGTCAGTCCCGGTGACCAAGATGACCTTACAGACAAAAACACAGTGACTAGAGAGTGAGCCCGAGGCGGGGGCAACCCTGGGTTCAGACTCAGCCTCTTCCTGCCCCTTGTGGGGCCTTGGGAAACCCTTACCTTCTCTGGCCTCCGTGTCCTCATCTGGAAAGGAAGGATGATCAAAATGTCCTCCCCTTGGGGTGGACAGGAGAACATGAAAAGTGCCCAGAGTCTGGTAAATTCTTAATCAGTACTTACTGTAACGCTCAGGAGGCTGAGGCAGTTCAAGCCCAGGCTGAACTACATAGTAAGATCTTGTCTCAGAGAACAGACAAATATTGTCATGGGCTCTGATTGTCAGCCGGCCTGCTCAACCATCCTTAAGGCACATGCCAGCATCTGGAGGCAATGTCACGCATGGGGCTACCACAGGGTAGATCCCCATGAAGCCCTGCTGTACCCAGGCTTTCAAGGAGGTTTGAGTAGGAAAGGGGCAGATGAGCTTCACTGGGTACGAATCAGGAGTTTTGACGAGAGAGGGAAGCTTTAAAAGGTTCATGTCCGCACCTGCTTGAGGCCATCAGCAGTCCACTTGGGCACCCACACCAGATGAAATGACAGTGCCAGTGATATCTCCCTAAGGAGATAGATCTTTTTCAAATGGGAAGGGGATCAAGAAGATGGAGGGAGAGCGAGGGAGAGGGAGGGAGCCACAGGGGACATGGAGAGAGCTGGCAAGAGGCCTTGGCATCCCAGGCTCTGCGAGGTGGGGCTGCTCGATACTGAAGCAGAGTGGGTCCTCCCCTTGGGCACAGCCCTGCTGAGGGGGGACCAAAAGCTCCGCACATGGGAACAAGACCAGGGCTTGCATATGCGCATACATGGCTCAGGAGTATTTTTAAAACAATCACTTCTGTGCCAAGTTGAATAAAAATCCACATTAAGCTGTGCAATTTGAGTTTCCAAAGGATTGGCATGTACATTTTGGGAGCTGATTTTCATGAAAGAAAAAGAAAATCTGTCTACATGGAGGCTGAAAGTTTGCCTCCCTTCCTCTGTGGTAGCGATCTAGACATTTTAAATAATGGATTCAAACATTGCCACAGGACAAACAGTTCAGGACACAATAGATCTCACAGCTGACTCTGAAAAGCAGCTTGTTGTCGTTGTTGTTGTTGTCATTGTTGTTTTCAGTACTAGGGGTGGAACCCAGGGCCTCATGCATACTTTGCAAAACTCTGCCACTGAGCTACATCCCCAGCCCTATTTATTTTTCATTTAGAGACAAGGTCTCACTAAGCTGCCCAGAATGGACTCCAACCTGTGATCCTCCAGCCTCAGCCTTCTGAGTAGCTGGGACTATAGGTCTGCTCCACCATGCCCAGATTGATTCATTATTTTTTATCACTGATATTCCACTCTCTGGCTAGACTACGTTTTGTTGCTCCACCCATCAGGTGAAGAACACTGTGTGGTTTTCACTATGGGTCCAGGACCTACTGGTTATTCAGTCCTTTTCTATTCTTAGGTACTAAGAGTTCCTAGGCTGTCAACAGATGAATAGATAAAGAAATTGTGGTATTTATACACAGTGGAGTACTACACTGCCATAAAGAAGGATAAACTTGAGTCATTTATAGGAAAATGGATGCACTTTAAGACCATAATGTTAAGTAAAGTCAGACACACAAGCTTAAATATCACATGGTTTCTTTTATATAAGAAATATAAAATATAAATAAAGAGCAAGATAAAAGAAATGACAGTGCCAGTGATGTGAGCAAGCTGGGTCCAGGACTGCCAGGAACATCGCTGCACTCTTGCATAAGTATCACTCACCATGTGGCACGAATAAATGTATCTGGGAAGATGCAAAAAAAAAGAAGAGCTGCTCAGGCCCTGCTCCGAAGTGGACAAGCCTCGACGCTCAGCAGGGGAAAGAGCCAGACCCCACAGGCAGCATAGAATGTAATTGTGTTTGTATGAAATGTCCAGAACAGGTGAATCTATAGAGACAGAACGTAGGTTGGTTCTTGCCAGGAGCGGAGGGAGGGAGGGAATTGAGACTGCCTGCCAAAGATTTCAGGGTTTCCACTTGGAGTGACAGGAAAGTTCTAGAATTGTATCTTTTTTTTTTTTTTTTTGGTACCGGGGATCAAACTCGCATCCTTGCGCTTGCGAGGCAGG
>NW_004624764.1:9660827-9737274 GCF_000247695.1 Heterocephalus glaber
TTTTTTTTTTTTTTTGGTACCGGGGATCAAACTCGCATCCTTGCGCTTGCGCAGCAGGCAGTGAAACCACTGAGCTAAATTCCCAGCTAAAGTTCTAGAATTAGAAAGGGAAGGACATTTCCATCACACTGTGACTATACTAAAAGTCACCTCAAAATAGTGATGTTTACGTTAGGTGAATTAAATCTCAGTGATTAAAAGAAACACTAAAAAAAGCCACCATGAGTAATGCTCCCCTCCTCCTAGAGAGTTGCCCACCCCACGCCAGTGCTGTGGTCTTCATGCTGCCACTTCTTTCTTCTGACTCCCCTGGCCTGGGGCCCATCAAGCGTGCAGTGAGCCCTGGCTGTTTGCATTCCTCGTGCAGCCCCAGCTCCAGGAGGCATCAAGTGTACAACTCCACATTCCCACTGTCACTCACAGAGCTGGGCCTTGGGTGTGGTGGGCCTGGAGTACACAGACGACTGTCCTCATATCCATTCCTGTGGCAGGCCCTGCTTCCCTGTCTGGACTTCCTAGGCCCATGTCCTACTGTCCCCAGGACCCCATGGGTCACCTTCAACCACCAGCCACCCAGGCTTTTCCAGTCAGCAATGAGGAAAGCCAGGTCTGGAGAGGGAGGGTTTGCTCAGTGTCCCACAGTGGGGTGGCAGCCAAGTTGCACCCCAAGAGCCTCACAATCAACCCAGTGGGGCATGGAGGAGGACAGCCCTGTGAGGTCAGGCAGCCTGAGAAGGCTTTGGGTCTTTTCGAGGCCCTTGCTCCAGGAAGGTCAGCAGCCTGGGGTGTGAGGATGTGGAGTGGGGACTGAAGTCAAGTGGGGAAGGCACAAGCTCTCCTGCTCCACTTCCTGTTTTTATCATTGCTTCAGTCATGGGAGACAGTTGTTACCACAGAGCCACAGCCCCAAACCCACTGTTTCCCTTGGTAAGTGCTCCTCCCTCCCAGGGTCCCTCTCTGGGTGCCTGTGGCCCACTTCCCCCTGCAGGCCACAGAACTGGGTCCCCCATGTCAGAGAAGGGTTGGTCCCTGACGTGAACCCACCCCTCTGGGCGCCACTGCTGTAGCCAGGCCCATAGCCTCACTAGACTGACCCCTCCCCTCTTCCCGGGGCTCTGAGCACCTGCTGTTTGCCAACTCCTATACCACATGTTGGTAGAGCGAGTGTGCAGTCTGAAGACAGGGGATAGCAGTGTCCAATTGTCCCTTTAATGTTTTGGGTTTAGACATCCCCTCAAAGCCTCATGTGGTGGCTGAATCTAGAGTGTGTGATTGATTTATGGTGGGGCTAAACCCGAGGGCACTAGGATTAAGGGCATGAGCACCACAAGCCCTAGGTAGTCTGAATAAGATAAAAGGGGCAGGAAGATGCTCTTAATGTCCCTTTGTTGCTTTTGCTACCATGTGGGTGCCATGAACTGTTTCTAGTCTGCATTGCCCTTCTGTCATGTGCCACTCTGCCTTGGAGCCAGCTGATTATGGACTGAATCTCTACAAACTGTGAGCTAAATAAACCCTTTCCCCTTTAATTTTGGGTATTGGGTATTTTGTCTCAGCAATGAGAGAAAAGTAACTAACATGGTCTCCTCTAAAGTTTCCATTACAGCCTTAATAAGGAAGGGGCTGAGCACACAGGGAGCCTTGTGCGATGGTCCTGACCTGGTCTGGGGCCTCAGAAAAGTTCCTCTGAGGAAGAAAGGCCTGCAGGCCAGGTGGCAGGTGGCCCCCTTCTTCTGTCTTTCTACAGCTTCTGAACGTGGGTAGAGGGAGGTGAGGAATGCTGTGGGCTTTTCGTATTTTATGTTGTTAGTCGTGTGTGCTGTGCGTACGTGTGTTATATGTATGTGTTGAGTGTTTTGTGTGCATGTGTGTGTGCTGCTGTCGCACGTGTGTGTTACACAGTCCAGTGCATAGGCAAAAGCAAACCCCTCTCTGTGGCCAGCAGGGGAAGCAGGGAGCTGTGGGGAACCCCAGGCAGTCCTCACTGTCCCCACTGGTTGGAGCAGAATGGGGAAGAGGTGCCCCTTCCCATGTGCAGCAGGTTGGGGCGCTGTCTGCACTCTGGCTACGGGGCTCCTCTTGGCACCACATGGAACAGCCAGGCCGTTCCATATCCAGAACAGAGGTGTGGAGGGCAGCAGACTCAGGTATTGGGTCAGTGCTGGGCTAACGCAGTATGGTGCCCTTCTCCTTCTCCAGGTGAATTCAATGTGCCAGTTCACCATAACCCTCTTCAGAACCCTACTGTGGCCTGGCCCAGTCGGCTCAGTCCCTACGGCTCTGTCAGCCAGGCCCTTCCTCACCCCTACCGGGCGCACCGACTCCTTCCAGCCCCACCCCAGGGCCCCTTCCCTACTCAGAGGCCTCACTCAGTGTCCCCTCTAGGGAGCTGCCCATCCTGTCACCCTAAGCTTGAGGACTGGGCCAGGGCCTCCTGTGGTTCCTGTTTCCACCATGTCCAGCAGAGGACATGGGTGACATGCACTGAGTCCCTCAAAGGCCTCAGAAGGCATCAGGGCCACAGCATTTCTCAGGCCCATTGACCCTCCAGGTAGGCTCACCTGGGGCCAGAGCAGACAGGCTGAGATGGGGGCGAAGCCCAGGCTTGGCCCATCCCCAGAGCCAGAGACCCCTTTCCTGGCCACAGAAAGTAGCTCTTCCTATCTACGCTCAGGACTCCCTGGGCGCCATTTTTCACAGAGGAGCGCATTCATGAGATGGGGTAGGTGGGCACCTAGGCCACATTTAGGGAGAAAATCATTCCATTTCTGACAAGAAAGGAGTCTCTGGTGGGAGCTGCATGTCCTTAGCCCTGTTCCAGCCTTTACCTACCTTTGCACTCAGAGACTGGCCTTCAGATTCAGAAACCCCAGATACCCGATTCAGAGAAACCACAGTCATATTGCTTGGTTTACATCATACTTGGTGATTGCTTAGCATCTATTTATGCCAATCATGTGGTTTTGTTTTTGGTTTTGGGTTTTTTTGGTACCAGGAATCGAACTCAGGGCCTCACGATTGCCAGGCAGGGCCTGCACCACTGAACTTCATCCCCAGCCCCTCACTGTTTTTTATCTACATGATTTCCTTTGAAAATACATTATTTAAGTAAAGATGAGTTGATTTTAAAAAAAACAACATCAACAAAAACTGAACAGCTCCCAGTAGAGGCAAAAGCAAAAGCGGTTATGAAGGTCAGGAGTTTGGGAAAGAGCGTGAGGGTTCCCAAGTCTGGGAGGTGGCTCAAGTCAGGTCTGGTTTTCTCCTGGCCTTGATATGCTGAACCTGACTCAAAGCACCTGGGTGTCAGGCTCCTGGTCTCCCAGGCCACTCTGGGGAAGGCAGCTGGTGGCCCTGAGGGGGAGGCTGGACCTCAATGAGTGAGCACAGCCCATCACCTGGTGCCACTGGCTCGGTGTCCACACTGCCACCCTCCCCTCTCCCCCATCCCCTTCCCCACAGCATCTTCCCTGAAGCTTTCAGACCACAGATGAGGAGCAGGTGGCCGGGCCCTTCCTCCTCCCCTTTCGAGGCTGCAGATGGCCTAATGGGAGAGGTGAAGCTTAGGTTCCCAGGAACCCAGTTTCCTGACTCTGGTCCCCCCTGAGCTTCCCTTTTTTCAGCCCCATCCTGTGACTCCCAGGTGCCTGGCTATTGGCAGCTGGCACCTTCGCTGAAGACACTACCACCACCTCTATCTGACGGTCTCTTGGAGAACAGACAGAGCCAGGGTGCAGCCAGCAAGGTACCTGGGCCCAGAATTTATGGAGACCATCACTCTCCTTCCCAATGTACTCTGAGAGCGAACATCTCCCTAATGTGTGTGGCCCAGGCCTCACACCAGCCCCAGCCCTACTGCAGAACCCAAGACAAAAAAAAACCTTACTAGGGCCAGGGATTTAGCTCAGTGGTGCCGCCACCTGCCTCGAAAGTGCAAGGTCCCAAGTTCAATCCCCGGTACAAACAAAACAAAACAAAACAAACCTCGCTAGTTGGACAGATGTTCTCGGGGTCATTGGGGTTCTGAGCCATCATCACAGCCATGAATCCTTTAATATCATACAATGTCCCAGGGAGGCTGACTGGCAAGACTGCTACCTAAACACAGTCATGTGGGGCGTGCACTGCACAAAGGCAGGAAGCCAAGAGGGAAGAGAAGCTAAAATCCAGCCTGTCACCATGCTGTGTATCCGAGTACAAGGGAAGGGACATCTTTTTGTATTTTGTCCCCTGGTGAGGAAACCTTCATACTGATAAGGGTATCCAATGTGTTACTGGTGCCCTGTGGACTTGGTGAGATTAGGGAAGGGTGGGGACTCACCATGGGATACATAGCAGCAGGTGGGATTCAAGTTTCTTGATTTTTTTTTTTATTTTTTTTTTTTGAGACTGGGTCTCACTTTGCTGCCCAGGCTCATCACAGATTTATGATCTTCCTGTCTCAGCCTTCCTAGAAAGGATTACTGGAAGGCACCACTGTGCCCTGCTTGATTCTTTAATGTCCTTCACTGTTCTTATCTAGTAAAATGTGTTAGGGAACTGAGCATCCCTGCAGGCCAAGGTACATCTAGAGTATGGCATCCTTTTAACGCCCACCTGCTCACTTTTTATGGCTTTCCTTCCAGTACTGGGATTGAACCCAGAGCATTTGCATTGAGCTACATCCCCAGCCCTTTTTATTTTTTACTTTAAAACAGAGTCTTGCTAAATTACTCAAGCTGGGCTGGAACGCATGAACCTCCTGTGTCGGCCTCCCAGAGTGCTGGGATCACAGGTGTTATGGCTGTGTCTAGATGTCCCCCCCAAAGCCTCATGTGGTCAATAGGTGGGCCTTTTTCAAAGTTAGCTGAATCTAGACTGTGATGTTGGGATTAAGGGCGGGTGATTACTTAATCAGTCCACTGATTGGTTTGGCACCACCTTAATTTTGGTAGTCTGGATAAGATAAAAGGGGGAGAAAGACGCTGTTAAGTTTCTCTTACTGTTTTTGCTACCCTGCACCCACCATGAACTGTTTCCCCTCTGCCATGAGCCTTGAAGCCAGCCAATTATGGACTGAAACCTCTATGAACTGTGAGCTAAACTTTCCCCCTGTAACTCTAGGTGTTAGGTATTTTGTCTCAGCAATGAGAAAAGTAACTAAGACAACAGGTGTGTGCTACCACGCTGGCTTTATGCCCCTTATCTGCACCTCCCCATCCCACGAAGCAGTTCATTCCCTCCTGGGTGCCTCTCAGCAGCAGGAACTTGCCTCTAATCCTGTGTTGTCTTCTCTGCCAAACTGCATTCCTAGAGGGCAGCGTCTATCTGGGTGGCCTCAGCCTGGGCACTGAGTGTGGTGAAGCATGAGTGCCCTGTACATGTGTGACCCACAGCCCTCAGGGCCCCTGGCACCACATGGGCAGGTCACTTCAAAGACACAGGCCATTAAACAAAGTTATTTAAAAAATAATTCCACCTATTATTTGTGTCTATTACTCTTAAAGCCCTCTCTCCGCCCATTTTCTTGCTTCTGTGGCACAAAAGCTGGGAACAAGGGTGTTTACAACCCAGACTCCCCTCTGGGAGAGGGAGAAAGAGAGGGAGGCAGAGGGTGGGTGTTGTTCCGTGCTGGCCTCCTGGCATCTGGTGCCCACCCTCCTCTTCCCCATCAGCACCTGGCTGCTCTGCTGGGCCCAGTTTCCAGCCTTCTCTGCAGGCTTGGCCAAAAGACCATGCCCTTGCCCAGGATGGTGAATGGAAGTGATTAAGCTGTTTGCAGATCCCTCTTTCTCCCCTACTGGCTGATCCCAGACTTGCTGACAACCCAAAAGATGACAGTGATGTGTTACAGGCTGGAGTCAAGCCACTGACGGAGCCTGGGTCTCTGAATGTCCTGGTGGAGCAGAAGTGGAACACCCATCCGGAAGTGTTGGTTGGGAGAGGAATGTACATCTAATCTACATTCTTTACACTGCTGGGTGTGGGGTCTCTTTGCTTCAGTAGTTTAATCTTTTTTTTTCCTTCAGTACTGGGGAGTGAACCCTGGGCCTTTGTACTGAGCTCCACCCTTTTTATTTTGAGACAAGGTTTCACTGAGTCACTGTTGCCCAGACTGGTTTAAACTTGTGATCCTCCTGTCTCAGCCTCCCAGAATCCTGGGATCACTGGCATTCCCCACCATGCCAGGCTTCCGTGGTTTAATCTTACCCCACGAAAGGGAGCAAGGAAGGGAGAAGCCATCCCTGAGGAGTCACACAGAATTCCCTTTAGGAGAGAGGGGCAGCAGAGACCAGGCTGTGAGCTTTGTCCATCCCACACTTGGGGAATGAATGATGGGCCACTTGGTTGCTGCAGTTGCAATGAAAGCCAGTCCTTGTGCAAGTAAAGGGGAGGGACAAAGAATCACGGGACATTAGGGTGCACTGCAGAAGGCAACTCAAATGCAAGAGAAGCCACTTTCATTTTATCTGCCATTCTTCCCCTAAAGACTCAGGCCCCTTCCTGGGGAGGGAGGCAGGGTAAAGTTCCCACCACAAACACACACACACACACACACACACACACACACACAGGTCCCCACGTCACAAGGGCCTCCACCGAGGAGAAAGGCTGGCTTGCCCAAGGTCACTCTGGCTGTCAGAAGCGGAAGGGCCAAGGAAACCCTAGGAGAGGATTTGGAGCCGGGAAGGATTTGAAGCTGGAAGCAGATGGGGAAACCAGCAAGGGAAACTTCCCCAGGTGGAAAGATTAATTCAAGAAGCCGAAGACAATGGATGGAAATGACCTAAGGAACCAGGACAGAGGGAGGCCTGCCTGTCGGGCCTGGTCCCCCAGGCCTCACAGCCTGATGGCCAGTTGCCTTTCCTACTCACAGGCCTGGAGCTGGCAGGAAACGGGAGGGCTGAATCACTGGGAAGGGACACCGGAGCCCAGCATGAACTGTCTGCACTGAAAGGACAAGATGAACAAGGGCAGGGCATGAAGCCCAGACTGCCAGTGTGGCCTGCAGGCTTCCCAGGTGATACTCATTCATTGAGGTCCCCTAGATGCTGGTCCAGTGCATGATTGCCAAGGCCTGGGCACCTGCAGGGACCAAACAGACAAGACTCCATCCCCTACTCTAGTGGGGAAGGACCATTACCACCCTCACAACAAATAAATAAGTCAGTTACCTAGATGGTATTTATTTATTTTTGTGGTGCTGACTGAACCCAGGGAGCACTGAGCTACACCCCCGACCCATTTTTATTTCATCTTGAGACAGGTTCCTGATAAATTGCCCAGGTTGGGTTCAAACTTTCAATCCTCCTGGTTCAGCCTCTCAAGTAGCTGGGATTACAGGCATGCACCACTACTCCTGGCCAACAGATGCTATTTAAAACCAAACAACAAGCTGGGTGTTGTGGTACACTTGGGAGGCTGAGGCAGGAGGGTTGTGAGTTCAAGACCAGCTTGGGCAACTAGGCGAGCACAAGGCTGTTCTGGAACATAGCAAGACCCTGCCTAAGAAACAAAACAATAACAAAAACTCCTAAACAACAACGGGACAAGAAGAACTGGGAGTGAGGGAGATAAGTGCACTCCAGGATTTGCAGAGCCCAGTGCAGAATGAAAATTCGAGGCCCTGTTCATAAAGCAGAGGAAAAGGGGCGTTAAAGATACACATGCAAGTTTTTCCCTTTCTTGGGCAGCTTCTCTCAACTTATTGCTGTTTTTTATTTGGTATCAATGTCGTTCTAAGAAAAATTTAAAATTTAAATTATTAGCATGAGTTTCACCATTCCTCTTTATATTCTGCGTTGCCAGTTTTAAATGCAAATATCAGGGCATTTAACTCGAATATGGAATCACAGAAATCACACAATTTGTATTTCGTGTCTCATCCCTGAGGGTGCCTGGAGCTGTAGGGAAAGGCAAACAGAGCCAGCCTGCGGAAGGAGCAGAGTGTCCCCCAGTCCAAGCGAGGGGCGCTCCCGGGCACCGGGCACCCTCGGGGTACCCTCCTTTTAGACCCCAGGAGCCCACACGCACGATACACACACAAGACGGTGGTCACACCCGCTCTCCGGAGCTGCCAAGTTTCCTTCCAAACAAACACTGCCCTACTCTGGTCACCCCGGATGTAGGCGGGGTCAAGCCAGGCACCTCCTCCCCACGCGTCCATTGCCCCCGCCTTGGTAGACGCGCCTCCCCACCTCTTTAAGCCTTCGTGTTGGCGTAATGCACCACCTGATCTTGACCACGCCCCCTCCCGGGGCGACGTGGGAGGCGTGCACCTGCAGCGGACCTGTCAGACCCAGCAGACTGCCACAGTTTTTGAGGGGGAACAGAGAAGAGACTGAGGAGCCCTAAGTGGCCAAGCTGGGACACACTGGAGTTGAGGGTCCAGTCCCTGGCCATGCTCCATTGTCCCATTGTTTGTGTTCACTTTCAAAACAGAAACCCGCTGCCTGCCTTGCAAGCGCAAGGTCCCAAGTTCGATCCCCGGTCCAAAAAAAAAAAACGGAAACCCAAAGGTGAAGTGACTGGTGACTTGAAGGTCAGTGATAGCAGAGCATAAGGTGCCAAGTGTGGGGCTGAGTATGGGAAAGTGAGGGCAGTAGGAAAGGTGGTGAGGAGAGGCGTGTGAGAGCGCTGGCCGATCCCCATGGTGACCTAGGGACGCTATGGCCAGGTTTAGCTTGATAAGCTCGCTGAGTAGCCGCCCTGCGCACCATCCCGAGAGTCACTAATGGTTGGACCCCCAGGCCCTCAGCCCAGCTGTCTGCTTCCGTCCCCAGGGAGACAGGCGGATGACAAGTTTCGCAGGCTCTCACCCCAGAGCACAGAGGAGCTGGAGCCTTGAGAGGGAGAGGAATGAAGTCACACCCAGAGGGGTGCGGGACCTGAGTGCTGGAGCTGAGTGGCTCACTTGAGCAGAGTGAGGAATCTTCGGGAATTTTGTGAGCTTGTTGTTAAACTTCTGGTAACTTGAAATTGGCCATGGTGGACATGTTTACGTAGTGAAAGTCAGCAAACACTACACCTCAGGGTGGTGGGAGTTCTTTCTTCCAGAGATCAAGTTGATCAGCACTCCACGGACAATAGGGCTACAGCTGCCAGCACCCAGGGCAGGGAGCAGCCTGAGACTTGCAACCGCATGCACACCCCATGTACCCTCAGATTGGCCAGGGACACACAGGCAAATCAGACCCTCTCGAGCATCTCCGCTCAGTTTAGCAGAGAGACAGGAAAACAGAGAAAGTTATAAACCTAAAGGATACTGACCACTGCAGCAGACATATCTTTAATCTCTGGTCTGTGCCACAGGGCCAGGAACTTTCTCCATTGTACTGATAGTGAAAAGGAAGTTCAGCAGTATAAAGTCACCGGCTCAGGATTACACTGCTGGCAAAGTCAGGTCTGAAACCCACATTGTCCTGACTCCTGAGCTCATGGCTTTAATCGCTGCAATGTCCTGTCTTCACACTTCACATGTATCATGGAGCAGGGAGGACAGAGCAACTAACCCTGCCTACCGGAGATGCAGGGATGGCATTGGGAAAGGGTTCCCACAAGGGGTGACACCTGATGGGGCCTTGAAGAATGAATAGGAGTTTGCCAGGCAAAGTGGGGAAAGACATTCCAGGTAGAAGGAACAGCATAGGCAAAGGCATGGAGGAGAAAGAGGGTATAGGAATTTGGAAGGAAGAAAGAGCAGGGTGGTGTAATAAGAGAGTATGGTTGGGAGGGAATAGATGGGAAAGTAGGTTGGGATTTTGGTGAAAAGGACCTAGAAAGCCAGGCTAAGTGATTTGGTCTTTATCCTCTAGGCTTTGTACAAGATGAAAGATCCTGGAAATCAAACCCTACAATTATGTAAATAAGGTGAGATTGTTCCCATGTCTGATTTATGAAGTGCTCTGAAGTAGTGCTTCTCAAATCATCTGTGGATAAGGGTTGTCACAGACCAATACTTTTATAGAATACAAGGAAAATAAATTAGAAAAGTAAAATGGCAAAAAAAACCCTTCATTTTTTATCGATTTATTAGACATAAAATTACTCTATCAAATTTCTCTACAAGTTCTCAACCCTTACTGTCTACACTCACTTTGACAGGGACGGGCTGTCCTAGGGTCTCATCATATCCCGGTCAGCACTGAGTGCTCCTGAACAAACCCTACCTGGAGATGAGGACACTGGTGCTCAGAAGACACAGTAGTGTCTAGCCCAAGGTCACACAGCTGGTGACTGGGGGTGCGGGTTGAGGGGAGGAGCTGAGCTGGGACTGTCTATCTTGTACTTGGCCAGCATGGCGGGTACAGTTGAGGCCTCCACAGAGCCCCTCTGCCAGTCCTAGGAACCTTGTCCCTCCTCCTCCTCCACTTAGCAGGTGGGAAGGGGGCACAGAGTCAAACGAAGATGAAATTTCCTTGCCTAGGGTCCTGCTGCAAGAGTGTGACGGAGGCGGTAGCCTCCAGCTCTTCTGACAACAGCCTGTACTTGGTGGCACCACCCCACCTGCCTCCATCTGTGACCTCCAGGCCAGTTGGTGGCAAGAAGCATGAGGGAAGGAGGGGCAGGAAGAGGCAGGGGACTCATCCATCGCTGGCGATTACACGGTGCTTTGTCATTCTTAATTACCTCAGCAGCTCTCCTGCCAGATCTCCCAGTGGATGCCTGGGCTGAGAGGACACAGCTGCAGGGCCACCAAGGAGGCAGACTGGATGGGTGGGCCCGAGGGGTCCCTCAGGAGCACCCCAGCTCCTTTAGTCACTGCCTTCCTTCAGTTGTTGAGGGTCTCCCACTCATGAGACACTCTGAGAACAGGGGGCAGAACTGAAATCCTCAGATGTGTATTGAGCATTCCCCTGCCAGGTGCTCCAGGGGACCTTGCCTGGGTGAGTGACAATTTCCAGCCCCTTTGCCTGAGGCACACTTAGTGCTAGAAGAGGCAAACAACTTCACCATAATCATTACATTAATAGTGACCAGAGCAACCACTTACCAAGCACCTGCCACATGCCAGGCATGGCACCGAGCATCTCCCACATCTTACCTCACTGAAGCCTTAAGGGCCCTCTAAGGTCAATATGGTACAGATGAGGAAACTGAGGCTCAAGTTAGCCAAGGTTACACATATATAAATGGTGGGTTTGGTTGAAGAACCCAGGTATGTGGAACTCCAAGATCAGTCACTGTGTAGGGACGTGTGTGTTTGTGTGTTCGTGTGTTAAGGAGAGAAGCATGGTGTGTGGGTATCTCTGATTGTGGGTACTGAGGAGTAGGCCAACTAGATGTTCTGGGCAAAGCTTGGGCATCTGGGCAAGGGGAGGATGTTTCTGGAAAGGTGTGAGGAGGGAGGGTTTCCGAGGCAGCTGGTTGGGCTACCTGGTGAATGGGCCAGAAAACTCCTGCAGTGGAGAGAAGGTCACAGCTGAGTGTAGACAGGAGTCCCTGGGGCTCCTGACTCACCACAACCCAGGCTCCCTAGAAGGCTGTCTCTGACTGAGCCGGGGGTGGGTGGGGGACTGCCAGCTGGGGCTGCCTGGGGGGCTGAGGAAAGGCTGAAGCTTCCCCAGCTCAGACCATCATAGGCCAGGCTGGTTCTAATCACCTTTCCCTGGGGACCAGCTGGGGATTATGACAATAAGTCACTGGTGCCATTTCATCTTTATTGTTCATCCAGTTAGGAAAGAGCATTTAGTTTTATTAACCACTTACCAGTCCAATTATTTAAATACGGGATGAGTCAAAATTGCATTATTTTTTCATTAATTTTTGTAAGATGACAGGAAATATAAAAATGATAATTTTATCAAATTTGTTCAATACAAGAATCGACCAGGTTAAAGTGACACCTGCCTGAGTGACACTTGGAATAGTATGTAAACAAACACGCTGCCTGAGTGACGCTGGGGGTAAACTGCTATGTGGTTAAAATAGGCAACATATAGAACACGTACTATACACTAGGCATAATTCTAAACATGTCACAAACATTAACTTTTCAATCCTCATGACAACCCTGCAAAGTAATTCTGATTGTCTTCGTCTGTTCTGGCTGCTGTAACAAAATACTGGAGTGAGTGTCTTATAGACAACAAGAATTTATTTCTCTTAGTTCTGGAGGCTGGAAGTCCGAGGCCAAGGAGCAGGCAGATCCCATGGCAGTGGTGGGGGACGGGGGCGGGGGGTGTCTGGTTCACAGATGCCGTCTTGTTCCTGGAGCCTCATGGGGTGGAAGGCGCCAGGGATCTCTCGAGCATTTCTTTTCTACTCACTCATTCATGAGAGCTCTGCTTTCATGACAACCAGCTCCCAAAGGCCCCTCTCCTAATACCATCCCCTTAGGGTTAGGATCTCAGCGTTTAAATTCTGAGGAGACATAGACATTCAGTCTGTTTTATCAGTTTTACAGGGTCTTGCTATGAAGTTCAGGCTGGCCTTGAACTTACTATATAGCCCAAGATGGCCTCAAAACACCCAAAGGCATGATCCTGAGTCGATCTTCCTGCCTCAGCCTCCTGAGATTATAAGTGTGCACCACCATGCCTGTCCCATTTTACATTTTTGAGGAAACTGAGGCTGGCGGAATGTAAATGAAGTAAAGGCCATGAAGTAGAGATGTAAGGGAGCTATGACCTGCTGTCTCCCACCAATGACTCCCACTTTAGGGACAGAAGAACAGGTGGTCTGACTTAGCAGGGACAGACCATTAATGGAGCCCAGGCTTCCATCTTGATCCCAATGTAAGCCGAGGTCGCAGCTGGAGAGAGGCCGAGAACCCATCCTAGCTCCCTGGAATCCACTCTCTCACTGGGTCCCCTGGAGCCCACAGCAGAGAAAGCAGGGGCTGGGGATACAGCTCAGTGGTAGAGTGCATGCCTAGCATGCATGATCACTGTAGAAATGTTTGCAAAGTTAGAAAGATTTTTTTTTTTAAATAGAGAAGAAAAATCATTGTCCTGAAGAAAAAGGTCCTTCCCTGCGCTTATAAGAATTCCAGATGGGAGCCAGGAGACCTGGCTTCTGGTCCTGGCTTACTGTGTGACCTTGGGGAAGTCCCTGCCCCTCTCTGGGCCTCAGGCTCCTCACCTGTGAAACGGGTTTGGGCACAGAAGAGGCCCCTCGAAGCCCTGACTTCTGTTTCTGGGAGTGGCAGAAGGGGCACTAGTAGGCTGCCCTCTGCAGGGGCAGCCAGCTGACAGCTCCCAGCACGTCACTGCTGGTAGGACGCAAGGCTAGTTAACAGTCTTCATGGCACACACTTCCCAGGCTGCCTTCCCAGGATGCCTGCTTACCTTGCATATGGCACCTCCTGCTAGCCGGACGCTGCCAGCTGCTCGGGCCAGCCCTGGTGACCACGTGTCCTCCAGGATCCAGAAAGGTCTCTATGGTTTTCAGACCCAGCTTCCCTGGAGTAGACAGCGGGGGATACACAGCCCTGTGACCCCCCAGAAGTGACAGAATGGAAAGGGACACTGACTGTTCCAACTCCATTTGGACCTCTTGTTAGGCATTTGAGATTCAGAAATGAATCAGAAAATCTATCTACCCTTGAAGGACGCAATGTCTAACAGAGGGGAGAAGAGCAACACTCACAATGCTGAATGCTCAGGACTGTGGGAGCCCCGGGGAGAACCCTAATCCACGGTGGCAGCCCAGGAGGCATCCTGGAGAGATGTCACTGGAGGGGACATCTCTAAAGGTAGATTCTCGTGAACAGAATTCAGCCCTTCTAACTCCTGTCATTGAATCCCTATGGGGCTGGGGATGTAGTTCAGTGGCAGAGCAGTAGCCTAGCATCCGAGAGGTCCTGGTTCAATCCCCATCACCACTAAAAAGTAAAAATAAAAATATAATCCTTATAGATAGCCCTGAGCAGCAGGTATTGTTACAGATGAGGCCCAGAAAGGTGAGTTCACAAGCACCCAGAGGACAGCTGGGTTCTGACCCCTGCTGCTGCTCTCTGGGGCCAGTGGGCCTGAGTCCCATCCTAGCCTCAGACTTCGAGAGTCCCTCAGGGTTCCCATCTATAAAGTGGTCTACCTCAGGCTTCACTGGCCGCACAAGCAATGTTTCTGGGCACAGTGAAGGGCAGAATGGCTGCAAACACTTGGTGTAGAAACAGTGGAATGTGAGCAAGGCCTCCCTATCCTGCTGGGGCTAATACAGCCCTGCCTTCCTCAGGGCACAGTAATTACAGAGGCCGAGTCGTACCCTCAAGGGAAAGAAGCCGGGCAGTGGCAGTGGCTGGGACGTGCTGTGCACTCGCCTTGGCCCAGAATCCTAGAGTAAGGATTCTAAAATCCTGGAGTTAGAACATCTGAGTTTGAGGAAGTCTAGAGTTCAGACTGCCCTGGAAGTGCCTCCCAGGAAGTAGGGCAGAGTTTGGGTTAGGTCATGCAGCACAAGGGTCCTGGGAGGCTGGCCGGATCAGTAGAGACAGGGATGACTTTCATTTTACAGATAACAAAAAAACCTGGAGGGGAAGGACCTGCCTGGGGTCACACAGCAAGTCTGTCAGAGGCTCTTCCCCACACCTCAGAGGCAGACAACGCAAGCCACACCATTTCCCAGACCACCTGGCATGGGGTAAGCAGGGGGCAGGTCAGGGTGCCCAGGAGGTGCCTCGGAGCAGCCTGTCTGCTGTATAAAGCAGTGAATTGCTAAAGGCACACATTTATACTCCTGCCTCTTGCCAACAAAGTTCCACAGACTCTGCTCTCTTACACCCAGCCTCACTGCCCTGGGTATCCCCCTTTCTTATTCCTGAACCAGACCCCTCCTTGTTCTGGTCCTCAGTCTTCCCATCTATAAACTGGTCTCCAAATACCTCTCAGCTGAGCTTTCTAGAATCCTAGGCCCTGACCTCCTGGGGCAGGGGCAGCGGCGTCTCTCGGACCCTCAGACCCCTATGGAGACTGGGGAGAGGGAGGAAAGGGTTTTATGTAACGCTTCCCGATCAAGGTCTTGGAGAAGCCTTTTGCCCTGGCAGCTTGTGCAAGCCAGAACGTGTGGGCTCTGAGCAAGGGCAGGCCAGGGCGGGGCGAGGTCGGGTAACGAGGGGGCGTGTCAGTGGGCGTTCCCGACCGACTTCTCCCCGCCCCTGGATGTAGCCCGGGAGCTCGCGCCAGGAGCTGAGGGGAGGGGAGGAGTGCGCAGTGGCGCGCCGCCTGGCGGGGCGGAAAGTTTTCCTGACGGAGTTTTGGCGGCGGCCGAGCGGGCCATGGACGCGCTGAAGTCCGCGGGGCGGGCACTGATCCGGAGCCCCAGCCTGGCCACGCAGAGCTGGGGGGGCGGCGGCCGTCACCGCAGTGAGTGTGTGTGCGTCCGCCGGGCCGGGCAGGGCCAGGGTCGGGCAGAGGCGCGCGGCCTCCCGGGGCGCCCGAGTCTGGCCAAGTTGGCGGGGATGTGGGGCCTGACCCGCGATCGCGTCCCGGCCCTGCGGGATCGGGGTCGCCCGGGGTCAGGTCTTGCTTCTGCTGCCCTCACCATCTGGGAGGAGGGCAGAGCCCGGGAGGAGACCGAGCTCGGGGTCCCCAGGTGCAGTTGGTGCGCGGAAGGGTGCGGGTGGGGAGGAGACCTTGGCGACCCCCGGCACCTCCCCAACCCGCTGCCCCGGGCAGCTAGGGAAGGCCGGAGGTCAGCGCCCCGCCCGGGGACGAGGGGTGGGCGCGGGTACTTGGGAAGATGCCTCATCCTCGTACCCCACGGGAGACCGCAGTGGCGGGCAGGAGCCCACTACCCCCCGCCCCTCGAAAGACGTGGTGGGAGGCGTCATCTAACTCCCAGGCCTCAGGTGTGAGCCCGAACGCACGTTCCTACTTGTTGGGAGCGGGCCGCCCTGGGCTGTCTCAGGTCGCACACCGAGCGATCTAGACCCTGCGACCTCTCCCCAAGCTGCGTCCAGGTGTTGAGTCTGGCGTTCAGGTTATTTTTGAAACCTGTTTTCTTTTGCGTCTTCCCCTGGGCTTCCGAAGTCCCTGAGAGCCTAGGCAAAAGGCAGACTCGCGGACTTATGGGAGCGGGTGAGCGCCCCCCCCCCCCCCCCCCGGTTACTCTCCAGGAGCCCATCACCTGGCACCTTCCCCTGAGGCCTGAGAAACCTAGCCTAGGAAGGCCTTCGGGTCACACAGGCCTTCCTGGCTGATACGGAGCCAAAGCACAGGACTCCTGCAAACCCTCACCCCTACCCGCCAACCACTAGGGCCACAGCCCCCCTCCCCCAACAGTACAGCCACCCCACCTCTAGTCCCTTCTTGTCTTCCAGGGCTCCACCAGGGGAGCCAGAGTTCCCTGGTCCCAGGAGCGCCAGCGTGTCTGGGCTGAGTGAGCCCGCCCTGCCCCTCCTCTTGCCCCAGTCTGCTGTTCCAGCTGTGGCTTCCTCCTAGCCCAGACTGGCATTGGGAACCCAGCTGGTGTCTGCTGGTTGGGGTGGGATCAGAGGCCTACTAGAGCCAGGCCAAGCACGCACCATCTCCCACACTCATTAACTCCCTTTAAACATTCGTGGGCTGCGACCAGGACTTCGGAGAGAATGACTGTCTCTCCCAGTGGAGGAACCCTGTTGTCTCCGGCGGAGAGAGGGTGGGTGGGGCAGGATGGGTGGGGCAGCCCCCCAGGGAAGTGATTGGAAGGGGAAGGAGCCCGGAAGAACCTCTAAATATGGGGAGGGGAAAGAGCGAGCCACTTTGGGTGTTGGGAAAGACTTTCTCTTGCCTGCACCAGTCTAGGGCAAGTCAGTTGTCCTTAATGATCCTGTTTCCTCACCTGTAAAGTGGGGAAGAACAATTCTTACATGGCTGGAGTGTTAAGAAGATTGTTGATAATAATGCTCCCTCCTCATTGGTGGTTTCCCTCCCCCATTCCCCTTCCTCCTGCTGTGTAGACCTTCAACTTGATTCTTACTATGGTGGACCAGGTTTTGAGGCCTGAGCCTGTGAAGACCTTGGAGAAAAGCAGAGGAGCCCCTCTGTCCCTCTCCTGGCTTCCAGAAGCCTTCTGTATCTTGAATGAACTATTCCAGTTTGTAGTTCTAAAGCACAGTTCTCCATCTGTAAGTTGCAAATAACTGTAGTAACTGCCTCAGACTTCTGTATGGGGGTTAAATCAGTGCATTTTACCAGACAGAGAAGACTTCAATAAATGGTGACTAGTGCATTTTTTTTTTAAATGAGACAGGGCCTTGCTTTTAATTTAGGCTGGCCTTGAACTTGTGGCAGTCCTCCTGCCTCAGCTTCCCAGTACTGGGACTGCAGGCATGTATCACCATGCCCTGGCTACTGCTTTTGTCACTGTGTTTTACAAAGTGTTTTTGCTCCTGTTACCTCTGCTCATGTGAGGTGACAAAATGAGATTCTTATCATCAGACCCATTTTAGAAGTAAAGGAACTGAGTTTGGGAAAGTGCGGTCATAGGCCTCAGATAGAGTTTCCAAGAGGTAGACCTCAGTTCCTGGCTGTGGGAGCTCTGACCAAGAGAACTGAGGCAGGCCCCAAACCAGCTTGGGCTGGTAGCATCTGAAGACACTGCGGCTGCATGCTAGAGGGAAGCCATGGGATGTGGGGGGTTGGGGGCTGGGGCAGCCTTGTTTGGGATTATGACCCAGCCAAGCAATGGGCCGAGCCCTCCAGATGTGAGGCCTGTGGTTGAGTTTTGAGGTAAAACTGACACAGTGGAATTAAGATTAGGCTTGACCCCTGCTGCCTGCAGTGATCTCGCCTCTCCAGTAAGATTAGCAGAGTCACTGCTTTATGTGTGGAGAAACTGAAGCCAGAGAAGGACTGCAGCTTGACTGAGGTCACAGAGCAAAGCCAGACTCCAGGCTTCTTTACGCTGAGCCTTAAGCCTCCTGTTTCTCAGTTGTCCTGACCTTGAAAGATGGTTCTCTCCCTCTCCCACGTAGAGTTTTTTCCGTCTTGAGAGCCATAAATATTTTATCTCAGTCCCTGGAGAAAGGGTTTTCCTTTCTTCCAGCTGCCTGGAAGGGTGGTTTGCCCTGGCCCTTTAAAACCCTTCTTTTCGCAGATACTGGGGTTGCTCCGACCCTTGGGCTCCTTGTGGTTATGTCAGTCTATTAGAACCCAAAGAAAAAGGATAAGGAAAAGGTACCAGTTCCAGTAAAACTAATTCATGGTGGGAGGTGGAGGAGGGATCTTTTAATTTACTTACAATGATATAGTATAAATATTATACATAAATAAACTGCCAGACCATAATACTTATTGAGCACTGACTAAATGTCAGGCACTGATATGGGTATTGGGGAATCTGGGAACTGAGTTGTGACTCAGTTTGGAGAAGGAGTCAAGAAAAAGGCCAAAGCTGCAGGTTAATAGTATGGTTAGGGATAGCAGGAACGCTGTGAAGAAAAGTAAAATGGGCCAGGGAACAGCTTCTTTAGATAAGAAGGTGTGTTTGGGTTCTTCTAGAAGTAGCCACTGAGACAGGGATCTGAGTGCAAATTATTTATTTGGGAAGAAGTCCCGGGAAATATTGTTAGGACAAATGAGAAGGGAAAAGAGTCCAAAAAAGCGGACATTATAAAGTGAATGACTACTGTGGGCTGCTGGAGCTTAATACCATGGGCGAACTCTGGGAGCCAGGGTAAATATGCTCCTCAGGGGTGCTCCCTTTGAGGACTGACTGGCAGTCCTGGCTGGAAGACTGCTGGGGATGGGAGGCCTTAATTCCCCAGTCTGTGTGGCATTGGTGACTCCAGCAGGCAGTGGCAGGGGCTGACAGTCAGTTGGCATGTGAGGAAGTGGTGCACCCAGGAGATGAGGCTGGTGTCCTGACAGCACCACCTCTCTAAGAAGGGGACTTGGAAGACTCAGGTGAATCCAAAGAGGAAGAACCTGGGAACCTGGGGACATTAACTGGAGGCTGAGCCTTTGTTCTCACAGGTCTAGTGGCTACGAGAGGAGATGAGGTTTGATTCAGAGGTTACCCACTGCCCACTGAGGGTCAGCTGCTCCTTTTAGGCAGAGGGCAGGGTGACCCCTTCCTTACATCAGAAAGCGGCTTGGTGGGCTGCAGGAATGGATATAGGAATTGAGTCCCAGTGCAGTCATTTATGAGCCATGGACCCACTCCTCTGAGCGCTTTATCTGTGAAATGGGAATGCCAACATATCCTTGACTCTTCTCAGAAAGTACTGTAAATGGTCTTGGATACATTAAAGCACTCTGCACTTGATCATTGGCAGTGACAGTAGCTCGAACTTAAGCTCTTCTCGGCATGGACCAGATGTGTGTATGGACATAGGAGCTTGTTTTATCCTGATGGCAGCCCTATGGGGTAGGTACGATTATTGTCCCCATTTTGTTTGTCTGTTAGTTTTTAGAGACAGTCTATGCTGGCCTCAAACGTTTTTTTTTTTTTTTTTGGTACCGGGGATTGAACTTGGGTCCTTCTGCTTTCGAGGCAAGCGCTGGAACCACTGAGCTAAATCCCTGGTCCCTGGCCTCAAACTTTTGATCCTCCTGGCTCAGTCTCCTGAGTGCTGGAATTACAGGCATGCACCACCATGCCCAGCTTATTTTCTCTGTCTCAAAGTGAGGAAACTGGAGCCCAGGGAGATTGAGTAACTGAACCCCCAGACCATCCAGAGCCCATTATTTTTTCTTACAGTATAAGTTGGTGCTTAGGAAACAGTAGGTGTTGTATAATTTGAAAAATTATTTTCTTTTGATAACAATCTCAAAAGCTTTCACTTCTGAAATTTGTCTAATACTTTTCACATCCAGAAGTTTCTGATGATGCTTCTGAAGACTGTCAAATAGATTGCAAACCAGAGAGGCAGCTGTTGCCATCAGGGCAGAGCTTGGGTCCATACCTGAGAGATTGTCACTCTGAGACTCCTAGGCTGTGGCCTGCCACACTGGGGAGCCCGGCTAGGGCCCTGCACAGAGGCTCCCTCAGCCTGTGGATTTTGCTGCAGCACTGATGTTCCAGATACCAGCCAGCTGGGTGCCCTGGGGTGGCAAAGGGACATAGGGCTTCCAGCCCTAACTCCTTGGTAGTTAGGAGGTACATGGTGATAGAAAGAAGTTAGACTGGGCTTATGGTCTGTCCCCAGTTAACTCCAGCAGTAGGTCATCTGTAAAATGGCAAAGTTGAAACAGCACAGTCATTACCCACCCTGAGGCTGAAAATAACTGGGACCGGAACAGGGCTCTGGACTCAGCCTTGTATTTGCTTGGGGCCTCTGGTTGCTACCCCTGAAGCCCAAGTCTCATTGGGAGGGAGATGTAGCCTCAATCCGTGAGCTGTAGTGCAGGCTGGCTGCATCCTGTGTGAGGTGGCTGGGTGATGAGCAGGACAGGATGGCAGGAAACCTCACGTGTCTGTCTGTCCTGAGGGGCCCCGTGCTGGTTTCTGAGGGGAAGTTGTAAGCACAATAGACCGCACACCTCAGTGAAGAGCAAGTCGTGCACAGGGGAGGAAGCTTCCCTCGAGGAAAGGAGCATCTTGGTGGGACCTGGGAACATTGATGACAGGGATGAGGGACAAGGGAGAAGCAGGACGAGACTGGACAACATTGTCCAGCAGGGGTGCTCCTTCCTCGTTCCACTTCCTGGGAGAGGCAGTCATAGATGGTAAGTCCATGGAGGGGAAGACACTGCGGGAGGCAGCTGCTTGGCTGTAGATGTCCAGCCTTGGGAGGAAAAAGAGATTCATACTCAAGAAAGGCGCCTATGATTGGCCTGATCCTCGCTGAGTACATTTCATTTCATTATCTCATAGCAGCCCAGAGATGTAGGGATTGTTGCCTTCCTCATTTTATAGATGAGAAAACTGAGACTTAAGGGAGATAATTAACTCAGAATAAGTCAGAACTTGGATGCTAGGATTAAGGCCCTTGCTCTTAACCCACTGGGCTGTACCTCCTCAGAGAAGGCTTCCTGGAAGAGCTGGTTTTATGGGGTTTTGATCAAGCAAAGGGAAGAAGAGTATTTGGGATAGAGTATTTGAGAAAAATCTCCAAAGTTGAAACTAAATGTTCCATTATGAGGAGGAAGTTTTTCAGAAGGAGCTTCTCAGCTGTGTGTGTGTGTGTGTGTGTGTGCACGCGTGTGTGTGTGTATGTGCGTGTGTGTGTGTGTGTTTTGAGAACGGAGGTAGGGGTCTCCAACAGTCACTGTGGGGATTGCCTGTAGTGGTGGACTGGGATCCTTTCTAACTTGTCGTATGACCTTGCACAGGTTGCATTCCTCTCTTGGCCTCAGTTGCATCATCTGTCAAATGAGGGATTGAGATAGAGGGTCTCTGAGGCTAATGAATACTTTTCAATCTACCAGTAAGCTGTAGAACTGGGGAAGGGTCAGGCCAGGGAAGGAAGAATGCAGAAAAATGCCAAGCATTTCAGAGGTCAAGGAGAACAGGGGAATGTTTTGACAGCAAAGAGATCACCAGTGACCTTGGCAGGCTTTGTTCCTTTGAAATGGAGGGAGAGGAAGTGGCTTTGGAAAAAGGCCAGGAAATGGCTGAGGCAGAGGAAATGGGAGAGTGGGGACATGAAAACTGGGGAAAGAAGGATGTTTGCTATAGGGCAGCAATGGATAATGAGATGAAGGAGGCCTCTGATTGATTAGTATGGTCTGCCCAAGGCCCTGTTAAGAAATAGAGAGAAATGGAGTTGAAATCACTTAGCAATGTCTGTCAAGGACACAGGCAATGGGCATGGCAGCACTCTGTTTTACCATCCTTGCCTAGATGGGTACCAGGTTGAAAGTGGTGGTCTGGGTATACTGGCTTGCTCTGAGGAAGCTTCAGGTATTTGGAAAACCCAATTCTAGATGGAAGACTGTACCACCAGCTCCCAGAAACTCTCCTTGACCTTTGGCTAGAATTAAGGTATTTTGCCTCAGGGTAAAGTAGCCTGCCACTAGTCAGGAGCTTGGATTTTAGAATCAGAGTGCTTTGAGCCTCAGTTTCATCTGTAACATGAGAATGAAAGAATAGCTATTTGCAAGGTAACTGTGAGTGTTTGAGGTGATAGTAGTAGCTAGTGTTTGTTGGATCTTTGTTACCTGGTAGCTCCGATTTGCCCCATCATGTTGCTATTATCTTGGCTTCTTTTCTTTTTTTTTTTTATCTTGGTTTCTTTGAGAAAAGGGCCTATATCTGATTTGCTCTGGGGCCTCTCATGTGGTACTGGACTTGGGACACCTCAGGGACTTTCTGTATTTTGGAGAGTCAAATGGAATAGGGTTATTTATGGTGGATGGGACAGAGGATAGGGTCCCTTTGGGCTTTAGGGTCATCTCAGTGGGGTAAAGGCCTAGGTATGAAGGCTAAAGGCAGTGTCTTGTCCCTGAGCTGGGATGAGGTTGTCTAAGTCATTCTTTTATTCACCAAATACTGAGCACTAGCTGCGTACTAGGTTCTAGATGACCAGTCAGCAAGCCCATAGTTTCCTGTACGAAACCCCCAACCCCATGTGTGTGGTATGTGTGTGTGTCTCTGTCTCAGAGACTCAATGGATTGTGTGGCTCAGTGCAAATCCGGAGACTGGGTGTATAGGCCCCCCTGGCTGTGGAGGAAGGAGATAGAGGCCCTGGAACCTAAGGCTCTGTGACAGGAGCTAGGAGGGGCAGCAGGGGCCCAGAGTGGATAGGGGACCTAAAGGAATCCTCTGGGCCCTGGATTCCAACTCCTAACTGTGTAGAAACCCCAGAGCCAGGCTGAACTTTGGGGGGAAACCCAGGGCCTCAGCTGTGCTGGAGCCTGTGATTCCCACTTCTGTACTAGATTCCTGTAGCTTTTCCATCAGCGCTGGCACAAGACTTCCCCCAGCCTCCTCTCAGGGGTGGTCTAGGGCAGCTGGCCCTGCTCACGTCTTTGGTGGCCCTTGGCAGCTGGTCCCAGTCTGGATCCTCCTCTGTCCTTAACAGGACCACAGGTGAGCTGGCCAGCAGTTTTCTCATCTGTGGAATGGGTGCAGTCACAGTGAGTACCTTCTGCAGGTGCAGCAGTTGTAAGGGGTGATAAGGACAGCAGGCCCCATAGGGGGAGTATAGGCCATGTGTTTGTGCTACAACCAGGCCTGCATGGGTCTGGACCCCGTCCCTGCTGCTTCGCCATGTTGTTTCCCTCTGACAGGGTACATCTGGGATTCAGCTCCAAGGAGGGCCCCTAGGGGTGGTCAAGCCTCCATCGAGGGCCACACCTCCCTTCATGTCCCTCTGCCTCCTCAGTGCCCTCTCCTGTGTGAGGGTCTCTTCCCAGCTTCCCCTCCCGGTGAGCAGCTCTTCCCCATCTCCCAACCTTCCTCGTGGTAGTCATGGTCAGGAGTCCTCAGAGGACCTTCCCATCTATCCTGGTCTGTGCCATTGCTGCACCCAGAGGGACAGCATTTTTGGTCTCAAAGGGGACAGGGGACTTCCCTGAGATGGGCATGGAGAGCCAGAGCTCAGACTAACCCAGGGCTAGTGAGTCAATGTAGCATCCTTAGAGAAATCCTCTCCTTCCCCATTGACCCTTACCCCAGCCTCTCTCCTTTGGCTTTGCTTTTGCTTTGCTGGTCCCCTCCCACCAGCCAGTTGGTCTCTGGATGTGCAGGTGGACTAAACAGTGGAGGGTGGGTTCATGGCAACCGGTCAGGTGACTATAATTCTCTACTTGCTGCATGTGGCTTTTGTCTCATGCCTTTGCCCCTCTGAGCCTCAGTTTCCTGATCTGTGTAATGGGACAGTACCCACCTCACAGAGTCACAATAAGGATTCAGCAAGAAAATGGCATGATTTCCCCTGGGCAGTTGTTAGTATTGAAGTTCAGTTTGGGTTTGGAACTTGAAACATGGCCAGATCTCTGGCACTGGCCGGCTCCTGGGCTTGGTTATGTGCCCTGGCTTCCTTGGACTTGGATCTGTCTGCGGTGGGTGTGATACAAAGTCTATCTTATGGATTCTCCTGAGAATTAACAAGGACATTTTGTGTAAACCTTCTCACCCAGCACTTAGTGTGTTCTAAAAAACATTAGTATTAATACTAAAAACAAGGCCGGAGTTTTAGCTCAGTGGTTCCACCTCCTGCCTTGCAAGCGCAGGGTCCCAAGTTTGATCCCCGGTACCAAAAAAAAAAAGTAAAAACAATGATGGTGGACCCTGGGACCCTTTGCCAGGTTTTCCAAGGAGGTAGATTAGTGAGAATTGGCTGGGTCTGAGGGCCACCATGTCCCACCCTAGAGCTGCCAGAGAACTGGACAGACACCCGGGAGACACTGCTCGAGGGCATGCTCTTCACCCTCAAGTACCTGGGCATGACACTGGTGGAGCGGCCCAAGGGCGAGGAGCTATCAGCCGCTGCTGTCAAGAGGATCGTGGCCACGGTGAGTGCCCTGTCAGGAGAGGGTGGAAGCCACGGGCTTTGTTTCATCGAAGCCCCAGCTTGTCACCCCAGAGGGATATGACTGAGCCTGGCCCTGCCCTTGAGTCTCCCTGCGTCTGGTTCAGAGCTTTGGCGGAAGGGAATAGGGTCAGGGCCAGTGTCCTCCTCTCCAGCCATTATGGCCATGGCCATTCCAGCCTCATCTGCAGCCCAGGCTCCTTCCCTAAGTGTTAGTGACATACTGGCATTAGGGAGCCTGAGAAGGTTGTTGTCACTCAGACACATTTCCAGTGGCATGCGGAACAGTGTAGCCCACCAGGGACCAGATTGCCCTGCTCCCCACTCTGAGTGAGCACAGGCCCATTAAATCTGCTTCCGGTGGTGGCCTTGACCCCAGGTTCAGGCCCCTGCGTGTGTGGTGGGTGGAGCAGTCCACAGAGGTGGAGTTGCACTGCTGGGTTGTGACAGCTCTCCCAGCTGTGTGTCCTTGGGCAAGTCCTTTAGCCTCTGAGTCCACTTCCATGAGGAGGAAGATGGGAGTGCACCTTCTGCCTGTGAGGGCCAGTGCTGGTGCTAGTGGACAGCAGCATTTGTCCCTGTTTTATTTCGAGAGGTGCTGGTCAGGTGTCCTTCCCATGCCACTTGCCAGTCCTCTGAGCTAAGCCTCACACAGGCCCTGTGTCTGGTGTGTGGAGTAGCTAGGTGTAGCCTAGGGGGTGGATTGCAAGAAAGGCAGGCTCCTCTTACCCCTTTCTTCCCCCAGGCCAAGGCCAGTGGGAAGAAACTACAGAAGGTGACTCTCAAGGTATCGCCACGAGGAATTATCCTGACTGATCACCTCACCAACCAGCTCATTGAGAATGTGTCCATTTACAGGTATGCCTGGCAGGGCGTGGTCCTCATCACTCAGACACTTGGCAGTACGTGGAGTGTCCTGTCTGAATCCAGGACACTTGATATCTGAGTGACCTTGGAGACTCAGTTTTCTCATCTGTAAAGTGGACTTGGGAGCAGGTCCTGCCTCACCATGCTAGTGCCCAGCACCCAGTTCACAGGGAGCACTTGGTGAGGTGGCACTTGCTGCTGTCCCCATCACCAGTTGTAACAGGCAGCTGAAGCCTGACAGAGCCTGAGCCCCCACCCCCCATCCCCGTGCTCCTGCTGTATCTCCTGCATGCTGCTGAGTCACTGTAGGAACAGACAGCTGCAGAGTCACTGCCTCTTCCTTCCACTGTGAATGCAGCAGCCCAGCCCTAGACATCTGGCTGGGCATCCCAGGATGCCTCATGCAGGGTCCGGAGCCAGAGTATAGATGGTCTTGTCCAGTGGGCACCCTGGTCCTAGGGAGGCAGGTCTAGCTCTTGGAGCCCCAGGCTACCCCCACTTCTCTCTTTGCTAGTCAGTTATAGTGTTTCAGAACTGGAAGGGCCATCCCAGACCCATTTTATAGATAAAGAAGCTGAGGCCCAAAGAGGGAATGGCCTAACAGTGCATAGTGAGGTAGTGGCTGAACAGACATGGGCACCCAGGTGGGAGCTCTGCCAAGCAAGTCCCTTTCCCTAGGCAACTTTCCACTTGCTTTGTCCCCAGGGAGGTGGCTCAGCTTGAGCAGAAGCAGAAGCACAAGCTAGTAGTGGGGTTGGGGGTTGTGTATGTGTTGGGAGATAGTTTCAGAGTTTTGGGCTGTACCTTTCACTCATCTTTCTGAATCTACCTGCCTGCCTTTCACCAACATTTCCAAGTAACTGCTCTGCTGAGGTCTGTGCCAGATGAGGAATCTGACTCAACTCGTGCCCTCCTGGAGCTTCCTCTCTGGGAGGGGAGAGAGAGGAGGAAATAGGATATAGAGTATGTCCCAAGAGGGCAAAGAAGGAGGTAACCACCTGGGGAAACTTGGGACAAACTCCCAGGGGAGATGGGAGCTTACTTGCTGGGGCTTGAAGAATAGCAGAATCTGGCTGATTGGTGCCAAGGACCCAGGGTGTTTAGGCAACAGGCTGAATCCTCTGGGAGGAGAGGAGGCAGCTGGGGACATAGCACTCTACTCTCACTTGGGGTGTTCTGTGGTTATTCAAGTGATACAGTTGTAGTTGGGGCCACCCGGTGAGGAGTGAGTCCACTGAGCTGTTCCATCCTGGTCCACCAGCTCCTCCCCTGATGTTTGGAGATGGCGTGGAGGGATCATTGAGAGCATGAGAGACTGAGGGCTGGGGGAGCTGAGGTTGTGAATGAGCAGGGCAGGAGGTATTCCTACAGAGGGAATGGCCATGTCTCCCCTGAGCCCACTGGGACCGCTGCTTGGATCGCCTTCACACATTCCCAGCCCTGTGCTCCACCCTGGCCACAGTTCCAGGGGGACTTGCTCAGTGTCTCAGTCACCCTGGGAGAGACAGGCCTGGGTCTCCTCTGACATCTGGTCAGGGAGAGTCAGGGCAAAGAACAGCAGTGGACAGCGTGGTGTCCTGCTTCCCCTTCTAGCCAGTCAGCTCAGGCCCTTCAGGGGCAGAGGGCTGATGATTCTGGCTTCTGGAATCCCACCAGTGATTTCATGTCCCAGCTCTGCCACCGGCTCTATACTCCCAGATCTTTAGCCTCAGTTTCCTTGTCTGAAAAGTGGGGATAGTAATAGACCCCATCTCAGAGGGCAGCTGTGGGAATTAAATGAGGCAGTATGTAGAAATTTCTTGATACACTGACTGAGATGCAGTTAGGGTTCAGCTATTACTATTTTTGGGGGTGGCTCAGTATGGCATGGGAGGAAGAGGGAGAAGTGCCCTCCTCCAGTCTTTACCCCCAGACCCTTCTGCCTGGCTTGGATCCCTCTCCCATAGATGGCCCAGGATGTGAGGCTTGGAGGCCAAGGCCAGATCTACAGTCTCACTCCGGTGAACAGGGAACAACAGGCTCTCTGGAACCCAGAAGATGCCCTGTAGCACCTCTCAGATGTGATCAGGCCCCATGCCAGATGTGTTGACACTTGCCGCTTGCCTTTCAGGATCTCCTACTGCACAGCAGACAAGATGCATGACAAAGTGTTTGCATACATCGCCCAGAGCCAGCACAGTGAGAATCTCGAGTGCCATGCCTTCTTCTGCACCAAGCGGAAAATGGTCAGCAGGGAGGATGGGACTGCTCTCAGGGGCCTGTCTGATGTGGGAAGCAAGACCAAAAGTGGCAGTCACTCAAAAAGGATGAAAACCCTTGAGACTCTCAAGTGTGTACCGAAAGCTGAGGGGACAGAGTAGGGCTGCATCAGGCAGTCATCCAGCTGGACAGCCTGGCTGTATACAGTGACTAGCCCCTGTCCCGAGAAAGTGCTTGGGTCCCTTCCCCTCTGTAGAGTGATTTGTTGGCTATGAGAGGATTTTGGATCGCCTGCCATTAGTACAGTCTAGGGGGGAATAAGCTTTGTAGGTATTCATCCTTACAAATGGGAGACCAAAGTAACCCTGGGTGAAAGGCAAAGCCCAGAGTCCTCAGGAGATTAGACTTGCTGTGTGTATGAGTCAGCTTTCCTGTTTCTAGGATAAAAAATATCTGACACATGCACTGTTAAGGAGGAGAGGTTTATTTTGGCTAACAGTTTGAGAGGGTCCAGTCCATGGTCAGCTGCCTCCAAGGCAGGAACATCATGGCAGAAGGGCATGGTGGAACAAAGCTGTTTACTTCATAGTGGCTGTAAAGTAGGGCCTACAGAAAGAGCACCAGCGAGAGGTGTACCCTCCAAAGGCTGCCTCCCATGACCCATCTCTTCCAACTGGGCCCCAGCTCCTAACAGTACATTCAGCTGTGAATAGCAGCAGATGACTCCACTGATGACTATAGTGGCCCATGATTCAGTCACCACTTCAAGAGTCTCTTAATCCAGTGAAGTTGACAAGTAAGATTAACTGGAACAGAGAGACCCATGGCCATGTTTGATATCTTCTACAGACCCATTCCAGTGCTAGGCTCTAAGGCATTTTCCTGTTTAATCTTTACAACAACTGTGCAAAGTGGAAACTATTATGATCTCCATTGGCTTTCTTTAAAATCTTTTATTTATAATGAAACAGACCCCCAGAAAGCCAGCTGGCTTGCTGAAGGTGACACAGTCAGCATGAACAGTGAGTCTTTGAACCTATATTCCTCCCTCCTGCACAACAAGTTGCCAAGAGCTTCCTGTCGTTTTGGGGCCACTTCTTGACCACCTCTAGCTGGTTTGAGTGAATGAAAGACCTTGGGGGGTCTTGGGCATCTCACTTGAATTTGAGTGAGGGCAAGGAGCTGGAGTAGGTCAGCCTTTGGCATTGATGCTTTTGTTTCTGAGGCCCCTGAGATCTGAGCATCTTCCATTTAAGGAGGTTCTTGACATCTATTGATTCAATATCAGCATCTGTTAACCTCTGTTAATAGCTCAGAGCCAGGTCCCCCTGCCCAGAATTCTTGGAGACAATATCCTCTCCCTTTCCCAATCAAAGGACACATCAAGAACATTGGTGGATCCCAGGCTTCCTGCTTTAGATATTGTATAAGTTTCCTATGACTGCCAAAACAGATGATCATAAACTTAGTGGCTTAAAACAACACAAATGTATTCTCTTACAGTTCTGGGGGTCAGAAGTCTAGAATAGGTCATCGGGGTTATGTTTCTCCTGGAGGCTCCAGGGGAGCACCATTTCTTCACCTTCCCTGCCTTCTAGAGACACCTGCATTCCACCTGCTCCTAGTTCATCCCTCCATCCTCCATCTTCAGAGCCAGCGGAGTAGCATCTGCCAGTCTTGCTGATGTCAAATTGCCATTTCTCTTTCTGACTTGATCCCTCTCAAAGCCCCTGTGATGACATTGGGCCTGCTGAGTAATCGAGGATAATCTCCCCACCTCAAGATTATTCTTAACTTAATTCCATCTGCAAAACTCTTTTGCCATGGAGGGTGACATTCACAGGTTCTAGGGATTCAGAGGTGTACATCTGTCAGGGCCATGAGTCAGCCTACTGCAGGTATTGCAGAAGGGGGACTATAGGAAGAGCCAGACCAGATCACAGTAATGTGCTGTGTGGCCTTGGATAAGATCCTGCCCTTCTTTGGTCTGCTTGCCTATCAGCAGAATGACATCCAGAATTATTCCCAAGAGCCCCTGTTTCTTTTGCCCACCTTGTTTCTTTGCTGCAGATTTGGTGTCACTGGCCATTCAGCCAGGGTCTTGTGATGTCCCAAGGCCCTGAGCTGCAGTGTCTTTTCCCCTGAAAACCTTGTTCTCACAGTTGGTAACCCTTGGAGTTGTCTTCTATGAGGACAAGGACTTAAGAATATAAGCTCATCGTGTCCTCATTGTTTTCTCTTCCTCCCTACTGGTGAGCAAGTGCTTGGCAGGGCAGAGTGGCTGGCACCCTGCTATTCCTGCGGTGTGGGTCTGGGTGGAGGGTGTTCCCAGATGCAGTGATTTCCTCTCGATGGGGGTTCTGGGAGTAAGAGAAAGAGGGAGCTGGGCCAGAGGATCTTAGACAGGCTTATGTGAAATCAGCCTGCCCCCAGGATAGAGGGCAATTGCCAAGGAAGACAGAGCCCAGCAATGCTTGGCCACTGGCAGCTGACCCCTGTTGGGCAGAGGGCAGGGCTCCTGCTGCACACCCAGAAGAGTCTTCATGTCTCAGCACATCCTGTCTGGGGTCAGGGCTGACTGACTAGACTGTGGCTTGTCCATCTCGCTTCTTTGTGCCACTCAGCCTCCCCCGTGCAGGGAACCCTGGGAGATTCTCTCTGAGAGACAGCCCAGCCCAGGGTGGTATCAGTCCACCCAGACCTTAGCTCAGCCCAAGCTGGCAGCGTGACGGTCTCATGGCCTGCCCTCGTTGGGACACGGACATTTTCTGGACTCTGCAGGATTTCTGAGGGGAAAGCAGAGGGGAGATGGGCACCTTGGGCTCTGCACTGATCAGCTGGCAGCTGCCTCCGTGGACACATGGTGTCACTTGACCTGGGCTAAGCCCTACACTGGGCATGAGGACCCAGGGTACACAGACAAGTCTGTGGGAATCCAGGGTCCTGGCTCTGGGTTAGGTCATTGTACCTCACTGGAGGTCAGGAGGGGCCCCAGAGACAGAGGCTTGGAAGGATGAGTAGTGAGTAGGGGTTGGCCAGGCTGAGAGGAGGTGCATGACAGGTAGCGCTCACCAGTGTGGGAATTACAAGTGCAAGGCACAACATGGGGGGCTGTTGAGGACTCTTGGCTGGTGGATAGCAAGGCAGAGACAGCCTGTAGCAGGCTTTGAGTGGGATGGTGACCCGGCCATCACTCCTGCATCTCCATCCTGCACCTCCTCACGGGTGCCTGAGTGAGCAAGGAGCTTGAAGAAGGGAGGGGCTCCTTCCAGCCAAGGAAGGCATAGCCCAGTGCAGGGGCAGCACAGCCACCCAGGCCTCCCCTCTCTGTTCCTGTTGTGCATAGTCAAAAGTTTCCCTACAAGGAAACCTTTCCATCTGCCTAGGAGGGAGGCCTTTAAGGGCACTTCAGCCTCTGGGCCAGAAAGTAGAGTTGGAGGAACTCAGGGTTGGCGCACAGGTGCAGGGCTTGGATACCCCCGTTCCACCTTGCATGAGGGGTGGGGCCGTGCCCTCAAGTGGCTGGCCACATTCCTGGGTTAATCCTCAGGAATTTATACTTCTGGGAATCAGGGCTGCTAGGGGCACAGGGCCAATTTGGTCTGATTTAGCCCCTTTTGAGGGGATAAGTCTGGTTATTGGGAACAAAAGGGCAAAACATGGAAAAGTGGACTGAGTGGAAATTAGTCAAGGTGACAGACAGAGGTACAACCAGAGACATGCAGGGGAGGGCTGGGTGCTGGCCTGGGCAGTAGGAAGGCTTCCAAAGCCGACCCAGCAGTTCTTCCCTCTGATGTTGCTGTGGCTTCTTGCAGCCGCCCAGAAGTGGCCCCTTCCCCATTCCCATCCCCATCCCCCAGTCCCTGTCCAGCCTGGGCCTTCAGCCACCTGCACACATCCACATCTCCAGTTATATTTGGCTTAACTTATAGATTGGAACATCAGGGCAAAGGGGCAGGAATGTATGCAAATCAACTGGCAGATTTATGCAAAAACAGTATAAGCTTGTGTCCCGAGGTTTCCAAGAATAATGGTGTTTCCATATCCCTGCCACACTGGGTGACCAGCCCTTGCTTGGGTATAGAGTGATCTGACTCGGGCTGGTAATTAGTCCATATTTTTAGTTCATGGGCAATTCTCAATGGTAACTGGGTCTATTAAACTTGATTCAGACGTGACAGCTTAAATTGTAAACAGCTGTGAAGAGTTTCATACTTAATTACCATATTTAAATTTTGCCATAGAGCACCCATACTTCTATCAAAAATGTAAATGACGGAGACATTCAAATGAGATTTTATACTTTGTGAAGTTTAATTGGCACGGATCACTCAGCTTGTTTAGGGATTTTATTATTTTTTTTTTTTTTTTTAAGAATTTTTGAAGACAGTGGCCACAGATTCATTTCTCAATTAAATTGAGTTGTCTGGTACAAGGGAGGGAATGGGGCCGAGGCTGGTTAGGTCTGAACCTTTGCATTTGAGGGTCTAACATTTTGCTCTTACCCAGGGCTTTCTTTTTTTTTTGGTACAGGCAGTCAAACTCAGGACCTTGCACTTGCAAGGCAGGCAGCGGAACCACTGAGCTAAATCCCCAGCAACCCAGGGCTCTCAGAAGGAAGCTCAGTGGTGTTGCTGGCATCAGTTATAGCTTCGAGCTCTGGAGCTTCCACTCCCAGTGCTGAGCTAATTAACCCGTTCTGAACTGGAGTCACAGAGAGCAGGGTGTGGAGATGAATGTGGGCTGGAGGTCTGGGCTGGCAGGAGGCCTCAGAAGCCCTGCCCCTTGGTCAGATACAATTCAGCCAGCATTGTTGTCACCACTGAGGAGCTTGTATACTGTGGGGCAGCGGTGGTAGGGAGCAAGCAGACACAGACACAGACATGTGAGCTAGAGCCACTCATTTGCATGATGCCAGAGGGGGACAAGTGGTGACGTTTGAGAGGATTTGAAGGAGTGGATGGGGGGGGAGGGCAGAGCAAAGGCCAGTACCCTCATATGCAGGTTGGTTACAACACTGAATAATTTTGATCCCTAACACTCATTGACATCTTGCTCCTGCTCAGGAAATTTACCAGCTGCCTCCTCTCTTGCTGGGATCCAGTTATCAGTTATCCCTCTAACCCTGTATATCTGTAACCTCCTCTGGCTGGGCTTATTCAAGGAGCGGCTGGGCCCTTCTAGCCCTGGCTTTTTTCTCTTCTCCAATTCAAAGGGCTCAGGTAGTGTGTGAAGTCCTCAGGTAACTAGGGAGGGCTTCTCTGATGTAGTGAGCCTCAGTCAGTTGATTCAGGAAAGCCCGAAGTGGAGGTGAATAGCCACTGGGGGGATGAATGAGGGTGGGAATTTACCTTGGCCAGAGGCTCAAGTGGCTCTCCAGGACTGGGCTTCAAGTTAAGCCCCAGGCTGCTTTGGTGACGTGGCAGGGGCCAGCCCTTCCTCCTCCAAGCCTGGGGTTGACCCCTCGGAGCTGGAGCGAGGAAATTGGAGCCCTGCCCTGGCCTCCCCAGCTCTCCAGTTCAGACTTGCTCTTCCCTGGCTGAAACACACCCCTCCCACCCCCACTTCCTGTTTTTCAGGCGCAGGCTGTCACCCTCACTGTGGCCCAGGCCTTCAAAGTTGCCTTTGAGTTCTGGCAGGCAGCCAAGGAAGGTGAGTCTTTATCAACATCAGGGTGAGGTGGGGGCTGGGGAGACAGATAAAGCCCAGAGTCAGACCTGCACTGACTCCCAGTTTTACCCTGTACCTAGCTTGTGTCCTCTCACCTGAGTCTCAGTTTCTCCGTCTGCAAAAAGTACATCTGCTATCTCTTTCCCTCAGGGTATTTGTGAGGCTTAAGCAACATCCGAAGAGTGTCCTTCCTCCCTCTGGAGACCTAGCAGTTTCCCTGAGGTTGAGTCTACCCCTGGCCAATGATCACTGGGGACAAAGTGCTGGGATCTGGGGCTCTGATGCATTGTGCCTTGATCCCACAGAGAAAGAAAAGAGGGAGAAAGCCAGCCAAGAGGGAAGTGACACGCTGGGGACCCACCATGACAAAACACCTTCATTGAAAAGCTGTGAGTCTCGGGCAGAATTGGGGGGCTTCAGCTGCAGGGCCCTCTCTCCTGGGCTGGGGTAAACTTTTAGTGTTTTATCAAATCAGTGATACACATTCATTATAGATAAATTCGATAGGAAAAAATTAACTTGTTTTCCATCTCTGTGTCCACATATATAAATACTGTGTATGTATATATCCTGCTGTGTGCCCTCTGAAAAAGTTGACAACTGTTATAAAAATTAGTCTCAGCCATCAGAGAGGGACAGATTCTCTCCTTGTAGGCAGCTGACCAGGGCTGACAGCAAGTGTCAGGTGGGGCTCTGGCTGGTCTGGTGACAGGCCTGGACAAGGCCACATCTGAAGAGGGTGTCAGAAACTGGACAGCCCAAGGGCCACTCAGATGGGGTCAGGAGATGAGGCCAGGAAAGAAGTGGCCAAGCTCCCACTGATGCCTCTGCCTGGACCTCCTCACAGTGGTCACCACTGGGAACCTGCTGGACTTGGAAGAGACCACCAAAGCCCCACTGTCCACAGTCAGTGCTAACACTAATAATGTGGATGAAGCACTGCGGCCTCAAGCCTTGAGCAGCAGCAGTGTCATCTGGGTGAGTGGCCCTGTGCCCTGGGGACTCCACGGGATCCAGTGAGCCTCAGCCAGATCTGTGGATGAGCCTAAGGCAGCTCCTGGGTCCAGGCCCTGGCACCATGACTTGGGGCCTCTGGGAGGAACAGACCCAGCCCAGCTGCACCCAGGCTCAGGTTAGGGAAAGAACAATGTCCCCTTTGAACCCTGGGCTGTGTCCCCAGCAGTCCCGGCTCCCAGCACAGCTGTCTCCTCACAATGCCCAGCCTCTTGGCCTGAGCATCCACAGCTCTGCCCACCACAGGACCAGCCAAAGGCTCCTTTGTTCTTGGCAGGGCAGAGTTTGTGCCTGACACCCCTCCCTGGTTAGTAGGCTGAATGAGGAGCCCAGGACTGGGCTCCTGTCAGCCTGATGCTTGACTCCCTGTGACCCAGGGCAAGCCCCCTTCACCTCTCTGGGCCTCAGCTTTTTCATCCCCTCACTGAGGACCATGACATCTGCCCACAAATCTCCCAGAGGAATCTGAACTCTTTTAATTTTAATTTTTGACTTAGAAATAATTTGTGACTATGTTACAAAAATAGTGCAAGAGTCTGTGACAGTGATCAGAATTGGGAAGTGAGCACTGATATGACCTGTTATATAGTCTATAGAGCTTACCTCTCCCCAGTTGTCCTTCCCTGTCCTTTGTCTGGTTCAGGGTCTACTACAGATTGCATGGTCACTAGTCATATCTCTTTAATTTTTAAAAATCCAGAACATTGAGGGACTTTAGTAGCTGTCAGGTCCCTCCGGCTGTTGGGGGCAACCTGGGTGTCCCAAAGTGTGTCCTCTGTTGTGAGGACTTCACCCTTGCTGCTTGCCCAATGGCGCTGGGAGGCGGAGGAGGGACCTCACCCAGTGCTTTTCCACTGAGGCTCCTGCCATCAGTCATCTACATGAACTTAGGCTTTGAGCTTGGCTTTGGAAGGGGGTGAAAGGCAGCCTCCTTCTCTAGCCTTTGCCTTTTGGAGTTTGAAAGCCGTAGAAATCATCAGGTCCCACATTTTATAGGAGGAAAAGCTGAGTCTTAAGTAGAAGCCATGATTTGTTCCAGGTCCCACAGGTAGCTGGTGACAGGGCTGGGAACTGAACTCGCCAGCCCTTTCTCCTGTCCCTGCCTCAGCTTTGGGTCCCTGGGCTGAAAGGCTGTAGCTGTAGTGAAGTGGAAGCCCTGCCAATGCTAGTATCTCTGAGTGCCTCCCTACACCCCTGTGTCGAGCCCTGTAGGTCACCCAGGGCAGGACAGACCCCTGAGATGAGCGAAGGATCCTGCTCAGAGCTCTTACCTCCTGTTTTGTTTCCCCAAGGAGCTGGACGATGGCCTGGATGAAGCATTTTCTAGGTAATGTTGGCTGCTTACCTAGGGTTGGCCCTGCCTGCCCTTTCCTTCCAAGGACTCTGCCATGCCTGAGTATGAGTCCCTCTGATCATCTTCCCTCCAGATCAAGAATCCCACCTCTACTCAAATACCTCCTGGGACAGGGAGCTCACTGCCCAGGGAGGGAACCCCTTCCAGGGTGGCCAGATGTATTAGAAAGCTCTTATTACTAAGCCAAAACTTCTCGGTGGCTGCTCTGCCACAACTGAGCTGTTGTGCTAAACACACAGCAGCTCAAGGTTATTTTTTCTTCCTACACTGGAGGCAGCCTCCACTTGCTAGCTTTTTGCCGGCTTTGTCCCCTCCCCTCTGCACAGCTTGCCTTTATGCAGGGTCAGGGAGAAGGCAGTGCTTGATTAAGCCCCTTGAGTGCTGCATAGAGAAGGATGGCAGGCTCCTGAGCAGGGATTTTGGTAGAGCCCCATGGCGGTGGTGGTTCCCCATTTTCCCAGAAGCCATCCCTGTAGTCCTGGCTGCCTTCAGCTTGAGGACACACTGCCAAGAAGTCTGTGATCAAGGAGCGGCCTAGGCAGCTGGCTCAGGGTCCTGTGCTCTGGTCCCTAGTTACTCAGGTGCCCCTTTCCCCTTTGGGACTCAAAGCAGCTCCCTGCAGCCCTCCCCCTTCTGGGCTGTCACTTAGGGTTGGGGGTCTGTCGAGTGGAACAGAGGCAGGGACTTCGCTTTGTCCTCTTGCCTCTCCCCATCTTCCCTGCTTCCCTGCCTCACAACACCTCCTATTGTGAAGAAAAGCTTTTATTTGCTTTTCTCAGATTATTTGAGTATCATGTGCCTTTTATTAACAATTTCAGAAGTCAGCAAAGCATTAGACAGAAAATAACAGCATGTTATAGTCCCACAGCCCAGACTCCGCTTAATTCATGCTGGTCCTGTACATTGACACTATGTGGGACCCATCAGCTCATAGTCTTTGCCTTCAGCCCATGTGTCAGAAGCCCCTCTCCAGCTGTTACAAATTCCCACAAATACCTCCCGAGGATGTGGGCCATCATTCACATAGCTCACCCTATTCTTGCAGACATTTGTGTTGCCTCCTTTTTGGGTTACTGTTCTGAGTAGCACACTGTTGAACAGAGGTACAGCTAAGCAGTCCCCTTGTGATTGACCAGTTCCCACCCATGGCCAGCACTCACTGCCTTCCCACTGCTGCCCTCTTCCCTCTTCTCTGGGCAGCTCCTGCCCTGATTGAGCTCAGTGTGAGTGTCCTGGCTTTTCTGGGGATGAGGGTGGGGGCGATGGTAATCCCACTGCCTGGCCCACAGTTTAGACCCTCTAGGGAAGCCTGTTGTTCAGAGGCTGCACCTCCCCTGGTTGCTGGAACATTCTCCTTTGCCCCATGTCCTGCCCCCTCTCTCTTCTGGCCCTGGTATTGGCTGGGCTGCGCTGACTTCTCAGGCCCCACCAGCTCTGTACCTAGGCTCACCCTTCTCTGCCTTCCAGGCTGGCACAGTCGAGGACGAACCCCCAGGTCCTGGACACAGGACTGTCACCACAGGACATCCATTATGCCCAGTGCCTCTCTCCTGTCGACTGGAACAAGCCCGACACCAGTGGCACTGACCAGGATGACCTCTTCGGCTTCTGAGGGCCTGGGGCCAGCAGGATACAACCAGCCCTGACACATGACCACCGAAAGCCACCTGTGGTGGGGGAACCAGCTCCAAGCCCTTTCAGCCACCCCTTCCAGCCCACAGCAACGTCAGCCTGCAGATCAAAGCTGCAGCCAGTCAAGCAAGGGGAAGGAGAGAGATTTTTTTTAACCTCCTCTTTCTCTGAACTGAAAGAAGCTTTGAATATTTATTTAGTGACTCTTGGTCTGTGCTTGGAAGCCAGTTTTCCATCACACACATAAGGGGTGCAGTGCTGTGATTGGCCTTGTGCTCTTTCTCTTCTTGAGCCAGCTCTGCTCTCTGTGTGTCAGGACAGTGACCAAAGCATTTCTTGTCCCTCCTCCTTTCTAAGAACCCGGATTTCCCCAAGGACATCCCCACTCCTTATGGAAAGCAGCCAGAACTCGTCATCTTCTGAGCTCAGGAGGAGCCTGCCACCTCTGGCTAGGCCTGGGTCCTCAGGCTTGCCTTCCTCAGGGTCCAGCAGGCCTGGGATCAATCCCTGGCCTTGGAGCTCTCAGGAGGCAACCCTTCACCAAAGATAACACATAGCTTGGCACTTTAAAGCTTACAGCAGATGTAGCCCCAGGGGCTCCTCCGTGGTGCTGAACTGAGTAGAGCTTTCTTTCTGCCCTTCCTTCTTGAAGGGGCCCCACCTGTGCTGCGGCCCAGTGTGACGGGCTGCCCATGACTTCCAGAGTCTGATTAACCCCCTCCCTCCTCATACTTCCTGGGATGATGTATGAAAACTAGCACCTAGGTTCATGTAGGACTATTTTGCAGCCATTTCACAGATGAAGAAACTGAGACCACACACATGGAAAGGGTGGAGTCAAGTAGAACCCAGACCTGATGCCAAAGCTGCTTTCTCTGCTGCCACCTCTCACAACTCACACCTCTTTTTTTCTAGCTTTGTTGTCCTCCCAGGAACCAAAAATCCCCAGCTATTTTCTGACCAAAATGTGTTTCATAACAAACCATCTGGTGCCTTTCCACACAGAACTGGCACAAGACTCTGTGCCCTGCTGGCTTTCTCACTGTCGATTTCCATGAAGATGCAAGTTTTTGAAGTCTGCTAAATCCAAGGGTGAAACAAAATCCAACTCCATAAGCATCACGCTGTTCTCTTTCCTGACACTGCAGCCCGGTCAGGACATCCTAGCAGCAAGCTGTCTTTAGAATCTCTCTTTTCTTCCTCCCCACTTGGCCCTTGGGCTCTGGCATCCTGAAACCCAGCCAAGCCTGGAGCATCTTTCCCATCCCGAGGTGCCTCCCAGCAGCCTGGCTTGTCAGGGCAGGTTTCTGCATCCCCAGGAAACACAGGCATTTCTTAGAAGCTGCGTCTCTAACTGAGGCCCTGTATCAGAATAGGCCTGGAGGAGGGGCTCATAGGACCTTCATCAGAAGGAAGGTGACTTCCTTTCCCTATCCAGCGTCCATGCCCCTGCATCCCCTCAGACTGGTTTCAGCCTCTGTGGTTGTTGGGGCAGCAGGGTTGAGGCAGCTCACAGGCTGCCCTTGGCACAAGGCACCCGTGGGCCTTCTGTGTTGTACTGGCCACACTGTGGCCATCGTTGGTCCCTTGTTGACAGCTGTCTGTGCTTCCCGAGTGTCGACAGCCAAAGTCTTGTGCATTGCTTTGTGACGCTGTAAAAGGAGGCTAATGAGGGAAAAAAACAAATAATAAATGTTCTCTTTTTGAAATACAAGCAGCACTTAGAATGCTGGAGTGACCAGAGTGCAACAGCCAGCAGCTCCTGCCCTTTGTCAATGGAAGTGACCACAGACCTGGGTGGGCAAAACACCAAGAAGCAGTATCCCGGTGCATCCAGAGCAGGGATAATGGTCTCGGAGTCCCCTGTTCACCCCACAGATGGGCCTACGTATGATGAGGTCACCTTTGGACAACTAACAGTCCAGCAGTGATCCAGTGTGTCAACACAGATGAGGTCTCTGAAAGCGGGGGCCAGGGGTCTCGGGCCCCTGAAATGTGTATAAGATTTGTGTGTGTCCATATGGGCCTTTTTCCCATTGAGGGTGTCATTTTCATAACATTCTCAGATGATCCATGACATTTATTCACTTGTTAGATTTACTCTGTGCTGCAGGCGGGAGTGTCTCATGACTTGGGAGACCCGAGGCCCAGTCCTGGCTCTGCTGTGTAGGGACTCTGACCCCGGATCAGTCACTTCTTTCCTTGAGCCTTGCTTGGTTTTGCCTTCTGTGAACAAGGTACAACATTCTTTCTCTTCCTGCCTCCCTGGGTTCACATTTGGGAGAATGTGTACTCACAGGCTCAAAGGTTACCTGAGAGCAAAAGAGAATTGGGACCATGTTGTTTAAGAAAATCAGAATCAGTGACAGTGGCTATATTAACCAAGTACTTCCTGCATCCCAAGAGCTCCCGACCTAGCTCACAGTGGCCACACTGAGCCCAGATCCTGTCAGTTCCCCTAGTCCCAAGGGCTCTGGGCTCAAAAAGGAAGGCAGTTGTGTCCTGAGTGCTTGGTGGGGCCACTGCCCAGTCATACTGTGACCCTCACCTGCCACATCCTGGCCTTTAAAGAGATGTCTGTGGTCGAGCTGCCGTCAGCCTCCTGTTCATCTGCGTAGTGACCACCATGCAAGACTGCTCCTCAGGTCTCCCTGGCTGCTGTCCAGGGACTCTTCAGTCCCCTGGCCATGCCGCAGCCTTGGGCATCCTCTCTTTATCTCTTTACACCAATGATATTTCAAATGTCCAGAACCCAGAGGCAGAGCTCTCTGATGTCAATTGTTGGGTAGACTCCCTGTGAATTCTGAGTGGATCACAGAAGCCTAAGAAATTCTCTCCTTTCTTCTTTACCCCATAATCTGAAAAGACACCCAACAAATTCATCTTTCGGTTTAAATTTGGCCAGTGTCTTTAGTCTCCGGATGTCTCAAATTATGAATCCTGAGCACCCGCCGTCTGCTCTTTCATGCATAACGAATGGAGCAGGAAGAACAAAGTTGCCTTTCAGATTTGATGTGACCTTCAGCTTCTCTCAGTAGATGTTGGATCTTCAGGGGAAATCATCCCAATTAAATCTCCCTGAGGGCTTGTGACAAGCCTAGTTTGGTAATCAGGGTGAGTTCCACGGCTGGGGTGCTGCCTTGGGCCTGGGCTTCACCCATCTTTCCTCCACCTATCCCCGCATGTGAATCAGCAGGTGGCCTTAGGAAGTGACCTTTGACCCCATCAGTCCTTTATGGCCAACATCAGTGTTACCAATCCTTGCAGCTTTGCCACAAGGTAGGTGGTCCTGGCCCCAATTTAGGAGTGGGGCAACTGAGAGTTGGGGGAGATAAAGTCTCATAGCCAGTCAGAATTGGTCCTGGGATTTTGACCCCAATCTATCTGGCCCCAGAGCTCATTTATGCTGTACTGTGCTTCTCTTCATAGAGCAAAGGACACCCAAGCCAAGATCCTCCTGCCCTGCTGTGCTTGCACCAAACCCAGCAGTGAGCAGCTTGGAACTTGGGAACAGCCGGCCGTGGCTTCTTCACAGAAAGTCAGGGCAGGGACCAACTTCACAGACCCACCACAACAGAACCTTCCTCAGGTGGCTGCCCTTCGGGGCCACTTCTCTGGACATGCCCAGGTTAAACTCAGGGCCAAGGCTGCATCTCATCACATCGGGCACCCATTGCTGCCAGCAGTGTCATCCAGCTTGCCAGTGTGGCCCCAGCATGAGCCTGATGTCCCTCAGCAGTAAGGCTTCCTCTGGCAGTGGAGGTGAATGCCAGCCCCAGAGAGGGAGGGAGGAGGGAGCACACCTCTGAACACCCGAAGCAGTCACACAGCCCATTTAAGCTCCCTCAGCAACATGCTAGTGGTGATGTTAGTCCATTGTAAAAAAAATGACGCTGAGGGCCACAGGTTATACAACCTAACAGCCTTATACAGCTGCTAGCAGACAGGCCTGGGATTTAGATTCCTTGTAATCCTTGTCCTGGAGTGGCTCCGCCTCTTTTGAGGTCACTTGGAACATTTGGAGAACATGATGACCTTGCTTGGGAGCTTCTGCAGCCAAGAATAACCTCAGCCAGGTGCCAGCCCAGAGCCTCTGGGTGCCTCTTGCTTCTAGCTAGGACACATGTGGGCTGTGTGAGTACGTGTTGCCAGGTAGTAATTCTGAGTGCACCTGCTGAGCCCTAGCTTGGCCCATCCGGATGGCTGACCCCTTCATAGTCCAGGGGTGTGTGTCATGGTGCCCTTGAAGGGCCCTGGCCATGCTGTTGCCCATACCAGTGACCAAAAATCAGAACTGAAGAATGGTGCCTGGTGATTCAGGGGAGGGGGGGTCCTGGAAGAGAGGAGTCCTCCAGCTGGGCCTTAAGGCAGAGGAAAAGGGCTTGAGATGGCTTTTGCTAGCTTGGTTGCCTGGTGAAGCCAGGGCCTGTGTTTGATCCACCCCATGGCCCCAGTGTGCAGGCCGTCCTGGCATAGCATCTGGCCCTCAGTGAATCAGCTCATCAGAAGGTAGAACCAGCCTGGCTTCCTGAAAGAATCTGTAGAGAGGAAGGGTGGTCCTGGCACCTACGCAGCTCAACAGTCTACCTTGTGGGCCAGGAGGCCCATCGTCCAGCATGCTATCCCATGTGCGCTGGGCTTAGTCATTCAGAATTTCTTATAGCCAGGGTCCTGTGTGCCCAGTGATCCATTCCTCCGCCCTGATCACAGCTTGGTTTCCAAAATGCTCTCAAAGCAAGATTCTAGAATGCTAGTGCTAGAAGAGCCCCTGATTGTTCTCCAGCCCCCACTTTGTTTACAGTTGGGAACTGAGGCCCCCAGAGAAACAGGATTTTCCCAGGACTCAAGGACAGTTGAGAGGCAGAGCTGAGACTTGACCCATGTGTCTCATGGACCTCATGCCCTGTCCCCTGTCCACCCATGGCAAAGAAAGCATCCTTTCCATGCTCCATGCAGAAGGCCTCAGGCCCAAGGAAGGCAGGGCTTGCAGGGAAGTGGAAATGATTATGATAAGAGGCTGGAGAGGACCTCAGTGAGTTTTCTAGCACATTAACGAGCATCGACTCACACACACTCCATTCCCCCTCTCAGGCCCTGAGATCCCGTCTGCAGCTCAGGCTGCTGCATGGATGCCTGGAAGATTGACCTGCGAAACTCAAGCAGGGCAGATGGGGCTGGGCTTGAATCCTAGGTTTGCCACTTAGTTGTCTCATACATGACTCAGTAGTCTGTTTTCCATTTGCTCATCTGTGCAGTAGGATGGTGACAGATACGTAAGGAGTCATGAGGGTTAATGAGTGAACACTCCTACTGTCCTGGAACATGCTACTGTACAGCTGTCACTGCTACTGTTGGCTGCTCTATGAGTGGGGCAGCGTAGTGGGCTAACCCAGGACAAGGCCCACCCAAAGTGATAGAGCTGGGGTTGGGGGGGCACAACGCATGTTCTTGGAGCTTCCACCCCAACACCCCCCAGATGCACTTGTGGGCCCCGACCCCCCTGCCAAACCGTACCCTTCCAGAAAATGCTACAAGTTGGGAAAGTGTTCTGCTCTTGCTGTTTCAGTTGAAAGGCATAAGGAGAACCCATGTTCAGAGTCCCTGGAGAGGTCCCTGTAAGGGACCAGGGAATGTGCCAAGGTTGGAACTGCTATCTGCAGACTGTTCTGTGGTGGGATCTTGCAGGCGGGGGGAGGTGGAGAGTGCCTCACAGGCGTCTGGCCTTGAGGTACGGACGACTCCCCCGCCACACACTGACACTCTGGGGGTGGGGAGCTCAGGGGAGACCTGGAAGCCATGGCTCCCACATGCTGGGGGCCATGCTGAGAGCCCACACGTTACCGCATTTAACCCTTAGAACGGTGATGTGAGCCCTGATACTCGGGTGGAGTGACCCGACCACACCAGGACTGTAGCCCCGGACTGTCAGCACGTGTGCTGAGCCTGCCCCAGATGCTCTCTGAGCCAGGCCGAAGTCAAAGTCATTCTCTCCACATGCTTGTTCGAGCTGTGCCCACTGTGTCCTGGGTGCCCAGAACATGACAGAGAATGACAGGCATTCCCATCCTTGTGGGTGTTCTACTGGTAGGGGATGAAAGACCCTCCCCTCACACTGGTACAGGGAGCACATGTGGTATCAGCACTGTGAGGGAAGAAGGTGGGAAGGGGACAGGGACCCCCGTGGGACCAGGCTGCTTATATAGGGCGAGGCTGGCCTGAGAAAGAGCAGCTGAAGTGGAGAAAATAGCAGTGTAGACACCATACAGGAGGCAGCGGAAGTTTGGAATATGTGAAGGGGGTGGGGTGGTGTTGGTGGAGAACTGGGGGGTGACAGGAAAGGGGGACAGAGGGCAGCACAGATGGGGGCTCTCAACCTGCTCCTGAGGGCGGCTGTGGCTCTGCAGGGGTGTAAGGACACTGAGGCTGCTCAGTGAGGGTCCCCTGTGGAGACTCCTGAGCCACAGCAGTCCTTCAGGCCCAAGAGGAGAAAGCTCCAGGTTGACAAAGGGCAGGTGGGTGGCTGATGAGTGGACAGAACTTCCTCCCCATTTCCTGCTCAGCTGGGGGCTTCTGGGTCAGTGGAGGAAAAATGGGTGTGCACCACCAGAGCCTGGGTTTGGTGGTGTGCCTAGTCTGCGTGGCCTATGGGATGGGGTGGTCATGCTCTGAGTGGGGCTGAGTGGTACGCAGCCTGACGTCCCTTGTCACCGCCAGTGGGAGCGAGTGTGTTGCAGCAAGTGTCTCCACAAGTGTGTTCCATTGGCTCCTCCCCCCTGGAGGTCTCCAGCTGCTGAAGCAGGCAGGTCTCTGCCCCTGCTCCACAGATGCAGGACTCTGAGCTCAGAGCCCTTCTCTCCCAAGTCCCCAGGTTAGACCAGGTTCCTGCCATCCACTGGGAAGACTAGCATCAGGCCCTGTCAGTCCTCAGTAAGAGCAGGGGAACTGGGGTCCTTTGGGAAAAGCCAGGACTTCAGCACTGTGGAAAGAGCACAGTGAGGCATCAGGAGGACCTGGGTTCAAATCCCACTTTGGTCACTTTCTAGTACCATAACCTTCCTCAAAGGATACCTTGGTCTCCTCACCTGTAGAATAGGACCCACCTTAGGATCTATAAAGATTAAGTGAGCACTTACTGTGCACCAGTCACTTTGTTTTTTTATTTATTTTTTATTTTATTTTTTTGTTGTTAAATTCTTTTATTGGTACATTTTAGGTATACGACGCAATTACATTTCTCATTGGGAACTGTACCTTTACATAATGCATCTTGGTTCTTATTTTTACCAGTCACTTTCTAAGGCCATTACATGAATCATTTAATCCTCTCATTTAATCACTTAATCCTCATTTAATCCTCTAAAGTGGGCACTGGGTAACAGGCCCAGAGAGGGGGAGGTACTTGCCCAGAGTCACTCAGCAGAGAAGGGCCAGAGCCTGGATTTGAACCGGGCAGTCCAGTTTCAAAAGCAGCAACCTGAGACAGCAGATATAAAGCAAGGAGCCTGACTTATAGGAGGTGATTGGTCAGTGGCTGTCATTACTGAGGCTCAGAGAGATGAAGTGACTTCATACAGCCAAGAAGGGGCAAGGCCAGCGTACAAGGCCAGGCCTAAGTTGGTACACCACTGCTTTCTCTGTCCTAGCAGCTCCTGTTCCTATCTAGCCTGCCATCTGTTAGAAATTGAGATGGGGCCCAGATTGGGATGGATCCTGACAAAGGTCACACAGAAGACAGGGACTTTCTTCCTCGTCAGAGAACAAGGATGAAAGGCAGAGACAGACCCCTGCATGATTAGCAAACCGCAGTTGTGGGTCTGGATCCTTGGCTGCCCAGCCTCACAAGGAAGTGGCAGAGGCTTTGGGACTGGCCTAAGGCATGCACCAAAACGGGCTGACTGTGGGGCCAATCTATTGCTCATTATCCCTAACAGCAAGGGGACTTTGGCCTAAAGCAGGAAGAGGCAAGGACTCCCAGGCAGGGGAGACCTTGGCTGGGCTGTGGTGTCCAGCCTGTGGCTCTCGTGTGGCCATGTCGTTGTGTGGCAGTGGGGCCCAATGCCATCTGCTCCACTGCCTGCCCAAGAAGGATCAGGAGAGAGAGCACATCTTGAATGCCACTTATCGCAGTAAGTTTGTCGATTCAGCTCATTACACTTAATTAGAATTATTTAATTAGAATCTTAATAAAAGAGTAAAGCAGGAAGGAGGCTGAGAGTGGAGGTAGGAAGATCCGTGCTGAGCGTGTGAAGTAGACCCAGCTCGGGTGGCGGAGGGGTTGCCAGGACACTGGCCTGGAAGGCTGGGCAAAGGCGACTACACATGAGGACCACCAGAACCCCGGACCTGGGCTGAGGGCACTGGGCACAGGGAGCAGGGCCCATTTCTAGCACCCGGGGAACTCATGGCTCATGAAGGAAGCAGCAGCCAGAGGGCTATGAGGCCTGGAGTGGGAGTCAGTGACACTATGGCAGCCGGAGCGGGGCCTCTGGCCTGGCCTGGCCTGGCCTTTCTGGAGCAAGGATATCTGTGCACAGACCTGAGCACTGAGCCTGTGCTAGACAAGGAGATGAAGAGCTGCGGGCAGGTGCAGAGGGAAAGTGACAAGTCTGAGGCATGGCCACAAATTTGGGAAGATGGGGGACAGGTAGAGAGGTCAGAGAGAGCAGACACCCGGAGCCAGGTAGCCAGCTTTTGTCCCAGTACCGCCAGAGTAAGTTACCTTGGGATGTTATACCACCCTTCAGAGCCTCATTTTCTTATCTGCAAATGGGGTTATAATGGAGCCTACCTCTTAGGGCCCCATATGGACTAGCTGAGTGAATACATGTCCAACACATAGAGAGAAGCCTGCCGGGCAGTGGGTGCTCTGTACATTGGCTATGGTGATAGTTATACCTGCCCTGTGGGAATGTCTAGGAGGTGGTCAGTTATACAAGTCTAGGGATCAGAGAGTTACCTGGGCTGGGGACACAGCACAGGGGGGTCAGTGAAACTACAGATGGGGGTGAGCCGCCCTGAGAGTATGGTGGCATTGTTGTCACCCACCCACCTCCAGGTCTTCTGACCTCATTCCTTAAAGAACCCTCATTTTGTTCAGAGCCCTTGCTCTTTAGGAGAAACTGAGTCCACAGTCCAGCTCTAGAGGGGATCCTGGTGAAGCCAGGCCAGTCAGGTAGCAGGAGGTACTGGTTCTCAGTTGAGGCTGGCGAGCAGGACCTGGTTTTGTGGGCAGGGGAAAAGTCTGTCTCTCTCTCCTGGATACATGAATAAAGAAGCTGGTGGCCCATCCCATCCCTTTCAGGACCCAGATCTAGGACAAAGCTAGTGGTATACTAATATACCACCTCTCCAATTACAACAAAACAAAACAAACATGCAGATTTGTAGTGTTTACTGATTTCCATGATGTAAACATGCCAACTATGGCCAATTTCAAGCTAGCAGCATGACATAGGGAACATGGAGATAGGATATACATATCAGTCCTTGCAAGACAGCCTGAGCTGGCATCACCACCCCACAGATGAAGCCAGCCTGGAGAACCACAGAGCTACAGAAGAAAAGCAGCCATGCACTGACAGCAGACGTACCTGTGCCAGGAGCCACCTACCTGGGGCCTTCACTTGTACAGCTTTCTGTTACTTGCAGCCAAATGCATCCCACATGCTGGAGAGTTGCAAAGCAAGGAGAGGAGAGGACCCAGGCCCAGACTTCAGGCACTATCAGCATTCGTGAGGCAGGCAGGGAAGAGGAAGAGGAGAAGGAAGAGGAAGAGGAGGAAGAGGAAGAGGCTGGGAGCCCAGCAGCTATTAGAATTTGGCCACAAAAAGGATCTGATTTTGCACTGGGCTTTCCATAAACTATTCTGCTGCAGTAAAAGAGGAGAAAATATTTAGCCCCATTCCATAGAATTTTCCTGAGTTCCGGTCTGTGCCTTGAGCTAAGGACTTAGGGATCTAAGCTTGTCCTTTTTCTTTTCATTGTTCAGTGTCAGAGGCATCATCTGTCTTCAGAATCACCCAGCCATTTGTTGGCAGCATTCACTCAGGCCCTCAAAGCTCTGCCTTCAGTGGCACTGTTTTCCAGATGGCCACAGGGCATCATTTAATTAATTAATTAATTAAATGTAATTTAATTAGTTGTTTCATTACTACATACCACAGGCTGCTCAGTTCATATCCCTGGACACAAACTAGATTTTCCCTGCCTTCAGGCCCAGCTAGACCAGATGATCATCTCCCTCTTCTCCTTGGGGTGTGTGGTATGCCCTCCTCTCCTCACAGTAATGTCCAGACTGGTCAAGTTTCTTGTTTAAAAACAATGGAAATGGAATAATTTAAGCAGAACAAGAATTTACTGGAAGGACACCAAGTTGCTCATGGAACCGACTGGAGAAACAGGTTCAGAGAGAGGACAGGTGTCGAGGCAGGGTGGCGGCTCAGAACACAGGCAAGGTGCTCCTGCAGGAAGTGTCTGGTTCTGCTTCTGTGGTCAGGGCCACCGTTTCTGGACATCCCAACCTCAGCACTGCCACTGTCCCCACAAATGATTTCCATTGACCTCCATGGCACCTTTGTATCCCCCAGGCTCAGGGCAGGCTCCTGATTGGTGGAGGCAGGTGGCAAATGTCAGCTGCTGCGCTGGGAGGACAGAGCTGCCTCCCTGTCCCCAAAGATTTGGATACTGAGAAGGAAAAAAAAAAAAGAAAGAAAGAAAGCCAAACCAAAAAAAAGCAAACACCCACCTTGGCCAGACATGTGCTAACATTTTTACTTCATTGTCCCAGTTTTATCTTGGCGACAATTTTTTGAGAAGTGTTACTGTATGATACATGGGAAACAGGCTCTGAGTTCCTTGGTCAGTCATCACCCAGTGCTGGGGGTGCAGTGAGAACCAGGCTGGATGTAGGGTGGCTCTGGAACAGTCTTGAGCCAACTATGATGTTGGGCCTCAACAAGGCAGAAAAGGGCTGTCTGAATTCTTCCAATGCTTCACAATCCTGCCGTAGGCCTGCATGGTACAGGTGCTGGGCCAAGCGGGCACCATTCTGGGGACTGTGGCAGCCACAGCCAGGTCAAAGAGCTTCTTACCGAAAGCCAATAGCATGTTGGGACCATATGTTTTCTGTCAGGCCCCAGCACTGGGCAGTCTGTCACCCCCTAAGGTGGGGCCCACTGTGAGGAAACTCAGAGTCCTGCTGAGTTCTGAGGAAGAGCAGTGTGGGCCACTCACCTAACAACTGGGAAGAGGAGAGGGCACCTGAAAGAAAGAAGCAACCAAAGCCCCAGGATGGAGGCAGGGTCCTCCCGCTGTTGGCTCAGGGCTCCCTCATCAGACTGGGAGCTTCTCTCCTGGAGACTCCTACAGGCAGAGCTCTGCGTCCTTCACCCTGTGACAGGCTCCTGTGTGTAGGACTGCATCTCCCACATTGGACTGAGGTTTGTCAGGGCAACCACCTCCACCCTCAGACCGGGGACACCTGAAGGCAGTGTTCTCCTGTCAGATTCAGAGGGTGGGACCAGCGGAACCAGATGGAACCAGATTATCCTGAAGGGGCCCAAGGGAGGTGCAGAGACCTGCTGAGGACATCCCCCCAGGGACTAACTGACTGGGACAGCCTCCTACCTCCCAGCTGGGGAGGCGGGGGATACTTGGGGTGAAAGGGTGAGGTGTGGCCTTCAGGAATGTGGCTCTCTGAGCCAGGCAGGAGGGAGCAGCCTTGGGGCCCAGGCGCAGCACTAGGCTGCCGACCCTGCCCATTAGAAGTGGCTCCAGTTGTTCTATCCTGGGTGTTTGTGTCCTTGGCCAGGTTCCAGGGTATTGCTTCATCCCGCAGAGGCTGACAGATGTACACAGCTGGAGGAGGAGCTCTCTGTGGAATCTAGCCCCGCCAGTGCAGGCCTGGGCCATGGAGCAGACTCTGGGTTCTAGTCCCACCCTCCACGTGCCTCCTTGTGTGGTCTTCTGCAGCACCATCACCTCCCTGAGCCTGTTTCCTTCTCTGTGCAGTGGGGGAGTCCTTCATTCTCTTCTCAGATATTGACTAAGGCTGGGGCTTGTTTCTAAGTTTAATATCGAGAGCACATGGTTTCGTTCTGGGGTACTTCCCCCTCTCTGTTTAAAATTTTGTTTTTAAAAATTATGGTAGAAGCTGGGTGAAATAGTGCACATCTGTAATCCCAGCTACTGAGGAGCCTGAGGCAGGAGGTACAAGTTCTAGGCCAGCCTGGGCAACTTAGCAAGACCCTGTCTCAAAAAAACAAAAACAAACAAACAAACAAAAAAATCCACTGGAGATGTAACTCAGTCCAAAGTCCTGGTATATATATAAGTTTTAAGGGCCGGGGATCTAGCTCAGTGGCATCCCACCTTCCTTGCAAATGCAAAGTCCTGAGTTTGATCCCCAGTACTGGGGAAAAAAAATCAATAAGCTTTGATAGAATTCATATAACATAAAATTTACCATTTTAACCATTTTTAAGTGTAGAGTTCAAGGGCATTAACTACATTCATACTGTCTTACAACCATTCCCCACTGTCTATCTCCAGAACTTTCTCACTTTCCAAACTAAATGGCCCTCCATGTCTAAATAACAGCTATATTGTCACATCCTTGAATTCAAGGATCATATAATCATTTGCTTAAAGTGTGCAATTCAATAGATTTTATATCAGCGTTTCATTTAGTTTTAGATTTTCATCACCTCCCCAAAAGAAATCCCTAATCTTTTAGAAAAAATAAAAGTTTTAATTCTACCCTCACTCATTTCTTTTCCACTGCTTTTCCTGTCTTTTTTTCATTCAAGTTTCTGAACTATAGCATTTTTCTCTGTCTGAAGACTTCTTTGAACACTTCTTGCAAGACATGTTTATTGGGAAGAAATTTTCTCAATTTTTGTTTGTCAGAGAAAATCATTGTTTCTCTTTTAAAGGATAATTTCACAGGGTACAGAATTCTAGGTTGGTGGGGGGGGGTTTCTTTCTTTCTTTCTTAACAGTTTAAATATTCCACACTACTCTCATCTTGTTTATGTGTTTCTGAAAAGTCAGATGTAGTGATCTTTGCTCCCTTACAGGTGAGGTATTTTTCCTCTCTCTGGGTTCTTCTGAAATTTTTTTTCTTTATCTTTGATTTTCTGTAGTTTGATGCATATACACCTAGCTGTAGTTTTTTGGTTTGGGGCTTTTTGTATTTATTCTGATTGGCATTCTCTGAGCTTCCTGGATCTGTGTGGGAAATTCTCAGGTATTATTGATTCATATATTCCTCCTATTCCTTTCTCTCTGCTCTTTCTAGTACAGTGGACCCTTGACTTATGAACTCAATTCATTCCCAAGGGCTGGTTGTAACTCAGGTTGGTCAATTGAAGGCTCAGGCTCCTCTACACAGCCTTCAAAGTCTCTCTCCTGTATGCAGGCAGATCTCAGTATCCTTAGAGAGACATTGGCCCAGGATTTCCCAATTAACCCCACACAGGAAAGGATGTCATAATGTTCCTTCCAGAACCCTTTAAGGGTTAAATCTGTATCTGAGACCATCTGAAAGCACAAGAGACTGGCGTTCAGGTTGTAACTCAAGACTTTGGTAGTAAGTTAAAACTAAGATTATGGTTGTAACCCAAGTTGTTTGTGTGTCAGGCTAGTTGTAACTCAAGGGTCCACTGTGTTCCTATAATGTGTATGTGATACATTTTGCAGCTTCCCCTTCCCACCACCCACTTATAAACTTGATGCTGTCTTCTAGCTCAGTTCCTGCATCACCTTAGCCAACCACTCATCTGCTTTCTGTCCCTTATGAGTTTGCTCATCCTGGGCGTGCCGAGCACACACAGTTACATACCATCCAGCTTTCATGACTGGTTCCTTTCGCTTAGCATAACATGTTCAAGGTTCATCACATTGTAGTCTGTGTTAAGACTTCATTCCTCCCCCTCCAGTCTAAGGCCTGGCTGCTCTGGTATGAGGCTTGAGAGGACAGGGACCCCACAGGAGATGTCTCCAGGCCTGTCCACTTGAGGTGCTGACCTCCCCTCTCTGCTTTGATTCCATCAGCTGTCAACATCCTCAGCGTGCAGTGCTCTGTGCTGCACCTGTGTGCTCTTGGGGGGTCCTATGAGAGTTCTGGACCCCACAGCTCCCTGATCTGGGTATCTCCTCCTCATTAACCTCTCCCAACCCCACCCCAGCTCTGGTTTGCAGCCATGCGCCCATGGTTTGTGCTGCTGGGGCCCTTGCATGATGGGGTGGTGGGTTTCCTCTTGAGTGGGCACCAGAAGATGGCTTGAGGTCAGCTCTCTTCTGTGATCCCTGCTGATTCTCAGGGAATGGCAGGCACCTGGGCTGCCCTGTGGCTAGCTCTGCCACCCTGCCACTTCTCTCCTTCCCTGCTCAGATCAGCTCAGGGTGCAGAACAAGTCTGCCACACCAGCAGATATCCCCAGGAGGAAATGCCAGCCTCCCCTTCCAGCAGGGCTTTCCCTCTCCATAACACTGTGTAATTCTCTTGGTGCCTCTGCAATTGAACTTGGCTGGGAAAAGTCTCTGGGTAGAAAGGGAGAATTCATAGCTTCACATCCCTTAGGAATCCCTGTCCACCACTCCAATCTAAAAGTGGAGGGGTAGACTGGTCAGTTGCCTCCTCAGTGATCTCTAGAAGGGGTATCTGACCACAGCTTTGAGGTCTTCCCTTCAGAATTTGTGGTTGCCAATGGAGTACAACTCTGCTATAAAGAAAGATAAACGAGACATTTGTAGGAAAATAGATGCACCTCCAGACCATAATCTTAAATGAAATAAATCAGACACATAAGCTTAAATATTACATGGTTTCTCTTACATGAGAAACCAAAATATAAATAAATTTAAAAACAAAATAATAAATAATAGGAAAACAGTGAGATCTTTCTCAAAAGGGAAGGGAACCAAGAGATAGAAGAAGAGGGGAACAAGGGGAAGTGTTTTAGTTATTTTTCTCATTGCTGAGACGGAATACCCAACATCCACAATTTAAAGGAGAAAAGGCTTATTTTGGCTCATAGTTATAGAGGTTTCATCCATAGTTGGCTGGTTCCAAGGCGGGGTGGCATGGCAGAAGGGCATTGCAGAGGAGAAACAGTTTATGGCAGAGCAGGGAGGAGGCAGCAAGCAGCAGGCAGCAGTGACAACAATGGCCCTCTTTCTGTCCCTTGTATTCTCTCTGGGTAGGTAGCACTCATACCCAGAATGGGGCACCCTTAATCCAAGCATCACACACCTTAGATCCTTGCCACCTCCAAGAAATCTCACCTATGACTGCATGAGGCTTTGGGGGAAATCTAGATACAAGCCATAATGGAGGGTATGAAAAAAGAATTCAGATGTGTTATGCACATGTACCAACTCCCCATGAGGAATATAATTATTATGTACTATAGATGTGTATTAATAAAAATAAAAATTAACTAAAGAATTTGTGGTTGTGACTGTTAATCCTGATTTGCCAACTTCACTGGATTAAGATAGGCCTAGCAAAGCACACTCCTGAGTGTGTCTAGGTGGGTCACAGAGATGTGACCCTGGGGTCTATATCTAGTTTCTAGCCAGTTCCTCTCGGACACTGTTTCATTGCTCGACTTCCAGGCCACCATAAACTAAGCAGCTTTGCTCCTCCACACCCTTCTACCATGAGGTTTCTGCCATGGAACCTGCAAACCACTGAATCCCCTGAAACCGTGAGCCAGACTAAATTTCTCCTTTAATTTGTGGGTGTTGGGTTCTATGAGGGAAAGTGACTAATACAGCAGTGGTCAACAGTTTTCTTTTTGTGGTTCTGAGGATTGATCCCTGGGCCTTGTACATTCCAAGTGCACACTTTACTACTAAGCTACATCCCCAGCCCCATCAATTCTTCACTCCAGCTCTGCCCCCAGTTGTAAATTTTGGGGCAAATGGAAAAGTTCCTCCAAATGCCCTATTACTCATATAACCCCAGCCCTACATTCCTGACAGGTGCTTCAAAGGGCAATGTGAAGAATGTGCTGGTCACATCTGGGGGTGCTCTAAGGAAGTGACTTTTGCAGGATAGGGTGGGTATAAAGAACAGCATGTCCCAAGTCCTGAACCAGGGAGGAGTGTGACACATTGGGGTCAGAGAAAGACCAATATGTTTGGGCAAGGAGAGTGAGGGAGCTTGGGTAGGCTGGGCTAGTGTGGCAGCAGTGGCAGCATCTACAGATCACTCACCCTGCCATGCTTCTGATCTAATAGTCACAAAAGAGGAAATGACTCTGACTATCTCCCTTCATAGGTGGAGGTTTGCATCTTGCTGAGGGAGGTGAAGCAGATGTGCAGGGAAACTTAGATTTGAACCTGAGTCCAGGGCTGCAGCTTCTCCAGCACAGAACTGGCCTGAGTTCTTATGTATTCGATTCTAATTTACTCCATGATCCCAGTAGAACCACAGGGAGTGTCTTTCCTGCCCCCTGCATATCCCTTCTTTTCTTCACTGCCTTCTCCTGGGAGCCTACCTGGGGCATGGACAGATGGGTCTCTGAGGTAAAAGAGGCCAAATTGGCCAGACAACTGACATCAATGCCAGCAGGCCTGAGTTCAAGTCTCCACACTGCCCCCCTCTGGACTATGTGATCTTGGGCCAGATTCTTCCCTCTGTGACTTGGATTCAGTTTCCTCATTTGTCAAATACTTATGCTTCTTAAATTATTTTATTCCCATTTTTAGTTGGCCCAGAGAAAGGAAGCAAGGCAGTGGCACTCAGGTCCCAGAATCTAGCCAAGGCTCTTCCCCCTGCATCTGGCCATTGCGCTTCACATGGTGATGTGGAGAGTTTTACAGAGGCCTGGGCTTCTAAAGGTGGTGGCTTTGAAGCTCTGGTGATGGGCTGGCTAGGGCAAGTTGCAGCCTGAGCCACCTCTTCTCTCCACAACCATGTCTGGTGCTGACTAGAAACTGACTCTGACTTCCTTAGCCCCCATCTGATCTGCACAAGCTGGGCCCTGTAGCCACCAGCCACCAGGAATACTACAGTGTTTCCAAGGGCCACATGCCTGGATCCCTGCTTCCTACACATTGTCTCTGTGTGCACGTGGGGTGTGTCTGCGTACACATGTGGGGTAGTATTGTGTGGGCACACATGTTGGGTGGGGGTATGCATGTGCACATGTTTATGAAATGTGTTAGTGTGTGTGTAGTGTGGTATGTATGCGTGTGTGTGTGTGTGTGTGTGTTTGTATGTGTGTTGGGTTAGGGAAGGGGCTAGCTAGATTTGGAGCTCAGCACTGTGATGGGGTGGGACATTTATGAGGGCCAACAGTGACAGTGTCCTGGTCCTCACTGGTCTTTTCCTGCTGTGCCACCTCAGGCACAGCTTCCACTGAGGCCTGAGCAGCTGGAAGCTGTGACCAGAGAAGCCAGAGTTCCAGCAGTCCTCAATCCACTCTCACAGTGGTCCCCCACCTTCCTGGTACTAGGGGCTGGTTTCATGGAAGACAGTTTTCCCATGGTCCAGAGTGTGGGGATGATTCAAGCACATTAAATTCACTGTGTACTTTTATTTCTATTATTATTACTATATTATTACATTCTATTATTATTACATTATTATAATATCTAATGAAATAATTATATAACTCGCCATAATGAAGAATATGTGGGAGCCCTAAGCTTGTTTTCCTGCAACTCGATGGTCCCAACTATGGATCATTGGAAATAGTAACGCATAGAGTGTGTTGCTCACATCCAGTCTACCCCACAATCTCATGGTGACCTGCCACCAGATGCAGCTTAATTGTCACTTGCTACTCACTGATAGGGTTCTGATATGAGTCTGCAAGCAATGAATTTATTATGGCTTCTGTACAGTCAAACCTCTCTGCTAATGTTACTCTGTATTTGAAGCCACTCCTCCGTGATAGTATCACTGCCTCAGCTCCACCTTGGATCCTCAGGCACTAGATTCTCATAAGGAGTGAGCAGCCTAGATTCCTCACATGCACAGTTCACAGTAGGGTTCATGCTCCTATGAGAATTTAATGCCACACTGATCTGAAAAGAAGCGGCACTCAGGAGATAATGCCAGCAATAGGGAATGACTATAAATACAGGTATAGCTTCAGTCATCCACCTACTTACCTTGTGCTGTGTGCCCTGGTTCCCAGCAGGCCACTGACTGCACAGTCTGGGATGGGGGTTGGGTACCTCTGCAGACTTGGATATAGACTCTCACCCCTGAGCTCAGACTAGAGTTGAACTTTGACTGGTTCCAGGCCAAGACCCAAGGCTGGCTCTGACTGAGCCTTGACCTCAGACCTAGTTCTAGACTAAGCCCTGATCCTGGTTTCAAGCTGAGCCCTGAGCTTGCTCTCAGACCAAGCTCTGATCTTTGTTGTAGACTATTGGACACCAGTTCTAAGCTGAGCCTGTACTACAGACTAACCTTTAAACCTGGCCCCAAACTAAACCATAACGCTGATCAGAATTTCCATCATGATCCACCTGTAATCTCAGCCCTGACCTCAGTTCCTGGCTGAACTGACTATAATTTCCAGGCAACAAACCAACATTTGACCTTAAAACTGATCCAAGTGGGAACCCAGGATCTAAGGAATGTTAGTGTTTCACTGAGTAGAGCTGTGGACACTACATGCAAGGCATAGAGTGGGGAATAACTATGGCCATCCCAAAGGAGAAGGAAGAATGACCATGGCTGGCATCTGGACAGAGTGGGGAGTGGTAGAAGGACTCTAGATTCTGAGGTCACAGCCATGGTTCAAATGAGGCTCCATCATGTGTTAGTAACATTGTTTTGAACTAGTCACATAGCCTCACTGCGGTTCTATTTCTTTGTTTTAAAATGAGTCCATTGACTTTTCCTTCTGGGTCATATGGCTCCTTGAGTGTACCTTTCTCTCTTACCTTTGGGTCTTCTTACATACTGTCCCTTTTGCCTGGGCCTCTTTTCTATCCTTGCCTGCCCCTGCATCCTCTGTGTAAAGTGTCCCTTCCTCCAGACAGTCTGCCTGAAGCTCCTCTTGGTGAACATAAGATGCACCACATCAGTCTAGGGTCCTGTTGGCAGACAGCCTGAACCTCTAAGCTGCACCCCATCCAGAGCTGCCCAGGTCCAGGGATTGATCAATGACCTGTGGAGGGGAACTTAGTCATCTCTAACTCAGGATAGCTTTGAAGGGCCATTCTCACCTCAAACCTCCCCAGAGCTGACATTGGACCTGAACTACAGCTCAATTCTTTTTCCCTGCTTGCCTGGCTCCCTGTCCCTCCCTTCCCAGGTACTAATTATATGACACTACTGCATGCTGCCCTCTAACTCAGATTCTGCCTCCAAAAGACCCAGCCAATAACATCTCCAGGCCAAATCTAAAGTTACCCCCACTTTGTCATCTTGGTAACACTCATGACTTAGGGTACTTACTTGTTCCTGGTCTTTTTCTGCTAGAATTGTCATGTCCAGGGGTCAAACACACAGCACTGGTGTCTTGGGATATAACTAGAGCTCACGGGGAACATTTAGAGCAGGGAGGATCAGGATGTCCACAGTACCCCAAACTCAGCATCCTCAGCACGGGTTCTCAGCCCAGCAAACGCCTCCTCACCAGTGTCCTGGCGGAGAGGGTGGCCTCAGCCAGCAAACTGGAAATTCTACCTTCTCTAGGGGAAAGGACCCACCCCATCCTGCTGGCCTGAGAAGGAAGAGGGAACATGTAGTTTCTCTGAAGAGCAAGAAACACATCAAACAACAATGGGAAGGGTACTTGCCAAGAGCAATGGTTAATTTTATGTCAACTTGACTAGGCTAAGGGATGACCAGATAGCTAGTAATCCCAGTTATTTCTGGTGGGATGAGCAGATGAGGTGAGCATGTGAATCAGCAGACTGAGTAAAGATGCTCACCATGTGGGCATCATCCAATCAGTAGAGAGCTCGAATAGAGCCCAAAGGTACCTGGAGGGCGAGCTCGCTATCTTCTTGAGCTATGACATCCGCCTTCTTGAGCTCTTCAATATCATTGTTCCTGGTTCTTGGGCCTTTGGATCCTGACACTACCAGCTTTTCTGAGTCTCCAGCTTGCAAGAAGCAGGCAGATCATGGCGCTTCTCAGCCACCTAATAGTGTGAGCCAATTCTCATAATGCATCTCCTCTTATATATCACTTTATACACCCTATTCGTTTTGCTTCTTTGGAGAATCCCAGCTGATGCACAGAGGCCCAGGGCTGCACGCCAAGGACGCTGGGAGAGCCTTGAAGAGTCTGGGTGCACAAGAACTGACATCTACCTACTAATGGTGACATCAGCTGTCCCCCGCAGCCTAGGTAGCCTAGCTGAGCCATCTCTGCTATGCTACCCAAGGCAGAGACCAAACCAGCCTCCAAGCTCCTCTGGACCTGCCTGTCACAAAACTCACACACTTCTAGCTAGGAATGGTGGCACACATCTTTAAGCTCAGGATTCTGGGAGGCTGAGGCAGGAACATTGCAAGTTTGAGCCCAGCCTGGGCCAACTTAGTGACCTAGTGAGACCCTGTCTCAAAATAAAAAATAAAAAAGGTTGGGGTTGTAGCTTAGTGCAAAGGTCCAGGGTTCAATCCTCTGGAGCACAGCAAAACCAAAACAAAAACAAAAACAAAAATAAAAACACTCCATGTTTCCTGAGGGCAGGGACTGAATCTGCCTTGTTCTCTGCTCCATGACTGTATGTTGCTATGGACACATCAGTAGCCAGATCGAGAGGTAAGGATAGAAGAGCAATTTCCAAAGTTAAAGCATTAAATGAGGTGGGATAACTGGTGAAGAGTGCTGCTTCTAGAAGTTGTTCCTTAGGAAAAGCAAAAAACCCCACAGAAGTCTATTAATAGACCCTATTAATAAACAGCAGCCAAGGTAAATGATAACAGGAAGTACCTCTGTGAACACTGGCAGCCTGGGGGCCGGCTGGGGCAGTCTGGCAACAAGGCGTCCTTCCTCCTGTCTGCTGGGGTGTCTTCAGGCCTGGGGGACCCCACCTTGTGCCCCAAGGCTGCTGCTGCCTGGAATCCCATGCTCCCCTCTACCCAACCTGGGGCTTTTTGAACCCAGAGTGTTCACAATGAGCTACATCCCCAGCCCCTCACTTTTATTTTTTTAAACATGGTCTTGTTGAAAGTTGCCGAGGCTGGACTCAAACTTGTAATTCTTCTGCCTCAGATTCCCAGAGTTGTGGAATCACAGTGTGTGCCACCACCCCCTCCCATCCCTGTACCAGGGATCCAACTCAGGACCTAGAGCTTGCCAGGCAGGTGCAGTGCCACTGAGCTACATTCTCAGCCCTGTACTGGCTTTTTTTTTTTTTTTACTGGGGATCGAACTCTGGACCTTGCTCTTGGGAGGCAGACAGCGGAACCACTGAGCTAAATCCCCAGCCCTGCACTGGCTTATTTTTAATAGGCATATAAACATCCTTTATTGCTATCTCTCTAGTACCTAGAATAGTCCTGACCATTGGCCACACAAGTTACCAGCAGAACTTCCTTAAAGCCACCCTGACCCCACTCTTGGGAGGCCATAAGACAATATACCAACACTAATCAAAACTACACAAGATAAAAATAAACCTTCATCTGGGAGTGGTGGCATATACCTGTAATCCCAAGTTTGAGCCCATCCTGAACAATTTAACAATTTAGCACAGCCTTGTGTTAAAAAAAAAAAAAAAAAAAGCTGGAGATGCAGCTCAGTGGGAAGGCCTTGGGCTCAAGCCTCAGTACCCCCAAAACCAACCAACCAACCAAACCTTTAATATGAGACCCACTCCCTTCTTCCAATGAGTACTAACCCATTTTCTCTAAAGGTTAATATGTATAGCCCTCCTTATCCAAAGCTAAAAGGCCTCTGTAAACCAGAAGAAATGGTTTTGTCAAATTGCACCTTTAAACATATAATTTTAAGCACAATGCAGGTGCTCCTGGGAGATCTACAAGGTACTAGATCACCCAGAAAAAACATTTTTCAATCACATTTGCTGCCTAGACCCTTTTTTTCACATCCTTGAACTCTTACAAAGACCACAGCCTCTCACCCTAACAGTGTGACTCCATTCTTGGAACCTTGCCTGCTGTCCTCCTTGACAGTGTACTCTGGCCTGAATAAATTCTGATCTTTTCTCTTATCCTTGCCTGGGTGAATTCTTTTCACAGCCCACATCACTGACCCTACATTTACTATCTTGGATGCCATGGACAGCAATGCTTGGTCTTTCAGGGGACACTGAGTAAAGCTGTGCCATCTGAGTAAGTGAGACATGAATGGACAGAGTCTCTGTTCCCAACCAGATCCCCTTTCCCAGGTGATGTAGACAGCTGGCCAGGTAGTTTCTCCACCATGGTGAGTGTGGTTGTTAATTGTGGTATGTTATCCTGACTTAAGAACCACCTAACAGGTTAGTAATGCTGCAGGTGTGTCTCTAGATGATTGACGTATTAACCACAAACTAAGGATTAAGGACCCACCCTGGATGTGAGTGGCACCAACCAATAGGCTAGTATCCTAGATAGAATAAAAAGGGAAAGAAGGAAATCTCCCCTTTACTTTGAAGGAGCTCTAGTCTTTGCCACTGCCTTCAGATGTCGGTGGCCAGTGCAGATTCTTTAGCCTTCCAAGGCAGTCTCTGACTTTCTGACACAGATTTCCTATAGTGACTCTATAGTGAACTTCCTGGCTTTCAACTTTTGACTGCTACTGGATCTTCTGGCTCTCAAACACAACAGGTAACCATTCTAGATTCTTCCACTTCTGATTTCACAGATGGCTATTGGGACTTCTCTCTGATCCTGTAAGCCTACCTAATAAATCTCTTGTATCATTATACATATATTATATATTGATTCTGTTCTTCTAGTGAACCCTAACTACTACTTATTATTTTTGTTGTTGTTGTTGTTGTTATTATTTTATTTTGTTGAGACAGTTTTGTTATGTAGTCCAGGCTGGCCTTGAACTTGTGACAATCCTCCTGTTTCAGTCTCCCAAGAGCTGGGATTACAGGCATTCACCATCGTGCCCGGCTAGTGAACCCTAACTAATATAGATTTTAGTACAGAGAACCTGACCATATGGTTCAGAAGCCTTTGGAAGTCATTTGTGAGAGAAGTTTGGAAAGGTTTGGAGATGCCAGCTGGAAAGGCAGCCCTAGAGTGCTGTAAACTGAGCTTAATGGGAAATTCTGCCTTGGAAGACTAGAATGCTGATAAAAAGGCAAACTGTAAAGATAAGGTCAGGAGGTTTCAGTTGGGAAGAAAGACTCCATTGGCAATTGAACTTCAAACCATATGTATTATGCTCTGGCAGAAAATTTGTCTACATTTTGCTCATGTCCTGAGACTTTATGGGAGACTGAGATTAAGGGTGATGGACTAATGGAGTTGAAGGAGGAAATTTCAGGGGACCCCAACATTCAGACTGTGGCATGGATACAGCTTGTTTCTGTCTTTTAGTGAGATTCACACTGAGAAACAAGAACAAAAAGAAAAAAATAAGTTTTCAGTTTTCTCAGAAAGGAAGAACTGACAAAGTTGGAGAGAGGAGAGCTTGGTTGTAGAAAAGATTAGCATTAAAAAGAAGCCAAGTACTTTACAATAGGACAATAGAGAGATGCTTTGAGGGTACGTAAGGAATCAACAAGATTGCACCCTTCACAGGCTAAGACTTCTGCTTTGAGAAGAGAGCCCCAGAACATACTGCTGGAAAATGGCCACCTAAGGAATTAGTTCACAGTGCTCAGCCATCCAGGTACTTGAGGCCACTGCAGCCATGATTCAAGGGGGCCCAGCTCCAGCTTGAGCTGGCAGCAGACCTTAGCATCATCCTCATGGTGCTCATTTCACAGGCATACAGAATGCAATAATTGTGGTATCAGGGAGGCTTCCATCCAGATTTCAGAAGAAGGCCTGAGAGTCCAGGCAGTGTGTCCCTAAGAGGACAACGTTTGAAGCTATGAGATGAAGCCAAAAGTGTAGTGGAGACCCACGGAAATTAGAGAAGCCAGGAACATGGAATATCTGCTAAGAAAAGCAACAAGAAGTGAGCAAAGTCACTCTAAGAGAAATGCCATGAGAGCTGCAACAAGCAGTGCTATAGGGGTGGGGTGGCCTAAGTTCATATCTTTGCCCCAGTTGCTGGACATGAAGCTACAGAATTTAATGTTTTCCCTCCTGGGTTTTGGTCTTGCTTTGGTCAAATTTCTTTCTATCTTCCTATTGTTCTCTTTTGCAATGGGAATGTTTACCCTAGGCCATTGTATGCTGGAAGTGTTTAAGTTTCTTTTTTATTTTTACAGGGGCTTACAGCAAGGAATTTGCCTTAAGTCTCATAGGAGACAATGGACTTGGACTTTTCAGTAATACTGGGACTGTAAAAACTTTTGTGACTCATAGAGATGGACTAAATGCATTTCACATAAAAAATGTAAGTAAGTCTTTTGGGGACCAGGGGAAGAATGCTATTATTATTGTTATTTTTTTTTTTTTGAGACAAGGTCTCACTCTGCAGGCTGGAATTGAACTCACTGTGTAGCCCAGGCTGGGCTTGAACTTATGGCAATCCTCCTGCCTCAGCCTACCAAGTGCTGGGATTACAGGTGTGTGCCCACCAATGATGTTATTATTTAGATCTACAATGGTTTCCAAAGCTTCGTATGTTTGGAGGGTGATTGGATTATGGGTTTGTTATACCTGGCTTGCAGTTAGGAATGGGATCTGGTCAGAAAAGGCTCACTGGGGGTGTCACCTGGAAGGGTATGTCTCCTTTCACAGCTCCTCCTTTCTGCATCCTGGTCACCATAAGTTGAGCAGCTTTCCTACACCCAGACCCTTCCACCATGCTTTCCTGCTTTGGAGCTAGCTACTAATACATGGACTAAAAGCATGAGCCAAAATAAACCTCTCCTCTAAGTTATGAGTGTCTGATATTGTATCTCAGTGACAAAAAAGTGACTAAGACAATGAGTGAAGTGCTAAAGGCAGCCAGGTGCCCTGGAGACAGTGAGGAAAGGCTTTCTACCCTCCTGGGTGGGGAGATGAGAGAAGGTTTCCTTCATCCCAGCCAAGGTCTGAGAGATCAGCAGGAATTCTCCAGGATAAGAAGAAGGAAGGGAGTTCTGGGTAGAAGGAGGTAAAGGCACAAAATACTGAAGACAGGAGGGAGCTTGGCAAGTTGGTAGACTGTAAGGAAGCTCCAGTGTCCTGATCAAGGTGGGGAGAGTGGGAGAGGCATAGACATGATGAGTGAGCAGGGTGAGCGGGGTGGGCTCAGAAGGATCTAGAGTTCTATGAAGGCTGGAAGGGAGGGCTGGGGATTTAGCTCAGTGGTTTCACCACCTGCTGCACAAACACAAGGACCCGAGTTCGATCCCTGGTACCAAAAAAAAAAAAAGACTGGAAGGGACATGACTAGGTCACCTATCTGCATACCAGTGTCTTCTACACACTCACAGTCTCCATGGGAGGTATCCATCATCTCTTGTCCCAATGATAAATACTATTCACTTAATATTTTACTCATTTCACTCAATATTTACCTAAAATGTTATGAATGGATAATACTATTATAATACTATCATTTTACTTAGAGACTGTCATTTTGAAGAGCAACCCTTTGTGACACTACAGTCTCTTAATTTGGTCATTTATACAAAGTCACAGTAAAATAGAACCTGGTTAAAACAAACCTAGGTGACATTCTATGGCCTGTCCAAGGCTCTGTATCCCCAAGTCTACTGTCTCTTGTTAACAAGGGATATTAAAAGTGTCAGTGAGGTGTTGAACACAATGGCACCCGATGGAACTTTCTCCTTGACTTATGTGATCTTCGGATTCAGAGGGGACTCAAAAGGGAATGTTTCTCTTGCTACATGATTCAGTGTTACTTCAAGCTGTGTCTGGATTCCTCCTAAGATAATTTCAGTAACTACATAAAACAATCTCATATGCAGCCAGTGGTACAATTTCCACACATAGAGAAACTAACTGCAACCTTCTCGGGCATCTTTGAAGGGGAAGAAGGGATGGGAGAGGAAATAGGGTAGATGGGCAAGGATACCAAACAAGTAATCAACCAAGTTTTATTCTCTCCCTCCTCTTTTTGTAAACCTACCCACTCAGCCACCACCCTTCCACCTGGGCATCCTCCACCTGCCTGCCTACCCGCCTCCTTACTTATTTGCCTGATCACCCACAAATCCACTTACACACTCACTTGTTCCCCTGCCTCAGATGAGCATGCCCCCCTAAATATACGGGCCACTGCCTCCACCCAGTGACTCTCCTGGACATTCCCTATTCTTCCCTCTATTTGTCCATCCATCCATCCCACATATTACAAACCCACACTTAGTGTCTTGACCCCTAGTCCTCCTCCTAAAAAAAAAAACAAACCATGACCATGACGTCTTTTGTTGCTTTCTTAGGTCTCATTTACCTCTTATAAGATTCAGTCATCCCTAATTTACCCTTTGGTTTGTTCCTGAATGGAATCTCTGAAAATCACTTTATTCTTGCTGTCCTTGCCCCTTCCCCCATACATTGTCCCTCCATGAGTCTTGTTTTCCCATAACCTTTCCTGGGCAGCTTCCTAGATTGTCAGACCTAAATGGGACAGCAGAGACCACCAAGTCCAAAGCCTCTCATTTCTAAAGGGGAAAACCAAGGTCCAGAGTGGGCAGGGCACTTTACCAAGGTCCCATGTCCAAGTGTGCAGTCACAATATCAGGAAAGTTTTCTTTCCCAAGCTGAATCCTCCAGTTCCTCCAGCTACTCGTGGATTTCTAAAATAACAGAGGTCGAAGCATCCTCAGATGTCACCTTATTCAGTGGCTTCCACTCAAAGAAATGGATCGCACAGGGGTGGGTTGTGAGTGCCTGTGTCTCTATTCAACCAGAGGACAGGACTAGCAAAGGTGTTTCTGCTGCCAAAAAAGAAAGTTTAAAACCTTTGTTCTCATCCAGTGTTCAGTACACAGCAGGCAAGTGGCAGCAGGTTAGTGGGACCACTAACCCAGGGGTCCTGATCTTGTCATTTTCCTGTACCAAGCAGCTGCTGGCTCCAAAGAGACCTGATTTTTGGTGACCGGGGAAGAGAATGCTATTCTTCTATTCCAAGATTTTCCAGGCCTGGCTTAGAGAAAGCAAATGATCCCATTTGTTGCTTATGAACTAAGGCGAGATTATACTTCTTTATTTCAGTACTAGGGATTGAACCCAGGCCCTTCATCCTGAGTTACATGTCCACGTCTTTTTTATTTTGAGGTGGGTCTCACTGCATTGCCCACGATGGGCTTCAACTTTCTTCCTGTTAAAGTTATGAGAACTAAGGATATTTTGTTCACAGGGATAATGGATTTGACATTGAAATGGAGAATCCCACTTGGGAGACATCAGCTGCTCTCCCGCTACCCCATGCTGATTCCCTTGCCTCCTGATGGAGGGTGGCAATCTGGGGTTCTGTACGCCCCCTCGCTCAGCTGGATTTGAAACACAGCCTCCTGCTGGTCTCTGTAAATGGGCAAGCATCTGACCTAGCATCTGACCTTATCCTGAGACCTTTCACCTGCACTTCCCCCACTCCCAGAATTTGAGGGCTCGCCAACATTTTTCTGATGAGTCATATCTGTTTATTTGCAGGCAGCTTTATGCCCTGCACCTGGCCTTTTAACATAGGGGTGCTTGTCTTTGTATGATGTAGTGTGGTGCTTTGGGTAGGCTCTGAAGTTAGGTGGCCTGAGTTCAAAACTGAGCTGTATTGCTTACTTTGTGTGTACTCTTGGGCAATTAATTAACCTCTCTAGGCCTCAGTTTCCTCATCTGTAGAACAGATGCAAAATAATATGAAGATCAGAGAAGATACTTGTGCTGGGATCTAAAGAAAGAGGAGAAGAGGGAAGAGAACAGCAAATGGATGGGAAGAGCATGTGCAAAGGCCCTGTGGCAGCAAGAGGAACCAGAGCCCATTTAGGAGAGAAAATTATGATAGTGGGTGAAGGCCAAGGGGCTGCAGGCTGTCTGTGTAAGGCCTACCTGTCTACCTCCTTCTATACTTTATGCTTCTCTACAGAGCCATGCAGTGTAAGAGTAAGGGCTCAGGTATCAGATATCCAGTGATAATCCCAGATCTACTATCTACCTGCTATGTTACCTTGGACAAGTGTGTTAGTCAGCTCTCTGTTACTGTAACAAGTACCTGGCATAATCAACTTATAAAGAAAAGAGGTTTATTTTGGCTCATTAGTTTCGTAGCTTTTAGTCCATCATCAGTTGGCCCTGTTCTTTGGGGCCTATGGCACATTCTGTCTTCAGTGCATGGTGAACCCATTCACTTCATGGCTGGGACATGAAAGAGAGAGAAGAGGAAGGGGCCAGGGTCCTAGCAACCTTGCAAGGGCATGCCCTCATGACACGGACACCCCCTGCTAGCTGCGCCTTTTTTTTTTTTTGGTACTGGGGATTGAACTCGGGTCCTTGCACTTGCGCAGCAGGCGGCGAAACCACTGAGCTAAATCCCCAGCCCTAGCTGCGCCTTTTTTAAAAAAATTAATTTTATTGCAAGGTCCTGAGCTCGATTCCCAGTACCAAAAAAAAAAAAAGAATGCAAAAATTAATTTTATTGGTACATTTTAGGTATACAATATAATGATATTTATCATTGGAAATTTGCATCTTTACATAATCCATCTTGGTTCTTATTTTTCCCCATTCCCCTGCCCTCCCTTCAACCCCTCCATCCCTCCCTATTTACAAAGACTTTGTTTCCTTGTTTTCATTTTCTCATATGAATTCCATTCCCTTCTTTCCTTTCCCCTACCCCTCCCGCTTCCCCTTCCCCTTTGCCCCTTTTCTTCCTGTTTCACATTATCTATTATACCTTTTAGTCCTTATTTATACTTTCAGTTTCTCACACTAGAGAAACTATTCGGTATTTACATATGTGTGTGCTATTTATTTCACTTAAGAGTTTCGCCTCGATGTGCATCCATTTAACTATAAATGTCTCTAATTTCTAATTTTTTACAGCTGAGTAGTACTCTATTTTATTTTAAAACCCCACATTTTCTTTATCCAGTCTGTAGTGGATGGGCAATTGTGCTGCTTCCAAGTTTTAGCTATTACAAATTGTGCTGCTCTGATGACATGGACACCTCCTGCTAGCTGTGCCTTTTAAAGTTTCAGCACCTCCCAATGGCTTCACAGGCTGGTACCAAGCCTTCAACACGTGGGATTGGGGGAGAGTCCAGGTCTCAACTATAGCTGTAAAGCTGGGCATGGTGGTGGATGCCTGTAACCCAGCACTTGGGAGGCTGAGGCAGGAGGATCACTGTGAGTTCAAGGCCAGACCCTATCTCATAATCATACAAAGCCAGATCCTATCTCATAAAACCAACGAACCAATCAATCAAACAATGAACAAACTATAGCTGCAAGTCTCCTAACTTCTCTGCACTTCACTTTAACTTTTCCATCAAATGAGGATAAGAATGATAATAATAATCTCTCTCAATAAATATTTGTTGGATGAATGAATCAGTTAGGCTGGGACTGGTCAGGGACAAGGAAGAATCAATTTAGTTTTTTCTTAATCTAGAAATTTGCTCTGTAAAACACAGGTTTTCCTTTCTCAACTCCAAATGATAATTTGGATAGGGGTCTGTCTTTCTGGTCCCTTTTGGTCAAAGTAAACAGTTTCATTTTGGTAATTAAAACTCACTTGTAGTCATTAGAAAAGCCACTCCGACCTAGGAAAATGTAACATTTTGATTTCACATCCAGCTCATAGCTAAGAGAAATCCCTCTTTCAGTGAGTACTTAACATGTTCCAGCCCCTGTGTGGGGAATAGTCAGCTGGGAAAGGTAGAGTTGTCAAACAAAATAAAGGAAGCCCTATTAAATTTGAATTTCAAGTAAATAATAAAAATTTGTTGATACATGTATGCCCCCAAATATTGTATAGAGCATACGTACCGTAAACATTATTGGTTGCTTGTCTGAAACTCAAATTTAACTGGATTTCTTGTCTGATTTTTGTTGGTTTGATTGTTTTGTTTTTAGTACTGGGCACGGAACCCAGGCCTTACACATTCTAGGCGAGTGCTCTGCCACTGAGCTATATCCCTAGTCCTTTTTATTTTTTATTTTGAGACAGGGTCTTGCTAAGTTACCCAGGCTGGCCTTGAACTTGTGATCCTCCTGCCTCAGCCTCTGGAACAGTTGAGATTACAGACATATGCCACCATGCCCAGCTTGTGCAGTACTTTTATTTGTTAAATCTGGCAACCCAGGGGCAAAAGACATGCCCGGAAATGATTTGGCCCTTGTCCTGTGGGAGTATTTGCTTCTGCTAAAAGCATCTGAGTCCAGGTAGGCACAGAGTTACAGTAATTCCTCTTCTTGTATTTGCCTCTTAGCACAGTGCACATTAGCCATAGCGGGAGCTGGCCACTTGGCCCATTCATTGCCTGGGCTTCGAGAGATGGTGCTCCAATCCTTTGAGCCTCAGGAGCTTGTTTCTTTTCAGGGTGTTGTGATAGCACAGTTGCCTTGGGGAAGGTAGGAGCCATGGCAGTTAGCTGAGAACAGTACACCTGTGCTTCCTGGAAGGGGGGCAAATGGGTGACAGCAATGATTTCTATTGTCCCTGGCTGGGCAGGATGGTCACTATACTTCTTCCAGCCAGTGAACAAATCTAGGCAGGGCCTGGAGACAGAACAGGGCCTGGGGAGGTGCACAGGGCAGGCTGGAGAGTGTGGCTGTGGGCCAGGCCTCTGTCCTCTAGGGGCTCTGAGTCACCACATTAATGCTCTAGGGGACACAGCCTTCCAGACCACCCAGCCCAGCTGCCTTTGCTCATTGTCTCTAACTCCCCATGCCAGGCTTCCTTCTGGGTCTCGTGGAGACCACCCCCCAGGACAGACTTGCTTCTGCTGTGCTTCTGTGTCCACACTCGCCCCTGACCCCTGGGGCCTGTGAGAGTGCCGGCCCCAGCGTGGGCTATGCATAACCCTGATGGGAGAGCTGCTCTCTGCGACTGCCTCAGACACTGGCCCAAAGGTATTACCCAGAAGCAATAATCCAGTACAAAACAAAGCAAGGAAGAGGAGGGAACTGCACTTCTGGTTTTAGCTCTTTCTCGAAACTTGGCCTTTGTAGCTAATTGCTAAGCCTTTTGGGGTTCTGCAGCATAAATTAAGTTTTCATTGGCAGTTTGGGGGTTCAGATTTTGGTTTTGGTTTTGTTTTGAGACAGGGTCTTGCTATGTAGTTCAGGCTGGCCTTGAACTCACTATGTAGCCCAGGCTGGCCTCAAACTCTCAGCAATCTTCCTACTCAGCCTTCCTAGTGTGGGGATCACAGGCTTGCACCACCACACCCAGCAGGTTTTGGGGTTTTTGGTTCTACTGTTACAGGCCTCAGGTCTGCTTTTCTGCCTTCCAAATTTTATTAGTGTTATTTCCTTTCTGTGCTAATTGTCCTTGTGGGTTTATGCCTTTAAAATAGCCCTTTTGCTTTTGTGTAAGTCGAGTGTCAGGAGGGAGCAGAGCTATAAATGTGTACCCAATCTGTCTTATTTAGCTAGAATTTATTGTCTAATTTCATCTTCACAGCAATGCCAAGGGACCAAAAACATGCAACGGAGAATGATGTTCTCTTCAATAAATGATGCTGGGAAAACTGGACGTCCACGTGCAGAAGAATGAAGCTGGACTTTTATCTCACACCAAATCAACACAAAATAGATTAAAGACTTAAACATAAGACTGGAAACCATGAAACTATCAGAAGTAAACATGGAAAACTCCATGACATTGGCTTGGGCAATCTTTTTTTTTTTTTTTTTTTGGATATAACTCCAATAGCACAGCAATGAAAAAAAATAGATGAATGGAATTACATTAAATTAAAAATCTTCTGCATGGGCTGGAGATTTAGCTCAGTGGTTCCACTGTTTGCCTTGCAAGCACAAGGCCCCGAGTTCGATCTTGGTACCAAAACAAAAAACAAAACAATACTAAAAATCTTCTGCATAATAAAGAAAATGATCAACAGAGTCAAGAGACAACTTATAGAATTGGAGAAAATATTAGCAAAGCATACATCTGCTAAGGGCTAATATCGAAAATGTCTAAGAAATTCAATCCAAAAGCAAGAAAACAATGACCCAATTAAAAAATGGGCAAAGGATCTGAATAAATATGAAAGCATACACATGGACAACATGTATAGGAAAGAATGTTTGACATCCCTAATCCTTGGGGAAATGCAAATTAAAGCCACAATGAGCTATCACCTTTCAGATCTTAGAGTAGCTATTATCAAAAAGATGAAGATAAGTGTTATCGAGAGTATGGAGAAAAGGGAACTCTTCTACATTGTTGGTGGGAATCAAAATTAGTTCTACAGTCATTATAAAAGCAGGATGGAGGGTCCTCAAACGATTAAAAATTGAGGGCTGGGGCTGGGGATTTAGCTCAGTGGTTCTGCCACCTGCCTCACAAGCACAAGGTTCAATCCCAGGTACAAAAAAAAAAAAAAATTGAGGGCTGGGAATTTAGCTCAGTGGCACCTCACCTGCTTTGAAAGCAGAAGGTCCTGAGTTCAATCCCCCCCCCAAAAAAATTAGAGATTGAACTCTCATGATATCTAGCAATCCTACTACTAGGTATATATGCAACGGAAATGAGAACAATACATGGAAGAGAGACCTGCATGCCCATGTTCACTGTGGTGCCATTCAAATAACCAAGGTGTGAAATCAACCCAAGTGTCTGTCCATGGACAAAAGAACAAAGAAAATGTGAATATATACACATAATGAAACAGCACTTAACCTCAGAAAAGACGGAAATTCTGTCATTAAGACAACACAGGTCAATCTGGAGGACATGAAGTGGAAAAGACAAATACTGCATGATCTCCTGCATGTGTGGAATCTGAAGGGTGAATTCACAGAAGCAGGGGATAGAATGGTGGTTACCAGGGGCTGGGGCTGGGGGTGGAGTTGGTGAGATCTTGGTCAAAGGATACAAAATTTCCGTTAAACCAAAATTTCAGTTCAAGAGATCCCTTGTACAACATGGTGACCATAGTTAATAAATAACAGGGTATTGTAGACCTGAACATTGCTAAAAGAACAGATGTTGTGTTCTCACGCACACACACAAAAGATATGTGAGGTAAAACATGTTAACTGAAAAAAAATATGTTAATTGGGCTTGATTTAACTATTCCACAATGTGTAGGTATATCAAAACACCATATATATAGTTTTTATTTATCAAATCTAAAAGATTAAAACAAAAAGGATCAATATTACCTCATTTTCCAAACAGGAAACTGAGGCTTAGAGGAGACGTCTGAAGAGCTAGTAAATGGTAGGATGTGGTATAACCACACCCTCTGTCTTCACTCTTCACAGCTGTAAGAAGCTCTCCTCAAGGGCTCAGAGAAGGGTGTGTCTACTCCTTGCCTCACAGAAGCTGGGGTCTCACCTGTTAAAGCCTAAGTGCTGGAAGGACGCCACAGGACAGTCATTCACTCCCTCCTCCACCCCCCCTGTTCTCCAACTGCACATTCTGGCAGAGCTGGGGCATCACGAGAGCACTAAACTATTTGTCAAATGTAATTAACAATTGGAAATGACCTACATGTCCAACTGTAGCAGATTGGGTAAATAAATTATGGTATATGCATTTTAAAAATACTACTTGGCTGCTCAGAATGATGAGGTAGAAGAACATTTAATTTCATGGAAAAATGCTCCTGACATATTGGTAAATGGAAGAAGCTGATTTCCCAGGCAGTAAGTGCAGCGTAACCCCATTTTACCAACAATAACACACATATATAATAACAAATTAATTTAAAAGGAATCAGCATTTGTATACTGCTGTGGTTTGAATTCACCAAATCCATGGTGAAATTTAATCTCCATTGTGAGGTATTAAAATAGTAGAACCCTAATCAGACTGTGGTAATTGGAGGTGCAGTTGTTGGGAGACCATTTAAGTTAAAAGAGGACACAGGATGGGGGCCTAATCCAATAGGGTCGTGGCTTATAAGAAGAGGTGAAGCAGCTGGTGTGATGGCGCATGGCTGTAATCCCAGCACTGTGGGAGGCTGAGGCAGGAAGACTGCAAGTTCAAACCCACCCTGGGCAGCTAAGCAAGATACTGTGTCAGAATAAAAAATTTTAAAAAGGGCTGAGCATGTAACTCAACGTGGAACCCCTGCATTCAATTTGCAGTATGGCAAAAAGAAAGGAAGGAAGGAAAGAAAGAAGGAAAGAAGGAAGGAAGGAAAGAGAGAGAGAAAGGAAGGAAGGAAAGGAAGGAAGGAAGGAAGGAAGGAAGGAAGAAAGAAAGAAAGAAAGAAAGAAAGAAAGAAAGAAAGAAAGAAAGAAAGAAAGAAAGAAAGAAAGAAAGAAAGAAAGAAAGAAAGAAAGAAAGAAAGAAAGAAAGAAAGAAAGAAAGAAAGAGGGGAGAGGAGAGACCTGATCCAGGGCATTCTGTCTCATCATGTGATGCCCAGCACCACTGTGGGACTCTGCAGGGAATTCCCACCTGTGAGAAGACCCTCTCCCTCCTATCCTCCACAAACATGAGCTGAATAATCCATTATTCTTTGTAATTTACAGTACCCAGTCTGTGGTATTTCAGTTACACCAAAAGAAACCAGAGTAAGACTGAACCCATGTTTGGAGCACTGTTATTCACAATAGCTAAAAGGTGAAAGAACCCCAGGGTCCATAGATGGATGAATGGATAAGCAAAAGTGGTTTGTGCAGTAGACTCTGGGTAGCCTGGCAGGACTGGGTAGCCAGGGCCGCCTCAGCTATCAAAATCTGAATGCTCAGGTGCCTTATATAAATGGCATTGTGTTTGCCTATAATACACACACATCCTCCTATATGGCTTAAATTGTCTCTAGATTAGTTATGATACCTAATACAATATAGATGGCACTATACTATATTCTTTAAGGAATAATGACAAGAAAAAATTCTGTACATGTTTCATACAGATACATTTTTCCCAAATATTTTCAATCCTTAACTGGTTGAATCCACAAATGTAGAACTCATGATCAAGGAGGGCTGACTGTAGGCGCAATGGTATATTAGCCATATAAAGGAAGGAAATTCTGTCACATGCTATATCATGAGTAAATCTTGAGGACATTGTGCTAAGTAAAATAAGTCAGTCACAAAAAACCACAAATACTGTGTGATTCTACTTACATGATGTCCTTAGAGAAGTCAAACTCATAGAAACAGAAAGTAGAATGGTGATTATTACATGCTGGTGGAAGGAAAGGTAAAGAAATATTATCTAATCAGTACAGAGTTTCAGTTTTTAAAGATGGAAAGAGTTATAGAGATGGATGGTGGTGAGAGTTGCATAACATGATGAATGCATCTAATAACACTGAACTGTACACTGAGAATGGTTAAGGTGGTAAATTCTATGTTATGTGTATTTTACCATAATTTTTCAAAGTGGGAAAACAAAGCTCATGCTCAACAAATGCAAAATATTATTGATTTTTAAAACTTTAAAAAGAAAGTAACACTACCTGCTACACTTGATCCTTAACATATAGGTCCTGAGCCAACATCCAAGATGAAAATGAATTCTATCTGCCCTAGGTATGCGATCAGTCTCCATGCCTCCATCTCCTCCTCTGGTCCCCAACTCCCTGCTGAGCTGAAAGCCTGAAATTCATGTTCTATGGGAAAGGAAAGCACAGCAACCCACCCCACCCCACCTCAAACTGGGTAGTGAATCTCTGTTCCTGAATTCTGCAGACCCTCAGAACATTTTAAATACCATGGTCACAATTTTCTCTACTTTCAACCAAGGCCTGGGGGTGGGGAGTCTTTAAGAGGGAGTAGAGGGTGAATAAATTGTTCAAGGGAGGGGCGGGGATTTAGCTCAGTGGTTCTGCTGCCTGCCTCACAAGCAAGCAGAAGGTCCTGAGTTCAATTTCCAGTACCAAAAAAAATTGTCTGAGGGAAATGACAGCCAGTTGTAATTCAGGAAGGAAAATTCTCCCATTTTACTAAACAAGGAAGAATGGATCTGAAATTTTGCTCCAGCCTGTCTCGGGAGTCACTGGATTTCCTTTTCTAAAAATCCTTCAGACAATGATAGATTTATTTATTCAGTTTGACTTAGGGCCATGTGTTTTGTACTGAGGGTCCTATGAGCCATCACAATCCTGTCTAGTAGCTGCTAGCCTCGGGAGGCTTAGAGTGCCTTTGAAATGGGAGATGTGCTGTATATGTAAAACACACACTAGATTATGAAGACTTGGTGTATAAAAATGAATGTTACTCATCTTATTAATGATTTTTAAAACAATGATTGAAATAATAATACTTTGGAATATTGGGTTAAATAAAATATGTGGGTTTTTTTTTACCTTTTAAAAATGTTTTAAAAGTTAAAAACTCAAGCCTAACCATAACAACTTAGCAAGACTCTGTCTCAAAAAATTAGGCTGGGGATGTAGCTCAATGCAATGGCTCTTCGTTCAATGCCCAGTACCCAAAACAACAAATAACTTAGTACCCAAAAACTCAGAAATCTCAGAATGACTCGACATAGCCACATTAACCCTTCCTTTAAGCTCTTCACCAGCACAGCCAATGCAGGTCTGCAAGAGGCTCATCATTGTCACACAGGAACTCTGGCTGATGGAACAGACGCCATCTCAACCACTGTTAGGCATCTGGCTACTGGAAAAGCCACAGCTCTGGAGAATATGGCGCTGGTAATTAAATGTTCTGGCCTAGAAGGGAAGCCTGTCATTTCTGCTCACAGCTCATTGGCCAGAACTAGTCACATGGCTCTACTCAACCACAAGGGGGCAGGACAACCCTACTGGGTGCAAGACAGGGAGCTGGAGAAATGTAGGGCAACTGGCTAGCTTGGCTTAGCTTTTTTATTTCTTTTATTACTATTATTATCATTTTGCTGTTGTATCTATTATTATTTGTGTGTATATGGTGATGGTGGGGATTGAACCCATGGCCTTGTGTATATTAGACACACTCAGCCACTGAGGTACATCCTCAGCCCCAGCTTTTGTGTTTCTTGAAAATACATACAAGCTGGGCATGATGGGGCAAGCCTTTAAATCCAGCACTCAGGAGGCTGAGGCAGAAGGATTTCAATCAATATCTTAAATTGTTTAAATTTTTTAAATATTAGGATGCATTTAAATTTTTTTTTTTTTTTTGGTACCGGGGATTGAACTTGGGTCCTTGCACTTGCAAGGAGGGCGACGGAACCACTGGGCTAAATCCCTGGCCCTTAAAATATTCTTTACGGCTGAGGCACTAAAAATATTTGTAGGCATGTCGAAAATTCTTTCTGAAAAGGAACCATAACTATAATAAATATCTCTTTTGCATTATCACTAACAAAGAACTTACCCATTAGTTATCTCATTTAGAGCATTATGGACTCCTTTACACGTGAAGAAACTGGCTTATGGGAGGTAAATGACCTGCCCAGGTCACCTGACCAATTGGCATTGAGCTGGGCCTTGGGAACAAGTACTATAACAGATGGCACTTCCTCTTCAAACCCTAATCATTTCTTTCCTTTCACTTATCCACCTCAAATCCTAAGCTTGCTTTTCTTTACTGCTTTTAAGAATACTGACAACACACACTCAGCCTTGTACTATTATCTTTGCTATTTCCAAGGAAACTGAGGCCTAAATAATGAAGTGACTTGTCCAAGAGTACAGTCACTAAGAGGCAGGGTTCGGATTCGAGTGCAGGTCTATGAGAATTAAAGCTGTAATCCCCTCTAGGGGCTGGGGATTTAGCTCAGTGGTTCCGCCATCTGCTGTGCAAGCGCAAAGACCCGAGTTCGATCCCCAGTACCAAAAAAAAAAGCTGTGATCCCAATACTCTTGTGCTCATCTGGCTTATTTTTCTGGTTCTAGAAAACCATGAATGACATCAGGGAGATGTTTGGGGGAACTTTTCACTAGCCTTTGGTCCAGGTGGTCCTTGCTAGCAGCACCTGCCAAGGTCTCAGGCCCTTCTTACCAGGCTGACAGGGAAGAGGCAGACACTCTGACACCCTGTCTAGAAGCAGGAACCTCAGCTCACAGACACTGCACACACACACACACACACACTCCTTGATTTTAGAGATAGAACGAGGTGTCTAAATTATGCCAGGGTTGCATTTTAAAGACATGATTTTATTTCTAGCTTTTATTTGACTTGATGTAAGCTTTTGGAAATGTATTTTTATGAGATTCAAAGATATTTATTTTACATGCCCTTTAAAAAGTGCCAATACCATAAATAATAACAGCTAACATTTAGTTCCTGTTTTATGCCAGGCGCTCCACCAAGGCATCCACATGGATTATTTTTCATCCTTGAAACCACAGCAAGGTAAATGGAGCCCAGAACAGTGGGAAGAACTGTAGTTCCCTCCCATGCTAGGGAAGTGGCCTCAGCTGGGACTCTCAAGTGCTGAGGACCAGCGTCTGCTCTGTGTCTCCCCAAGTTGCTTGGGCTCTCTGAGCCTTAGTTTACCCGACTCTCACATTCCCCCAGTGGGCTTGTTGTCCTCAAGCTCCTGGAGAGGAGGGGCTTCCCTGAGCAGTGCTTAGCACAATAGGACTTCACAACAGACATGACTTTTGTCCTCAGACAGGGATCACATCTTCAGAAATGAAAATCAGTGACAAGTGAGAGTTCTCACAGGACTGTAGACAGCATGTTTGTAATTGGAACCTCCCTGAAACCTGGAGTGCCGGGCTTTCCTCTGGGGTTGCTCTCTTGCTTATTACTAGGAAATCAGGCAGTGTTACTGGCTAGCGTGCGTCCTTGCTTTTAGTAATAATATAAATTAAAATTAATGCACAAATTTACAGAAAAATCATTTTAATGGGACAGTTAAGAGAGAAGATAGGAAAAGACTCTCACTTAGGCAGCTGAAGAGGGCACATTCTGATAAAGGGGTTCAGACTGGCTCGCCCACAAAAGTGAGAGGCCAGCATTCAAGGATTAGCTGGTAGGCTGGGGTCCAGTAGATCATTATCTCAGTCCTGGTGTCATCGTTCTGGAATCTTTATGGCTGGGGAATGGTTTTGTTCCTGGGTAATCTCAGGTGTAAGGCATGCAGGTTTAAGACAAGGCTGGAGGCTTTTCAAACATAGTTGGATGTCCCTGGAAATTGCCTATTCTGTTGTCTTCAATCTTTTTTTTTTTAATTAAATTCTTTTATTGGTACATTTCAGGTACACATCACAATTACATTTCTCATTGGGAATTGTACCTTTACATAATGCATCTTGGTTCTTATTTTTTCCCCATTCCTAGCCCTCCCTTC